>OZ030015.1:69162456-69909956 GCA_964023405.1 Apodemus agrarius | reverse complement strand
ATCTTCCTTGTGTATAAAAGGCCCTTTGTTACCGGATCCAGGGCTAGCCTCTTCATCTCCTGCCGCAAGCCGAGCCTCCCCGATCTGTTCGATTGATTCCTCATCTCTAGCGCTGATACAGCTTCACTTAATGATTGACTTGTCTATCTGTTCTCCCTAAATTCTGATCTCCTTGAAAAGCGGATCTGAATTCGAATTGCTGTGGAAGTCAGACCACCGAGGCTACCGTCTCCGCTGCCTATCTTCCGAACCCCAGCCTGTTTTCCCACTTGCAGTCTGGTATTTTTAATCTGTGGCACTTGACACAGAAAAGTGTCTGCATGCCGGGCAGTGGTGGTGCACACCTTTAATCCCAGCACTTGGGAGGCAGAGGCAGGCGGATTTCTGAGTTCGAGGCCAGCCTGGTCTACAGAGTGAGTTCCAGGACAGCCAGGGCTACACAGAGAAACCCTGACTCAAAAAAACCTAAAAAAAAAAAAAAAGGAAAGAAAAGAAAAGAAAAGAAGAGAAAAGAAGAGAAAAGAAAAGAAAAAGAGAAAGAGAAAGAGAAAAAGAAAAAGAAAAAAGATTAGAAAAAGAAAAAGAAAGAGAAAAAGAAAGGAAAGGAAAGGAAAGGAAAGGAAAGGAAAGGAAAGGAAAGGAAAGAAAAGAAAAGAAAACTGTCTGCGGGTCGGCGAAGTTCCCAGATCAGGAAGGAACTTCTCAGAGGGGACTGAGGACTGGAGTGACAGTCTGCTCCAGCCTGTCAGGATGTTCACTTCCGGAGCAGGGGTCCTGTCCTTCCACCCTGTCTGTGTGCCTTGAGAATTGTGAGGACAGTCTGAAACCGTCTGGCTTTATTCCCTCCTATTATCCACGTGTTCATCCATCTAAGGCAGTGGCTTGCAATCTTCCAAATGCTCTGACCCATTAATACAGTTCCTGCCGTTGTGGTGATCCCCTCAACCACACTTCATTTTAATTTTGCTAGTTATGAATTGTAATGTAAATACCTGTTTTCTGACCGTCTTAGGTGACCTCTGTGAAGGGGTCTCAGCCCACAGGTTGACAGCCACTGACTTAAGGCGTCCGGACACTCACTGGTCGTTCTTAGTCTTTTTAAAAATTACATTTGTTTATTTGTTTGTATGTATGGGGGATGGTTTTGGGCACGCCACAGAGTGTGTGTTAAGGTCAGAGGGCAACTTGCAGGGGTCAGGTCTCTCCTTCCACCACGTAGGTCCTGGGGATTGAGCTCAGGGCGTCAGACTTGGCAGCAAAGACATCCTGCTGGCTTCCCCAGAGACCGTTCTTAGAGGCTAGCAAGCAGCGAATCCCTTTAGGACCCACATTTTTCTAGTGTGAGTCTGTTATCAGTCCCCGAGAGGGGATGAGTATGTAGCTCATGGGGAGAACTTTTGTTCGGACATTCGAAAGGTTTGATCCCCAGCTCTGAGGAAAGGGAAGCAGAGGGCCAGGGGAAGCACAGGAAAGTGCACCCATTCTGCAGATGGCAACCTCACGATCCTCTCTTATTTTTGGCTGTGAGCCTCCCTCGCCTTTTAACAGCTGAGCCATCTCTCCAGCCCTCGTGATCCCCTCTAAACTCCTGAGAGCGTAAAAACTTACACAGCTTGTCAGCACTCTACCAAGAGGTCCCTGCCCCACCAGAGCCTCACTCCCTTGTCAAATGGAGGCTATCTTTCCTTTTGTCCTGATATGGAAAACAGAACCCTACGGGGCTGTTCTACTTTTGAATGGGTTTCAAGACACAAACAAGTGAGTGGGTTCCTCTCAGCATGTCAGCAGACGTGTGCGGCAGAGGATGGGCGTTCTGCCATGCAGCCTGTAAGAAGGCAGATGTAGGAGCTTCAGACTGAGGCTTCTGACCCTCTGGCCTTCCTCTTCTTCAAAGGAGGGTAGTCCTGTAGCAGAGCTGGTGTGACTGGGTGACTTCCAAGGGGGCCCTTCATGTGGAATTTTCTCAGCTTGCTTCTCCTGTCTTCTCCCTCTTCTCTCCCCTGCCACACAGCGTTCGCACAGGTAGAGCCCGCTGGGGTGACACCTGTGACGTGGTTGTGTGGGCAGTGAGGTGAGTGTGACCCTGAGGTGGGGTGGGATGCTGTGAATCTGAGGCTGTGCTGTAGCGTATGTCTTTTCCAGTGACCCTGTAGAGATCCTGTGGTCAAGGGGGGAGAGTAGCCAATGCCTGTGGAGAAAGAGGCCAGGCTTTACTTCCCCCGAACCCCATAAAGTGTTAACCTTGAGGCTGGCTAAGGGCAGGAATGGGCTACAAGCATCTACATCGTGTGCCGTTTACATTCTGATCGACACAGACCCTTTCTTACACAAGGCCTGTCTATGCCGTTCTCTGTCAGACTGAACGCCGAGGTCGTGGGCCTCACACTCGTGCAGGAGGTGTGAGGTAAACTGCACCAACCGTTGCCAAAGAAAGCAAAGAAGGCAGCGGAGCGTTCCAGACCTTTGCCTTGATTATACAAGAGATGTAGTCAGGGCAGGAGCACGGTGACAGGAGGCAAGCTGGGGGTAGTGGCTTTGGGGCACTTGAGATGTCACACAATAGTTGTGACGGCATTGTCATAATTGCTGGTCCACTCATGTCACTCTGAACGTTTATCGAGCACGCCATCCCTGAATCCTAGGAGTAGGGGAAACAGACAGCCATTTGCACCCTCCCATAGCTGCCAGCTGAGTTCAGATGACCGTCGAGTACACTTTTTAGTATACGTCAGTTCCACACTACATTTTGCCTATTTGAGATTCTGGTTTAACTGGGAGTCGTGTTCTTTTATTTGCACAGCCTCCACCCGCTCCCCTGGATTGCCTTCTAGTAGAGACAGGAGTCCTACAAAAGGCTAACTTTTGGAAGTGCGCCCCCTAGAGGTTATAGGAGCAAGGAAGGCCAACCAAGAGACTAAAACCCAACTATAGACGGCAACAGAAAGATTAAGAAGAAAACACTCTTTAATTAAAAGACAAATTTAAATGTTTTTTTTTCTTTACTTTCTTCTTTGGATTTATATTTTTCTTTATTTATCTTATATGGCCTAGAACTTTCTAGGTAGACCGGGCAGGCCTTGAACTCACAGAGGCCTCTGTCTCCTGAGAGAGCTGAGATTAAAGGCATGCAACCTCCCTATCTGGCCTTAGCTGATTAGATCAACAGCTCAGATTGAGCAGTGAATATGTAAATCCCTTATGGGCCGAGTATTTGAGCAGCCTTGGGCTCTTCTGTTGGCACACAAAAGCTGGCACACAGTCTTGGCCATGTTCTACCAGGGTTCTCACTGATTATCTTGCAAGAAGTACAAGACATCCCCACTGTAGCTGTCACATACAGTGTCAGGCGTGTGATCTTATTAAAGCCGTGGAGGCGAGGAGGGAGACAGGGGAGCGAGCACATCCTGTCTACTGTCTTGCTGCACTGTGGTGGAGTTTGGTGTCAAAGGCCTTGTCTCTGGCTCCTAGTCACTGTCACCTGGGGTGGGAAGCAAGGGCTGGGAATTGGCGTGTGGTGATTTTTGATTTTCACACTATAAGTGTGAAGTTACTTTTTTTTTTTCCCCTTCCCTTTTCTCTTTTTGTTTTGTTCCTTGAGGTAGCATCTCCCTATGCAGCCCTGGTTGTCCTGAAACTCAACATATAGATCAGAGCTGGCCTACAATTCGCAGAAATCTGCCTGCCTTGGAATTCTGGCGTTGAGGGCATTTACCACTGTGTCTCTTTCTTTCTTTTTAAACGGGTTTCCTAGAAGCCTTAAAAATGAAGCAGCAAGGTTGAATGATTCTACCAGTTGAAGGGTCACGGACTGAAAAGGAGGTGTGATCTTTGAACATGGCGCTCACCCTCCCGAGGTCCCGTTTTTCTCATCTAACACGGCAGCCGGGAGTCCTTGGTGAGATAGCTGCGCCTGGTGTTTAGCCAGAGCGCAGGGCAAATTCTCAGAAAACGAGCTTGGGTTCTTCACTCCGCAGAGTGGAGGGGTACATTCCTCCAAGGAGGCGCCCCCCCCCCCCCACCGCCGAGGCAGAAGTGAGATCGGCCTTCCACAGCTGCGACAAGGAAACTGAGTTTGGCTGTGTGTCTCTCCAGCCAACAGCAGAGTCTGTGAACAGTCTGCTGAGGAAACCATTGCCGGTCTCCACAGGCAGTTCAACAGCATGCCTCGGGCGGTGTGGCCATTCTGCAAAATACGAGGGTGGCTTAGAAACAACAAGCAACCACCTACTTCCTGAGTTAACCTCAATGTTTGAAGCGTGAGTTAGGCAAAGCCAAAGCATGATGGGTAATCTGCCTCTATAGACCAGGGAAGAGAGGGTTTCTGCCTTGAGGACGACTCAGATCCAGAAGGCAGGCAGAAGATGCCTTCGAAGCTGTGGGGATTCGTGGGGAAGGGTATGCTAATTGGTTGAGTTGGGTAGAACCAACCTGGCAAACCTGGTTTCTGGACTTCTGCCTGTGACGCATCACTCTCGATTTTTCTGGAAACACTCACTATTATATAGCTGTTCTTCACAGGGGCTGGCCAGGGCTTGCTTCACTCATCTCGTTGCTTCCTTTCTCTTTAAGCCACGTGCACTTCCACACATTTAAGGTGTTGCTTCATGCAATGTTGAAGACATACGAACTGGACATTGAGGAGTGGGAGAGAGGGCTCAGTGATTAAAAGCACTGATTGCTCTTCCAGGGGACAGCGGTTCAATTCCCAGCACCCACATGGCAGCTCACAAATGTCTGTAGCTCCAGTTCCGGGCATCTGACACCCTCACACAGACATACTTGCAAGCAAAACACCAATGCACATAAGAAAAAAGAAAAGAAAAGAAAAGAAAAGAAAACCCACAATGATTAAAAAACATTTTAAGAAGAAATGAACATGGATATCAGATTCTGCTTTAAAACTTTGATATTTGAGTGTCAGAACCCCTCACCCTGACCATATCCATCAAAACCAGCAGGATTTGTTTTGTTTTGCTTTATTTGCTTAATTATTTAATTTTTGCTTAATTATTTAATTTCTTCTAGCCCCGGGACTGGCCGAGGAGCTGAGGATCAGAAGTTCAGTCATCCTCAGCTACATGGCTGGTTCACACCCTCATTTATGAAGTGGTGGGAGCCCATCCAGGTCTTCAGGAATGCTGGACAAGCCCTCCCCACTGAGCCACACTCCCGGGCTTCTTTTGTTTTATAGACAAGAGGAAAAGGCAGAAGGGCTTTAGCACCTAAAATTCAGCTGATAGTTTTAGGTTTTTCTTTCAATGTATTCCATACAAAACAGTCCAGAAACCCCTTTGCCATTTATTTCATGATTTAAAAAAACGAAAAACAAAACAACACCAACAAAAAAAAAAACCAACTCAGTTGCTTCTATGAGTAGGTTTATGATAAATTGGACAGGGGGGATTGATTTTTTTTAAATTATGTTTTCTGTGTGTGTGTGTGTGTGTGTGTGTGTGTGTGCGCGCGCGCGCGCACATGGCACAGTGCTTGTGTGGAGGCCAGAGGACACCTGGGGAAGTTGCTCTCTCCCGCGTGTGGGTCCTGGTGACTGAACTTAGGTTGTCAAGGCTTGGAGGCCAGTGCCCTTGCCTGCTGAGCCATCTCAACAGCCCCAGGGAGGGTTCTCTTTGATGAAGATTTATTTTTATTTTGGGTTTGGGTTTTGAAACAGGATTTTACTCTGGCTGAGACCGACCTGGAACAGTCTCTTGTAGCTCAGGCTGGTCCTGAACGCAGACTCTTTCTATAGGAGTGTACCATGACACCCAGCATGGAAATGTATTTTTAAATGATCCAAACTTACAATGTGCCTTATAATTGCAATAATGATGGGAAATATTCCCATAGCATATTGAGTCTCTTACTTGGCAGACATCAGTCAGGATGGTTTTTATACATTCTCTCTCTCCCTCCTTCCCTCCCTCCATCCCTCTTTCTTTCTTGAGATGGGGTTTTTCTATGTAGTCCTACCTGTGTACTAGGTAAATAACTGAGCCCTTAGTTGACCTATAAGTGTGACTTCTTCATTCTTGTTACTCTCGTTGTCTCTTTGGGGTGATATTAGGCCAGTCCAGGTCTCTCTCTTGTCTTCGATAGAATTGGGAAGTTGGCTACAAGCTAGGCCTATTCCTCTTACTGTCCTCTTACTATTTATTCCCCACACTGTACAGTTTATGTACTACAAAATGACCCCAGGTCCCCTCCATGTTCAGAGACCACCACAGCCGGGGTTCCCTTTTCTTCCATATCAACCTAGGCTGTTGTATCCAGGTGACTCTAACTTCACCCCAATCTCATTTCACAAGAGAAACAACCCCCAGAATGTGGCTTCCCACCTCCAGGGACCCAGTGAGCATCTCAGGACAACAGTACCCAGATTAGGACCCGTGTCTTGGCTGTCCCCACACCCCTGCTGACAGAGCACAAAGGGCAGTGTGACTCGGGTCACAGACAGATCCACGCACACACTGCACCACAGTGGAGACTCTTTCGCCCCAAGGGGCTGTTTTGGTTCAGCAGCTCCTGGGGCTCGAATAAGTTAATCACTGATGACTTGAGATTAATTTATAACTGGACAGCAGACAAGATAGTTCAGGTCTCAGCGGGCGGCACTGAACTGTGGCGGGGCATGGCTCAGAAGACACCTGGGTGTGCAGCTCGGTGCTGAGGCTGGGAACTCCCAGATCCTCACTGTCTCCTTACGGGCACCTGCTAGGCCTCTCCCTTCCTCTCCCCAGTGTAGCTGTTTGTCTTAGAAAACCTGTTCAGGCAGCAGTCGGGATTGCTGGGTTGGCATGCTGGCCTTGCCAGACCTAGGGCCCACCTGTGTGGGACTGGGTGTGGAGAGAAAGGAGGTGACTAGAAAATGCGGAGGGAGGGATGGGAGCCAGACAGCTTGTGGGTTCCCCAGGACAGCAGGTCCCTGAGGCCGTGGGTCCCATTCCACGGGTCTCCCTGCTCTCTCTCCCAGCCTCAGCTGCCTTATTCTGTCCTCTCCAAAGACAGAAGCGAGGACAGATGGACAGGCCTGTCTGTGGCCTGCTCTCATGTTCAATAAAATGACTCTTCCTGCCACCCTGGAGCTGTGAGGCTGTGGGTGTCAGAGATGGCCACCACCAGACTGCCAGCTGTGGCCATCTCAGATTCATCACCGTACAGTCCAGACTGGCCTCAAACTCACAGGACAGAACAGAACAGAACAGAAGGCCCGTCTCTGCCTTCTGAGTGCTGGGATTAAAGGGGCAAGCCACCACGTCTGGTGGGTTTGGGACTTTTAAGTCAGGCTTGAACCCATAATGAGGGCCCCAAGTTAGGTTGGGCCAGAGGGCCAGACTGAGCCTTGAGTGAGAGGGAACCCTTTAGGGATCTATTTTTGGAGGCATTCGGGGAGAGCAAGTCTCTTAGGGCAACCAAGACCACTTTCAACACAGCATCTCGATACACTCCACCTGCCTGTGCTTCTGGCTCAAGCCTTTGGGTAACAGCATATATATATATATATATATATATATATATATATATATATATATATATGTGTGTGTGTGTGTGTGTGTGTGTGTGTGTGTGTGTGTAAGCAAAGACATTTCTTCTTGCCGGGGCAGCCTGCTAGCACACACACGTGCCCCTGCTGAGTTCCACCTGCACCTCCACCTGAATGCACAGAACTAGGCTCAGGGCTGGCCAGTGAATCCCTATTCATGGTCTCCCATCGGCCCCCCTCAGCCGGGCACCAGCTTCTGCTCTGCGGTGGCCCTGCTGATGCACCTCTTAAGCATAGCAGGTTGGCTCTTGGCCCTTTGCCATACTGGAGAGCTCTTTTATCTTATAAGGACAGAATTGCATCTTCTAGGGTCCTAAATTGGCTTGGCTATTTAGAGAAGTCCTTTTTTTCTGAAGAACTAGATGTTTTTCTTCACTAAGTCAAAATGGTGATTCTTTTAAAAGGGGTCCAACTAAGTTCTTTCATATGGTAATTCATACACTCCCTGGCTGATAAGCCTTAGACTTGGCATAAGGTTCAAAGCAGAAATTGAGTTCAGATGAGAAAGAGGGTTGCTTTTGGTCACCGGCTTTGGGACCAATTTGGTCCCTGTGGTAGGTGCAGGGTTGGGGAAGAAAAACCTTGTAAAATGAGATTTTGTAAAAAGAACTCCAAACTCGGTACCCAGAAAGCACAGAGGAAGTGCTGCTCTTTGAGAGGGATGGAAAAGGAAACACTTTCTGGTGACAGATGATGCTCTTCATATTGTCACCACGTCTGAGGCTTTGCTAAAGTGGCCCTTGGAAGACACCTCTTCCAGATCCATCCATCTAACAATGGGGAAACCGTGGCTCAGGGAGACAGGGCTTGGCTGAGGTCACAGGGTGAGAGTGGCGGAGCCAGGTTGGTGTCTAGCAGGTGCTTGCGTTTGCACCTGAACCAGGTGCTGGTGGCTTCTTCAGAGAGAGAGAGAGGCCATGGTGTCTGTCCATCATGAGGGTGATGGGCGCTCAGACTGATGGCTCATCAATCTCATTGTGGCATCAGGGACAGAGTGCTCTCTGGGAGGGAGAGGGGAAGACAGAGGCTACCCTCACAGACACAAGAGCGGCTGTGAGTTCTATGATACATCCACCCGCATTTCCGAGAGATTGTAATGATTGATTCTGGGATGTTGGAGGCACAGAGGAGTCAAGATGGCACCCACCCATGAGTCCAACCGTTTCTGGAGAAGCATATTCAGTGATGGACTAGCACCCAGCACCTATGGGTGCTTTGTTAACAGTGGCCTCTCTCCAGAGAGACCTCGTTAAGGAAAGAGACGGAGGAGCTGCCAAAGCTGCAAACACCAATCCTCCCAGAGGTGCTTTAAAAAGGATTACTTTCTGTAACCCACAGGGGAGCAGACGGGCTGCATCCCCTGTCCAAAGTCAACTTGCCTCTCTCGGTTCCATGCCGTTTCTTCAGGGCCGGACCAGTGTCTTTTAGAATCAGCTTCTGTTTCCCACTCCCCAGAGGACCTGCAGGCATTTGGATAGAATGTGTGAGTCAGGGAGACAGTTGCCCAGGTGGCCCCACATTTGAGGATGCTGAACACGGCAGTCCCTTCCCTAAAGCAATGTGATCTGGGAACATTGTTGGATAGTATCTAGGCATGCATTTATGTTACACCAATATCATCTTGTTTGTAGCCTGAGCTCCACTGGTGAGCCAGGACCCTTTGTAAGCCATGCTTTGAGCTCTGTGCAGGGACTGAGGGAGTGGCTTCGTGGTAGAGTTCTTGTCTGTAATGCACAGGGTCCCAGGTTCAATCCTGCACTGCACACGACAACCACTGGGTCAGCACAGGCTCTTCTGTGAGGCTGCTTCCTGTCAGTGACACAGTCTCTTATAGCCAGGGCCTCTTCTTTCCCTTGTCTCCTGGTGACTGTATGTCCCAGGGAGGGACAACTTCAAGTGAATACCACTAAAATTTTTTCAGCAAAGCTGAGAGAAGAGGCAAGGCTCATTTCAGCAAGGAACCCTAAATCCCAGCATGCAACATTTCCAGTCTGCTAAAGTGTACACATAAACATGGACATGCAGAGGTTTAACCCTGAAGGGCACAGGCAGGAGCGTTCCAACCTAGGAGGGGCTTCATTTGGCAGGCTGCGTAACTTCTCCATTAAAGATGCCTGTTAAAGATCCTTCTTCTACACATACAGGTTATAAATGCTGACAGAATCTTTTCAATAGTTCAGTTCCTTTGTGATACCCAGCTTCATACACTTCAGCTATGCTTAGAATCTTTCTTAATTTTGTTTTGTTTTGTATGTTTCGTTGGCTTGTTTCTTCATTTGCTTGTTTTAGGGTCTCACTATGTGCCCTGGATGCCCTGGAACTCGCTTTGTAGTCCAAACGAGAAAAGGACCCTAGGACCTACCTGAGCTCAGTCCTCAGGACCCGCATAGTGGAAGGCAAGAACTGACTCCCAAAGGTTATCTTCTGACGTCACGTGAGCGCTGTGTGTGTGTGTGTGTGTGTGTGTGTGTGTGTGTGTGTGAACTCTTTAAGTGTGTTAACTGTAATTCAAAAGAAAAACAGCAGGCAGGCAGAATCACGGCCATGTACTAAGACAGGATTCGGGTTAGGACATGAAAGACAGCAACAACTGCAGTAAGATCCCAACTGTCCAGAGAGGACCAACAGAGTGAAGAGTACTTGTCAATTGTTGTTTCTAGAAGAAGGAGGAGGAGGAGGAGGAGGAGGAGGAGGAGGAGAAGGAAGAAGATGAAGAAGATGACGAAGATGACAAAGAAGAAGAAGAAGAAGAAGAAGAAGAAGAAGAAGAAGAAGAAGAAGAAGAAGAAGAAAAAGAAGGTGGAGGAAAAGGAGGAGGAGGAGAAGGAGGAGGAGGATAAGGAGGAGAAGGAGGAGAAAGAAGAAGAAGAAGAAGAAGAAGAAGAAGAAGAAGAAGAAGAAGAAGAAGAAGAAGAAGAGCAAAGGCACCCCAGCCCTACAGCCCTGCCCTCAGATTCTCCATTTAAAAGAAAGGCCAGGAAATTCCAAGCTGGAATGCCATCCCAGATAAGACAGACATCGAAGACAACCAAACTTTTAAAAAGTAAGCATTTTGATCTCCATGCAAACATGGAGTTAATCCGAGGACAGCTAAGCACAATTGCGCAGATGAGTTCGGTGTGCGGAATGGTCACTGAGCTCAGAGAATGCCAGCTTGGTCCAGAGTCCACGCTCTGTAGGGGTCATACCTAAAGCTGCTGAGTGAGGCACATGGAAGCCTTCGTGTGCAGTCAGCCTTGACCATTCTGTCTAAATCTGGTTCACAGTTGCTCACCTGGTGGTTTCAGGAAATGCAAATCAGGTATCTAGAGTGGTATTCTAAGATGTGTGTTAAACTGAAAATGTAAATCAAACTCTCTGGGCCTCCGTTTACGGCAGGGAAGGGGGTAAGGTCATTCCGGCTGTGCTGCCTCCAGCACCCTTTGACCCTCCGGGCCAGGGACATTTGGGCTATGCAGAGAAGCCCCTGGCCCACTATGCATATGATTCTGCTTCAATTGTGTCTTCAAGTTCATAGCTATCTGGCAGTGAGATGCCTTGCTCTGGGCTTTTCCAGGGGTGGGCACTGTGTAGGGAGGAGGGGCAAGTAAACAATCCGAATGACATGGCCAGAGCAAGATCCAACCACTCTGCAGGGTCGCACACCACCTGTACCCCAGTTGCCGGGGAATCCTAAAGGCACATGGTCCTTGGGTTCTCACTGGTGCCCTGTAGAGAAAAGTAAGCTACTGAATGGGATAGAGTGTTTCCACTTAATCATTACTCTGCTGACATCACTGAAAAGTAAGGAATGCGTGTCCCCTGCACAGGCCCACTATGAGCGGAAAGAAGGCCAGATTCTGAGTAAGTGTTGGGGCAGAGGCTGGGGAAGCAGTGTGGCGTGAATCGCAGCCTCGCCTGCAATCATCTTTCATGGTTAAAGGTTGCAAATGGCCCCGGCGATTTCAGAGCCCCAACAGCAGAACAGAAGCATGCTTTTCGCCATCTTAGAGGGTGAGAGGACTCAGGGTAGCCTTGAAAGCAAACACATCTTTTATCTAAATAGGAAGCTGGTTATTTACTTATGCTGCGGATGCTATAAAAAGGCTGCGTGATAAGCGGAGATGTGGCTCCTGAGCCTTGGACTGACCCCTGGCGTGCTCCAGAGGCTCCTTCTGGAGGAAGGAGGAGTCTGGGCTCTTGTGTCAAGTGCTGGCCCAACAGCATGTTAAGAGGAAGCATCCCAGCAAAGGCCACAAAGACAGCGTTCTTACACAGGTAAGAACACAGCTTGTGAGCGCCAGTTCTCAGTCTGAAGCTGCCCAGGTGAAGTAGAGGCCGCTATAATATGGCTTCAGAATTTATTTTGTGACATGTTAAAAATTGGACAAGGGGGCTTGAGAGATGGCCCAGTGGTTAATAGCACTGGTGGCTCTTCTAGAGGACCCAGGTTCAATTCCCAGCACCTACGTGGTGGTTAACAATGGTGTATAACTCCAGTTCCAGGAGATTCAGTGCCCTCTGCTGGCCTCTGAGGGCACCAGCATGACTTAGTACACAGACATGCACGCAGGAAAAACACCCATATACATTAAAAAAATAAAAAATAAAAACAGACTGGGTAGCAGTGGCCCATGCCACTTAGAAGACAGAGGCAGGCAGATCTCTATGAGTTTGAGGCCAGCCTGGTCTACAGAGTGAGTTCTAGGACAGCCAGGGCTACACAGAGAAACCCTGTCCCAAAAGAAAGAAAGAAAGAAAGAGAGAGAGAGAGAGAGAGAGAGAGAGAGAAAAGAAAGAAAAGAAAAAGAGAGAAAAAACTTGTTGCCAAGGCCCCCCCCCAAAAAAACCCAACCCAAACCAAACCAACCCAACCAACCAACCAAAAAAACCTGAAGTCTCTATATAAAGATATTAATGATGTGGGCTCTGCACAGACTTGGTAATGTCCAGCAGATGCTTCCTGGAGTTTAGAAGACACTAGGTGCCCCTCCCCGGCCTGGGTGGTCCAGTTAGATCCACCAGGTTCTGACACTTCCCAGTAACTCAGCTTTTGATCTTTTAAGATAATTACCTTTTCCTTATTACTTAGGAATTTAGAAAAACATTAGTGTAAGGGAAAATATGCAGGGGCTGGAGAGTTGCCTCAGTGGTTTAGAGCACTAAATCAAACCACCACACAGAGTTCCAGGCCAGCCAAGGCTGCACAGCGAGACCCTGTCTCGACAAACAGACAAACAAGAGCTCTTGCAGCGGCTCTTGCAGAGGACCCAGCTCCCACAGCCCGGTTCACGGCCAAGCACAGACCTCATGTCTTCCTCTGGCCTTCCTGGACTCGCACATAGTGCACAGATACACTGCAAAACACCCAGACATGTATGAATTTAAAAAGAAAGACAAAATTACCCATGGTCTCAGCTTTAGAAATAACCTTCTGATACATTGGGGAAAAATGTCTCTTTGTAAACTGTCAATTGCTGTTATATATGTATGTAAATGTGTGTGTATATAATCTTATTTATTTCCTTAACACTATAGTCCAAGCATATACCCGCCCCCCCTTTTAAGTTTATAAACAGGGTCACCCTGTATAGTCCTGGCCATCCTGGAACTCTCTGTGTAAATCAGGCTAGCCCTGAACTCACAGAGATCCTGCCTGCTCCTGCCTACGGAGTGAAAGGATTAAAGGTGTACACCACCATGCCTGGTAATTTAAAAGTTTTCTTTTTCTAAACCATACTAACATTTTTAAAACAGAGAAACCTGTAAAGACTTTAACCCCCGGCTGCTGGCCTGTCTTTGATTTCATCTTGTCAGACTCAATGAAGTGGGTGTTCTTGGAGAATGATGGACAAAGGTTTTTTGTTCGTTTGTTATGTTTTTGCATTGGGATACTGGCAGGCTTTTTGCAGAAGGATGGAACCCGAGTGTCTTCAGATCTGAAGGTCGTAGCAGGGTACCTTCTGTCTGCAAGTGAGGCTGGTGCTGGGAATCACTCGGACTCTGCGGCTTTGGCCAGTCTATCACCCTTACCATCTCCTGCACAAAGCCAAGACAAAGCAAAACAACATAAAACAAAAACAACAACAACAACCTAACCACCTCAGACGTCCTAGCATGTCTTCTGTTACAGCTTGGAAAGTGTCTATGGCATCCGGCCCATTCTAGGACTTCTGGAAAAGCACCTGTCACGGCCCAAGGTGATTCTGTGTCAGCTGATTGAGGGAAGGTTTGGAAAAGCATCCTGGCTTAGGGGAAAAGTTCAAATAGAGCTCACACTAGGCGGCACCCATGGTGTCACTGCATATCAGACCCCCAAGCATCAAGCATCATCCTTGCCCTGTGTTACAGAGAATACTACTATTACACAGGACGAGAGAGAGAGAGAGAGAGAGAGAGAGAGAGAGAGAGAGAGAGAGAGAGAGAGAGAGAGAGAAACACACAGGGAGAGACAGTGTGTGTGAGAGAGTGTTACTTGGGAAAGTTTGTGGGTGAACCGTGCCAAGCCTGATGACCTGAGTTTCATCTTAAGATCCACACGGTAGGAGAGAACTATCCCCTATACCTTGTCCTTTGACCTGCGCAAGCGTACTTTTAAGCTCTCCCTCCTCAGAGTAAAACTGATATTAACAAGCCCTATGCTTTAAGAAATAGCCCTGTCCCAAATCCCTGCAACTTACTCCCCATCCAAGCTCCAATGAGCCGTTGTGCCGTCTGCTCCGTTTCCCAACCCCACTTGAACCAACTCTACCTTCAACGCTCGCATAAGCCACACTTGGACGCTTCAAGGAGCCAGCGTCGGGCATTGACATGAAGGCGCATGCACCCCGACCATGCTCTGAGGCTGTTACTCAGAAGTTTCATAATCCGTGAGTCACAAAACAGGAAGGCTAGCATTTGCCTCACTGTTAAATATTGTTCTCAGATGACAGGATGTTAGCGAAACCGCCTCACGTATAGAAGAAACTCACGAAATGCCTCGAGAATCGATGAGCTTCCCTCCCAGACAGCTAGGACTCGCTCTCCCTTTTCTCCAGCCCCTTACCACTTCCTTCCCTATACTCTCGCCTTGCTAGGTTTGTGATGTGGGGTCAAAAGCTCAAGAGATTCTTCTCGTACCTTCTCTGGCACCTTACGCATAATCCTTGTTCAAGGCATTAAGGGTAACCAAGCTTTAGGGCATTGCTTCTATTTGTTTATTTGTTTGTTTGTTTGTTTATTTATTTATTTTTGTTACACGCATTCCAGGGTGGACGTTGTCTCACGCTGGAGAGACATGTCATCCTACAGACCTTACAACCACCCCAAACCGAGCCTTCCAGAACCAGAGCTCCCTGGACCCATGCCCCCTACAAGCTAGGGCTTGGAGAAGAGTAATGTTTCTCTACTTTGGGCTTCTTAGCCATCCAGGGCACATTTTCCAAAGCATGAGATACGCTGGGTTGTCATAATTAGGGGGAGGGACTCTTTCTGGCATCTGGTAAGTAAGAGGTTTGAGATGTTGACAAACATCCCACAATGCACCACAAGGAGCCAGCCTGCCCCAGGAATTAACAGTGCTGTGGCTGAAAACCTTGACTCAGAGGGGACCTTCCATAAGGAGGGTCTGGTCACAGCAAAGCTCTGCTCACAGCCTTACCCCCCACCCCACCCCCCACACGCTCGTGGTTCCTATGTTTCGGTTCCTATGTTTCAACTCTCCATGCTGGTGGACAAGGCCAGGAGGGTCCCACACTCCAGTTACCCCGCTCACCCTCCTCCTGTTCCCACCTGCCGTTCTGCCCCTCTAAGATAGCCCGTGCGCCCTACGTGCTGCCCGCCTGTACAGCTCTTCACGGTCACCCCCAAAGTTCACCTCCCGCCTGCCTCTGCTCAAAGGTCATCTTCCCAGGAAGAACTCCCCTCATACCTCCTGCCAAGCCACACTCTGCCCAGAGCTTTCTATCCTGCTACGATCTGTTTTTCCTTGCCTCTGACCCCCGAAGAAGCCCCAGGGCACTGACTGTACTGGCTTACCCTGATCAGGTGTGACATCTGCAGGGAAGACTCCCCTCCCCCCCCGTTCCCTGATATTTTCTTCTACCTGGTTCTTACACTATCCTTGATACATTCTTCAGGTATCTTCTCCAGTGAGGGGATGAATGAGTAACTGAGCGAAAATCCTCCTGTTCCGGAGCTGTTCCACTTTATGAAATCAAGCTTGCCTGACACGTGTGTCATGTGAGTGCAGTTGCCCGCCCCGTCCAGAAGAGGGCGCTGGAGCCCCTGGAGTGACAGGTGGCTGAAAGCCACTGGACATGGGTCCTGGGAACCCAACTCAGGTACTTTCCCTTATTATCCCCAACACCTGTCCCCCTAGGCTCAGGCAAACACTTAAATGTTTCTGACTGTGGGGCTTGCCAATTCTGGACAGCTCATGTAAATGAAAACCTACAGTATTCGTGGCTGGCTTCTTTGACGTGGCATAGCATTTACAGGCTCGCCCACGACGCGGAGTAGGTTGATCTTTTACCTTTTCTACAGCCTAGTACTATTCCATCGAGTAGACACACAACGTGCCGTTCTCCAGCCACCAGCTGAGCAGCTGTTGCTACTTTGGGGCTATTCCGCATGCTGCAGCTGTGGACACTGCTGTACGTGGTCACAGTCACATGGTGACTGTGGACACTTTGGAGGGACTGCCAGCTGCTTTCTTCCTAGCTTTGCGGATTCGCACCCAGGACTTTCTTTCCTTGTGTTATGGCTCCACAGGCTCCAGATACAGCCAAGGGCTGAGCTTCTTCAGTCCACGTTTGCCTTTGGGTTTACCTAACCTCCACACCTCACACCCGGGAGGCGCCCGTGCCTCCCCCAAGGGGGAGCCCTCGATGGCCGACACCTCAGTCACAAGGAAGAGAGTTTCAATATCTCAGGGCTCAGGCTACACGCAGCAACTACAGTGAAGCCTTGGGTGAGGACCCTCACCTCCTCCCTTCTGCTCGTGCTCCACCTGCTACCTGAGTGCTCCCTAAAGCAAATGAGATCCCTACAAGTCTAGAAGGCCTCCCTGACACAGCCCGTGACCTCTCTACCGGCTTGTCATGCTGAGCAACACAAACTAACCCAGTGGAGGCCATCTTCTTGGCCAAACCTCCCTGCCTTGGGGTAGGCCACTCCCTCCGCGGGTGTGAGTTCCTCCCTTTCTACCCTAGGTAGGAAGAACTGCCTGGCTGGCTGTCCTCCCTGGTCCTGTGCTGGCCTCGGTCCAGCCCTCATCACACTCCTCTGGGTGTGCCTCTTGGCTTGAACTGGTTTAACGCTCACCTTTGAATCTGCAAAACCTGGACCTCCTGGTCTTTTTGGTAGGTTACTCTTGCTGTGAGTTGGGGGTGGGGCGGTGAATGAAGGGATGAAGGAGGCGGAGTGTCTACTGCTTAGGAAGGAGCGGGGCCATCAGGGTGGCCTAGCCAGCGGCCCTAAGTCTCGCTGATAATGGGAGGGTGGGGCAGGCACTCCCGTGACTGTGAGATGTACTTCATTTTCCTGCCACAGAGACACCTACCTGCATTTCCCCAGGCTGGAGTATGTGTCCATCACATTAGTACTAGTACCAAGTATGTGCTGCAAAGTTGGGGTAGGACAGTCCTTGAAGTTCAGGGCGAAAGCTCCAACCTGAAGATACAGGCCACAAGTCTCCATTCAGAGAGCCAGGGGTGAGCCCTGTCCCTTGTCTCACCACCAATCTCTGAGGGCCTGGGTTCGAATCCCAGCACCCACATGGCAGCTTACAACCATCTGTAACTCCAGTTCCAGGAGATCCAGTGCCCTCTTCTGGCCTCTTCATGTACTGCATGTGGACAAAACACCCACACACACAAAATAAAATGTGTGAGATAAAGAAATCTCCAAGACCTGAATTCCATTCCCGAGGTCCCCTTGGTAAGCTGGTCAAGGGGGCCACCATCTTCCCTCTGAGGTCTCAGTGCTCATCAACCCAAGGGGGTCTCATACCTTTCCAATTCACTCAACAGACCTGCCAGGACCTGTTCAGGCGGGGAAAGGCCAACAAGACAGGAAGTGACTTATCTCCAACGGGGAGGGCAACAGATACAGGCAGGTGACATGCCAGCGTGGCAAAGCGTGCTCTGAAGGATGGGAACGGGACGAGCGAGCGAGGAGAGTAAGTTTTCCCTCCATCGGGAAGTCCAAGTGTCAAGCCAATGCCGATAACTTCCTCAGCAAGTGGTGCCGCCGAGCAGAAAAGGCTCCAGGAGGATAAAGCTGTAACCTAGGAACAAGGGACGTTCTGGAGGCTGCAGGGTGGTTTGAATACCGGGAACAATCGGTGAAGTCCCTGCTTGGCACCATTTTTACGGAAAGATCCAAACGTCTACTGAAGAGTTACACGCTGGGTATGGAGCCTGCGGTCCCAGTACTGGGGAGGCTAAGGCAGGAGGGCTGAGAATGTCACTCCAGTCTGTGCATATGGTGACAGCTCATCTCAAAACAAAACCTACCTCCTAAAACCAAACAAAAACCAAGAAAACAAAATACTGGAGCTAGAGAGGAGGCTCAGCACTTCAGAGCATTGGCTGTTCCTACAGAGAACTGGGTCTGGTTTCTAGCACCCACATCAGAGAGCTCCCAGTTTCAGGGCATCCAATGACCTCTTCTGGCCTCGGGTATCGGCACACATGTGCACATACAAGCAGAAAAGTATATACATACATAAAACAAACAGGCAAAAAATAAAAATTAAAAAAAATCAAATTTTACCAAAACCCCTCCCTAAAAAACCCCACAAACCAGAGTTATGTGTAAATCACTCTGAGGTAAGAAACCATCACCCTGAAACAGGAAGCTGGTTAAGTCTCTGTGTATCAGAGCAGCGCACTCCAAACTAGTCCTTAATTAGAAGAATTGCCAATGGTCAGCACCTGGTAGGCAAAACATCCCACTGCAAACAAAATAAAGCAAAGCCTCAGTTCTAGAGCTCAGTCACCCAGGGTGTATACAGTATCATGTGCGTGTGCACACACATTTGGACTGAGTCCACATGTATAGTGTAGATTCGCATATGTACACATATCATCAAAAAAATCCTGTGATGAAATGCATTAAAATGTCAGTAGCGATGTCCTTGGAGTGGTATCATTATTTCTACCCACATCTTTCTTAATTTCTCTTTTCTGCAGAGATTCGTTACTTACGAAACGTGGAAGGCAATAGATATTATTTAGAAATTGACTTATAATGGCTGTAATATAAAAGTAATTTCACTTTCACTTTCATCCAAGGACGTGAAGGCAAGCGTTGGAGAGCAGAGGCCATGCAGATTGGGAGTATTACTGGGCTTCCCCTTAACGCTCCGCCTCAGGGCGACGAACACAATTTTATAAACCCCTTGGCACTGACGAGGAGCTCTTCTGGCTCAGGGGAGGGAATGCCTGGGTGCCACAGGTGGCCCAGGATGGACAGGCTGCTTGTCCTGCCATTGCCAGAGGAAAATAGAGCTGGTAGCTAATAGTCTCCTTATCAAAAATTCCCCATGTGATGGCGTCAGGGGCTGGGGAGACGGCTCAGTGGTAGAAGATCCCCCAGCTTCCACCTGCAGCACTGCAAAGCAAAACTTTGAAACATACAGCTCCTGTAGTTACTGTTCTAGACTGGAATCTGGTGAGAAAGAGGTCAGTACTAACTATATTGTTTTATTCTCTTTTTTTGTTAACAAAATTCTTCTTTATTCAATTTTACACACGGGGTCTCACTATGTAGCCTTAGATGGCTGGAACTTGTTATGTAGAACTGAGTGGCCTTGAATTCAGAGATCTGCCTGCCTCTGCCTTCTGAGTGCTGGGGCGAAAGGCGTGAGCCACATACCGGTCTGATTAGACTATTAACTCGGGTCTAAGGTACTGTCATCAAAGAATATGCTGATTTTCCAGAACAAAGACTACATCAGAAGATTCTGTGACACACCAGCCCACCCTTGTGGCAAGTTCTGAAGTCTTAGACTTTGCTGCACGTAGAGACACTAATACAGCCAATATAAAGCTCCCAAAGGCAACATACCTCAGACCACTCAACTCAGAATCTGTGAGCTGTCACAAGTCGTTGAAGCTGTCCCAGGTGACTTCAACGTTAAACCTGCTCCGCCCCCTTGTTTCTAATGAGAACTGGATACCTACCCCCACCCCACTCCACCCTACCCAATACTCATGCCCAGTCTAAATGACTTTGTGATCTCTCTCTCCACCTGCTGGCCATTATACCAAACTGCAGGAATTCAACTGCAGTTTGGTATATATCCAAGACCTTGCTACTTTTTAAAAAGTTTGCTAAATGTAGGGTTGGTGAAAATCTTTTCCCAATTTGTTGGTTGCCGATTTGCCCTTTTGACAGTGTCTTTTGCCTTGCAGAAACTTTGTAATTTTATAAGGTCCCTTGTCTATTCTTGACCAGTCAGAATGGCTAAGATTAAAAACTCAGGAAACAGCAGGTGTTGGCGAGGATGTGGAGAAAGAGGAACACTCCTCCACTGCTGATGGGATTGCAAGCTGGTACAATCACTCTGGAAATCAGTCTGGTGGTTCCTCAGAAAACTGGACACGATACTTCCAGAGGACCCAGCCATACCACTCCTGGGCATGTACCCAGAAGATTCCCCAGCATGCAATAAGGATACATGCTCCACTATATTCATAGCAGCCTTATTTATAATAGCCACAAGCTGGAAAGAACCCAGATGTCCCTCGATGGAAGAATGGATACAAAAAAATGTGGTCTATTTACACAATGGAGTACTATTCAGCCATTCGAAACAATGAATTCATGAAAGTCTTAGAGAAATGGATGGAGCTGGAGAACATCATACTAAGTGAGGTAACCAGTCTCAAAAGAATACCCATGGTATGCACTCACTGATAAGTGGATATTAGCCTAGAATCTTGGGACACCAAAGACACAATCCACATACCAAATGATGTCTGACAAGAAGGAAGGAGTGGACCCTGGTTCTGGAAAGGCTCAAAGCATCAGTGTAGGGGAATACCAGAACAGGGAAGTGGGAAGGGGTGGATGGGGGAACACGGGGAGGGAAAAGGGCATGTGGGACCTTTGGGGGGCAGGGAACCAGAAAAAGGGAAATGAAATGTAAATATAGAATATATCCAATAAAAAAGTTTGCTAAGTGGATAAAAAGAACCAATGAGATAAAATATTAAGTAGTAAGCACATGTAAAAATCATATCATTTCCTATATCAAGGTTGTCTAGGAGTTTTAAATAAATTAGGGTAAAGCTTGTGAGAGCCTGGGGAGTATTTGGAAAATAAAACGCAGCCAGTGTTTCTTACTGCCGTCATAATGAAGCATGCATTATAACCCCTCTGTTTTGTACCAGTGATTCATTGTCAATGGATTGCTTTAATTAGGTCAAGAATATTTGGTCCCAGTTTCCTGATGTATTGTTGACTATGGGTACTTAGTGACGGGGGGGGGGGGGTTCCTGGGGAATACAGGCTTTGGGGCAGGAAGAGATGGCTCAGTGGTTGGAAGCACTTGTTGCTCTTGCAGAAGACCCAAGTTTAATTCCGGGCTCACTCAAAGCAGTTCACAACCCCTTGCAACATCTGCTCCAAGGGGGGGGGGGGCGGCAGGGGAGGGGGGAAATCTGAGGCCCTCTTCTGGCCTCCGAAGGTACTGCAATACTGGTCACAGGCATACAGATAGGCAGAACACCCACACACATAAAAAGTAAAATGGAAAAAAAAATCTAATTTGGTGGTGGGGAGATAGCTCAGTGAGTAAGAACACTTCCTATGCGATCATGAGGACCTGAGTTCAGATCCCCAGGACCCACATAAAACAGCTGGGTATGAAAACATACATGTAACCCCAGAGCTATGCAGAGTGGAGAAGGGCTAGGCCACTGGGGTTTGCTGATAGCAAGCCCAGCTCCAGGTTCAGCAACAGACTCAGTCTCAAAGGAATAATGCAGCAAGCGAGAGAAGAACAGCGATGCCCTTCTCTGAATGAACTCTGCAGGCACACATCCATGGATGCAAAGGTACCACACATATGCACAAAGACACACATACACACGCAATACACACACAGGCACACATCCACAAATGCACAGCTACTGCACACATGCACAAAGACACACATACACACGCAATACACACACAGGCACACATCCAAAAACGCACAGCTACTGCACACATGCACAAAGACACACATACACACGTGCACACACACAGGCACACACCCACGGATGCACAGCTACCACACACATGCACACAGATACACAAGCACACACACATACACACACACAGGCACACTCCCATGGGTGCACAGCTACCACACACATGCACAGATACACATGCACACATACACACACAGGCACACACCCATGGATGCACAGCTACCACACACACACACACACACACACACACACTCGCACACATGCACACCCAGAGATGCACAACTACCACACACCCACACAGGCACACATACACACACACACATGGTTACCACCACCAAACATGCACACACAAAATCTAATTTTGATTATAACAAAAATATAAGTTTATACTTTTTATCTCATATATATAATTGTTTATACTATTTATCAGCCTAGGAACATGAATTTATTTTCTCCTTTTGTGTCTTTTTTTATGATCTTCAGTAAAAATTTTTATTACTATCATAAAATACGTGCCGAGACTTTCACTGTATTTATTCCTGTGTATTCTATTATTTATGTTGCCATTGTGGATGTTAACATAAAAAACCAAATTGATTATTGTTGGTTGGTTATTACATGGGAAGGCTACTGATTTTGGCATTTTTTACTTTTTAACCAGCTGCCTTATAGGCTCTTTATATAGTTATTGGTTTTTGTTTTTGTTTTTGTTTTTTTTTCTGAGTTCATTTCCTGGTTTTCTGCACAGGGCAGGGTAGGCAAGCTCTGAGCTACACCAGAGTAGTTTAGTGCCCAGTTATCCAGCGCCTTTCCTGTTTTCTGTGTCACAGCGAATCTACAGATGTAGTCTGTGTGCCAGTGTGCCCAGCTGGCTGCTCCCGTGCCAGGCAGCCCGAGAAAAGCAAGGCCCAGAACGCCTCGGTGAAGATCTGTCCCCTGGGGACAAATGGGGACCGGGACACCTGCAGTATCTAGAGGTGCTTCTGTATTTTCTCCTTTAGGTGAACCCTGACATCCACACCCGAGACCCAGAAACCAAAAGCTTACAAAGGAATGTGGGGTTTAATTTAGGCAAAGGACAGGAGCAGATCACCAAATGCGCCATCAGATCTCGGCTCCCAAGTATTTTCACCAAGATGCAAACTGGCGAAAGCTCGAAGAACCAGAGCCTGTCAGATTCTCTGGCCTAGGAGCATGCGTGAAAGGAGCCGGAGCTGAGGATGCGCAGAGGAGGGGGCGCCCCACGGGCGTGGAAGCCAGGCAGGGTCAGCTCCACCCCTGCGCCCTCCATTTCAGAATCACGCGGAATGAATGCAAGTTGACACAGTGTTCTGTGTGGGCCCCTCTCTGCGCAGGCGGACCCCTTTGAACAGGCTAGCCCTCTACCATTGGAACATGAAGACTTTAGTCAGTATGAGCATGTGCTCCCCAGTCACCGTCTACACAGCAGTTTCTGAACCACCATGATAAAAAAAACCAAAAAAACAAAAAAACAACAACAACAAAAAACAAACAAAAACAAACAAACAAACAAAAAAACGCCGGGCGTGGTGGCGCACTCCTTTAATCCCAGCACTTGGGAGGCAGAGGCAGGAGGATTTCTTAGTTCGAGGCCAGCCTGGTCTACAGAGTGAGTTCCAGGACAGCCAGAGCTACACAGAAACCCTGTCTAGAAACAAAACAAAACAAAACAAAACAAAACAAAACAAAACAAAACAAAACAAAACAAAACAAAACAAAACAAAACAAAAAGATGGAAATTAGGGACAAAGGTAAAAAACCGAAGATGCCCTTAAGTGCCTTAGTGTTTAAACTACATGACAACTTTGGTTTCTGCTGTATTTCTCCTCTCTCTCTCTCTCTCTCTCTCTCTCTCTCTCTCTCTCTCTCTCTCTCTGTGTGTGTGTGTGTGTGTGTGTGTGTGTGTGTGTGTCTGAGGTGTTGTCAGGATTCATTCTCCACTGGTCTTCCTCCACCATGGATCCGCTGAGGTGGCGTCTCTCAAATGACCCCAGAGCTTGCTCTATTTGCTCATACGGTGGCCACTTGGCTTTTTGGTGGCTTCTGGGGATTCAAACGACAGTCCTCACGCTTGCACACGTGCGTTCACCACGGAGCCGTCTCCCCAGCTCCTGCTGTTTGAGACAGGCTGTCCTCGCTTGGCTCAGGCTGACGGGTAACTAGGCCACCAAGGACAGACTTACAGACCCTGGCCTCCTGCCTTGACTCCTCAGCGCAGGGATTACAGGTGTGGACCGCACCCAGCGTTCCTTCAGTTTTCTGAGACAGGGTTTTGCTGTGTAACCCAGGCTGCCCTCAAGCATGCTCTTCTTCTGCCTCGGCCTCCAGGGTGCTGGGATAACAGAAGCATGCAGCCAAGCCTGGGTAAAATCTCACAACTAAACAAATATCACTAGAGCCAATCTCTGCATCTCTTAATTTATCCCACATCAAATTTCAGTAGTGTGAAGTGCTTTCTTTCTTATATAACCCTACATTTTGGATGGAAATAACTTTACTAAATTATTATGTGGTCCAAAGTGCAATATCTAAATGTAAACAATTAATCGGCCAGAAATTACTTTAACAAATGTTTGACATTAATAAATAGATTTTAAAAATCTCTCAAACCATCTAAATTATATACATGACCTAAAATACACAAAAGGTGGTTGGTCAAACAGCATATTTAACGTATGGGACCATATTATCCTGTAGGTCATTTGTGAATTTAGACAACACTTGTTGTGCTGTGGCCAGGCTCCTGGCCTGTGGGGAGGTGGAAGGGCCGGGGTGCAAGCAGGTGCAGGGTGAGCAGCTGTGCATGTGTCTAGGGGCGCTCGTGCAGGAGCAGTTGCGCACGCAAGACGGGGCGCTCATGCAGGAGCAGCTGCGCATGCGTCTAGGGGCGCTTGTGCAGCATCACGGGGCGCTCGTGCAGGAGCAGCTGCGCATGCGTCTAGGGGCGCTTGTGCAGCATCACGGGGCGCTCGTGCAGGAGTTTGCTGCTGTTGCAGCTGCACCAGTGACACTGCATGAGACCTGCTCTACTGGTTGCTGTGCTTTTTAAAAAAAATCAGTTTATCATTAAAAAACACAATTCTAATAAGATTCTAATTTCTAAATTTATTTTCTTTCTTTCTGAGACTAAAAGACCTCCAGGTGTTTGGGTCCAGGCTACAGAGATCCTGACTCCTGGTCTCTTGGTGGTCTGGGTTAGAGTGATTAGTAGTGGAACCACTCTCCAAAGTGGCAGAGCCCCTTGAGAAAAAGTTAAATACCCACTGACCCGTTTAAATAAACGCCGACGGATGCCCTTGCCTGAATGAAACTCCACATATCAAATGCACAGGTTCGGTGTCTGATTCCCACTCGTGACGTGTGAGGGGGGAGTGGGAAAGTCACTGATCTGAGGGCCCACGGAACACCACTTGTCCTCCTGAGGAGTCACAGTGAACGGTCAGGATGTCCTCTAAGAAGCCCACGATGACCCCTCGGGCTGTGTCCCCAGCCAGTGCCTGCACACTGTGCATGTGCTTCAGGGCCACTCTGAGCATCCGGTCCCTTTCCTGTGGGGTGTGGACTGCTCCGGGATCATCTCCCTCTGCTCCTGATTTTAAGAACTGTAGGATGTAGGACCGGATCATCTCCTCGTTCAGCTTCAGAGTTTCCTGAATGCAGGGCAGGTCTGGGGCGCTGGCTAGGCTCAGGAGGTGAAGCAGCGCCTGGCAGATGTGAGTCCGCAGGCTGGCGCAGTACTTGAACTCCAGGAAGTCGGTGGTGTCTTCGCTCTTCTGCAGGGCAGTGACCAGGGCACTCCAGATCTGGGCGAACTGTTCTAGGGACCCATACTGTACTCTCCTGCCTGGAACGGAGAGGGCTGCGGCAGATCTGATGCGCACTTTGAAGTTCTTGCATGACATCACAACCGATGTCAGGGCTCTGTAGGCCTGGGAGGTCCACGGGGCTGTCCCTAGGAAGAATTCACAGTCACTGCCACTAGTGAAGGTTTAGTGACAAGCAGGGTGGGCAGGGGAGGGAGGAGGGAGAGTGCATTTTGTGGCTGCCCCACTTTCACGATTACTCCATGTGCTAGTTATGATAAGAACGGCCCCATAGGCCCATATATTTAAACACTTAGTCATCAGGGAACTGGCACTGTTTGAGAAGGATTAGGAGGTGTGGCCTTGCTGGAGGGAGTGTGTCACATGGGGTGGGCCCTGCAGTGCCCATGTCAGGCCCAGGCTCTCTGCTCGTGGACTTGGATGGAGCTCTCAGCCATCGATCCCAGCGCCATGCGTGCCACCATGGTCTCACCATGAGGATAATGGACTAAACCTGTGTGTGTATGCCTGCAAGGAGATGCTTCCTTCGTAAATGTTGCCTTGGTCATAGTGTCTCTTCACAGCTACAGAACAGTGACTAAGACTTGTCATTAGACCAGGGCAGCAAAAGCCAACCCAGGGGATCCCAGGGAAGGGACCGACCCCTGACTTCCCCATTTCCCTAGACAGACCTGAAGCATGGCCTGCATGTGGGGCAGCCTGGCGAGAGGAGCCAGGGTGGAACGGGGAGGGCAGCGGCCCGCCAGAGCACAGCGAGCATTTTGTTAAGAAGTCAAACCCACTTCTAGCTTCAGGGATAAGATGCTCACGTCTGCCTTCTCCCCGTTTCTGTGGCCACCCCATCAGCATGCTGTCTGCCTCCTCAGAAGTACTGCTAGCCACTCTGGCCTGAGCACCTCCCCTCCTCAGGACGGGTGTCCTCTCAGCCCAGCCCTGGCTCGAGCGACTCCCTCCTCAAGAAGGATGACTAGGAAGGTGGATGTTCTCTCAGCCTGGCCCTTTCGTTGTTGCCCCCAGAAAACCAGACTCTTCTGTTCTGTGAATGCTAGTGACATTCACAAGGGCCTCAGGTCTCACTGTTCACAGCCTGTCCCTGCTTCAGTCTTATGGCCCCTCGCAGCCCTGCAGCCCCCAGAAACTTCTCCACTGTCTCCCAGGGGCTGCTGTGCCTGGACATCCTGGGAGGGATGTGCCGGCCGCCCCTAATGCGGCACCTGCTCTGCTGGTCTGCTGAGAGAGGTTGTCCCCCTCTCTCAGGGACACACCCTTAGCTCTCCAGTGTGATGGAGGCAGAGACGTAGAGCCAGTGGTGCAGGTATTCCCAGGGATGTACACAGAGGCTACTGGCCCAGGATGACATGTCGAGCAAGGCTCGGGGTGTTCAGGGCACTGTGATGGAGACAGACATTTCTGAACCCAGAACTTGTGAGATTTGAACCTGTAGCCTCTGTTCCAGAGGCAACTCTGTGGACTTGGTCAGTTTCCTTTCTATATTTCCTCCTAAGTATTTAATGAGGTGATATAGTAGGAATAAGTTAAACTCCTATTTCGGTTTGCTTAACACAAGTATTTTCTCAGCTAATAAAAAGCAGCTTTGTAAATAAACTTTTTAAATGGCAATAAAACACCCCATCAAACACTGACTTACTTCATTGTCCTGCCAAACCTGGTTCCTGCTGTTTTTCTACTCCTGTGACAAAAGCCACCGTGATGAATATCTTTAGCAATAGCACAGACTGGCCTATTCCTTCCCCAGAGGCTCCTGACGGGCAAGGGGAGGGAGAGCCTTACCGAGTGGAAGAGCAGGGTTTTTAAAAACATTTCCCATGGCATAGCAAGCATTCCACCGGACTTTCATGGCCGCCTCGTTTACAACAGTGGAGATCAGAGCCTGGATGGCCTCCTCGATGATTTCGGCGAACCTGGGTCTTTCTATGTGAGAGGGCTGTAGGAAATGAAGCAGATTTCCGAGGGCCCGGACTGCATTGCTTTTGACCTGAAATGAAACATAAAAAGGCCTCAGTTGTTTTACCAGAGAAGTTTCAGAAAGTATGAATTCCACCTTTAAAGTGACAGCCTCCCTGCCCTCCAGGTCATGAACCCAGAGAGACCTGTGCATGCTCACCGGACCTAACGCCAGGGACCGTACTTTTTAAATGCCGAGTAACAGGCACATGTCAATTCCACTTAAAAGACGCATTTTTTTTCTTTCTCTCTGTCTAAGTAGCAGGTAAACAGGACTATACCATGTAATATCACTACAAGCAATGCTGGTGCTTCCCACGGGACACAGGCAGCAGAATAAACTGTCTGAGCATGTGGTAGGCAGTGCTTGCCCAGAGCTCTGGGGAACACAGGACGGCTGACAGTCAGACGGTCAGATGGCCCTGCTGGAGCAGCTGTGCTTGTCTGCACCCCTGCCATCTTGCACGTACCTTGTCTTTGTCCGTGGAGGCTTGAATTGCAGACTGCAACATTTTCAAGAGCAGGAGTCCAGAGAACTCATCCTGGAAACTTGGGTCTGGTGTGTCCCTGTCCCGCCCAAGGCACAAGGCGGGATGAAAAGAAAACACTACTTAGACGTGTGCATCAAAGATAGAGTCACCAAGTACAGACCATAAAAATGTGAGGGAAACAGCCTGGCGGATCTTTTCAGATCACACCAAGAACTCACATGTCTTTCTTGTTTTTTTTTTTTTTTTTGTTTGTTTGTTTGTTTTTGAGCCAGGGCTTCATTACAGAGCCTAGACTGGCCTGGGACTTGGTGTGGAGCCTACGATGACTTCGAATTTGTGATCCTCCTGACTCAGCCTCCTGAGTGCTGGGATTACAGGCACATGCCACCACACCTAGGTGTCAATCCAGCAGTTCCACGCTTAAGAATGTAACCCCAGGGGATATCTCAAAATGGATATTTCATGCCTAGAAGTGTTGACTGCCTGTAGACGCCTGTAAGCCCAAGGCCTAAAACAAGCACTCCAGAAGCGGGTGGAGGAGGACACACCCCTTGGCGGGCTCTCTTTGGCAGGTGTTCATTAAACACCCAGTGCAGAGGATGTGCTACATATGCTCATGCAGACTTAAGTGACAGACAGGATGCTGGCAGCCAGCTCCAGCGTAGGGGTGGGCTGCTACGGGGAAGGAGGCAGATTCTATACTGCATACTCCTTAGTACTGTACAAAATCTTTTGACCTGTGGGAATATTACACACACACACACACATACACACACACATACACACACACACACACACACACACACACACATTTATTTTTTTCCTTTCTCCAATGTTTTCTCCAATGGAATGTTCTGCGTATATTAACTATACACTAGGGCAGGCCCCTGTTTTTTGAGGGAGGGAAGGGAGGAGGGATAGAGGGGGAGGAGAGAGACAGAGAAGGAGAGGGAGGGAGATCAAATATGAAGTTTGATGGGTAGGAAGGTGGGGGATCTGAGAGGAATTGGTTGGGGGAAAATATAATTAAAATGTATTATATGCAAAAATATTTAATAAACAAAACCCCTCAAAACTTCTGCATTCTAAGAACAGGGCAACTGTTAAAAGGGTTTTGGATTTCTACTGTGATATTTTCACCACTTATGAGAGCACATGGTATTTTTGAAGATATATACTGTAATAATCTGTATTCTTAATACATAAAAAATTACTGGGTTTATTGCTTAGAGGAATATTAAAGCAAAGTAGCAAAACCACCTGAATAATATGGGAAGAATTCTTGCCAATTCTTTCAAAGTAGGGATGAAAGACACCCTTTAGGAATTCTAAAACAGATGCCACTCAGGGAAAGGAGCGAGTCACTTACATGTTGACAATCAGAGTATCTGTCAGGTTGCCCAGGGACCAGGCTGCTTTGGCGCGCACGTTTAGTGACTTATCTTGAAGTGACATCAATATAGCATTTGCTGTGTCTGCAACAAATATGACGTCCTGTACGACAAACCAGGGAATATTACTAAGGAGTCCGCACTGCCGCCTCTGAACTTTACAGTTCATTTTTACACAAAGCTGTAGGCCTTTACTGTCATTTTGATTTTGATTTAAAAAGTCTGCTATGGAACAAGGTGAGCCTGTGACCATCCCCTGTGACCGTCCCCTGTGTGTTCTGTGCCTGGGTTGACGTCGGCCTCCTTCAACAATGTTCTGACAGTGGATGCGTTTCCCAAGCTCGTTCTCAACCATTACTTCCATGTGGTAACATCCTCTTTTTCACTCACTCACTAATTAAGCACTTGCTGCACACTGAAGTCCCAGGCAGCATTCTGAATAATTAGCAAACGGGGGCTCAGGTGCCGCGCAGGTGCCGCGCAGTGTAGCCGCAGCTGAGGACATCCGACCACAGAACGGGCAATCTCCTTCACTGCCAACTCAGAAGCCTCACGCCTCTAATGCACTAGCGGTACAGGGCTGGGGAACTGGAGGGGGCGTGCTTGGCATCCCTCACCTGTCTGAGGCAGGGGAAAAGCACGTAGACTCCAAGGGCCCTGGAGGTGGCGGCTTTCACCAAGTGGTTCTTGCTGTCATTCAGGCCGAGCAGCACTGTAATGCACAGAATCTGCTTGTCGTTCTGCAACGAGAAGGTTTGAAGACGGAAAGGTGAGAAGGGAGAACTGTGCGCCCGCTGGACCTCCACGAGCAGCTGTGGGGAGACCGCCCGCGCCGTGTTAATTCACCATTGTGACCTTCAGTCGACTCTGGTAATGGGCAGGTACCTGACACCGGGGCGGGGAAGTAAGCAGAGATTCTGGGCAAGACACACACAGAGCATCTCGCCACACTGCACCTCTCAACGCTGTCAACAAGGTCATGTAGACCTTCTGCTTCGTTACCGCCGCCTCCTGTTTAAAAGCTAACTTGCATAGCTAAGAACAGATCAGAAGCCACTGAGGACTAAAGAACAACAGCGGCTCAAATCAGATCTAAGATCCTCACCCAGGGCGACGGGTCAGGAGGTACGGGCTGCACGAAGACCCGGGTCAAGGCTCATAACAAGGATTCACCAGTCACCTCTCAGGCGACCCCTCTGATAAGGGGATGATACAAAGCTTGAAAGAAGTTCAAGGAGCCAAAGAGCTGGAGGCATGGCTGGGCTGTGGGCCCGAGACTCATCGCAGGACACGCTGTGTTTCTGAGACCCGCCCTGGAAGCTGTGCCACCCACACCCTCTACAGCCCAGGACGCAAGGCTTTCCCGGAGGAGCAACACTTCATGGCCCTCAGCTTCTTTTGGAAAAGGCTTCTTTTTTAAGAGAGTAGGCTGAAAAGGTTTCAGAACAGAGAATCACGCTGGAGCCCTGCTGCCAGGGCGTGGCCCAGGAGTGAGGGCCTGTGGCAGGGCAGGTTACCGGCAGACTGCTGAAGGCCTCTGGCAAGATGGAGGACAGCGCATCGCAGGCGCTCGCCTGGAGAGTCGGGTGCTCTGCAGACTGCAGGGCTCGGGGCAGGGGACCACTGAGCATCGCAGTCCAGAACATCACCACCTGGAACAAAGGCACGGTCAGAACCAGAGACAACGCCCGTGTGGGGCCTGCTGAAGCCATGCCCACTAGACCAGCCTTGCGGATGAGAAGTTTTGCTGAAGCGGTAGCTTTTTATAAGTGCTTTCACTGGTCATCTTCCACAGTAATGGAAATAAGTTCTGAAATAACCAGCCACATTCAGTGGGACACTACAGTGCAACTGAGTTGACAGAAATAGTGACAATGACGGCGGTGGTGGTAGTGGTGGCGGCGGTGGTGGTGATGGAGTGCAGAGGTAGGTAGCTACAGGGTTAATCAGCAGTAGCAGCTTGTAGTTCAACAGGGGTAAGAAGTCCTGGGCCAGGTGAGATGGTTCAGTGCGTAAAGGCACTTGTGCAAGCTGGTGACCTGAGTTCAGTGTCTGGAACCCACATGAAAGTGGCCATAGAGAGCCAACTCTACAAATTACCTTCTAACCTCCACATGTGGACATCAGTACACATGCCAGAAACTAGTTATAATGAATTCTGGTGTGCTATTTCACAACAGGAACACCATAGATTTGTTCCGAATTTTATTTGTTATTAGTGTGCACATGTATGACATATGTGGCCACATCTGTCATGGGGCACGTGGGGACGTCCATCAGAAGAAAACTCTGTGGAGTTGGTTCCTTTTGTGGGTTCCAGGACACACTCAGACTGTCGGGTGTGCAGCCTTGGGTGGCACACACCCTTTACACACAGCGCCACTTCATTGGTGCACCCTGCTTTTTTAACACTGGAGGAAAGGCCATCACCTGCTCTGCTTCGGTACTGAACGTACTAGAGCGTGGGGGGAGGACAGCGTGGGCTGGAGGTGCTTACCCGGTGAACTGGCACTCTCTGTTCAGGGGCCATGCTGGAATCTGGCTTGTACTGCTGTATCAAGCCCGTACCCAGTTCTTCCAGGAGCTGCCAAGATACAAGAATGAGATGTCAGAGCAGAGAGGCTCTGCCCTGTGGAGGCCGCAAATACTGTGCTTCCGCTTGTATCATCTCAAACCCACAGAAAAAGGAGTTTCTCTTCCTTTCTTTTCCTTTTGGTTTGTTTTTTCCAGACAGGATCTCATTATGTAGTCCTGGCTGGCCTTGAACTTAAGAGATCCAGTGACCTCTATCTCCTCATGTGGCATTAAAGGCGTGCACACAACTTAGGAAAAGTAATTTCTAACTGGTTTTTCTCTTGTCAGCAACTTCGACAGAGCTATTCTTTCAGGGAGTAAAACTGACACCTTATGCTTAGCTAACCCTGGGCAGACAAACCAGGAGAGAAATGTGCCCCTCCTCACCTGAAACCTGGGAAACCACAGAAGAAAACACGTCACTTGTAATGAAATTACCTTCACACCGTGGAGCTGAATGGATGGATTTGCTTCACACATGCACTTACAGATCACCTCGCCAAGCTCCATCAGGTACAACTGAGCCATTGAAAAATAGCCCCTTGCCAGGTGAGCCAAAACCTGCATAGAGAACATGCGATTAGCTCATCTAAAGGCGGGCAAGGCTGCACAACCCAGAAGGGCTCCCACATTTCGGCAAGCACTCACAGCCAGCACAGTCTGAGTCTGATGCTGAGGAAGTGAGAAGCAGCCGTTACCTAGCTGTGGCTGGCATCAGCTCCATGACACTTTACTGGTCTGCGATGTCTCACTCAAGACTAATAAGTCTTTGATGTAGATTTTTTGGGGTTTATAGCTGGAAGGACTGAACTGGAAGGGTAAAGGGTGTGTTTGGTGTCCTCAGACGATCAACAGCCTGCAGAACTGAGCTGTGATGGCTACTCTTGGCATCAACCTGACTACACCTGGAATTAACTAAAACCCAAGCGGCTGAATACCTCTGACAGATTTTTTCTCTTAACTAAATCATTTGAATCGGGAAGACTCACTTTTAATCTGGATCTTTTGAGGTGGTGAGGTTTACCTTTAATCTGGGCCACACCTTCTGCTGGCAGCCTATATAAAGGACATGGAAGACAGAAGCTCATTCTCTTTGCCTGCTTACTCTTACTCTTGCTGGCAAGTCCATTTCTTTACAGGCATCAGAGCCTACTTCTTTAGGATTCTGGCATATGCTGAAGACCAGCTAAGATATCCAGCCTCATGCACTGAGCAAATATCAGATTCTTGGACCTTCCATTGGTAGAGAGTCATTGTTGGGCTAGCTGGACCACAACCTATAAGTCTATTAAATCCCCTTTATATATATCATTCTGTCAGTTCTGATCCTCTAGAGCACCCTGACTACACACAAGCCTATGTCTTAAACTACCTCTGAGTACAAGCATGTCTTCAAAAGCTGCTGTCTGTCTGTCTGTCTTCCTTTCTTTGTTTTGATGAGTTTTTACTAGGTAGCTCTGGGTGGCCAGGAATATGCTATGTAAAATAAGCTGGTCTCTGATTCACAAAGATTTGCCTGCCGCTGCCTCCAAGTGTTCCCTGCGAGGGGTATTTTCTTCCTTCGAAGGAGCAATCATTTTGTTTCAATAAATAGATATAAGATGACAATGAAGAATCTATAGAGAATGAACTTTACGTTGCAGAAGTCAATCTTAGCCATTTCGTCTATCTGTCATATAATACTCGATGTGACTACAACAGTCTGGAACAAAAAGATCAAAAGGGAACACACTCATCACTTTACAAGGACTGCCCCAGACACAACGGAGCCAAGGCCACAGCAAACGGCCAGGCCACTCATGCTCCTGCCCCCCAGTCACTCTGTTGAGAAGGAATGTCCCTTCCTTTCAGACAGGGGGACATGGCACTTCCTACCTGTAGTGCTTCCAGCCGCATGGGGGATGGTTCATAGGTGCTTCCCAGGGCGGAGCCAGCATCGCTAACTGAGCAGGAATCCTCCTTGGGCAGCACCACAGTGGAAATGCAGAGTCGGATAAGCCAGCAGGGCTCTGACGACCCCTTTGGTGAGCTGAGCGATGCTTCTTCCAGAGCCGGACCTGCAGGGAATGTCTTCCAGCCATCAGGAGTGCTGAGGTGAGGGGTTGCTGAGCTTCCGCTGCTGAGCCCAGAGGAACAGGGCTGTTGAAGCAGCAGCTGGACTTCCGGCAAAGGCGCATGAGTGGACACTATAGCTCCGAGGAGCGTGAGACTTGACACTCGAACATTAACATCTGTCCAAAGAAAGGCAGGGGCTATCACCATGGGACCACTGTCATAAGGGCTATAGTTATCCCTGCTAGCAGTTAAGAACTGCTAGATTCTTTTAAAATTACATATAATCAAACTTCTAATTTCAGGTCATTGAAAAGATGGGACAATATCATGAAGAAACAATCTGAAAAATCAAGAACACTAGACATTCCACAAGACAACTGACTAGGAGTATCCAAATGTGAGGACTAGAAAAACCACTAGCAGCTGGTGGGGTTTCTCCATTTAAAAAAGCACAGAACCCAGGCATGGAGCCAGATTCGTGGAATCCTAATACCTGCTCCTGCAGAGCACTAGAGTTTGTTTCCTGGGGACTCCGTGTCCTCTACTGGCCTCATACACACCATATACCTACCCACAGTTACAAAAGCAAAACCAATGAATCGTTATAATCCTAGCACTCAGGAAGCTGAGGTAGGAGTACATTTGAGGCCAATCTGAGTTATGCAGGAAGACCTTATTTCAAAACTGAAACACTAGAGTGCTTCACACAGTAACAAAATGTTATTAACCCATCAGCCTGAATGATCCTGGGAGTTAAAAGAAAAAGCTATAAAAAACAAACAGAACAAAATTAAAAAAAAAAAATCAAACCAGGGTCAGAGGGATATCTCAATGATTGAAGCAATTGAGAGTTTGATCCCCAGAACCCATAAAACTCCTGTGTGGGTATGGCTGTCCACTCCTAATTCCAGTGTTCAGAAGACAAGAGACGGGAGCCTGGCAGGAAAATGTCCAGCCAGAGACACCATCTCGATGAATAAAGTGGAGAGACTTTACAACATGCCTGATGCCAAGCTTGGGCCTTCACAAGCACATGCCTATACTCATGCAAAGGCACACACACACACACACACACACACACACACTCACACCACACACACACGTGTACTCACACAACACATGCATAATAAATGAGAAAAAGGAAAATCTGAAAGGCCTGCATTTGGGTTCAGTTTTTTTGCCTCTACCTGACCTAGCACCATTTGGTGAAGAGCTGTCTTGGCTTTTTTGCTGTGACCAGGTGCTGAGGATATACTTGTGGGCTCTTTACTTTCTTCTACTGATCTTCATTCTATACTGTCTTTAGTATAGTTTATTGTAGGGGTGGTTCTAATGCTAAGGTCCTGTTCCCCAGTTGGTTCTTGATCTGTCAGTAAAGAAAGCCATGGGCCAATTGCTGAGCCGAAGGTACAGGTGGGACTTCCATGTCCCTGGAGGAAAAGGGAGATGCATGGAAGGAGAGTTTGCTATGCTGTAGAGAGAAAAGAACCCAGCAACCATATGAGGTCTTAGGAGGCGGTGGACGCTCCTATCAGTGGTCAGAGATGTTTAGCAGGGACTAGATCTAGTGGACGACTAACGTGAGGACAGGTGGGGGAGTGGAGCTAAGAGTACTGATAAGGGCATGTTTTCTAGGTGAGAGATAGCAGCGTCCAGCAATGGTGCCATTGAAAATGAACAACTATGTGTTTGTGTGTGTGTGTGTGTGTGTGTGTGTGTGTGTGTCTTTTATCTGTGGATTCAAGGGAAGCTGGGTGGGGCTGGTAGCACAGCCCATTCCTGGACCAAGGCAGGTAGCAAAAAGCTACATGCAACAGTTTATGGTAGGTTTTGATGTAATGACATACTCATATTGTTTTTTTGTCCTTTCTGCAAACACTGAGGATTGAACCCAGGGCTTCGCACATTCTGGGCAAGTGCTCTACTGCTGCACAAAACTGTCAGCCTAATTTCTCTATCAATACTGTGTTTTCTTTTCTAGGTCTTCTGCTGGATAAACTCGAGAACCTTTTGTTGATATTTTGATTGGGATTACACTAACCCTTTGACCAAGTTGGAAGAACCAAGACTGAGTCCTGTCCATCAAAAAGGGCTCTTCCATTTCACCCATCACTTTCTATGTGTCTAGATGAATCTTCTATACATTTTCTTAGATTCATCCCTAAGTATTTTAAACTTTGAACATTTTAATAATGAAAACATTCAGTATAAAATCAAACATTTGAAAGGGACTGTTGAGATGTGTCCATTCCCTGGGGGCTGAAGATGCAGGTAAAGAGAAACAAGACACAGTTAAGATTAGCAGCTACCTGCATCAGGAGTCTTTGGGCTTTTTGTTTGTTTGCTTTTTGGTTTTGTTGTTTTTGTTTGTTTTTTTATTCTCTGTGTAGCCTTGGGCTGTCCTGGAACTTGCTCTGTAGATGAGGCTGGCTTCGAACTCTGAGATCTGCCTGCCTCTACCTCCACAGTGCTAGGATTAAAGTTGTGAGCCACCATCGCCCAGCAGAGAGTTGGGTTCTTAACTGTGCTTTTGCCATCACTGATAAGAGGCCTCAATTCAGGACTTATTATTTTGTCTCCTCACTTATAGACTTGTGTAAGGAGTAGGTTGAACTCAGTCAATCATTTGAGCCTTAAGATAACCTTACAGAACAGGTACAAGTCTTCTTGTTAGGAGGAAATTGGGTTTGGCACAACCATGGATATGAGGAGAGAGGTGGGGGCTGGTATAGATCCTTAGACTGACTCCAGGGCCAGTGTCCCTTCCACAGCGTTCCAGAAAACACCCATTGCCTCCTTACTCTGCAACTCTGTCTGAAAACTCAGACTAAGAGTGAGTCTGATCTGCAATCTTGCAAACAAATGCAAAGGAACATTCTAAAGGCAGGTGCTCACGGTTCATATACCTCATGTGCGAAGGGGGGGAAAATCCAAGACACAGCACTATGTCTACAGTTAGAGATGTGATCTAACTTTAGAAGGCTTTATGTGGATTTCACAGATCATGGTACAGAAGTCAGGTTCTTGTACTACAGTTTTTCTTCCCAATACATCCATCCACCCTCCCACCCACCCATCCTTCTTTCCTCCACCGCTGCCTACAGATGTTGAGTCCTTTGCACTGCTCCTGCTTGGCTCACTCCTAATCTGAGAGGTGGCTTCTTTACTGTGGATCAGGCTCTCAACTCATGGTCAGTTCTCCTGCTCATTCCCTTCCCAACTGGCCTTCAAGCAATGGTTGATAGCCTTGAAAGACAGACTTTCAGAGACCTCAGAGCTGGAGAGAGGTGCTGAATACTTACTTCTCTTTCTTTTAAACACTGCTACTCTACATTTGATGGATATAAAGAAACAGTCCGCTCTACCAACCTTTGTGGCGGATGTAAGGCTTTATGTGGTTCCAGACTTTGGTTAGCAAGCTGAGTTTCAGACGGTTGTAGGGGGCGTTTGATACTAGATTTGCAAGGCACTGCAACAGAATAGAAATACACATTTACAATATTTAATTTAAAAGGTCTTTTAAATAAAATATATATTTTTTACATTTATTTCTGTGAGTATGTATGTGGAGGTCAGAGGGCAGTTGTGAGAATCTGTCCTCTCCTACCATATGGATTCTGGGGATCAAAACCGGCAAGCGCCTTTGCCCACTGAGCCATCCCACCAGCCCTCCCTCCCCTCATTTTTAAAGGTCCTCATACTAAATGAAAACCAGTCTTTTTAATGTCTATTGTTAGGACTTATCTTTTTGTCTCCTCACTTATAGACTGGTGTAAGGAGTAGGTTGAAATCAGTCAATAATTTGAGCCTTAAGAAACAGATAAAGAGGTATAGACTTCCAAACAGGTCTTTAATATAACTATTACTTATATCTCTTAGGTCAAATTACTTTTAAATGATGTGTAACACTATACACTATATTAACTGAATTCTGCAGATAACTAGAGACTTACCTTAATTATTTGAGTAAGGGTCTGGGATGAGGACTCTGCCACCAAAGCTAACAAAAGACATCTGTGCAACTCTCTAATGCTGGATGCAATTGTGACCGAGAAGGGTGTAAAAGCCCGTTTGTGGTCATTGGTGTCTTCAGCAACAGAAAGGAATTGCTTTGAGCCTTCCAAGATGGCAGACAGAACTTGAAGAGCACAGGCACGGGTCTGGAATTTCAAGATGATTCACACTGATCAGTCAGAAGTTGGGATCCAGGCTCTCCTCCTACACACTCAGTGCTCCATGTATTCAGAGTCAGCTTATCAGATAAAGACAGCAGAGGGTGTATTGGCTACCGAGGGCAGCTACAAGCTACCACGCACAATGAAATCCTCAAGCACACTACCATGGGACCACAGTGAGGCAGAACTACCACAGCACACAGATCTGCATCCTAAGCATGGGAATGATGAGAGATTAGAGCTCTGTATAACTAAGCATACAGCTGATGGAAAGAGACCCATCCTGGGATAGAAAGACACAGTCAAAGTTCCTGAGAGTATCTGCTTGCATTCTATTCTGAAGCATCTGAGTGTGTGTTTGTGCATATTAACAATGGTGAATGGATGTTTAGAAACACTTGGATGTAGGAACTAACACCTTTGACAGGGGACATATGTGATAAAGAATGTAAGTGGTATGTGTATATGTTCATGTGTGTTTTCACATGCATGTACATGTATGTGGAGGCCAGAGGGTGATGCCAGCTGTTTGCCTCAGTTGCTCTCCACCACATTTTTGGAGAGAAGGCCTCCCACTGACCCTGGAGCTCACTGCCTTGGCTACGCTGGCTGGCCAGCAAGGCTGAGGGATCTGTCTGTCTCCAACTCCCCAGGCTCTTTATGGCTGTGCTATGGATCTGAGCCAATTTCCTCAGGCTTACACTGAGCCATGTCACAGACCCTAAACATCATGTTATGGATGGAATGGGGGGAAAACCCTAAAAACCACATCCTTATCACGGACTGCTGTTTATTAAGGAAAAGTCAGTTACAGAAGTTTGTGAGCCGTCATGTGGGTGCTGGGAATTAACCCCGAGTCCTCTGGGAGAGCAGCAGTACTCTCCCAGGAAGCCGTCGCTCCAGCTGCCAAGACTGCAGTCAGCTCTTCAGATGGTATGGAGCATCCCATTCTACACCATCCCTTTAGGAAGAAACCTTAAGAACAGGCAAGGCGCTCAGTGTGATGGTTTACCAGTCACAGCTGTGAGGCTGAGAACAGACTCCTTGTCTTCCTTGGCTGAGAGGAGTGAACACATCTGAACAGAGGCAGACACTCCATCTGCCATGGGGCAGTGACCCATGCTATCAAGACTGCCAAATCATTGGTTTTCTTTCTTGAAACTGCCTTTTCTCACTAAAACATGTAAATTATTCATGATCCTTTAAGCTATGGGAAGGTCTGTTAGCGCCTTATTTATACACAGCTGTACCTTGTGATCTCACAAACCATTACGGACGCTTGTCTAGCTTTAGACACCGTCATAGCCATTATGCCCTGCAGTCCACTGAGCGGAGTCACTTCCTAGCTGTGCCCGTCATAACCACCACAGCTTCACTGGGGCTCACAGGAGACACGTTAGTCAGAGCTCAGTGGGCTCTGAGTGCAACCTGCCCTGGGCCTAAGATGTAATCCTGCCGTGTGACCCACAGAAGCCTGACCCTTGTCATTTCCTGCCTATTACGGCTCTTAAGTCAAGACCTGGGACGGTATCAGAGAGAGCAGAATTCGGAGAAGATCACATATGGCAAAGAAGAAAAGGGACACAAAATGTGGCTTCTCATAAAGCTTTGGCTTAGCACCCTTACCTTTGGAGATGGATCCTTTAATGTGAGCGTCATTAAGGACACAGACTGTGGGCTTCCAAGCTCCGGAGTGTCAGGAACAAAGGCAGACCAGTAGCCATATAGAACTTTTTTTTCTATTGACTTGATAGTAGAAAGAAAACAAGCTAATGCCCCTTGGCGAACCTTGGCTTGGTATGACCTTTCAGAATGAGAAAAAAATTTTTAAAAGTTTTTAGAAATGTGAATGGAAAGGCTACTTATTCTAACCAGTTCAAATGCTTTGAGAAATTAAGCATTCTGAATATCCCAAGGGATGTTATCACCTCTTTCAAAGTATGATCAAAACATGTATGTTAGGCATTTTTGCTCCAAGCTACTAAGGGTGACTAAAATGCAAGCAGGCAGAGAATAGGAGAGCGACACTTTGACTAGGAAACCAGAGTTACACAGGACAGTGCCGGGTGCCCATGCGTCTGCTCAGTGGATACCCCAAGTGGCCTTATATGGGTTTCAGTGCTTGAGGTGGCCACGTACAAAGCCCCTGCCCTTGACGTAAGTTTTAGTGGCAGTGACCGATGGTTCAAGACAGAACTGTTGGGCCAGAGAGATGGCTCAGCAGTTAAGAGCACTGGCTGCTCTTCCAGAGGTCCTGAGTTCAATTCCCAGCAACCACAGGTGGCTCACAACCATCTGTAATGACATGCAGGCATACATGTATGCAGAACACTGTATGCATAATAAACAAATAAAATCTTCAAAAGAAAAGAACTGTCATACACTTTTCATGGCACTAAGGCAAAGATTAATGACAGGGTCATGTAACTAAGAGCCTAGGCCAGAACAGAGGTGCGGGGTGGGGGGGGGGGGAAGACTTGTGAGCACACTCTGGAGAGGACTAGAGGTTAATAGGCCAGAAGGCAGCATTCACAAGGCAGAGCCAGCAAGCGGCCATGGACCTGAGTGCAAAGCCGCACATGAGACGGCAGGCACGGTCTATACCAGGTAGAACATAACAAAATACCACTACCTCATTTTACCCTGCATGCCTCCTTCTGCGTCCGAATAGTCTGACTCACTGCTGCTGACTCTCTTCCAGCTGGAGGAGGCGAAGGGCGAGGAGGCCTGCTCTCTTCCGGCCGCTCTGCCTCCATCCACAGGCAAACCCTGGGAGCCCCACGGGGAGGCGCACCAAGCGCTCTGGCCACACGCGTCAGCCCTGTCCATGCTGAGCCCTGGCGCTGCTTCCGGCTCACTACAGGGCTCCTCCTCCTCCTCCACTTTCTCTCCTTGATGGGTTTTCTTTGTTTTTACTTTGTGTTTTTTCTTTTTATTCTGATTTTAGGGGCAAACAAAGACATAATACATACATACATACACACACACATATATGCATAAATATATATTTACATATATACATTATGATAGCCATCCCCAAACTACTTTTAACTGAAATCATTGGGACTTGTCCACACATGCTGAGGAAAGGTGAAGAGGACAAAAATCAGAGTGGCATTACGTGCCTGGCATGACGCAGACTACTGGACATACACCTGTGTGCTTCAGTCTCCAGGGTACTGAGGGAAGAGACAGCTGACTCCTCCCTCAGGGATATATGACGTAGCATGGTGGGGACAGTGACCTGACAGGCAGGTGGACTTCAGTGGCTCTCGAGAAGAACTGCCGCATTATGACCCAAGCAGACTGCAGCTGCTTCCATCACTACAGTTTACTGGAACTCGGCCACACCCAGCTGCAGGTGACTCCCCCCACCTGCTTCTGCACTCGAGTACCTGTGACAGCCAGCCCTTTACAAACAGGAGTGTACTGATTCTTCTAGGTTTGGAGAGGCTGAGGAATGAGCCGTCAGTGTTGGATGTAAAGTGAATGCTATAGCAGTCACACCGCCCAGACCACTGAAGCACAAGGGGCTCCAACTGGTACTCTCGGAAATCTGACTGGCTTAAAATTTCTATATTAACCGCACTAACTTGCAAACAAGCTCTCAGTGGCCTTTTGAGGCAGTTGGGAAGCAAATCATAGAAAGCGTCCACACTACAGAGCAAGCACTTGTATGCTCCAAGCTGACATCTCAGTAGACAGACACGTACCACACATGGTCGAGCAGAAGTGGATTCCGGCTGCTGGGGCTTAACAGGTGACCGCCCATCGTACTGAGGAAGTGGAGTTGGGTAGAGCACTGCGGGCATCTCTATGTTTAATCCAGGGAGTCCGTGAAACATGGCTTTCTAACAGTGAAGAGTGAGGAGAAACAGTCACCACATAACCCACATGTTCTCACCAGAACACAAGCAGACCAATGTTTCAAACGATTACAGAATAAAAATGAGATAGTAGATACTGGAAGGTGGGTGCTCTAAGGAGTGTTTAATCTCATCCTCCCCATCCCCCCAATGTCCCTGACTTCAACTGATTTTGGAAGCTAAGCAGGGTTGGGCGTTGCAAGTACTGGGAAGGGGAAAGAGCTTAGTCTTATCTAGATGCAGCTGGATCTGCACTGGCCACACCTCTTAATAGTGCCACTCACTGTTCAAACACCGGAATCTATGCGGGCCATACTTATATAATGCAAAATACATTTAGTCCAACTTCAAAAGTCCCCATAGCTGCAGGTAGTGGTGGCGCAAGCCGGTAGGATTTGCTGAAGGAGGCAGAGGCAGGAGGATCACGAGTTCGAGGCCAGCCTGGGCTACACATTTGCTGGGCGGCGGTGGTGGCACACGCCTGTAATCCCAGCACTTGGGAGGCAGAGGCAGGTGAATTTCTGAGTTCGAGGCCAGCCTGGTCTACAGAGTGAGTTTCAGGACAGCCAGGGCTACACAGAGAAACCCTGTCTTGAAAACAACAACAACAACAACAAAAACCAAAAAACAAAAGTCCCCATAGCCTATCACAGTCTTAACAATGTTAAAAGTCCAAAGTTCAAAGGCTCGGTTGAGATGTCTTTTAACTGTAATCTATAAAACCGAAATCACATACTTCAACATCACAGGATATATACTACCATTCCAAAACGTCATAGTGAGAAAACACTGGACCAGAGCAAACAGGAAGCCAGTTGGACAAATTCCAAACTTTGCGTCTTTGTGTCTGATCTTAATGAACTCTTCAGATTTACAACTCCCTTCATCTTTGTTGATTGCAACAGTTTCTCCTGGGCTGGTTCCACTCCCTATTGGCAGTTTTCCTTGGCAGGTAATCCCATGGCCCTGGCATCTTTAATATCTTGGTGTCTCTAAGGTAACTTGAACTTCAGTTTCTTGTTTCAATGTCTGGGATCCACACACAATCTTCTGGGCTCCTTCAAAGGGGTTGGGTCACTTCGTCAGCTGTGCCCTCTGTAGCACTCCAGGGTCTAGCTAGTTGACTCCACTCCATTGCTGCTGCTGTTCTTGATAGTCATCCCATGGTATTGGCAACTCTAACATACTGGGGTCTTCCCCTGCAACTAGGCTTCACCACTAACCTCTCATAAGCTCTCTTGATGCCAAGCCTCAGCTTCTTGGCATGACCCCTTTAGTCCTGAGCTGTCAACTACATCTGAGGCTGCACCTTCACCGATAATGGCCTTTCCTGGACTCTCATAGTGCCAAGCCTCAGCTCTCCATGATCCCTTCATGACTTCAAAACAGTACCATCTGGGTGACTCTTACCAAGTCCAGCTGCAGCACAAGGTGCAACCTTGGCTATCTCTGGAACACAGCTTCTTTGTGCTCTCAGAATACACTTCCCAGAAGATTTTGAAGGAAGTTTTGAATTTCCCAGAGCCCATAATTGAGACGGCAGGCCTGAAATAAGGCTGTTGAATTATTCTGAGAACTAACTGGCCATAAAAGATAAGGGACATACATGCCTGGACAATCTCCACTGAAGTCATGGGCTATCTGGACTGGGCCCCCCGGTCTCTGGTCTCCCCACCTTGATGCAGTTTGAGGTTAACCCGACCTCTTGCTAACCAAAATAAGCCATCTTCCCACGTTGCTGAAATGCCAATCTGTACGAACTGCTTGCTGATGTAACCGTGCACCAATTTCCCTGTTAATGTTTAAATCAGCCAATTATGTGTAACCATGCCAAACCCCCTAACTTTTCCTATATAAACCCCTGATTTCTGAGCCTCAGAGTCGACTCCTCTGTCTCCTGCGTGAGATATGAGTTGGCCCAGAGCTCCGATATTAAACTGCCTCATGCATTTGCATTAAGCTGGTCTCTCGCCGGGCATGGTGGCACACGCCTTTAATCCCAGCACTTGGGAGGCAGAGGCAGGCGGATTTCTGAGTTCGAGGCCAGCCTGGTCTACAGAGTGAGTTCCAGGACAGCCAGGGCTACACAGAGAAACCCTGTCTCAAAACAAAAAACAAAAAACAAAAATAAAAAAAAACCAAAATCAAGCTGGTCTCTCGAGTGTCTTGGGGGAGCGCCATCCCAAGATTTGAGTAGGGGTCCCCAAAAAGGAGGTCCTACAATTTCAGCTCAGTGATACTGGTCTCTTCTTAATCACCACTAATTTCTTAGTTTCAGCTAATCAGCATCAATTGTCCCAGGAGTCCCTTCTATTCTTGACTCTAAAGCCTGAGCCACACGGCAAAAGCTGCTGAGTTCTGCTGCCTGCTGGGGCTGGAACATGGCACCTTGTTCTATTACATCGTCACCAGCTTTGTGTACTCCTTTACTGCCCAAGCTTGGCTGTCTTGGAACTTGCTCTGTAGACAGAACGTGAACTCAGAGATCTGCATAACCCTGTCTCCTAAGTGCTGAGATTAAAGGCATGGTCCACCATGTTTGGACCTAGACGTTTCATGGATACTATGTCTCAAGATCCAGATCAAAAGTCCTAAGATCTGGATCACACGTGTACCCCCCATTTCTGGACTGAAGTCATTTCATATTAAAAGTCCAAATGAAAACAATAATCAGGTAATAATAACGCCTAACATGATATAACTATCCCTTGTTCAACTGCAAGCACATAAACAATAAGCATAGCTGGGTGGGATCTTGTCCTGAGGTCACCACTCCCTAAACTCCATTTAATATCCTTGAACACAGGATTTAGTTCCATTGCATTTCCTGGTGCCCATTTAATACTTGAACCATAAATTTTGCATTTTTCCTTTCTAAAAGTAAACCACAGGACAGAATCTAAACTTGATTACTTTGAGACACCCTTTGTCAATGCAATTAATCTGAATCTTTTCACCTTAGCCTCAGGCACACTTTTCAGACAAGCGCAAAAAGCAACCATATTTCTTCACCAAAACATCAGAAGAGTCTCTAGGCCACATACTAAAATCCTCCTCTGAAACATCTAGAGCTAGGCCCCACAGTTCAAATCATCCTTAGCATTAATGTCTTCCATATTCCTACTAAAATAGCCCATTGATTCCCACTTTAAGCATTCTACTGCTTTCCAAACCCAAAGTCCCCAAATCCACATTCCTCCAAACAAAAACATGGTCAAGCCTATCATAGCAATACCCCCGGCCCTGGTACCAACTTCTGTCTTTTTTTTTTTTTTTTTAAAGATTTTTATATATGATATATATGATAAGATTTTTTAAAGATATCTTATATATGATGAGTACACTGTAGCTGTCTTCAGACACACCAGAAGAGGGCATCAGATCCCATTATACCATGTGATGGTCTTAACCTCTGAGTCATCTCTCCAGCCCCCCAACTTCTATCTTGATTATGGTTTTTATTGCTGTGAACAGGCACCATGACCAAGGCAACTCTTATAAAGGACAACATTTAGTTGGGATTGGCTTACAGTTTCAGAGGTTCAGTCAATTATCATCATGGTGGGGAAGCATGGTGTCCTGTAGGCAGACTTGGTGCTAGAAAAACCATGAGTTCTATCTACATCTTGATCCAAAGGCAGCCAGAAGACTGTGTCCCAGGCACCTAGGAGGAGGGTCTCAAAGCCCACCCCAACAGTGATATACTTCCTACAACAAGGCCACAGCTACTCCAACAAGGCCATACCTCCTAATTGTACCATTCCCTGGGGCAAGCATATTCAAAACATCACAATATCTGTCTGTCTTTATTCGGGGATTAAGAGAAAATAATTAAGATATTGGTCACTAAGCTAGACTGTAACAAATGTCTTTGATCAGAGGTGAACACTGAGGCTCTGACTCTTCCTGGTTGAATTAAAGGGTGCTGGGCCTCTCAGGGTGGCCTGACTTTCCTACTGTATGTAGGCTCAGAAGCTAATAATGGCAGCCTACTGTTCCTTCAGAACACACAGATGAAGGTGGGCTCAAGAAAATCTGTAATTAAATTACCTACAGATCATATCTCATCATAGATTTCTTTCTAAGATTCAAAAATAATTCTTAAAACGTTGATATATTTACTTGATGGTGGTTGTTGTCTGCTCTTAATTTTATCCGAGAATGCTTGAACATAATTTATTCTGTTCTTATAATCCATGTGAGAAATTCTTACACCCCACAGTTAGCTGAAGAGAGGAGAGAGGGCGGTTCTTGAGCAAGGACCTGAGGTGGAGACCTGCCTCACCTTTAGTACAGCGAGAAGTGCTCCCAGGTGCTCCGTCTGTGTCAGCCTCATCTTCCCGCCATTGAGAAGCGACTGTATGCCTTTCAGCGCATTCTGTAACAGCTGAGGGTGGGGAGGCAGAGATCCAAGTTAGAAGGCAGAATAACTCGGCAGCAGTTAGGGTAGAAGAGGAACAAGTCTCCTAGATGGCGAGAACCTTTCTGGAGCACTCAGCAGACGAGGACCCAGAGAACAGGCATGATGAGCACTCTAGGCCACTTTCTAGGAAAGTTCTCTTACTGAGTAGTCTTACTGTACACACTTATAAGCCAAGAGTAATGATGGGCCAGAAAGGGAGCTCCTGGGACCATGGGAAAGGTGCAGAGGGCCTGTGGGGAGGCGTAGCAGGTACAGTCACCGCCTCTAAGCCTGGTGACTTAACTTCAGTTCCCAGGGCCCACATGTTAGAAGGACAGAACCAAACAACTTCTCCACCATGCTCTGACCGCAAAACAAGTGCTACGGCATGCATACATGCGCACGCGCGCACACACACACACACACACACACACACACACACACTCACACACACACTAAAGTGCCATGTAGAAACTTTTAAAGGACCAGAGAGGTGAAGGGAAGATCTCTGTAAGAAACAGCCCGAGTGCTCGGGAAGGCGAGGCATGGGAGGGTGGAAGGGCCGCTCTGGTCTCAGAGTTCTCAGCTCAGTAACCTCCTCTTCCGGGCTCTGTCCTTCAGGAATAATCCGCACAGGGCAGGGGATATGTAACCTGGAGGCTTGTTAAAATAGTGGGGAGAGTTGATGCTCATGATTATGGCTGCACTGATACAAGAAGCTCATGCTTGCTAACTGTGAAAGCTAAGGGCGTGTCTCAGTCCTTTAAATGCTGTATCTTGTGCACCGCATAATATGGTTTATCAGTCCAATTTTAGGGCAGAACATGGAGGCACCAGGGCATAATCTGTCCAAATTATTCCATCTGTTGCCATTAGAAATCATGACATGTATATTTAAGTATGCACTGGAAGGCTGCCCAAGAGCCATTAAAACGTAAAAACACGGGAGGGTTGTGAAACAGTCCATCAAATGATAAATGCGCCGTTCAATCAGCTCAAAGAATCAATCATTTCCAGGGCTCGGATATGGGCCAGGTACCAAAAATAACTTTATCATCTTGGATCTACAGTGTTTGAAATGTATGCTTCTTCTTCTTCTTTTTTTTTTTTTTTTTTTTTTTTTTTTGGTTTTTTGAGACAGGGTTTCTCTGTGTAGCCCTAGCTGTCCTGGAACTCACTCTGTAGACCAGGTTGGCCTCGAACTCAGAAACCCGCCTGCCTCTGCCTCCTAAGTGCTGGGATTAAAGGCGTGCACCACCAATGCCCGGCTGAAATGTATGCTTCTTAATTTAAAATATGCCCACATATCATCGTATTTGTTATTAAAAAGGATATGCTGAGTAGATTTTTCTCCTTTTTACCCTAAAGTCAGTCATAATCATTGTATTGTTTTTAGACATGGGAAGAGAAAGAATATGGGCTTTTACGTTGTCAAAACTAAACTGAGAGCAAACAAAGCAAGCAAAACTGATCCTTATCATTCGAATCCAAAGGTGTGACTCCAGTGCCACTCACATAGACACCATTCACACACACAGAGATCTGACTTTCAGTGCTGCTGACATGTAGATACACACACACACACACACACACACACACACACACACACACATCCTGAAGCCTCTGTCCTATGCTTTCAATACTCTAATGTCAAGGAGCAGCCCCACCTACCATGCAAAATGTTATATCATCCATATCAGACGACTTTGGAGACTGTAAAATTGTCAAGAAAGCTTGGAAGCAGACATGCTGGTAGGACTCCTCCAAGTATGGCTGCCCTGGCACACTGAAACACATGTAGAGGAGACAATTCAGTCACCTTTGAAATGGCTTCCAGAAGAGCGAGCATTAGCAACTGCACTGTAGACCGCTAAGTCTGGAACACGCCCTGAATACCCACTCTGGCTGACTAGTTTACTCCTCTGCTGGCACAGGCTTGAACATGCATGAAGGAGGAAGAGAAATTTCTATAGGAAAACGTCACAGAAGTGTAGTTCAGGAAATGTGGGGAAGAAACGATTGATCTGTTTCGGTTCTGCCCTTCAGTCATAGGAGGAAAATAACACAAGCAGATCTTTCAGACAACATGACTGAGTCTGCCTTCCTAGGCATCGGACAGAGCAGTGCTACCCAGAGACAAGGTCAAGTTTGTGTTGTCTGTTTGCTATTGCATACTACAGGCCTGCTCCATCTTCTTAAAGAAGAAACTGAACTTAACAGAAACTCTCACAAGAACCTAAGTTCACATGAATATTCTTTCTAAAAGAATATGGTTAAAATTTATACCAGTGGAAAATAAAACTGACATATTATCACTTCTAGAACGCATTTCTTCTCCCTTCACTTCTTGATAGTCTTTAATTAAAAACAAAAGCTGGCCTGAAACTTGCTATGCGGGACAGCTTCCTCTTGTCTTGGCCTCTTGAGCCTGGTTTACAGGAATGTGCCACCAGGCACTGCTTAAACTAGGTCAGTTTTCTAAGTTGGCTTCAGGCAGACAGAACAACCTACAGAGGGCCCAAGAGCGGTCCTACCTTCTACGGCTGGGAAACCTGGACCTCCATACCTGAGACATAAGTTTGCCATGCAATGCACTGCGGCTCTCCTGACTTCAGGGTCAGAGTGAGACAAGTCACTCAATTTCATCAAGAGGCCACTCTGGCCTAGCAAGTCTGGGAGATGCTGAAACAAAACATCAAGAGTGTGAGTCTAAGAACAGCCTCTCAGAAGACTGTACTTGTTAGACAATAGTTTCTTAACTAAAAGACAGTTAACTATCAAAAAATGAACTATTAGGTAAATCCTTCAATGGGTACCCAAACATATGCTAGAAATCAGTAATAAGAATCATTACTAGGTCATTGTGGGGGGTCTTTAGTCTTGGCTACATAGACAGAGGGTGATGATAACAATGGCTGACAATTAATAGAGTGCCAAGTACTAGCTCACTTTATCCTTGGAGCAACTATCTTACATATGAATAAACAAGGCTCCAAGGGATTCAGTAAGAGCTTTCCTAGGCTACACATGCAATTAGTGACAGGATGGAAACTGGAAACTGGGCATCTTGGCTCTCAAGTCTGTGCTACTAGCCTTTTGAAGGAAAGACATAATACTCTAAACTACTTGTCCTCTTCAGTCTCAGTAGTGACACAAACCTATAGTCATCTGGGAAGAGGAAACCGCAACTGAGGAATTTTCTCCCTCAGCTTGGCCTGTGGGAGTGTCTGTGGGGCATGTTCTTAATTGCTAACTAATGTAGAAGGTACCAGCCCACCGTGGGCGGTACCATCCCTAGGCCTAGGCAATTGGGCCTGTGATATATGAAAGAGTAGCTGAGCAAGCTAGAGAAAGCAAGCTAGTAAGCACCCTTTCTCCATGCTTTCTGCTATAGTTCCTGCCTTGGCTTCTCTTAATGACGGGCTATAAGCTGTAAGATGAAATAAACCCTTTCTTCCCCAAGTTGCTTTTGCTCATTATGTGTATTACAGAACAGAACCTAAGACACTACCTTTTGACATTTTGAGCCATTGCAGTAAACCAGAGCTGCCAGGGCTTGAAGAATTTCCATGTGTGTCCAAGAGCTACACTGCCGAATAGCTGAGATCGTATAGGTCAACAGGAAATCTAAGTTCTGCTCATCCACAACCACCTGCCAAGAAAGGAGAAAGCAGAGATGCTCTAACTTAAGAGAGTGCATGTGCAAGTTTGATCAGGATAGGAGACACCTCCTTGCCCCAGGGTCTCCATCACTTCTGCCCCCAGAATCTACTAAGTCCTTGTAACTTTTCCTGGAACTAATCAGAAACTGACAGACATAAATACAGATACAAGATTCAATACACTGAAATGTCTCAGTTCAATTAAATTGACTTAATACATAGCAGTTACTCAACTAGTACACAGCAAATAAACATGTCTGCTAAATACCTACTATGTATCTGTCATGATGTGCGGAATACTCCAAGAAGATATGACACATTCCTGCCCCCACAGAATTTATAATCCTCTTGAGATAGAGAGTGGGCTAACCAAAAATCAAGTTATGGACATTTAAGTCCATATATGGTATCATCGAATGCTAGAAGTTGGCTAAGGGCTGTAGGTGCCACAGGTGATGGGAAGTCTTCCAACTGCCAGTGACACAAAGATAAAGCACACTGGACAAGAATAAGAACTCAGAAGCCACCCCACAGCCACCTGTGACATTCTGGAAACGCCTCAGTTCCTGAAACACACAGCTGGTCCACCTCAGCGTGCATCTTCCTCTGACCACAGGGCTCTGCTTTGATCGGATGCCCTCCTTTCTTGCAGTGCAAAGGATCCTGGCTGACACGGTGCTGACTTATATCCATATATTCATCTACTCAGGGCTTCATTCAGAAGTCTTACAGATAAAGAACTGAAGAACAGACCTTCACAGAGATAACTATGGACATTTTATTCTGGGGCTCTCTGTTCACAAGCTACTTTGGGGGTTTTATGTGGATTGCAAAAATAATAGTTTCAGGAAAAAAATATTGATAGGAAAGAAATGGTGAATCATGTAATTTTGTTCTGGGATATATCTTGGTCAATTCTATTTTTCCAGAAACAAAACCAACAAACCAAAACAAACAACACCCCCCCCAAAAAAAAACAAACCCTAAGATGGGATGAATGATGTTGGCTTATTGAACCAAACATAAAAGAATATTTCTTATAAGCAAAAGTCTACAGTTTCTCAGGATATATATTTGGTCAGTTACATTTGGATTTAATGATGTACTCTTACTAAGCACTGGTTTTGTTTTTTGTTTTGTTTTTTGTGGTGGGACTGATGCTGGGATTGAACCCATGGCCTCATGTGTGCCAGAGGGCTAGGGCTCTACCATTCACTGAGTTACATTCCCAGCCCAAGACATTTTTCTTTTCCAAGCTTTTCAAAAGATTAGACAACTAACTTGGGTTTAGCAGCAAACATCTGTAATCCCAACACTTAAAGGTGAACAAAATAATTAGAAGGTTCTCAGGCCAACTTGAGCTAAGATCCCATCTCGGAACAAAACCAAAAGGTGAGCCTATCGGATCTACAACAGGTGTGGTATTCCAGGATCTGAGCCTTCAAGTCACACACATGGTTACCTGTAATCTGTTAAGCAAACGATGGATCAGTTGCGACACTTTGCTCACAAGGTGATTCTGATTGAGAGGCACCAGCTGACAAGCTCGCACAAGAAGAGCACTGACATCCTGGTTTAAAGAAAAAAAAAAAGCATAACAAAGATAAACGCACCCGTTAGCCAAGTGAGCACCCCCAAAATCCCACAGTCAAATGGAAAAGCTCGGGGGCTGTTCCACACTCAATGAGGAAAAAATATCCGAGTCAATGGTGAGGCAGAAAGTGGGGGCTGGAGGGATGAGATATCAAAACTTAGTAAGTACTAAAAGGAAGGAAAAGAGCTTTTACCATACAGTACTATTAAATAACAAAAGGTTCCAGCACAGAAAAGCACATGCTACAGCTAAAAATACCAAGTGGGCCAGACATGCAATGCTACTGGGCAAATCAGAATTTTATGCTTACATAAAATTAGAAAATTACAGAGACACCAGGGTGGGGGGGGGAGGGGGGAGAGACAGAGAGGGGGGGCGGAGAGAGAGAGCGCCACAAATTACACCATCTACGGATGCCTAATGAATAGAAAGGCCCTGGGCATCTAGTATGTGTCAGGCAGTAGGCTAGGTCTTTTCACTCCAAAGATGAAACAAACATTTCCCTGAACCATAGATAATTTGTCTCCTCAAGAGAGAGACAGAAAGATAACAAAGAAGATTTGAAGAATGAATAACTTGTTTGTCAGACAAACAAGTTATCAAAAAATGGGGATGGGGTGGTGGGTGGTGGTGGTGGTGGGTGGGTGGGTTATGAAGTGTGGCAAGCCTCGGAGATCTGAAAAGTCCTCAGGTTCCTGAACATAAGGCAGCAAGTTCCAAGGGACTGAACCCAAGAGGAGAACAGGAGAGAAGACTGTAAAGGCACACAGTTTGTTGTTGTTGTACAAAATATCAAAGTATATATATAAAAAGCTCCCTTAGTTTCACTTAGTTCCACTCTGCTCCCTTACCCTTGGTGAGCTGTTCTGGATCCCCCCCCCCCTTATATCCTTGAGCCCCATATCTGTCTCTTACTAGGCAGCTTTTGTTTCTTACTGTATGAATCATCTTATTAAGCAGCTTGCTTCTGCCATTCGCCAATATACATAGAAAATTCTCTGGATACTTTTACACTTTATGGGTTGTTTTGGTTTTTTTTTTTTTTTAACCAATAGTAGACTCTGGCAAAGAACAGTCTGGAATGGGTCTAGAATGGAGGAAGCTCAGGGAGGGACCAGGGGAATAGTCCAGGAAAGAATTGTTCTGCCTAAAACACAGCCAAAGAGAATAGAGAAGAGGGAACTGAGAAGCATGTTTGAGACAGACTGACGAATTTAAATCCAAAAGGCTCCAGGATAAAGAAAAGAAGCAGTGTGCACGCCTTGTGTGTATTTGGGATGGGGTAGGGTAGAATGAATTGGGGATTAGGAGTATGGGAGACAATGTATTCATCTATACCAGCTATAACGTTTGAGATGCTCCCGGGTAGGACTGGCTCAGGGATTCTGGGAATTAGTGCCATACAAGAGCTGGTGTGTATGAATGAGATTACGCTGACAGCAGAAGTCGGGACAAACGAGAGCTAGTGCAGAAACAAAACAGAAAATACAGGCCTTACGACAAATTTAGGTTCCAATATAGCTCTGCCATTTGCCAAAATCGGGACGCTGGGCGAGCTTCGGAGCGTACATCAGCGAAATCAACTAAGACTATCCTCGTTCCGACATTCCTGGAGTCGCTCACCAGGGATGGCAGCTGAAGGCGTTAGAGCAGAAGCCTTCGAAAGATGCTGGCTTGCAAGCTTTCAGATGGAGGGCAGAGATTATGGCACGGACCGAGGGAGAAAGCCAGCCTGGAACTAAGTCATCCCGGACGCGGGTGAGACCCGGAGGGGCCGGAGGGAGGAACCAGCCGTTGTCCGGGCGGGATGAGGCGCGCCGCCTACCTCGGGCGCCACGCCGCCACCCTCGCTGTAGTTCTCAGAGATGAGCTGGTCGAAGAGGAGGTGAATCTCCATGCGGGACACAGTGCTGTCATCCGGCTGCAGCGCGCGGAGCCTGGCAGACAAGCGGCGGAACCCATCGTCCTGCTCCGGCGACAGCTCCCGCGGGGCCTCTCGCGGCTGCCCACAAGGAAGAGAGGCGGCGACTTGCACCGCCGCCATTTTTCCTACGTGCGATAGCTTGGGAAATACTTCCGGGGCACGGCTTGGGGCAGGGCCTCGTTGTGTGCTCTAGTTCCGGAAAGCCTTCACTTGTACTACTGGTTGCAAGCCGTGCTGTGATTAGGATAGGTAAAAGGTGGCTTGGAAACTTGCCACCCTCCAATCTTTACCCTCTCAGAAAGTTTGCTTCCGGGCAGGGCTGATGTTGCTAGAGTTTCAGATTCTGGCTGGAGTTGGAGACCACTCTTGTTGATGGCAGTGACAGAAAAATTAGCTATGTTACTTCTTTCTTTCTTTCTTTTTTGATGTCCTGATAGGACATCTTATCAGAGCCCTTGATTTCCCCCTACTCCCAGGCACAACTTACCCTCACCCAGAAAGATAAATGGGTTGCTATAACAATGGTTCTCCTTGCTTAAAACCCAGAGTATTTGAAGCAATACTTAAGACATGTTTAAATATTGCACTGAGCTAGGATATAGAAGCCTGGCTCTTATCACCATAAAGGTATAAAGAGACTGTGTGAACTGTCTGGGTTTAATGACATATATGACCTACATAAAGTATTATTCAAGACTGACTGGCCTTGGTATTAGAGAGTATACTGATGTTAAGCTGTGACTTTCCAGTCTCAGGATGGGAAGTGGGTATGTAGGGGGCACCTACCATGTAACTCAAGTCAATTCAGGAAGTCTTCAACGATCTCCCTGTGAATTCTGTTTATTTTTTTTCTCCTTCAGTTGGTGATAACCACAGAATAGGTATGTTAATTTTCTTGGTGGACCTGTATTGCCACCCATAAGGATATATGCTATCAGAACTTAACATATTGGCCTTTTTCACAATTAGGATAAGATAACTGAGAAAAACAGTTTAAAGGAAGGAGGATTTATTATTTTTAACTTTTTGGTATACTGTTTTAGGGGGTTTAAGGGAGATCTCCTGCTTTGCTCGGTAGTAAAGCAGAATTATCATGACAGCAGAAGTATTTGGTTGAGGCTTCTTACCTGTAACAACCAGGAAACAGCAAGAAACATGTCAGGCCCAGGACAAAATACCCCATTGGCCCACCTCCTCCAGCAAGGCCCCTCCTTCCTAAATAGGGCAATCAGCTATGGACCAGGGAGATGTGTCATAGTCAAACCATAACTACCTCCATGCAAATAACTCAAGTAGTGTGGAGACTTTTACATTAATGATTTATTAAAAGAAACACCTCCTGTCCCTCCCCACTGTGCTGCTTGTAATCTCCATCCATGACCTCCATTTTCAACTGTTTTCTTGGTCACAGAGCTCCAAACAGACACATTTTTTTTCTAGGTAGAAGCTATAAGAAGAAATGAACAGTAATTAGAGAAAATGGCCTTTGAGAAAATTCTTTTTTGGAGAAGTAGATATAAAAATGATACGAGACCTGCTGTTTTGGGTACCTGGCTACTACCCAGAATGCAATGAGAAACATTAGTTCTTGATTCTGGAAATCTATAGACCATCAAGAAGCCAGAAAGCACTGTAAGTGGCTTGGATAAATAAATGTTCTGAACACGAACACTTTGGTGCTGGGGGCCAGCCCTGGTGGGGTCTTCTTTCTTGTCAGTTCTCCTTGAGGCAGCAGAGGGGGAAGAGCATTGGTGGAGGATAAGACTTTTGTCTTATGTGATATTTAGGGTTGTTGTATAATAATTAAAAGTTCACTTATCTAAGTCTAAGTTACTTTGCTACTGTAGCTGACCTGCCTTCTGTGTTCCTCTGAGGCCAGAAACTATAGTCTCTGATACTTAGCACCTCATCCTTTATCAGCAGGAGATTAAGTAAAGGATTAATTGCTAGAGCCTTTTCCCTTTTATTCATATGCTTCTTGCTTGTCAGGTTACAGGGAAGTTTGGAGCAATAAACTTCTATTGAACCACGAGAAGAGAATAACACTCACAGAAAGAAAAACTTTTAAAATATGTATAAACTCACATACATTCATATACAGATTCACATATGCTCATTTATACATTTCCATTCATACCAGTTGGGTCCATCTTGCATGCATTCTCACAATTACATACTTATACATACATGTCCATACTTACATATGCATTTGAAGCAAAAGAACAAGCACCAGCGCAGAAAGAACTCACTCATTCTGGATGGAAAATGAGCTCCAATCTTTATTGCATAGAGAAAGAAAATGCTTCTAGTCTTTTAATGCTAAATAAATTAAACCCAGGTTTGTAAGAAGAAAGCTTTGACTCAGCGTGCCTTGTTATTAAGAAAGGACCTGTTCTGCCCCATGGTAAAGGGAAGCCTGCCTGCTCCTCTGCTCTCTGCAGCTTCTTTTTTTCTCTTTCCTCTGCATTCTGCACATCGCTCTCTTAGTTTTTTTTTTAATGTTACCTGTAGTTTCTAAGTTATTCCACTCTGCATTTTCCTTCTAATCTTGCTCTCTCCTCCTGCTCTGATGTCACAGTAATACTCTCTCAATGTCTTTTCACCCAATGCTATGCCTTTACTTCTAAGTTCTTCTTGAGTTCAATTCTGTCTAAAAAGTTCTCTTCTGTCCTGAATAAAAAAATTATTCTGTTCTAAAACGTTCTGTCCAGATCTGTCTAAAAAGGGTTCTGTCTAAAATTTCTCCTCAGCTTCTGTGTCTTCTTTTTTGTCCTTATCAATTCTACATCTTTCAGAATACATGATTATATGGTAAAAAGTTCATCACAAGTTTATATAAATTCAAATCATAAATTGAAATAGAAGTTTACAACAGAGACTATTTACATGCATATCCATTAGGGGTGATTATCCCACTAAACATTCATCATCTGTCACAACTCCACAAATTCTTTAAGAGTTAAAAACCATAACTAAGTTATTAGTGAAGTTTTATTTTATTTTTTATTTTTTTGGTTTTTTTGAGACAGGGTTTCTCTGTGTAGCCCTGGCTGTCCTGGAACTAACTTTGTAGACCAGGCTGGCCTTGAACTCAGAAATCCGCCTGCCTCTGCCTCCCAAGTGTTGAGATTACAGGTGTGCGCCACCACCGCCTGGCCTGAAGTTTTATATAGATAAATTCAGTCAATATTTTATCTTCTGTCCTAGCACTTATAATAAATCATTAGTTCCCTTTTTATGACCTTTGGTTAATGGTTTTACAACCCTTTGGAATGTGCTCTGAGTAGTAGAAAGTCTGTTTTCTATCTAGAAGCAATTAATTGGTGACACATAGGAGACTGACCAAGTTCTCATTGCAGTTTTGACTATCAGAAAAGGATCTAATAGCAGTCCCACTATAAAAGAGCTTAGTAAATAATTTTAGGAATTCTTATAGGATCATCATAAAGAATTAAGTCATCTATTTGTCTAAATAGCATCACTACAAGGTAGTACATCTTTGTAGATCTGCAGAGATCTGCTTAAAAGGATGGGCTAATATCTAGTGATTGTTATATATATTTAATAATAATAGGAGAAAACATATTAATAGCAGGAATCTTTCCTAAAATGATTTTCTCCTGGGCCTTGCAAATCCTATGGGAGCAAGTCTGTCATGGATTATAATCTGAGACAGACCATCTCGGGAAGATCACCTGCTAGTTATTAGCTTGTTCTGTGATGATTCCTGACACTTTGGGTTTTGTTTTTAATTTAAAATGTGTTTTGATTTGGTATATGTTTAGATATGCATGTGCATGTGCAGTCATGTGTCTGCCATGGCACACACGCAGAGGGCAGAGGACAGCTTTGAGAGCCAGTTCTCTCCACCATGTGGGTCCTAGGGATCAAACTCAAACCACTAGTCTTGGCACCAGGAACCTTTACCCACTGATCAAGTCTCATTGACTCAAACAGTTTGGTGTTTAGAGTACATGCTAAATCTGCTAATACAATTTAATCATATCAATACAACTTAATCATGGCAGCTTTTTATCCTTTTGAAAAAATTAGTGGGTACTGAAAACTAAATAGGGAAATGTAATAATATGAATCCCATAAAATATTTTTACAGAAAAAGGATCTGCTTAGATTAATATGGCAATGTACATCAAAGGACCAACAGAGTTCTTTGGTCATCGATTGTACATGATGGATTATATCCCAAAGGAATTAGTATGGGCATGCACATTTTAATATTCAAAAATACAACTATGTTAATTATAAAATAAAGATTTTAAGCATACATTTATAGTGATTGCTGGTAGAAGAGCATATAAAATGGACTACAGAGAAAACAAAGATGGTAGGGTGGAGCTGAAGATAAGTACTGTGATTAAAATTGTCCACTAACTATTTGTAAATGAAATAGCTAAGAAATCAAATAGGCACAAGGTTCTCATTTTAATATATATATATATATATATATATATATATATATATATGTATATGTGCATAGTTAAATATGTACCATAGCCATACACAGACATCATTTGGGGTGATTTTTATCTTCTTGCTCAAATATAGTTTGATTTTTCTCCTGGGTAGACTGGGTTGGGAAATTATTCTAAAGGTTTGGAAAGCACCATCCTGTGATAGGTACTTCTTCATGAAGACAAAAAGGAGAAGATATAGGGAGACACAGAGGCTCCATTTTACCAACATCTAGAAAGTCCCATGGAAGTCAAATGTACAACCTGCCTGGTCTAGGGAAGATTTGGAAGAACAGTAAGGGCAGATGCTTTTTACCTGCTCTTAGTTTGTAGCACAGATGCTTCTGCATCCAGTACTGACACATCGTTCTCCTGGTGCACAGTCCCAGTCACCACTGCAGAGCTCAGCACAGGTGCCTAAATCAGAAAAGATCGGTTGAAAGCAGGCATGGTGGAATAAACATTTAATCCCAGGACTCATAGGCTAAGGCAGGCAGATCATCAGCTAAAGGGCAAACTGGATTACTCAATGAGTTTACCCTCTCAAGGACAGACAAATAGACTAGTGAAAAACCTCTGTGCTTTAAATTCAAGTGCTGGGGATGACAGTCCTTGATTAAGGAGTACGTTTCACCAGTTCCTTTCAACTGAAAGTCAGTACCATTTGTAAAGTGTTACTGGCTATTTCTGTTAAAACAAGACACACACACACAATCTTATTAAAGCAAGCCTACTTTAGAGACATATATTGAGGGATTGCATCTGTGGAAAGGAAGGAAGAGGGGTTGCTTAAATGAAATCACTTCCCCCACATCACAGTACATGGAGCAGAGAAGGAGATATTCAGACTTGCTGGTTACCTTACAGGCACTCTGTGAGGTCAGTTTCCCCAGCTCTGCTTTATGGCACAATCCCTAAGTGTTTCTGGTGCTGTTGTTGCTTTGGGGTGAGAAAGCTGAAGACCCCTTGTTCCTGTTCACAGTAGTTTGATCAATCATTAAATACTTATGATCTTTTGCTATATATAAAGCATTTAGGAAGGACATTGATGTAAAAAGGGCCTTTTAGAGCCTTCTGATGCAAGTAAGACTTATGTCTGAGGTACTGGAAACAGAGCAGTGTTTCACAAGTGTCCTGCAAGGTGGATCCAAAGGACTCAAAGGGCTCAGAGGAGATAAGACTTCATTTCTTGTTTGTCAGAAAAAAGTAAGCCTTGGCGTGCAGGAATATTCTCAAGGAAGAGTCGTGGGGGAAAGTGGGCGGAGTGCTGTGAGGAAAGATGCAAAAAGCCACAAGGGGAGATGTAGCAGGGCGGGGCTTTGGGAGGTCTGTGTGGTACCTGGGACGCAAGACCTACAGAGGCACTCCCAGGACTGGAGACCAACCCTTCAAGTCCTGCCCCTTAGACACATTATCTGTCACTCTCGGTTCCCTGGATGGGGAGTCGGAGGGGGGGGATTGTCAAGCAGAGGTCTGAGTAAGTGTGGGAGCAGTCAGTGCTGCAGAGGGCAGGCAGGTCGTCGGGACTGTGCATTTGGGACTTCACTTAATAAACTGAGAGAGGGTTGGGGCGGACTATCTGCTGCAAAAGCAAAGACAGAACCAGGATTCAACCAGTAAGCACAGGGAAGAATGAAGAGAGGGGCAGAGAGAGCTTCTGGGAAACTATTGCAGTGGCACGGCTGTGGGGTAATCAGGACTGGACACAGTGGGGCAACAGAGGACAAGGGACAGAAGAGATGCAAACTGTTTCAAAAACAGGTAGTTGATGGAGCGAAGAGGAAAGGCCTAAGCTCTACCTAAAGACACTTAGGAGCAAGCCATTCAGTCCAAGGTAATCCAGGAAAGAAGCGGGCTGCAGGATAGGGGTTGTGGGGTGCAGGTGGGCAGACAGCATCAGGGCTGCCAGGGTGAGAGTTTACTACAGATAAGAGTCAGGAGGCTCATCCAGAGGACCTGAGAAGAGTGTGTCACCAACGAGGCTGTGGTCACCAGAGGGCTAAGGGAAGAATGGGCAGAGGATTAAGAGTCCTTTGAGGCCAAACGAGGTGAGTCGGATTGTGCTTGTAATCCCAGCATAGCTGGATGGAGCAGGAAGATTGCCATGAGTTTGAGGTCAGTCCGGGCTACACAGTAAGTTCCTGGCCAGCTTGGGCTGCAGTATGAGACTGTCTCAAACAAATACACACACACAAAATCAACAACAAAAACCCATGGCGACAAAACCCTTTCTGAGAACGTTGTTGGTAAAGAAGATTGAGGTTGACCTGTATTTAGCATAATTACAAGAATATTTTCTGTAGACAGGTCAAGGTAGATGCGGGTAGAGAAGGAGATGCTCGGGGCATGGAGAATGTCTGAGGAGCAAGCAGGAGGGGAGTCCGGTGAGGTGACCCGGCGGATGGAGAGGGGGAAGGCAGAGAGGGGTTCTGTTCTGGGGAACTAAGAGGTGACCACCACGGAGGAGCCTAAAGAGAACTGTCTTTCTTTCCTCCATTTTCTCCCCGCGTCCGGCTCACACCGGTTCTGGATGTCTTACTTCTGACCCTTCACTGGAGTTTGCCGGGACGTACCTAAAAGCTGCAGAGGTCTCACTGCAGCCTGCAGCTCCTGTACCTCCAGGCCGAGGGTGAGGAGGGACACCAAGAGAAGGAAGGCTCCCAGCTTCATGCTGCTGCTGCAGGATTTTAGCCAGCACGCAGCAGGGTCAAGGGCCGCTAGGATTTAAACCTTCCCACCCACTGAACTAGGCAGCAAGGCTAGGGGCGGAGCTGCCCACCACGGAAGCCAAAGCCCCGCCTGCATGTCCTGGATAGTGCCTTGTTACTCAAGCCAAGCTCCGTGCCAAAGACCCACACACAGTCCTCTTAAGGCGGGAAAGCCGGGGTGCATAAGTGACTTTCATTCATTTTCTACGAAGTATTAGAGATCTACTTTGGGCCGGGAATGAGCTGCGATAAGGAATGTGTCCTCTGAGAACTACAATCCAGGAGCTGGGTGTCAGCAAGGGCACCATCTGCTTTTCTATCTCTCCCTCCCAGGACAATTATTCCTGTAACTGAGGACAGGGAGAGATGCAGTGGGAGAGCCAGTGGGGTGTGGCCACTGTTGAGGAGACAGTAAGCTAGTGTCAGTTTTCTCTGTCTTGATGTCTTGAACTCCAGCTGTCAATATCGATCTCAAACCCTCCCAGAATGCCTCTCAGGCTGCACCACTGCTGCAAGACTTGGGGAATGAGGTGAGAGTGACAACCAGCCTGCTAATCCAGATGAGTGATTTGTAACACAGACTACCCTTGGTTTGGATGCCAGGGCAGATACCCTCTTCTTTTCCTTGTGGTGGGGAGGGGCACACATAATGTGTCAACTTGAGACAAGCTAGAGTCAGAGAGAAAGGAGCCTCTGTTATGGAGATGCCTTCATGAGATCCAGCTGTAAGGCATTTTCTCAATTAGTGATCAATGGAGGAGGGCCCAGCCCATTGTGGGTGGTACCATTCCTGGGGTGGTACCATCCCGGGGCTGGTAGTCCTGGCTTCTCTAAGAAAGACTGAGCAAATCAGTAATCAGTTTCCTTCCATGGCTCCTGCCTCCAGGCTCCAGCCCTGCTTAAGTTCCTGTCCTGACTTCTTCCAATGATCTGGAAGTATAAGCCTAATAGTGGCTTTGCTCCCCAACTGGCTTTTTGCTCATGGTATTTCATGGCAGTAATAGAAACCCTGACTAAGACAAACACTGTATCTCATAAAATAACATGGAATGAGCTAGAAGCAGCCGGCAAGAGTGAGAGTGAGAAGTCGCAGGATCAGTTTGTTGTCTCTTTGTAGGTGTCTGGGAAAATGGTTGATTTCAATGATAGAGCACATGAGATCCTAAGTTCAATTCCTAGGAACACACACACACACACACACACACACACACAGAGTGAGGGGAGAGAGGGAGGAAGAGAACTTCACTTTTCACAAGGACTCTGGTTCCTAATTCTGAAGCTGCAGAAAGAGTCTCTTCCTTTCTTTTGTCACAGATCTTACATGCCACAAGTTGGAGGCCCTTCTGACAATCAACCGATACCATACACTGCTAAAGACAGAGCTATGGGCCATGCGGAAAGTAGTTTTGCAAGCTGTTTTAACTCCACTCTGCCTAGCACAAAGGGAGATCCACTGGTGTATAATTTCTGCAATATTTTAAAAATTTCCAACACATCTCCAACTTCTCATTACCGTGATAAAATACCTGGCTAACGCAGCCGGAGGGAGGGAGGATTTATTCTGGCTCTGCCTGGTCCACTGTTTGAGGGCGTTGTTATCATGGTGGGGAAGACATAGCCATGTATGCAGCTAGGACGTATCACAGCTTTACAGACAAGAAGAGGGAAAGAGAGAGACAGTGAGATACGGAGGGACATGAAGAAAGACAGAGGCAGACAGAGACGGACACAGAGACGGACACAGAGAGGACAGCTCCCGAGCCCGCTACCCCATCCCTGGTACCCCACCTCCTCCAAGCAAGCTCTAACTCAAGCTTCTGATGCCTCCACAGACAGCACTCCCAACCCGGGACCAAGTGTTCAAACATCCAACGCCACGGTGGGGAGAATTCATGCTTGACCCATAATGCCTAGTAAGCATTTTAGAGATCTTAAGCACCGAAGGCTACACAGTGTGTTTTCATGCAATTCCATATTTTCACAACATGAAATAAAAACATTTTCTGAAGTTACACAGAAGTCAAAGGTATCTGGATATCATTCTCACTTCTTTTCAGAGAGCCTTATCTCTGATCTCACGCTCGGTGCCCTAAGCGTGTGCTTTTGGTGTCCTGAGAGATGCGCAGAGCTGAGTGGGGACTTGTGAGTTTGAGGGACGTATTCCATCCTGCCCCCTCGCGTCTTCTCTTAGGCTCCACTTGTCTCCTCCACCCAGGCACTCCCGGCTGCTCTGCTTCAGTCACGGTGCGGAGTACAGTAACCTTTACCCTGCCCAGCCTTGGCTCTGCCTGGAACACGGAATTTCTTTCCCGTTCTTCCGGGAATGTGGGCATTCCTGTCTGTCAGAAGTTGAGTCCTCTATCAGTCATCCTAGCTCAAAGTTCATCTCTGGAACATTCCCAGGCCCCAACCCTGGGAGGGTAACTTGGTCTTCACACTGTCATAGTCCTTATTGAGGCCTGTTAGCATGTAATACTTAATTACTGCTGCCTTGCACTTCTCTACTGGGAAGATTGGATGGTGAGGAGGGGTTGGTTTGCAGTGCCCCATGATGGGTGTTTATTGTCCTCAGTGACTCTCGGGAGTGATGGTGTAGATTTTATTTTTTTTTAGCCAAGTGATGACAGCGTTGAGAGAAGACTGAGAACGAGAGAGGTTGAAGGGAGGACAAGAAGCTGAGGAGGACCTACCTAGAACCCATACTGGGTTCTTGAAGCTGCCAGACTGGGTATTCAATAAAGGTGACAGTCTTGGAACTCAATAAACCTTCACTGGAGTCCCACCATGCTACCACCAAAAGTGTGGCTGTAGGCAGAGGAGACTTCATTTTAGCCGATAAAGAACTGTGTTCACATTGAGCGCAGTTTATGCATCTGCTAGTGTGTGCCATAGCCGTGTTCAGTGCAGGGCTTATGGAGGCAGCAGGAGGAGCAAGTCATAAAGAACAAGCCAGTAAGAGGGTCATAGAGAGTGGGACATCTGGTTCCTCTTTGGCTCTGTTTACATGAACACATAGGTGTGTGCACCGGCTTATACACACAGCTTGTACACCAATACACACATAGCCCACAAACATGATAATGAGGAGGAGGAAAAGCTGTGTGTGGTTGGGCTAGGTAGGGCCGTGTTTGAGCTGGAGCTAGATCTTGAGAATTTTTGTAATAACAGGAATTGAGCTGGAAGATACACATGTATGGTGTGCATGTGTGCGTGCACCAACGTGCTGTGTACACACACATGCACACCATACATGTGTATCTTCCAGGCTCTCCACGGCTCCGTCATCAGCTCATGCCTCTGGGCCCCTGCACGACCTCCTTCAGCGATGGAGTATGACATGAGAGCTGTAAGCTGAAAAAAAAAAAAACTTTCTTCCTCAAGTTATTTATGGTATGGTATTTCAGCACAGCAACAGAAACCCCCACTAAGACAGATAGTGCTTTATTTACAGAAATAAAAAGTAGAAACCAAAAGTCACCTTGCTTGCCCAAGACCATGAAGGGTGACTTCATTTGCATTTTGCATGGGCGACCGTGTTCTCCACTCTCAGCTCTCAGTGCACACATGCCCTTGCCAGATTTAACTTGTGCCACATCATTTTCCCGCTGCCAATGAAATGGAGTGGGTAGTGTCTCAAAAAGAAAAATTCATTTCCCCTTGTGTAGACCGAGAGGCCCTCAGGACTGGAGCTGGGGAAGAAGCACACCGCAGACGCGAGCTGAGGGAGTGAGTGCTCACCTGCCCCCTCGGAGCACTGCCCTCATTCCAGGCTGAGCGCTCCACTTTGAGTGGCAGAGAGAAATGGAGTGGGGTGAAAGGGAATCGGTACACACTGGACAGTTGAATGTGCACAGCACGTTGGTGCACATACACATGCACACCATACATGTGCATCTTCCAGCTCAATTCCTGTTATTACAAAAATTCTCAAGATCTAGCTCCAGCTCAAACACGGCCATACCTAGCCCAACCACACACAGCTGCTGCCTCCTGCTCTTCCTCCTCCTCATTATCATGTTTGTGGGCCATGTATGTAATATCATGTTTGTAGGCTATGTGTGTATTGGTGTACAACCTGTGTGTATATGCCGGTGCACACACCTATGTGTTCAGGTAAACAGAGCTAAAAAGGAACCAGATGTCCCGCTCTATGACTCTCTACCCATAAGGCAGGGTCTGTCACTGAAGTGGAGCTGTGCTGGCAGCCAGCCAACCCCATCACCCTCCTGTCTCCATACTGTATATAGTGTCCTAAATGTATAGGCAGAAGGATGGCCATACCTGCATTTTAGTGTGGACGAGGGACTTGAACTCATACCCTCATATCTGCCCAGCAAGAACTTTTACCCTCCGAGTCATTTCCTTAGCCAGGATAAGTACCCATCTGTCTTCGCGACACCTTCCCTCTGACCATCTTTACCCACACCTCACCCGTGTATTTGCATAGCTCCTGCAGGCGTTCACCTGGCATCCAAATCTCAGAGCACAGTCTAGGGATAGGGCCAGGCTTCCTCCGTGTTTCACTGTTCAATCTACTTAAAATTCCTCCCTTGGTTAAGTGACTTGAGATGCTAACAGTGCCCCATACTGCACTCTTGGGGGGAACTGGTGGTGTGGAGATTTTATTTCTGAGTAACGGTGGTGCAGCAGCCACTGAGGAACTCCACACTCTTACTGCATTTCAATAGCACCAACCTAATCTGTAATTCTGTCGTAACTTCGTGCCGCCTGCTAGGTAATTTCCTATGAACTTATCACATCTCTAAAGTAAACAACTTACAAAGAGGCAAGGTAACAGGTTTCCATCCACAGCTGAGAAGGAATTCAGCTCCATTCCTTCTCGGGCCTGAAGCAAGACTGTGTGTTATGACTGGACCTTGAGGCGGAGAACAGTTTGCCTACCTCAGGGCAGGCAGCAGGTAGAAAAAGAGGGAGGAGCACTGAGTGGTCCCCATGTCTGCTTCAAGCTCATGCCTCCAATGACCTCCTCCAGCTATCCTGCACTCCACGATATCCCACCGTCTCTGAATGGTGCCAGAGACTAAGATGGTGCCTTTATCACATGGAACTTTGTGTGGACATTTGTTAAAAGCCTAGTGAGGTGGCGGGTGTTTGGGGTGGTGTGCAAGGTGGGGGGTGATTTGGAGTTATGTCAATATGTATATATTCTGCCACACAAAAGAGGGAATATTTGTGAACCTCCAGGATTTCAGCACAAGACTGAGACAGTGACGTTCAGAGAGAAGGGTAAGATTAACAAATGCTTTGCACTTAGCCTGAAATAAGTGCAGACTTACAGGCCACTAGCATCTGTCCATTGCACAGATCCTTTGGAAGAAATGAAGGTTCTTGGATTCCACACTAGACCTACTGAAGCAGTAATCTAGAGTTTAATGAGACACTTCCCCCCAAGCAGCAAGGTCTTGCTGCAAGCAACCCATTAAAAACCATCTTACTCTCTCAGGTTAGCAGCGCAGAAGATGTGTACTGTGTTCTACACTCACATGCTAAGTGACTACACCGGGTGGGTCTAGTCGGCACTGTGAGACACCTCCATCAGCAGGGCTCTCCAGCATTCTCTTCCCACTGCCTGCATATCTAAGCTTGGTCCACAAGCCTGAGAGAATGAATATGTGTTTTCAAGCTGTTCTTGGGTTACATTCAGTCTCAGCTCCTCTGGCCTCAGGTCATTTTGATACACTTCCTAGCATGTATCATGTGTACATACTTAGGTGTACTGTGTGATAGTTCAGTTACTGTGTGATAGCCACAGTCAATCCTAAGCTTTCAGGAAAGAAGTAAGGGGGTCCAGAGGTGCAGTGACAGTCATATCCACCAGGTGGCAGCACAAATACCAGGATATTGGCAGCTTGAATGAAAGGCCCTATATATTTCACATAAGGGTTGGGCTAACTTGCTTACAACGTTGTAATTTCCAGCTCTTGTTGAGAATAAGAATAAGTTGATATTTGAGAATAAGTTGATATCCTAATGTTATCTAAACTTGTTTTTACTAAGAGTATTTCCAGCCTTTACAACTTCATAATGCCTTCTAAGGAAGATATTATCCATCTGTATCTTTATGGTCTTCTGACCATGGAGGAATGATGTATTTCTTGATTCTCAGACACCAAGGCTTCTTTCTCTTTGCATCCAGTGTCAGGACAGGGCTTACTGCTATGGTGTTGGTTTTTGACATCAAGCAGGTTGGGTTATATCTAGCCATGGATACACAGTATAGGGTGTGTGTGTGTGTGTGTGTGTGTGTGTGTATGTCTATGTATGTGTGTGTATGTCTATGTATGTCATATCCACTCTCAGTCCTACCACCAATATATACTGTCTATTCATCCACCAGCGGACACATTGATTGATTCCATATCCCGGCCATTGTGAATAATGCTGTAATGGGGACTGCAGATATGTCTTTTTTTTTTTTTTTTTTTTTTTTTTTTGGTTTTTCGAGACAGGGTTTCTCTATGTAGCCCTGGCCGTCCTGGAACTCACTCTGTAGACCAGGCTGGCCTTGAACTCAGAAATCCACCTGCCTCTGCCTCCCAAGTGCTGGGATTACAGGCATGCGCCACCAACGCCCGGTAGAGATATGTCTTTGATATAACGATTTCATCTCATTTCAATGCAATTCATCTCATTTCAATGCAATTCATCTCATTTCAATCAATTTCAACAATTTCATCTCATTTCAATCCCAGTTTCAGTGGGATTGCTGAATCAGATGGAGTCCTTGTTGCACGTTTTTGAGGAACTCTCGTGCTGTTTTCTGTAATAGCTATACTAATTTACATTCCTATCGAGAGTTCCCCAACGGGAGTTCCCCTTTCTCCACGGCCTCACTAGTTTTGCTATTTTGGGGCTTTCTATAAAAGTCATTCTAACTGGGGCGAGATGGTGTCTCCTGTGGTTTTTATTTGCATTTCCATGATTGCATCATTTTTTCTTGTACCTATCGATGACTAAAGGCAAAAGCTGCTTTGTGTCACTACAGCTATAAACCGCAGTCAAGGGCAGACATCTAAGATGCTGGGTCAAGGCTTCTGTCCCTATGTTGTTGCAATAGTAGAAATGCCTGAGTCTCTTCTTGGCAGCGGGTACTAGGGACTGTACTTGAGAAACAGAGAGAAGGAGCAGGGGGCAAGGAGTGGTCCTTGTGCCACACATGTGCTCTCTTGAAGAAATGACTTCCCTTGATTTAGTATTTGTCTGCTTCTGTTACTTATACTTAGAGAGTCAACTATCATGGTAGAGCCTTTCATTACCCAATCAGATAGTCCGTGGAGGCCCTACCAAAAAGAAAAAAAAAAAACAGAGAAAAGAAAAGATAAAGATTTTGCATCACTTTGATGGCATGAATCATATAGTCAGTGGCAGCTACTCAGGGGGTGACTTGCAACAGCCTGGAAATAAAGGGACCAGGGCTCAAGAGGGAATTTTAGACTTGGTCAAAGCAGGGCTTATTGAGAAAGGAAGTTTTTGTTTTGTTTTGTTTTGTTTTGTTTTGTTTTTTAAATCTGGGAAGCATACGATTTAGCTGAGTAAAGGCACAGGAAGGATGCAGGATGTAAGCCAGCTTTCATCCCAGAAAAGTGGGAAAAGCTTCTGGGTAATAGGGAAGAGGGGGAGCTACTGGAACAGCGCCTTCAGAGTGCTTCATCTATAAATCCTCTGACTTCTCCCTGCAGAGGCAGGGCTGAGCGGTTGCCAAAGAAACCTGTGGTTACACAACTTAACATCTTAACTCTCTGACACTCCATGGAGACATGCACTGATTCCAGGTATGAATAATAAGAAAATATTAGAAAAATTATTTTATGGTGGAAAGGAATACTCCCTCTCCCCCTCCCCCTCCCTGCTGACATTTTTATGTTTCTTAAAACTTTTAGAATTTACTTCTCCTATCAGAGTAGCAACCAATATTTGCCCTATTTCTAATCCACTTATCTATTTCCCAATCAGCTTGTTAAGTGCTGAGTTCATATGAGACTGACATGGACATTTTACACAACTTTTAACCCAAAATACTTCTAATTCTAAGGTTGCCAATTACAACTGGCCACTCCCCATCTCCTTCCCCTCCCCCACTCTGTGTGTGTCTTTGTGCCTACTTTTACAAATACATTTTTTGGGAATAATGTTAACTTATGTTGCAGGTCTGAGAAAGTGGTTCGATATATACTAGTAAAAAAAAAAATCCAGGAAAATCACAAATCGTAACCACATATGATTATGCTGTGCCACAGGAAAGAACAGAAGAAACATGTGGCCCAAAAAGATAAGGATGGCTCTCCTTGGATGGTGGCATTAAAGCCTCCTTTAAGATCTTGTTTTTCAGTAGGGGGAGAAGGGATGGGATAGGGGGCTTCCGGGAGCGGAGGAAACCAGGAAAGGGGATAACATTTGAAATGTAAATAAAGAAAATATACAATAAGAAGAGATATTGTTTTTCTGTAGCTTCTGGCCTTTCTGTAATGCGTATGGATAAATATGTATTCACCGAGATATTCAAATGTTAACCATATCCAAAGGTTCTCATACTTGAAAATGTTCTGAGAAAGATCTTTCCTTTGAGAAGGGCAGGGGAAGTCACAAGGATGCGGCTAGATTTCTGCTGCATTTTTAGTAACCATGTGATTGGGGAAACTTTGGTTTTGGCCAATCACCAGGTGGCAGTTCTGCAATGTTTAAATAGGATGTAGTTCATTTCACTATATCTAATGTATGTAGCTTAATAAAAATGTGTTTTTAAAAAACAAACACAAAATCTCAATTGTTCATTTTTTTCTGATGAAGACTTAGGAGCCAGATCCTGGGGCAAAAGCCTGCTAGCTCAGAGAGGCAGAAGAAGCACTCAGCTGACCTTCTGCCACAGCTGATGCCCCCAAAGGAAAGGTCTCCTTCTTCACACCATCTCAAAAGTCCCTCAAATTGAATGTCCCTCTGTTCTACTTCCTGTGCATCTCTCTATCCGTCCCCCTGACTCATCTTACTCTCTATGGTTTGTTCCTATGTCCACTCCCTGTCAACTGCTTCCTTGCTCTGCCTCATGACCTATGGTTGACTTTATTTAATTGTGTTTACAATATTTAAGGAGGAAGATCTTGGATTAAAGACATTTGTAGGGTTGAGCCACACCACACATAGAAACAGTTTTTTTCCAGTAAAAAAAACAGTCTCAAGGTTTACAGTGTGACTAAATATTCTGCAACATTTCCCCCTTTTTGTCTAAATAAAAAGAAAAGATTTTAACTATAATGCAGCAAAACTATTTACAAAAATGAATCTATTTCTGCCAAGCTTTCCACAATGTCCAGGCTGGTTGTAATGGGCAGTCTTAGAATTAAGTATTTTGGGTTAAAAGTTCTGTGAAATGTTCATGTCAGTCTCATATGAACTCAGCATTCAACAAGCTGATGGGGAAACATGAGTGGATTAGAAATAGGGTAGATATTGGGTGCTACACTGGTAGGAGAAGCACTTTCTAAAAGTTTTAAGCAAGGTCTTTTGAAAAGGTTGTATAGGCAAGGTATTCCTAGAAACAATGTGTTTTTTGTTTTGTTTTTGTTTTTGTTTTAGGAATAATACAAAAAGAAGGCTTCTGGAGTATGCAGAAGGTGTGTCAAAGGCAGGCACTGGACTAATGAATGCAGATCAACAAGGGGCAAAGTAACCCTTTGCCATCAAGAGATACCTTAAGATCCCTGATATCAAATTCAATTTGTTTCCTGACATCTTCAGAAAAACTCATCCACAGAGCAATTAAAAGATTTAATACCTGCTGTTAAACAAACAAACAAACAAAAATGAACACAACACTGCTCTGGATGTAATAAGGACAGAACAGCTTCAGTAGATAAAACGGCTTTAGGAGAGACCAGAAAACAAATATTTTAGCAAACATATAAATGACCAGAGACCAAAACTAAAAATAAATAAATGTCATTGGAATTGAAGGTTTAGCGGACACAGGAGAAGACGAAACAATAATTTCCCCCAAATTTTGACATCCAGATTGGCCTATTCTGGAGATAAATATTCAGCTTCTAGGGATTGGAACTTTATCTCAGGTAAAGCAAAGTGCAAGATGGTTTGAGTGTTTAGGACCAGATATAAAAGTAACTTTTATTTGCCAGATGTAATTGGCATCTCAGAGTCTTACTGCTGAATAAGCTCAGTCTTTCCAGTTTTTTTCTGAACGCTGGCTGGCTTGTTCAACTCAGCTGTTCTGGCTCAAACTCCTCTCTAAGCTGACTGATTCCATCTGGCTTCTCTCAGCTTCTCACTGAATTGCTTTGCCTGGCCTCAAACTAACTCTGGCAATTTGTTCTAATCTTTTGTCTCCTTGTTCTCTAGCTTGTTCTGTCTTCACCTGCAACCTGTCAACTGGTCTCTGTAAAACTGTCCTGGTAAAAGTGCCTCCTTCTCCTCGACCCCTGCTGCTCTCTTAAGTAGTTCCTGTGCTGTTCTCATGACTCATTCTGTCGTACCTTCCTCTGATTGTCATTTTGTCTGCTTGTCAATTAGAAGTCACTTTCAACATGGGTGCTTCCATGTAAAGACTAACTTTGCTTTCACTGTTTGGGATTAAAAGTGTGTATGGGCTTATATTTTTCACAACATACTTTAATAAGGGTTGAACCTCCCTCCTCACCCACCATCTACCAGATGTAGATGGATAGGTAGGAAAATAAAGGTTATTAGGATATGGTGGAAGTGGACCTGCTTAGTAATAGTTCTTTGGTGGCAATCCCAGTCTTTGTTGTTCTCAGTCCAGCCCAGTTGCAAACACCAAACACAAATCAGCAGCTACGGTCTAGTCAGTCCACTTGGCAGACACCACACTCGAACCAGCAAGGTCAGTTCAATCCAGGAGAAAACACGAGGCTTGCCAATTGGCCCAAGGTCGAAGAAGCGACAAGACGCTGCAGGAATCTCACAAGAAGTTCTTGGGCAAGTTTCTCTCGGTGAAGTCACCACAAGTAGAGCTCAGCGATCCCATCTAAGGTGAATCAATATACGCGTGTTGTCAGTGAAGTCGGAGAGGCGGAGCAAAGTGAACCAATGCTCCAGCTCCCACTCTCTGTGGGGTCATATTTATATTCTTTCTAAACATCATGCGTCCTTTCATATGTTTGCTATAGCAAAGCATCCTTTTCACCTGTGTTGGCTTTAGCAAAACATCCTTTCACATGTCTGCCCCAGCAAAACATCATTATGACCTAACTGAATCCCCGAGGAAATCACAAGTTTCCTCTTCATGTGTGTACTAAGGGCTTGTCTGTATCCCAGCAGTGGGATTAACGGTGTGTCACTGTAGCTGGATTACGCAGATCTGGAAGGCCTTTGGGTGTGATCCCTTGACAGAGCAGCCATTTTATCAGATTAAAATTCCTCTACAGAAATGTACTTTACGTTACAATGTCTTCCCTCTAGATAAAACTTATATATAATGTTATAACTATACATTATTATATTATACAGTTACTGTGTTATGATTGAATTATTTTTTTGTGGACAAAAGGAAACTATAACATCTTCCTCCCAGGAAGAAACATCTATCTATGAGGCTTTTAGTAATTCTGGAACATGCCTCAAAGGAGCACCACTGCTCCCCACAGGCCCCTGTCTCTCAGGAGACATATTCTCATTCCCAAAGGACTATGGGAAAGCGCTAATCTTTATGTTTCAGAGTATTATCAACATTGATAGAAACATGTGTTTTCCCTATATTAAAGACATTAAAGACCAAAGAAGCAAATCTCACAAAGAATTTAGTATAGAGCCTGGAAAAATAAGTGTTTCCTTTGTAAAAGTACACTCAATAAAGTTTTTACTTTTAAATACAATGACTGGAAACCATCTGTGACCCCACATTTGCTACTTGGTTTGATAATATTTATAATTATTTATAATTAAAATTTCATTCTTAGGAATTCATAGGAATCATCTCCCCAGAACACAAAGTATTAGTGTTACATTGTTGGGGCTCAGGAATTGCCACACAAACCGTGGGGACATTGATCTCAGCTAAGTTAGAATAGTTTATTGAACACACTCCCCAAGACTGATCAATCAGGACCACAAAAAAGACTCAGAGCCTAAATGTGGCCCCAGTCTGTGTGGTGGATTTGGTTTAACGTTTGTATTAAGTTAATTGGGTTCCCAAAATTGTCCCAGATTCCATGTGTAAGACGCTGAGGGTCCTTGTCCCCGGTCGGCTTTGATTGGTGTTACTGGTGGCCAATGGCTGGGCAGGGAGACAGAGGCAAGACTTTAGGATTTGCGGGCAAGGGGACCAAGAGACAAAAAGAGAATGACCATGCCGGGAAAGGAATAAGATCCGGGCTTTAGAGCTGCAGAGGAGAGAGCCTAACAATCGCGTAAGAGCCGGGGAAGGTCGGCCCAGGGGAGCCCCAATTGGGTCTAGGGTAGCAAAGATGGAATATCTGTTTTACTAAGTAATAACTCAGGAGTCTCGGAGGGGAGATGTTAGCAACATGGAAGTTTGGTAAGGGCCCAGCCATTGAGCTGATTAAGGCATATTAAATATAAGGCTGCATGTATGCGTTTCATTCGGAAACCCAGAATATGGGGGCGGGGCGGGTAGCGAGGAACTCGTGCCAATGCTGGGGCGATTAGAGTGGATTAATCAACCAATGCAGCAAGTCTGTCCTCAGGCCAGGCTTTTCAAAGGGAAAGCCAGGGTCTAAAGTTCAAGGCAAGAAGAGAAGTTGTACAACATTTTTGGCTAACTAGACCATCAGCTAACCTTTGAGCTGATTGGTCCTAGACGGGGTAAGAAGGGAGGGGGGTGCAGGCAGTGGGCCGGGGGCTCCAGCACACTGAGATAAAGGAGTATACGTGATTCAGCCATAACTTTTTGGCTTATTAGTAGCATTCTTCAGTGTCAGCTATAGATAATTACTTCTGGGAAGTGGAGTCTGAGAACCTGAACTTAAATTCACCTTAGGAGCAAAAGGGAGACAGAGTACAAAATGGCTACCGTTGTGTTATAAGGTCAGGCCTCAACAACATGATGTTCACTATAGCAATCAGCACAGCAGCAAAATGTCAAGTAAATGAATGGTCATAGGCCATTGGTTAAGTGAATGAATGGTCATAGGCTATTGGTTAAGTGAATGAATGGTCATAGGCCATTGGTCAAGTAAATGAGTGGTCATAGGCCATTGGTCAAGTGAATTATAGTAAATCTATTCACAGAACTCATAAACTCCCCAAAGAATAAGGTTTATGCATAGTCTGGACAAGGTGGTATATACTTTTAATCCTAGTAATTGGGAGACAGATGCAAGTGGATCTCTGAGTTGGAGGCCAACCTGGTCTACAGAGTGAGTTCCAGGACAGACAGGGCTTCACAGGGAGACCCTGTCTCAAAAAACAAAAAAACACCAAAAAGAAAAAAGAGGATTTATTTAGTATTGACACAAATGTTACACATAAAACACGCATTAATTTATCAATGGAGACAACTGTGGAAGGCTGGTGTTAATTTCATTACACTTCCTGGGCAGTCCTCGTCTTTCCTATTAATTGTCTACTGCCTCAGTCCCTTCACCTGTAAAATAATGACACTGGCAACGTTGCAGGGAAGTGCTGAGAGTTAAAAGCAGCAATCAGAAAATGCCTAGCAGAAGTATAGTCCTAGAACTTGATGGCCAGCCAAAGTGTGGGGGCTCATGCTGGTAATGCCAGCTGGTGGGAAGTGGAGGAAGGAAAATTGTTGTGACTTTGACACTAGCCTGGGGTGCTTAGTGAGTTCTGGGCCAGCCTGAGCTACAAAATGTCTCACCAAATAACGGTCTTGCTAAGTCTTCTTACGATGACCATGAGTCTTTCAGGGAAAGTGATGTATTGCATGAGTGTATTGTGTATCCCTTAAAAACACCAAATAGCACAGAGTAACCTTACACTACTGTTTCTCAAACCTGTTGTAGCCAGTAAAAATATTTTCCTTTTTACAGTATCACTGGGCCATTGGCATAATGTACTGTGTGGGTTTTCTAATGTTTCTTACCTTCTAAAGGGTCCTGTGAGGCAGGCTTAAAAGGTATTAAACTCATAAATGTGAGCAGGGTCACGGTGCCATGGCTTTGCATGGAGGATTGTCCATCAGGCTTGTATTAGCCGGTTTTCTGTTGCTACAGCAAATACCTGAAGCTGGGCAATTCTCCTTTTTTAAGAGGTCTATTTGGCTTATGATTTTAGAAGCAGAAGATTAGTTATGACCTGTCAGCTTCTGGTGAGTGCTTTCACATTACATCAAAACAGAGTGGATGGCATCCTGGTATGGATGCCACACGAAGAAAAGGAGAGATCACATGGTGTTTCAGGAGGAGAGAGGCCAGGAAAACCCAGGCACATACATTTATAACAACTCACTCTAGACAGGTGATTCTAACCAACTCCTGCAAGACTCAGCCCACCCATGAGACAGACATTATGGTGTGTGACTCCAATGACCTAGCTAATGTCCCTTCCCCATGCCAATGCCATCCATCACACTGGGGACCAAGATAGAAACACATGAACCTTTGGGCCACAGATGCTATCCAAACCTGTAGCAAGAAGCCCAAGGTAGAAAAGGAGAGGGCTGCAGGCTTTCTGGGATTTCATTTGAGATTCACAGCATTCTAAACATGGTGGGTTCTCTTCATATATGAGCAACACTCGCTCCTGATGAAGGATGTCTGCAGAGACAGGCCACTCTCACTTTCATTTTCCTGTGGTTTTCCCTGCCATTATCTAAGACATTATTGTGTCATTTCTAGATAAATGGTTCACATTAAGACTCATCCATTTGTCATGAGATCACTATGAAATGAGTAGCCTTAATTTTTTTTCAGAAATTAAAATTGTGTACGTGTCAATGTGTAGCTTATGTGCATGTGAGTGTAGGCACTCACAGCAGCCAGTAGGGGGCATCAGATCCCCCTGGAGCTGGACTTACAGGTGATTATCAATTACCCTAGGTGGTCGCTGGGAACTGAACTCAGGTTCTCTAGAAGTTCAATTCCTGCTCTGAAGAGAGGACTCCTCTCTCCTGCAGCAAAATAGGCATTCTTGACCCAAATGTACGGAAACCTAAGCTCTGGGAACATAAGCAACTTACACGAAAGCAAAGAGCTAAGAAAGAATGGGCAAAGCTCGAGGGGGAGACTTCTAAAGGGAGATTTAAAAAGAAACCTCTTCACACCTACCAAGCCCGTGGAGTTAGTGGGCATGCTTGCCCACAGGCCAGAAGAATGCCGGCAGCCTCGGAGTGCCTTTCCCCCACCCCGACTTTGGGGGCTTCATGAGTAGCTTTAGGTACCTGATTAGAGAAAGAGGGGGTTACAGAGAAAGCTCAACCACCCAGAAGGAAGCTACACGGGGAAGAGTTTCTCTTCCTTTGCACAGAGCAGAAGAAATGATCCGAGTGGATTGCTGTGCTGTGAGTCACATTTGTGGTCGCTGCTCAGGAACGCTGGGTGCTTTTCCTCTTCCATCTTTCTGTGCAGCGTAGGGGAAAGTGCAGAAAGAGACAGACATTGACTTCTTGTGAGGTGTGGCATGGTTTGCAGGAAAGAGTTTTGGCTTTGGAAGCAAAGACGCCAGCTAGGCCATTCATAAACTTCTCGATTTAGGACACATGTGCCATATTTCTGAGACCCAACTTCTATGCATTTGAACTAAGGGTAGTATTCATTTAGAAATACCGTGTTGTGAAGCTTAAGGGAAGAAAGGTGGACTTGGCAGGGATCCTCTCACTCTGCACTACATATGATCAGCCAGAAGATGGCGCAATGGACCCCACAACCACTGTCCCAATTTTTTGCCTTTGAGGCAAAACCCAGACTGCTTCCTCCAGACCGATGACCAGGACACCAGTCTAGCGCAAATTGACAGACTCGGGCACCACTAAGTGTGATTTGGAGGAAGTCATTAACTTGGTCTAGTGAAGAGTGCATGGAAAGATTTATTTTGTGAGACTCATTTGGTGGCTAAACATCAAGAAGTTTAAGTGTCTGTGGGTCTAGAGTTAGTGGGTAGAACTGGCAAAAATGATGTTTGTCCTTTGTGGGAGGGGTGGAACTTTGGAAATCCATCCACGGCTAGGGAATGATGACCCGGGCAAATGGGCTGGCTACAGTTCACGCGGTGGGTCCTCTTCCTTCCCTGCATCCTGCCGTCTCTTACACTGCTTCATCCGATGAGAGAAAGAGGAGAGCCGTTCAATTAAGTATCTGGGCCTTAGAAGTCATAAAATTTTTTAAAAATTTCTTTTTTTTTTTTAGCATAGAATAGAGTTTATTTAGGGCATAGGGAGGGGAGTTAAGAGAGTAGTAGAGGCAGAGAAAGGCAGAGAGAAGGAGAGAGTCCCACGTGGAGAGAGAAAGGAAGGGAAGGGGGAAGGGAAGAGCCCAAGAGGGCAAGAGAGAACAAGAGAACAAAAAAGTAAGAGTTTAAAAATTCTTATTCTGTGGTTGAAACATATTAGTTACCCATGAATAAATCTAGCAAATTATCTGCTAAAAACAACATATTATAAAAAGCATTAAGAGACTTAACAAATGGAGGCACATACCTTGTTCAGGGTTAGAGGAGCTTCCATTTGTGATGAGAAAATAATTTCCCCTAGATTGAACTATACATTGAATGCACAGTCAAAATATTGCAAGGGCTTTTAAAATGAAAAAAAAATTCTGACATTTACAAAAGGCGATAATAACCAAGATAATTCTAGCCAGAGTCTAGCCAGAGGGATTTAAGGTTCTCTCTATACAGACTTACAATGTATTGTAAATGGATACACAATAGCAACTGATCAAAGCGACTGCCTTCCAGTCTACAGGAAGGGAGCCCCCGCAGGGCAAACATACGTTAAAGAATGGCTGTGGAAGTTAGTCTGGCTCTCCCTCCCAGCACCATGTTCCCAGAAAAAAGTCTCAGCTGAAGACAGGCATACAAACGCCTTGGCCATATAGCTAGGCTCCTGTCTGACAAGATCATGACTTACTATAACCCCATTGCTCTACTCCATTCTGACCCATGGCTGGTCACCTGTGCACAGGCACTGTGTGTGTCTCCTCACATCCTCCCCGGGTGAATCTCCCGTGCCTCATTCTATCCCAGAAATCTGTCTCCAGGATGCTTCACCTCCCGTTTCCTTCCTAAGCCTGCCTTATTGGATTTATTAACGACAGGTGCCTACATCCATATAGACATAAGATATTCTCTCTATATAAATGACTTTATGAATAAAGGAGTTTTATTACTTGAATTACTCACATAAACTAAAAGAAAACATCACTCTTACTTCATGCCACTCCCAAAATCTGTTCCAAATAAATCATAGGCCTAAATGTGAGAGATAAGATAAAAGTTTGGGAGACTCCGTGGGGAACACTTCATAAAATATATGGCTGTTTATAATAATAGGTTAATCAGATGGCATTTAAATTAAGGTTTTTTTTTTCATTCAGTGGTACAGAGGGTGGAAAGAAAAGGTATACCGGATGAAATACAGTCTCCAACAAACTACTCATGTGTAGAATTCTTTACAAATCAATACAAAAATACAGGGAAATGGGCAAAAGTCTTGACTCGTCAGACACCTCACAAAGATGGAGGTTTCGGTCTTAAGTCTGGCAAGGTGGACTTAGCTGTGTAACACTGACATAATTTTTGACTCTTCATTGGAGAATTCAAATAACAAACTTTAAAACACGTAGACAACAAATCAGGAAGCAAGGCGTCTCCCTCAAGTTCAGCACATGGATGGGCAGGGCTAGGACAGACCCATCGCCACTCCCAGACACCAGAGCACCATAAATCAACTTAGAAGCCAGGAAAACAGTGAGGCAATCATGCAGCCAGGGTTAGGGTTCCGCTAAGAACTTACTGTGGGATCTGTGGCAGTCAGAGCTTCATTATACAAAAATGATGACAGAGAGAGAGAGAGAGAGAGAGAGAGAGAGAGAGAGAGAGAGAGAGGGAGAGAGAGGGAGAGAGAGAGGGAGAGAGGGAGAGAAGGAGAGGGAGAGAGGGGGTAAGAGGGAGATGGAGAGAGGGGGAGAGAGAGGGAGAGGGAGAGAGAGGGAGAGAGGGAGAGGGAGAGAGGGGGTGAGAGGGAGATGGAAAGGGGGAGAGAGAGGGAGAGGGAGAGGGAGAGAGAGGGAGAGAGGAAGGAAGAGAGAGAAAGAGAGAGGAAGAAAGAAAGAGGGAAGGAGAGAGAGGGAGGGAGAGGGAGGGAGAGAGAGAGACTGCAGGGGACCACTAAGAACAGTAAAATACAATTGCTTTAGAAATAAATCCACATAATCATTAAGCAAGTAGCCTATAACAATGGCTGTGTGGTCTGGCAATCTGACCACAATAGAATCCTCAGGTGTTGTTGGGGAACATGTTGTTTTATTGCCAAACTAATCAGCAAAGTAAATGTAAGAAAACAAGCCCTATGAGGATTTTAAAATACAGGTCAATATGCATAAGGAGTTTCACATAATGCAATTTTTTCTCAATAATCATGTTGGTATTTTGATGTTTGGTCATCAAACTGATCCAGGAGATCACAAGCTCTGACAGTAATGATGGAACTGAGTAGGAATGGGACGAGCGCTGGAGGAAGACTCGGGACACACGTACACGCTGCAAAGCTCGACAGAGACACGGAGACTCAAGGGTCTTCCCAGCACAGCATCAGCTCAGAGCTGAAGTCTTTGGAAAACATGTTCTGGACTGTCCTGGGGTTAGTGAGGCTTTGAGTTACAGAGTTCATCTTGTTGTTCTGTGTCAGTCAGTTACGAAACCTGGAACTTCTGCTGTCAACATGGTGATGCTGTAAACTGACCTACATAGATCCCAGACAGAGCGTCCCGTGCCAGTGAAACGGAGAGAGCCCCTGAGAAGGCGGTGAGCTGGAGGGCTCCCAGCCTGAGTAGTAAGTAAGTGGAGACCAAGGTCTACTACTTCAAACCAGCTCTTCACAAACAGGGGTGGAAAACAGGGAAGGGAGAAACTAGCCTTGGTTCATGTTAATAATATTATTATATTAAAATCTAAAGTGTGAGTTCAGATCCACATTTGGGCACTTTCTGGCATGGGTAAGGCCTTGTGTTCAATCCCCACCACTGGGAAAAAAATAGGAGGGAGCTGGGAAGATGGCTCAGCTGGTTAAGAGCACAGAGTGCTATTCCAGAGGACCAGGGTTCAGTTCCTAGCACCTACACGGGCCGCTCACACTTGTCTGTAACTCCAGTTCCAGAGGATCCGACAACCTCACACAGACATACATGCAGGCAAAACACCAATGCACACGAACTAAAAATAAATAAAAAAGAAGAAATAAATAGCAGCAGAGAGGGATTATACAAGAAAAAAAATCACGCAAAGGGCGAGGCATAGTGGCTCATGCCTACAGCCCAGCACTCAAGAGGCTGAGGCAAGAGAATTGCAAGTTCAAGGATAACCTGGGCTACATACAGAGTAAACACAGAAGTGTGGGAGAACATGCACTGGGAGATAAGCAGTGAAGTTTCTCTCTGGATGACAAGGCTGGTGAGATAGCAGGAGCTAGTCCTTCATTCGCTGTTAGACATCTTTGGCTGTGGACTTGCTTTTCAGCCATAAGCATGTATTCTTGGGAGATGAAAACAGAAAAGTCAAGAATGGTCAAATGCGGTAGAGTTAGGGATAAGGGGAGAGAAAAGATTTTAATGATGTAACCTTATGCTATTCAAGTTTTATGATTTGAAGTGCTGTTTATAACAGAGCAAAGGGAGGTGGTGAGAGCCTGGACTCTCAGTACTTGGGAGGCCTAGGCAAGAGGATCGCCACAAGTTCAAGGCCAGCCTGAACTTCTGCAGAGTGAGACCCTGACTTAAAAAAAAAAGAATAGAAAGAGTACATCACTGAGCTGGGTGTGGTGGCTTAGGACCTTCAGGAGTCTGAAACAGGAGGAGAGTTGGCCTGGTCTACACAGCAAGACTGTGTCTTAGGAAAACTAAAAGAAAAAAAATGTTCCTTACTGAAACAGAAAAAGGACTCCAGCCACTTCCTCCCTTGCAAGCACCCCCTCCTGGCAAGTACCCCCTATGCAGAGCATTCCTATGAAGCAGAACCTGCAGCTTTTCGGGGTCCATTGTTTTACAATGTAAAACAGAGTTCCAAGTCATCAGAACTGAAAATTTAGAGACATCTGCCTGTTGACCTGCCTCTTGTATTAGGTAACTGGGTTTTGGCTTCATGAGCCCAACCCTGCCTTGAAACTTCTTTTTGGCAGAATCTTGCTCTGGATGCCTGGCAAATAAAGGCCCTTTACTGAGTGACTCTCACAGGTCATAAATCATATGAGCACACGCTTTGAATGGTTGAGCAAGACCAAGCACATATTTTTATTGGGAGGAGAAAATCTTTCAAAAGCTTCAATTTAAACACTCGACTTCCTGCTATTTTTGATGTAATTTTTATGTTTGTGTGGTTATCTTCTTTTGGGTTTGTTGAAAGAAGATTAATATCTTGCTTTTTCTAGTGTGTAGTTTCCCTCCTTTTGTGGTGTTTTCCATTCATTATCATTTGAAAGGCTGGATTTGTGGAAAGATACTTTGTAAATTTGTTTTTTGTCATGAAATACCTTGGTTTCTTCATCTCTAGTAATTGAGAGATTTGCTGGATATAGCAGTCTGGGTTGGCATTTGTGTTCCCTTAGGGTCTGCATGACATCTGCCCAGGCTCTTCTGGCTTTCATAGTTTCTGGTGAGACATCTGATGTAATTCTGATAGGTCTACTTTTATATGTTATTTGACCTTTTTCCCTTACTGCTTTTTTTTTTAAAGATTTATTTATTTATTATATGTAAGTACACTGTCGCTATCTTCAGACACTCCAGAAGAGGGCATCAGATCTCATTAAGGATGGTTGTGAGCCACCATGTGGTTGCTGGGATTTGAACTCAGGACCTCTGGAAGAGCAGTTGGAGCTCTTAACCACTGAGCCATCTCTCCAGCCCTCCCTTACTGCTTTAAATATTCTTTCTTTGTTTAGTACATTTGGTATTTTAATCATTATGTGATGGGAGGAATTTCTTTTCTGGTCAAATCTATTTGGAGTTCTGTAAGCTTCTTGTATGTTCATGGGCATCTCTTTCTTTAGGTTAGGGAAGTTTTCTTCTATAATTTTGTTGAAGACATTTACTGGCCCTGTAAGTTGGAAATCTTCTCTCTCTTCTTTACCTATAATCCTTAGGTTTGGTCTTCTCATTTTGTCCTGGATTTCCTGAATGTTTTGAGTCAGGAGCTTTTTGCATTTTTCATTTTCTTTGACTGTTGTATCAATGCTTGCTATGGTATCTTTTGCATCTGAGATTCTCTCTTCTATCTCTTGCATTCTTTTGTTGATGCTTGGATACATGACTCCTGAGTTCTTTCCTAGGTTTTCTTTGTGTTGAGTTGTTTCCCTTTGTGATTTCATTACTGTTTCTACCTCCTTCTTTAGATCCTGGATGGCTTTGTTTAATTCCTTTGCCTGTTTTGTTGTATTTTCCTTTAGTTCTCCAAGGGCTTCTCCCTGTTCACTTGTGTTCTCCTGTATTTCTTTAAGGGAGTTATTTATGTCCTTCTTGAAGCCTGCCATGAAGCCCTCCATCAGCACCATGACCTGTGATTTTAAAACCAAATCTTGCTTTCCTGTTGTGTTGGGGTATCCAGGACTTGCTGTTGTGGGAGAATTGGGCTTGGATGGTGTCATATTGCCTTGATTTCTGATAGCAGCATTCCTACGTTTGCCTTTTGCCATCTGGTTATCTCTGGTGTTAGTTGGTCCTGCTGTTACTGGCTGGTGTTTGCCCCTCCTGTGTGCCTGCAGGCCTATCTCAGCAACCCTGGGTGAGATGCTTTCCCCTGGCACAGATTGCTGTGGTGCTGCCGAGTTCCTGGGTGCATGTGGAGTCCTGGTGGGGTGTGTCCCAAGTGATCCTCTACTCTGGTGATCCCTGCCTACTATTCTATTCTGCCCCTCTACACAGTTACCAGAGCACAGATGGGGGGGCCTCACCTCCAAGTGCGGGACTCCCTGTACCCGCCTCCCTGCAGGGCTGATGACTTCCAGCAGGGTAGGTGCCCAGTTGGCTGGTTGTGTTGCTGACGAGCTCCTGGGTGCAGGCAGAATCCTGGCTGGGTTTGTCCCAAGTGATCCTCTACTCTGGTGATCCCTGCCTGCTAATCTGTTACACAGTCACAGGAGCAAAGATGGCGACGGAGACCCGCTCTCTTGTAGTTGTATTTGGGTATGTAGCTCCGTGGCCCCAATCAACTCTGGATGTGGGCTGTGCAGGCTGTCTCCTCCACGCAGCTGGGTGTATAGCCAACCCCTGACACTATTAATGATACTCGGCAATGCTTGCAGACAGGAGCCTAGCATAACTGTGTCCTCTGAGGCTACATCCAGCAGCTGATGGAAACAGATGCTGAGACCCACAGATAACCAATAGACAGAGCTCAGAGAGTCTTGTGGAACAGTGGGGGGAAGGATTGAGAGAGCAAGAGGGGTCAAGAACACCACAAGAAGACCTACAGAGGAAACTAACCTGTGCCCATGGGGCTCACAGAGACTGAACCACCAACCAAAAAGCTTGCATGGGCTGGACCCAGGCCCTTACACATTTGGAGCAGATGTGCAGCTTGGTCATCTTGTGGGTCTCCTAACGACTGGAGCGGTGGCTGTCTCTGACTCTGTTGCCTGCCTTTGGATCCCCTACCTGGGCTGCTGGGCCTTAATGGGAGAGGATCCACTTAGTCATGCTGTGACTTGATGTGCCAGGGTGGGCTGCTACCCATGGGGGTCCTTCCCTTTTCTGATGAGAAGGAGATGGGGGAATGGGGGAGGGGAGTGTGAGTGGGACTGGGAAGAAGGAGGGGAGCTTTGATCAGGATGTATAGTGAATAAATAAATTAATGAAAAAGAAATAAAACAACGGCAACAGCAAAATGTCCTAAAACCAAAAACTGAAAAAAACCAAGAGGCCAGGGCTACTCCTCAGTGGTAGAGTGCTTGCCTAGCTTTAGGCTCTGGGATCAGGTACCAGGCTGGACAGATGCTTTGATAGGTAAGGATGCTTGTCACCAAACCTGGCCACCTGAGTTCAATCTTCAGCCTCCACAGGGTAGAAGGAAAGAACTGACTCCTGGAAGTTTTCTTCTGACCTCCACCTCCACGGTACACATTGAATCAGTCAATTAAAAGCCAAAGCTAGATAAGCAACAAGTTTGATTACAACTATGGAGAAACTAGGAGCCTCATCTACTACTGATGGGAGGGTTTTGGAAACTCTTGAGAAAGAAGACATAGAGTTGTGGCATAACAGAGCAACTGAGTCGAAAACGCGTTCAGACAACATTTGCTGAATGAACATTGGTGAGAGTATTTTGTAAAATTTACAAGGTGGAAATGGCCCAAGTGCCCACCAATGTGCAGAGTCCATATGGCATAAACATACGATGGGCGTTATTTATCCCCTACAAAGAGTCACGTTTTGGTAGATGTGGTGGACACAGATGAACTATGAAAACACTGGGAACTGCCACACTTCAAAGACTAGATGTTATTTGATTCCATTATGTGAAATGTCCAGAGTAGGAAAACTCAGTATGGTAATGAGATTGGTTGCCAAGGACAAAGGAAGGAAAAGAACACTTATGCCTTCTAAAATATTTACAGTCTTTTTTTTTTTTAAGTCGTGGAATTGTTCTGTATTAGATAGTGCTGGCAACTGCTGCAAATTGTAAATGCACGCGAACATTTGTAACTATGCGCATTGTATCTCATTAAGCAGATCACACAGCTGGAGACCGTCCAGAGTCCGATTTAATTAATGTGACTCAAGAGAACTGGCACTGGGGTTCTTTAAAAACCTCCAGGTGCGGGTAAGGGGGAGGCAGGTTTGCTGAGAGTGGAGTCTGGTGGGGGGAGCTTCCGTGGCTGGCAATACTCCATGCGCATCACCATCCCTGCCAAGGGGGAAAGCAAAATCTGCCCTCGTGACTCTATGGGGCAAGGACAACTGGGTTCTCTGTGTCTTGAGCCTTCTGGCCCTTTGCCTTGGCACTTCCTTTTTTTTTTTTTTTTTTTTTTTTTTTTTTTTTTGCCAGTTTTTATGGATCTCTGGTTGCAGCTAAAAATAAAAGCCACAAGCGTGGATACAATGGCTTTTCTGAGTTCTGCAAGTTCTTCTAGGCAATGTGAGCATGATCTTGGGGGATCTCCCAGGTTTCACAAACAGGATGATGGGAGAACAGAGAACTCCTAAGACACTCGTCAGCATGTGATGTAACAGGAGCCTGCCTAGAGTATGTTCTCATCCACATTTTGTGAGCTGATACAGCACAAATATCCGGAATTTAGAAGGTTCATTTGCGAAAGGCTGATGGTAGATATACAACAAATCGTTCTTTACCACTAAGGGTCTCTCTCTCTCTCTCTCTCTCTCTCTCTCTCTCTCTCTCTCTCTGTGTGTGTGTGTGTGTGTGTGTGTGTGTGTGGTTGTTTTATCTTGAATTTGGAGATGCTGCATTTGACTGAGTCAACCAAATTATTTTAAAAGATCAATTTTTGTTTTTGTGTATATGTTTGTGTATGTGACTGTGTGTATATGTTCACATGTGTGTTGGTGCTTTTCAAGACCAGAACAGGTGTTAGGTATACTACTAGGCTGGAGTTACTAGCGGTTGTGTGCCATGTGTCTATGGATGTGGGAATCTCACAGTATGTATGTGGAGATCAAGGACAGCTTGCAAAGTTAGTTTTCACATTCCATTGTGTATATTTCAGGGACTGAACTCAGGTCAGCATGATGGGCAGCAAGCATCTTTACCTGTTGAGACATCTCACTGGACACAGATTTTCAATTAGTGTACAAGCACACAAATAAACGTTTCAGCTATCAAATATACTGTCTGCATTTAATGCCAGAAAATGATCTTCTGCTGTATTAGATATTGTTATTTTGGTTGTAATTATGTAATTTTATTTGTCCTTATTAGATAATTTATTTGGCCTTTATGCTTTTGTAGTGGGTTTGTAGAAAGCCACTGGGGCTTGTAATACCTCAGCCATGCATTCTTGACCAGATTTACAGTAGCAGACATGAGCTTCCTCCCATGGTGTGGGCCTAAGATCCAACCAGAAAGCTTGTTGGTGGACACCATGATCGTCATGCTCCTATTGTATTACTGGGCATATTTGCCAAGCAGGTCACTACTGTAGCTCATGGGGTCCAAGCCGGATGGGACTACTGGAGACTTTTCTTTCTCAACAGATTGCATAGCACCTTCCAGTTCCTTGGAAGGGAGTGAGCAGAAAAGAAACTTGTACCTGAAATTCAGCCTGCTTTCTCGGTGACTTACAGCCCAGGTGTGTGGCATCCAGGATCTTATGTTACCATAGACCCAATAACATTTAACATTCTTAGGATTTCCACTTAACAGACAGCAAACTCCTAAGGGAGAAACAATGACTTTTCTTTGCCTGTCCAGTGCTTTGGTTGAACTCAGGGCCTTCTCCATAGTAGGTAAGTACACTACCACCAAGCCACATGCCTATTTATTAAGAGGTTTGAACTTTAGGTAATACATTCAACTTGATGGAGCTACCCAAGGTCAAAATGCAAGAGGCTAGACTCAGCTCTTACATGTGTAACTACATAACCCATGTGATAGCTCATGGGATTTGGCTTTATTACCACTGAGGAGCACACCTGGAGTATACCTGGCCCTCCTAGCTATGTTTGTGGAAGGTTTTTACCTGTAATACTTTTTAGATTTATAGAAGAGTTACTTGAAGACAATATAAAGAGGTCTCTCATACTAGTCCTCCCCTAACTTCATTCACAGGTTTTTGACAGAGTAAAGTCTCTACAAATTGACTCAGTTAGTTTTGATTGTGTATATAATTTATAATAAATCAAATTTCCAAGCTAGGCATCCATTGTTTCCAATCACATGGCTTGATGCTTAGACTGGGAGTAGTATTGGCCAGAAGCTTACAGGGTTCTGGGCAGAGAATTCAGTGGCAGCTTGAGTTCCAGAACATTCCATCTTTCACAGTGTGGAAGGAAAGCTTACTTTCAGGGTTTGTGGTTGTTTGTTGTTGTTGCTGTTTTATTCCAAGGCCTTACAGACTTGACGGAGGCCAGGACAACTCAGGGTGCAGACTCCTCCTGATTTGCCCCTCCCCCTTTGCAGCAAGGTGCCATTGCTGGGCTCTGCTCTCATATTTAAGGCTTTTTCTTTCTTCTCAGGGTGAGTCTGTTCACTGTTGCTCTGAACTCACGACCACAGGGTACTTGGCAGAGCCAGCTGACTGCTATATTTGCAGGAACTGGGCGTGTCTGTGGGAAAAGTACAGTGTGTCCAGGTTAGCGACAGAAAAAAAGAGAGCTTCAGCAAGCAGTTCACTATGTTCTATAGCCCAACACCCCCAGGGTTTCTGAACTCTCTTGGAGACAGTAATATTGTCTCAAGCCATTTCTTCCCAGAACACAATGACAAACAGAGTGAGGCTTGATGAGAATGAGTGCCATTGTGGTTGTAGTGGCTGGTTTTGTGTCAACTTGACATAAATTGGAGTTATCACAGAGAAAGGACATTCAGGTGAGAAAATGCCTCCATGAGATCCAGCTGTAAGGCATTTTCTCAAATAGTGATCAAGCGTAGAGGGCCCCTTGTGAGATGTGCCATCCCTGGGCTGGTAGTCTTGGGTTCTATAAGCAAGTTGAGCAAGCCAAGGGAAGCAAGCCAGTTAGACACATCCCTCCATGGCCTCTACATTAGCTCCTGCTTCCTGACCTGCTTGAGTTCCAGTCCTGACTTCCTTTGGTGATGAACAGCTGTGTGGAAGTGTAAGCGGAATAAACCCTTTCCTCTCCAACTTGCTTCTTGGTCATGATGTTTGTGCAGGAATAGAAACCCTGACTAAGACAGTGGTCCTCAGAGAGTCTTGCATGTTTGGGAGCTTCTGGAAAGAAATTGATAGGCTCAAGCCACAGACTGCTTGGCAGTGAGCAGACGGACCTGAGAGGCCATGTTGGACGACATCAGCTGGCCTTGTTCTTGGGCCACACTTAGAGATGCTTAAGATATGCACGTTAGGATAAGGACGGGGGTAGACTCACCAGTGTGAGATGGTAACTCCTAACAGCAGGATGAAATTATGAGCAAACCAAATGCTACCTATTCTCTCCTTCATCCACTGGGGCAAAGGGACGTTGGGTTTACACAGACCCGCCTGCAAGGTTAAGTTATGAGAAAATTAAAGTTCCCAACCATTATTACTGAGAATTAGCAATGGAAAAGGAAATAGCATGAAAAGAGAACACAGTAAAAAAGCTAGCCCTCTTTGTTTAGCTCACTTACAAACTAATTATTTACTATATTTATGTATTTATTTGTTTATGCATTTATGTATATTTATTTGTGGGTTTTTGTTTGTTTTTGTTTTTTGTTTTTTGCTTTTTGCTTTTTGTTTTGTTTTAGACAGGGTTTCTCTGTGTGGTCTTGCCTGACCTAGAACTCACTCTGGCTGCTTTGAACTCAAAGAGTTCTGTCTGCTACTGCCTTCCAAGTGCTAGCAATAATGGCATGTGCCACCACAGTGCTGTGGGTTATCCTGATGCTATTCGAATTCTGATGTTAATTCTGCTCCCCGAGAGGGATTGCCCCCAATGGGCAGTCCATCATGTACTCAGCTTACCTCATGTGAACCTTCTCCTCATTTTAACTGATCAATAAAGGCTGACCTATGATCGGACAGTGGAGGGGAAGGGTGAGATGGGAGGTTTGAGAGTGGGGGCAGGTGGCAAGGAGAAGAGGCCGAGAGGGGAAGGAGAGAGAACTGAAGAAAAGGAGAAGGAGGCCACGATGGATCAGAACCACGTGGCCAGGAGAAACTGCAGGTAGCAAGGAATCTTCTAGCTGGGGAATAGTTAGTATAGTGTTAGGCCTGCCCAATCTAGGCATATAGCTTATAATTATAATAACTGGATTGTGTGCTTTTTATATGGGCTTATTGGGATTGGAAATTCCACCAACACCATGGCCCAGATACGTTTTATTTTGGGGAATGAGAATTTGTTACATAGCCAGACTTGTGATCCTTGAGCCTCCCATGTGCTGGTCCCAGCAAGCAACAGTCCTGAAAACTGAGCACTTACTGTCCAATCAATGACCAAGGCAAGCCTGTCACAAACAAGCCAAGCAGTGAACACATCCCCCCACAGGAGGGGTTTTATAATAGAGAAAAACTCTCCAGCTGCGGGGGAACTGCTCCTTTCATTCTCAGAAGCTAGTACTGAGCATCTTGAGATCTGCTTGAAAGCCCAATTGATAACCTTATCTTTCTTTGCTCCAATAGATGACTCGTAGCTTCTTTGTGTATCTCTGGAACCTTTTGCAATGAATAGAAAGATGGTGAGAGCCTTGAGAGACTCTGGTGTGTTTTGTTTGCAAGAGAATAGTAGATGTTTGAGTTATTGCAGAAGGGGATTGGGACCACAGAGAGACACTAGATTGGAGGAAGGCTTTTAGATTATGCTCTGCTGTCTCTTGCCCTACCTTGTCCCAGGAAGATTGCTGCTGGAAGATACCAACAGAACCAGTCCTGTATGGTGTCAGAATGATGGAATATTACAGTTAGCTAGAGAGGCATATGATAGATGGAGGCTGGTCTACCATCTCTAAGGAACTTCTTCTTCCACCTCCCCACTTCCCAACACTGAGATTTAGCTAATACAGCACCCAAGGGTGACAGCTATTGAAGAAGGGTCTTCAAGAAGTGCTGTGGTGGTTAGTTTTGTATGCCAACTCAGTTATATAACAGTCTAGCATTCAAATGCTTAACTAGATGTTGCTGTCATCTGAGTTCAAGATCAATGATCTTAGGAAAATTCAGTTTAGACAAGCTGGGGTGGGGGAGACTGAGTCACTTGAGATGCTTGAGGAGTGGAGCTGAGGCTCCCCTGGTAAAGGTGCTTTTGCCTGGGAATCCTGACCTGGCCTGATGGCTGTCTGCCCAGGTTTGCAGCTGCCAAGGCAGCCCCAACCACAGGAACCAACTCCAAGCTTTCTTAATGTATAGCCAGCTTGTTTGTCTGGTTGAACCCAAACTGAAAGAGCTTCAGAGAGGCTGAGATACAGAGTCACTGACTGGACTATGGTTGACAAGTTGAGATTAGATGAGTCCAGATAATAATAGCTCTCTATATGATGGAATATCCTACTCTGTTGGGTAGGATGTCCCACTTGAATCCATAAAAAAAAATTACTAGGAAGGCACAAATAAGGGGCTGGGATTTAGCCTATGAAGACACACAGAAGGCGAGCTCTCAGGAGAAAATATAAACTCGGGGAAGGATGAAAAACAAGGCACTTGGGAATCGGAACTGACATGAAAGAGAGCTATAGATTTAGCAAGGCTTCTGGAGGAAATGGGCCTAGTGACTCAGAGAACAAGACATAGAACAAACATTCTAGGGGGAAGTACCTAGGAGACCTGGGCCATTGAGTTATAAGGTAAGCCATGTGAGGCAAAGGAGAAGCGTTCTAATAGAGTCGAACAGAGGACACCAAACTTCAGCAAAGTTGGGGCATTCAGTAAAGATAATGGACACTTACTGTTTCCTGGTGAGATTCTCCTCTGAATAAGAAGCATTGCCTTTTTCTTCACTGAGCCTTGGTAGTGATCCTCCATAAACCCCAAAAATGCTGAGAGAAGCAGCAATCAAACCTGGTCATTGCTTGTACCTCCTCCAGGATGGATTGGGAAGAACAAGAGCACCATGCAGATGCCAAGGGCTGACCTTGAAGGACAGGGATGGCCCAAAATTCTTGGTTGTACTTCTGTTTGATTTGTAACTCCTACTGTAAATAAAAAGTGGTACTCTAATCTTAAATATTCCAAAAATTATTTTAATTTATCTGTATGTTTCTTTGAGGTAGAATATTTGTTCACGGAATGTAGGATTCTGAGTAGGTCACAGCTGTCATATTCCTCTGGAGCTTGAATAATATGATGTTCTGAACCACCCGGTGCAGATGTTGAGCACTGATCTCTGGAAGAACAGTGTGTGCTATTAACCACTGAGCCGGCTCCATATGCTTCTAGCCTCGGTAAGAAGAACCCATATTCTGAAGGTTATGGTTGAGCTCCTGGAGTTCCATATCCAGTCCTGCAGGATGTTGTCTTGCCTATCACAGGGAATTCCAAGCCCTTCCTGCTCCTCCTGAGCCATCACCCAGTAAAGACAGCATCAGCAAGTCTGCTCTATGGAACTGCTAAACTCATTTTGATTCCTTGACCAAATTACATTTACAGAATAGAAAAATTCTCATGTCCCCTGTGTTGTCTGGAGACACAGACATAACAGAGAGATTACGTAGGAGGATCTTGTCTTCAACCTGCTGGGATCCTGAGCAGTGTTTATGGGAGCTGCAGGCATGGCTCTGCTGGTCAGAAGATTCAATGGGATGCACAAACATAAAGAACTCTTAGATATAAATGCTAAATATCGTTTATTTTCGACACAAACACATTAGGAAGTTGTCATTATGGTATAGATCTTCCTCTTCCAAGGATGCAATTCTAGGTCTACAAAGTAGCCCAATATGGGCTCTATGATTTTTTTTTTTTGGATTTTTTGAGACAGGGTTTCTCTGTGTAGTCCTGGCTGTCCTGGAACTCACTCTGTAGACCAGGCTGGCCTTGAACTCAGAAATCCGCCTGCCTCTGCCTCCCAAGTGCTGGGATTACAGGCGTGCGCCACCACGCCTGGCGGGCTCTTTGATTTTTGAAGAAATATTCTGAGGCCAGACACAAGCCAAATCCATCGTCAATAGGGCTGTCAGTCATCTAAAATACACATTTGATTATGAAGGTTCCTCTGCTTACAGACCTCTAGCTGTTCAGTCCTAACTCTGCTGGTTAGCTCATTGCTGATGGGATGTGGGCTTGTTATGGAGTCCCCCACCTAGACACTGTAGCTTTCTCTTTTAACCATGTCCCATATTTTCAAGGAGGGCCACACTTTTACAACCTTCTGATCCTGCCTTCCTTGTCTGCTGTGCTATGTGTCCTAACTTAAGCCTCTCCTAACTGAACTGCTCTCTGACATCTTCCCTGGCAAAGCTAGTCACCACTGTTAGAACTTACTAGAAACTGGTGCAGAGCTCATGCTGACACACTGGTTGTTTCTACAGTCTAGTCACATCGACCGTTGAATTTTCTTTCTAGCACACGCCTGCCTGACAAGTACGGTATTCAATAAATGAATGTTCCCATTGACTTCACTCTCTTCACTGACCCAGGAACACCTGTTTTCCTGAGAGAGTCAAACCTCTTTGGCTGAGGAGAAGAATGACATATCTCAGGTTATGATCCTATGGCCCTAAGGCATGATGACTTGTGTTCTCTATAGTCACTGTGAGATTGTTTATACACAGTAGAGGGCTATACATCCTGTACCACAAAACCCTGTTGCCATGGTCTCTGCCATGATGGTCATGGATTCATTCACAGAACCTCTAAGTCCCTAACTCTTTCTTCTGAAACTTCTCTTGGTTATGGTCTTGTTACAACAATAGAAATGCAAAGCAAGAAGCACACTGACTTTAAGGTGACATACAAATATTCGACCACGTCTAATGTTGCAGCACTTCATTTTTCGGGCATGTTTCATATCCTGAGCATTGCACATCACAGTTTTGAACACTTCCAGGGGTCAGCTTTTGACAAGCTCCAGATAATTGTAATTCTGAAATGTGTGATAATGTTTATGAAGCCTGAAGAAGACAGAAAGCCAGGCTAAGAATTGTTCATAGAGACCTGAAAGCTCTTCACTTGCAAGAGACTAGCTTATTCCATCTCTTCCTTTGCAAGGTTCTTCCCTCAGCCTCACCAACTCCAGTCTTTCTCTTAAGCCTGACTGTTGATTCTGACCTTTGTGAGAGTGTCCTGCCCCCTCCACAGCCTATGCAGTCTCAATGGAAAGAAACTTCCACAATCACAGCCCCTTCTTCACAGCATAAAATATGAAAATGCCATAAAATCTCTAATGATTGCTGCATGGTTCTTCTCTGAACATGTGGTCCCATGAGTTCCATATTCAGGGCATGTCTCCAAACCAGTGGAGCTGCCCTCATTGCTATTGAAGCAATAGATGTCAGATGCCTCCCTACCACTGCCTCTAAGAAAGACAAGGAATGATTACACTTAGAGGACAAAGGGAGTGGGTTTGAATCAAACAGCACATGGCATTCCTAGCTAATAGGTGGTAGCTCAGCCCAAGGTCTTACTGAGATTTGACCCTCTCTGATTTCAGCTTGTATCCCCTTAACACACTTACATTTTGGATTATACAGAGCACAGGCAATGGCCATCCCCATGGTGATGAAACCCACAAGAACCAAGGTGAGGGCTCCCTTCATGTTGGCTCATGCTTGGCTGAACTCACAAAATAATTTATACCCTCAATGAAGGTAGACACACAGGCTTTGGTCAATCAGCCAATGGGAAATTTTATAAAAACAGGAGCTTTTCAGAAAGTGTCTGCTAATCACCTGACTCCTTTTTCTGTTTCACAACTGACTTCTCTCTAATTGTCCTTAGGTTGATCAGATTGATATGATAACCACAAAAGAGTCAGTACACATTTTAGTACTGTGTTTCTTATTACACCACAGCTTGGATTTTAATGAATGATGAGCAAAGGAAGTGTTTATCTGTGTAGGTGAGCATATCAGAGTGAGATCTAAAACAGAGATAGCCAGTAAGGAGTGTCAGGACCCACCTGGAGCTTCTTGGATGTCCAGTTACATAAGAATGTGGCATGGTTCTTTGACAGATGGGACTTGTGTCCTTTGGAGCTGTACAGATGAGATTCCTAAACACTGAGGAATCTGGGCCTTCCTTACCTGCAAATGTAGGCAATAAAGTAACTCTTGGATGAGATGGGTACTCAGAGTCTCAAAGTCTGTGAGGCCAGTTGAAAACAATGAGACACGCTCCACTATGATGGCTGGTTGTCTTTGACCAATTCTTTTCTGTAAGTCAGGTTTTCATACAGAAGGCTGTGTTTATGAGCAATGGAGGGATGGGAGTCCTAGGAGAACATGCAGAGTCCCTTGTCCCTGCACAGAGATGACCCCTTCCTGCTTTGCTATCGAGATGATAGACTGTCAGAGACAGAGATGCACCTTGACAGTTCAAAGTTTTTGGAATGCCCCAGACATAGTGTGGCTGGCTTTGGGGGTGTCTTCTCTCTGTAGGGTTCCTTCTTAGAGTTTGAGAGTGTTTATTTGGTCACTTGGTTTGTTCCGTGTGTTTCTAGTTCTTTTATCAGATTGAGGAGGCATTCCTAGGTGTCTGTAACTTTCTCCTTGTGTTTATGTGCATGCAGTGTCTGAAACTCAGGCAAATTAATTTATATGTCTTTTCTATGTCGTAATTTCATATAAAATCACAACATATTGCCTTGGGGTTTTTGATTCATTTAGTTGTTTGCTTGAGTTTTTTGTTTTGTTTTCTTTTTGGACAGGGATTTCTATTTTTAAAATACAATATTGAACTTTTATTCATGTGAATTTCTGTACATTAGGAGTACAAGAGTAACACTTTACAAATGGTGCTGATTTTACCATTCATAATGCTAGAAGTATGGGCATCAGAGGAAGCAGTCAATGAGGAATTCTATGAAATCAAGAGCTTTCCAGAAAGGGTCTGCCAATCACCGGCTCCTTTTTCTGTTTCATTACTTTCCTCTAATTGTCTGTAGGTTGAGCAGATCATTATGATAACCGCAAAAGAGTCAAGTACACATTTTAGTACTGTGTTTCTTGTTACGACACAGTTTGGACCTTAATGAATACTAAGAAAAGAAAATATTTGTGTAGCTAAGGATCTCAGAATAAGAGCTGAATCAGGGGTACTGAGTGAGGAGTGTCAGGGCCCATCTGGATTTTCTGCACATTTAGTTACATATGGAGAGGGCATGATGAGTGGAGCAGCTGGAACGGAAGTCTTCCTGCTGCCATTTGCATCTGGAAGCCTGGAAACTCCACAGTCTTCTGTGCATAGCCTGCCAGGAGAGAGAGAGCTCCAGCAGTGCTTTCACTTTTGAGCTCAGGGGAGTAAGGACACAGGCTTACAGGTCCACAGACGAACAAACTCCAGCCAGAAACAAGAATACCATCTAGCACCAGATGGCAAAAGGCAACCACAAGAACCCTACGAACAGAAACCAAGGCCACATGGCAACATCAGAACCCAGTGCTCCCACCACAGCAAGTCCCAGATACCCCAACACACCAGAAAAACAAGAGTTGGATTTGAAATCGTATCTCATGATGCTGATAGAGGCCTTCAAGAAAGACTTAAATAACTCTCTTAAAGAAATACAGGAGAACATTGGTCAACAGGTAAAAGCCCTTAAAGAGGAAACACAAAAATCCCTTAAAGAAATACAAGAGATCATGGGTCAACAGGCAGAAGCCCTTAAAGAGGAAACACAAAAGTCCCTTAAAGAATTACAGGAAAATACAAAAAAATCAAGTGAAGGAACTTAACAAAATCATCCAGGATCTAAAAGTGGAAGTAGAAACAATAAAGAAATCACAAAGTCTGTCAAAAGGACAAATCAGCAACCAACAAATTGGGAAAAGATCTTCACCAACCCTACATCTGACAGAGGGCTAATATCCAATGTATACAAAGAACTCAAGAAGTTAGACCCCAGAAAACCAAATAACCCTATCAAAAAATGGGGTACAGAGCTAAACATAGACCTTTCACCTGAAGAAATTCGGATGGCTGAGAAACACCTTAAGAAATGTTCAACATCATTAGTCATTAGAGAAATGCAAATCAAAACAACCCTGAGATTTCACCTCACACCAGTCAGAATGGCTAAGATTAAAAAATCAGGAAACAGCTGGTGTTGGTAAGGATGTGGAGAAAGAGGAATACTCCTCCACTGCTGGTGGGACTGCAAGCTGGTACAAACACTCTGGAAATCAGTCTGGCGGTTCCTCAGAAAACTGGACACAATATGTCCAGAGGACCCAGCCATACCACTCTGGGGCATATACCCAGAAGATTCCCCGGCAAGTAATAAGGATACATGCTCCACTATGTTCATAGCAGCCTTATTTATAATAGCTAGAAGCTGGAAAGAACCCAGATGTCCCTCAATGGAGGAATGGATACAAAAACTGTGGTATATATACACAATGGAGTACTATTCAGCCATTTGAAACAATGAATTCATGAAATTCTTAGACAAATGGATGGGGCTGGAGAACATCATACTAAGTGAGGTAACCCAGTCTCAAAAGAATACCCATGGTATGTACTCACTGATAAGTGGATATTAGCCTAGAATCTTGGGACACCAAAGACACAACCTACACACCAAATGATGTCCAACAAGAAGGAAGGAGTGGACCCTGGTTCTGGAAAGACTCAAAGCATCAGTGTAGGGGAATCCAGAACAGGGAAGTGGGAAGGGGTGGATGTGGGAACAGGGGGAGGGAAAACGGCATGTGGGTCCTTTGGGGAGCAGGGAACCAGGAAAAGGGAAATGAAATGTAAATATAGAATATATCCAATAAAAAATTTAAAAAAAAGAAATCACAAAGTGAGACATATCTGGAGATAGAAAACCTTGGAAAGACTTCAGGAGTCATAGATGCAAGCATCAACAACAGAATTCAAGAGATAGAAGAAAGAACCTCAGTTGCTGAAGATACCATAGAAAACATTGACTCAACAGTCAAAGAAAATGCAAAATGCATAAAGCTGGTAACTCAAAACATCCAGGAACTCCAGGACACAATGAGAAGACCAAACCTAAGGATTATAGGTATAGAAGAGAGAGAGAGAGAGAGAGAGAGAGAGAGAGAGAGAGAGAGAGAGAGGATTTACATCTTAAAAGCCCAGTAAATATCTTCAACAAAATTGTAGAAGAAAACTTTCCTAACCTAGAGAAAGAGATGCCCATGAACATACAAGAAGCCTTCAGAACTCCAAACAGACTGGACCAGAACAGAAAATCCTCCTGGTACATAATAATCAAAACACCAAATTCACTAAACAAAGAAAGAATATTAAAAGCAGTAAGGGAAAAAGGGCAAGTAACTTATAAAGGCAGACCTATCAGAATCACACCAGACTTCTCACCAGAGATGATGAAAGCTAGAAGATCCTGGGCAGACCTCATACAGACCCTAAGAGAACACAAATTCAGCCTAGGCTACTATGCCCAGCAAAACTCTCAATCATCATAGATAGAGAAAACAAGATATTCCATGATAAAACCAAATTTATACAATATCTATCCACAAATCCAGCCCTACAAAGGATAATGGATGGAAAATGTCAATACAAGGAGGGAAACTACACCTTAGAAAAAGCAAGAAAGTAATCTTCCAACAAACTCAAAAGAAGATACCCACACAAGCATAAAAATAACATCAAAAATAACAGGAAGCAACAATCACTATTCCCTAATATCTCTTAACAACAAGGGACTCAACTCCCCAATAAAAAGATATATACTAACAAAATATTTCTCATGTAAATCTTCAATTTTATCAGAAAAAGTTTGTAATTCCACTTTTAATTAATTTAGTAATTTCTTTTATGTCTACCATTTTATCTGCATTATTTTTCATGATAATCTTCAATTTTAATGTCTTTCTATATACTTCCTCTATTTTATCAGAAATGTTTCGAATGTAAATCTTTGATTTTATCACAAATGTTTCTAATTCCACCTTCAATTAATTTAGAAAGTTTTTATATCAACTATTTTTATGTAAAATTTTCCATGAAATAGTCTAGTCAATTTTAACATGTTTGTCTATTTATTTCTTGAATTTTACCAGAAATATTTTCCATGTAAATCTTCAATGTTATCTGAAAATGTTTATAATTCCACCTTCAGTCAACTTAGAATTATTTTATGCCTATCATTTTATCTATATAATTTCCATGATAATCTTTAATTTAACATGTTTTATATATATTTCTACAATTTTATTAGAAATACTTTTCATGTAAATCTTCAAGTTTATCAGAAAACGTTTATAATTCCACTTTTAATCAACTTAGGAATCCTTTTATGCCTTCCATTATTATATCTATATAAAAATTTCCATGATAATCTTCAATTCTAACATGTTTTTCTACACTTTGTACAATTTTATCAGAAATATTTTCCACATAAATCTTCAATTCTATCATAAAATGTTTCTATCCCATATTTCAATTAATTTGGCAATGTTTTACACGTCTACCATTTTACTCCTTAATTTTCCATGAAAATTGTCAATTTTAACGTGTTTATCTGAAATATTTTTCATGTAAATCTTTAATTTCATCATAAAGTGTTTTTACTTCCCTTTAAAAAATAAATAAATGTTTTAATGTTTAAAAAAAAGAGAGAGAGGGCATGATGCTGGGAGCCATGGGGGATTGTGTCCTTTCTAGTTCTATAGATAACGAAGAGGTGTGGATTCTGGAGCCCTCTTATCTGCAGAAACAGTAATGATGTTTGTCCTGGAAGAGATAGATACTCAAAGACTTTAAACTGGCTAGGGTCAGGTGAGTGTCAAAGGTCAGGCTGCACTATGATGGTTGGTTGTCTTTGACCAATGCTTTTCTATAAGACATTGTCTTCCTGCAGAAGGCTGCATACGTGAGAAGTAGAGGGAGAGGAGGAGAACATGCAGTGTCCCTTGTCCCTGAGCAGAGAGCCTGCCTCTTTTGCTATCCCTAGCATAGACTGTCAGACACAGAGCTGAACTATTCAGTTCAAGAGCTGTGGGAATGCCCCAGACACCATGTGGCTGGCTCTGCAGTGTCTTCTCTCTTTAGCATTCCTTCCCTGAGTTTGAGGGGTTGGAACACATGCTTTGCTGCATGTGTTTCAGTTCTTCAAATTGAGGAGGCAATCCTGTGTGTCTGTAACTTTTCTTCTCTGTTGTGCTCACGTGATGTCAACAAGAGAGGCAAATCATTTGTATTTGTTTATAATGACACAATTTATGGCATAACCATAAATTCACAGTGTACACCAGTGAGGTTTTTGTATGGTTGTTAGAATTTTTCATTTTTAAAATTTATTTTTGTTTATTGTGACAAGGGTTCTTTCTCTCTGTAACACCAGCTGTCCTGGAACTTGCTCTGTAGACATGGATGGCTTTAATCTCAGAGATCCTGCTGAGGGTTCCTCCTCAGCTCCAGCATTAAAGGCCTGTGCCACCATCCATTGCCTTGAGACTTACTAGTTTTAATGGAAGGAACTTGCCAGACAATTTTACTTCTCATGACAACCTTGGACAAGCAAACACTAGTTCTTCTATTCCAAACATACTTGCTAGTAATTATTCTCAGAGTACATACTACACAATATATATCGAATACTTTATGTATATAAACAGATGTACAGAAGTCTCTTACAGTGTCTTACAGAAGGGACTGTAAGTGTTAATTGGGCAGACATGGGACACCTAACATTGGAAGATGAAGTGGGAGTATCAAGGAAAAAATACCAGATGCTAAATGTTTTCTGATGAGATTCTCCTCTGAACAGGAATGGTTTGCCTTTTCATCACTGATCCTTTGCAGCATCCTCCATAAACTTCAGCGATGCTGAGAGAACCAACACTCTAAACTAAACAAGCTTGCACTCCATCCAGCTAGGGCTGGGAGGTGGGGAGGCTGAAGTGCCTCCCAGATACCAGTGCTGATCTTGATGTATAGGAAGGGTTACTAAATTCCTAAAGGGAGTTCACTTAGGTTCTAATGTCCTAGGTAGTCACGTCCTTCTAATCTATGCTTTCTAAACTTAATAAAATTAATTTATGTCTATTGTTTTAGGAGTGTATATGTGCACTGAATGGAGCATTCAGAAGATCAGAGGTGTCAGATCCCCCTGGAGCTGGAAGTATAGGGAGTTCTGAGACACCTGGTATAGATGCTGGAGACTGAGCTCAGATTCTGTGGAAGAGCATTATGTCTTGTTCACCATTGAGCCAGCTCCCCAGTCTTTTAACTCATGTTGAGAAGAACCTATATGCCAAAGGTCCTGTTTGTGCTTCTTGAGTTAGATATCCAGGGCTACTGGATTTCTATTGTCTTATAATGGAGAATTCCTGAGTCCTCCTTATTCCTCCTCAGTCTCCAATCTGTAAATGCAGCTCTAGCCTGCCTGATCAGTGCATGTTCTGTTCATTTTGTTTGTTTGACTAGACATATGTTCACAGAGTGGCCATAGAAAAATGTCCTCATTTCCCTGGCCTTGTCTATGATACAGATGTGAGAGAGGGAGGTGAATTATTGGGAGGAACTTGTCCTTCATCTGCGGGATCCTGAGAGCTCAGTGCTCAAGAGGGTGTAAAGGGATGGCTCTGCAAATTAGAAGAGTCAACAGGATGCACAAAAGAGAAGTCTTCAACCAAAAGAATCTAAAGGATAGTTTATTTGGGGGCACAACCACATTAAAAAGCTGTCTTTTAAATTACAGATCTTCCCCTTCTAAGGATGCTTCTAGGGCTTGGCAGTAGGCAAGATGTGATGTATCAATTCAGAATAATTCTTCAAGGGGCTGTCCATCAGTCATGAGTATAAAGACTGGATACATCTTCCACATGGCTGTCAGTCATCTACAGTACAGAGTTGATATGACATTTACTCAGCTTGCAAGCCTCTCTTTGTTCAACCCTCACTCTCAACTGGCTAGCTCATTGCTGATTGGGTGTGAAAGTCTTGTAGTGTAGTTTACCCAGGCACAACAGCTGCTATGTGCGATCAATTCCCATCTAAGGAGAGCCCACAGTTCTCCCACCACTGGATCCTGCCTTACTTGTCTGCTGAGCTTTGTTTGTCCTAATATAATCTTCTCCTTGTTGATTGTAGTTGTGACATCTTCCTGGGCAAAGCTAGTCACCACTCACAAGAAACTGGTGCAGGGCTCATGCTGACATAGAGGCTGTTTCTACAGTCTAGTAATATTGACCTTTGAATCTCCATTGAAGCACATGCCTGCCTGACATATAAGGCATTCAGTAAATGAATGGTCCCATTAAATTCATTGTGTTCACCCTCCCTAGAACATATGTTTTCCTGGAAGAGTCAAATCCCTTTGTGTGAGGAGGAAAAGAATGAGATGTCCAAGGTTATGATCATATGGCACTAAGTCATTATGACTTGTGTTCCCTTTAATCACTATGAGATTTTCTTTCTTTTACACAGTAGAGGGCTCTGCATCCTGTACCACAATGCCCTGCTGCCATGCTCCCGATCATGAGGGTCATAGACTTACTCACTGAACCAGTAAACCCCTAATAACTGTTTCTTCTGTAAGTTCCCTTGGTTACGGTCTTGTCACAACAAAGCAAACCGAGGAGTATACGAACTTTGAAGTGCAGTGGAATCAGGATATATGCACGCGCGAACATGTCTTATGTTGCAGCACTTCATATTTCTGGGGCATGATGCATCTCCTGAGCATCATTTAACAAGAACTGGAACACTTCCTGGGCGCACTTTGGGACAAGCTCCAGGTTTGTCTGCTGCTGAAATAGATAAGGATGTTTATGGACCTGTAGACATCAGGAAGACATGGTTGAAAATTGATGCTAGAGGTCTGAACACTCATCGCCTGCAGAAGGAGATTAGAATGCTCTATGTCTTCCTTTGCATCCCAGGGCCCTTCCCTCAGCTTCACCAGCTACAGTTTTACTGTCAAGCTGAGTGTTCATTCTGGACCCTGGGAGAATGCTCTCCCCCTCCACAGACTATGCAGGCTCAATATAAAGAACTTTCCAATATCACAGCTACATCTTTATACCTCAGAAGATGGCATAAAATCTATAATGACAGCCATACTCTCTCATCACACCAGACCCATGGTTCATGTCTGAGCAAGTATTCTCAAAAGCCCCAAATGCAAGGCACATCTACAACCTAGAGCAGCTGCCCTGACCTCAGTGCCAGCTTCTCTCAGTCTACTCTCCAGCCTCAGACTCTAAGAAAGCTAAGGAATGCAGAGTGCCCCTCTTATAGGCAAAGTGAGTAAGGTTGATCCAAGCACTTGGCACATGGCAGTCACCTGTGCTAGCTCATGCCCAGGTCTGGCTGGTCTTTGAGTCTTCTTCCATTTCAGTTTGGATTCTCTTAATACACTTACGTTTGGGAGAAGGCAGAACACAGGCAATGTTCATCCCCACAGTGATGAAACCCACCAGAGCTAAGATGACGGCTGTCTTCATGGTAGTTCTGGCCGGGATGAACTCAAGAAGCAATTTATACCCACATTGGGTGTGAGAATAGGCAGTCAATAAGTACTTATCTCTATTTATTTATATATGTAAATATATAGAAAGATTTTTCAAGAAGATGCTTGCTACTCAGATCCCTCCTGTATCTGTTTCTTAACTGACTTCTCTAATTGTTGTTTCATAGATGCAAATAATACCCATTAATGAGTAAAAACACATTTTGAAAGTATGTTACTTGTTACATCACAGCTTGGCCCTAGTATGAATGATGATCAAAGGAAATATGCATTTCTGTGTTGATCTGCATGTGGGAGTGAGGGCTGAAGCAGAGAAGAATATCAATGAGGAATATCAGGGCATTCTGGGACTTCCTGGACATCTCTAAATAGAAGAATGTGGCCTGCTTCTGGGACAGATGGTGACTGAGTTTTTTTGAGCTCTGTAGATGAGATTCCTAAACAGGTGTGGAATCCACGCTCCTCTTACCTGCAGATATAGATAATTAGGTGACACCTGGACCAAAGTGATACTCATTGACTTCAAACTGGCTAGGGCCAGTTAAAAGTCAAGAGGCAGGTTCCATGGTGATGGTTGGCTGTCTTTGACCAATGCTTTTCTATAATCAGGCCTTTCTATACGTCAGAATGCTGTATATGTGAGCACTGTAGGGATGGGAGCCCTAGGAAAACATGCAGTGTCCCTTGTCTCCAAGCAGATAGCGTGCCCTTTTTGATATGCCTAATATAGACTCAGAGGGAAAGAGAGAGAGAGAGTGAGAGAGAGAGAGAGAGAGAGAGAGAGAGAGAGAGAAAGAGACAGACAGACAGACATTCAAATAGATAAAGACTAGCTGCCTATAACTTTCCTCCTTCGTTTTATGTGTTCTGTGTCAGAAACACAGCAAATCATGTCTACTTTTTGAGGATATAACTGATGAAATTCCTATTAGTTCACAATATATTTCAATGTGTTTTATGTTTATTTTGTGTTGTTGTATTTAAGAATTAATGCATTTATGAATTTATTTATTTATTTATTTATTTATTTATTTATTTATTGTGACCTGAATTTTCTATGTAGTTCTGACTCTTCTGGAATTCATTCTGTATACCTGGGAGGCCTCAAACTCAGACATTCCCCTGCATCTTGTTCACACTGCTGGAATTAATGGAGTGCACCACGGCTTTGCTGTAGATCCAGCAGTTGTAATTGAAGCAACTGGCAAGACAATTCTGCTTTTTAGCAACTCTGACCGAGGCAAATACAGTATCATTTATACATCTTTCGTCACTAATATTAACTCTCAGATCATATATGACACAACACAAAATAAATACATCTGTCCACCTGTGTACATGTGTGTATGTGTTACAGAAAAGACTCCAAAAGCCTAACTGTCCACAGTAGAATTCAAACCTTTGAGATGTCCTGAGAAGCAGGGAAACAATGAAAGGTGAGAAGAACCTAGATGGATGAGACAATGAACCAGGGTGTAGGGGAGGAGCTGGAGAGACTGTGGTGGCTGCAAGTGAGGCCACTTCATGTCACCAGCTAGAAAGCAAAGCTGTAGAGATGAGTGTAATGACAGGAGCAAGACCAGGCCTGGAAGAGGGAACCGGAAGACAGATGGAGGGCAGGTCCAGATGGGTGAACAAGAAGAAAGGAACAGACAGAAAGGAACTCAACAGAAGGAAACATGGGCCATCACCTAAGAAGGTAAGGGGGAGAGGCACAGGAGCAGGGCTGTGAAACAGACAGACATGGGGCACCTTACACTGGCAGGTGAAGTGGGGGGGGGTTATCTGGAAAACAGAAGCGATGCTAAGTGCTTCCTGGTGACATCCTCCTCTGAACAGGAAGGGTTTGCCTTTCTTCACTGACCCTTTGTGGCAATTTTCCATAAATGTGGACAACTGTGAAAGAAGCAGTCATCAAACCTAGACAAGGCTTACACCCCATCCAGGAAGGCCAGGGGAAGAGCAAAAGAACTTACAGATGCCAGTGCTGACCTTGAAGGATAGGAATGGGCCCAACATTCCAGGAGATATTTCACTGTAGTTCTCACTCCCAACATGGACTGAAATTGGAGTTTCTAATGTATGCTTTTAAGTGTTTTTCCATTCTTTCAGATTGTGTTCATGTGTGGTGAGGTGGCTTGGAATACCTGCACTGAATGCAGGATGCTGAGGAGGTCAGAGCTGTTAGGTCCCACCTGGACCTGGAGCAATTGGAAGTTCTGAGCCATCACAAGTGGATTCCAGTAACTGTGCTGAGGTCCTCTGGAAGAGCAGTATGTGCTGTAAACCTCTGACCCAGCTCCCAGCCCCTTAATTCATGCTAAGAAGAAACCAGACACCAAAGATCATAGTTACACCTCAGGAGTTTGATATCCACTGTTGCAGGATGTTGTATTTCTTTATGATAGGGAATTCCTGAGACATATCTGCCCCTATATCATCATCCATTAAATAAGTGCAGCTCCAGGAGAGTTGCTTTCTGAGACTGGCATACTCAGGTCATTTTGGTTGCTTAACTGGACTTATGTACAAGAAGGTCCCCAGAAAAGATACTTATGGCTCCTGCCTTGTCTCTTGTTATAAATGTGGCATGGAGAGAATTTTTCTAGGAGGACTTGGTCCTGGGACTGCTGGGATGCTGAGAGCTCAGTGTACATCGGAGGCTGCAGGGATGGCTCTGCAGATGAGAGCAGTCAGTGGGGTGTGAAAATAAGAAGTGAACAACAAAAGGAATGCTGGAGAGTTTATTTTGGACACAAATACACGAATACATTGGCACCACATTATACATCTTTGTCTTCTAAGGATGCTATTCTGAGACAAGGAAGTCGCCAAGCATGGGCTCTGTGGGTTCAGGAGAAATCTTCTGGGGCTGGTCATCAGTCATGCTTATAAAATGGGATCCATTTTCCACATGTCTCTAAGTCACCTGCAATACATATTTGATCACGACATTTCTTCAGCTTAGAAACCTCACTTTGTTCACCACTCTCTCTGCTTGGAAGCTCATTGCTGACTGGATGTGGGCTTATTGTCCAGTCCCCCTCCCACATACCACAGCTATCTGGAACAAGCAATTCCCCAACTCCCAAGGAGGGCCCAGACTTCTGTGTCTGATCCCTACTCCCTCATATGGTTGGCTTTGTGCATCATACATTAAGCTAATCCTAGTTGATCTCTATTCTGGCAGCTTCCCAGACAAAGATAGTCACCAGTGTTAGAACTTACTAGAAACTGGTTCAGAGCTCATGCTGACACACAGACTCTTTCTACAGTCTAGTTACATTCACATTTGAATCTCCATTATAACACATGCTTGCCTGACATATAAGTTATTCAGTAAATGAATGTTCCCATTAACTTCATTGTCTTCTCAATCTCAAGAGCAGTTGTTTCCTGAGAGACTCACACCTCTTGGCTGAGGGAGAGAAGAGTGAGATAGCCCAGTTATGACCATGTGGATCTAAGTTGTGGTGGCTTGTGTCACTTTAGTCATGGTGGAGTGGTCTTTGCAGTGTAGAGGGCACAGACCATGTAACCTGGTGTTCTTCTTCCATCTTCTTCCAGTTCTTTCCTCTTGCACACATCCAGAATCTTGTGTGCAGTTGGTGGACACAGCAGCATGGAACTGTCCAAGGAACATCCCCTGGAAACTCAGTCCCTTGGACATATATGGACAGGATGTTGTAGTATGGGTGATAATGGCCCTTCTAGCCTTATATATTTAAATAATCAGTTCACAGTTTTTGGAACTTTGGGAAAATATATTGGGAGGTAGGATTTATTGGAGGAATTGTATGACAGGGGACAGGATGGGAGGCCCATATCCTTCCCAGTTAGCTCCTTCTCTGCCTCAGGATTGCTTCTCAAGATGTAAGGCTGCTGTCAATGCTCCAGGGCCATGCTTACCTGCCTTTCGCCATGTTTTCTACCATAAGGTTCATGCACTCACTCTCTGAAGTTGTAAGTCCCCAATAAACTTTCTTCTATAAGTTGTTTTGGTCATGGTGTCAGATTACAAAGTAGCAAAGTAAAACACAGGAATACAGTCACTTAAAAACCAGGATATTTGCAGACATGATCACAGCTATTGGTACAACACTTCATTTTGCCAGGGCATGATTGATCTCCTGAACATTGTTCAACACAAATGCCAATACTTCCTGGGGAAGTCCTAGGACATGTTCCCGGTTTTTCTAATTCTAAAATATACAATTTACAGTATGTTGTAATATGGATGATAATGGCCCTTCTAGCCTTATATATTTGAATAATCAGTTCACAGTTTTTGGAACTTTGGGAAAATATATTGGGAGGTAGGAATTATTGGAGAAATTATATGGCAGGGGGGCAGGCTGGGAGGATTTAGCGGCCCATATCCTTCCCAGTTATCTCCCTCTCTGTCTCACGATTGCTTCTCAAGATGTAAGCCTGATGGCAATACTCCAGGGCCAGGCCTACCTGCCTGCCACCATGTTTTCTACCACAAGGGTCATGGACTCACTCTCTGAAGTTGTAAGTCCCCAGTAAACTTTCTTCTATAAGTTGTCTTGGTCATGGTCTCAGATTACAAAGTAGTAAAGTAAACACAGGAATACACTCACGTAAAAACCAGGATATTTGCAGACATGACCACAGCCATTGCTACAGCACTTCATTTTGCCAGGGCATGATTGATCTCCTGAGCATAGTTCAACACAAATGCCAACACTTCCTGGGGAAGTCTTAGGACATGTTCCCAGTTTTTCTAATTCTGAAATATACAATGGTGTTTACACAGCCTGAAGCAGACAGAAAACAAGGTTAAAATTGAAGCTAGAGATTGGAAGGCTCATCACCTGAGGAGAATATCTTACTCTCTATCCTCCTTTGCACCTGAGGGCTCTTCCCTCAGTTTCACCAGCTCCAGTCTTGCTCTTAAGCCCAATTGTTGATTCCGGCCCTTGGGAGAGTGTTCTCTCTCTCTCCACAGCCTATGCAGTCTCAGTAGAAAGAACCTTCCACCATCACAGCCCCTTCTTTACACCTTAGAAGATGCCATAAAAACTCTAATGACAGCCACACACTTTCATCCCAACAGACCCATGGTTCATCTCTAAGCAAGTGCTCCCACATGTCCCAAATGCAAAGCACATCTACAAACTAGGGGAGATGCCCTGTCCTCTATGTCATCTTCTCTCACACTGCTCCCCAGCCTCTGTCTTTAAGAAAGATACACCGTGCAGAGTGATCCCTGTTATAGGCCAAAAGAAGTGAGTTTGATCCAAGCAGATGTCTCAGGGCTTTTCCTGTACTAGAACATCCCCAGGTCCTAGTGAGCTTTGAAGAGTCCCCCTCTCTTTTCAGCTTGGATGCCCTTAACACACTTCATTTTGAGAGAAGACAGAGCACAGGTAATGTTCGTCCCCATCGAAATTAAAGCGACCAGAAACAAGACTGTGGCTGTTTTCATGTTGGCGCTGGATCGACAGAACACACAAAATAATTTATAGCCCCAATAAAGCTGGAAGCATGGGTGTGGGAGGAGGCAGTCAATGGGGAAATTCATGAAAGGAAGAGCTTTCCAGAAAGGGTCCACCCATCACCTGCCTACATTTCCAGTTTCATGAGCGACTTCTTTCTGATTGTTCTTGTATAGATGCAGGACATAACCATGAAAGAATCACAAACACATTTCAATACAGCATGACTTGTTACACCACATCTTGACTCTTGTATGAACAATGAGGAAAGGAAAAATGCATTTGTTTAGCTCAGCATCTCAGTAAGAGCTGGGGCAGAGATGCCCAGTGAGAATTGTCAGGGCTGATTTGGGGCCTCCTGGACTTCATAATGAGGCGGCATTCTTCTGGGAAAGTTGGGGCTTGTGTCTTTTATTGCTCTATAGATGAGATTCCTAAACACTGTGCAATCTGGGTCCCTCCTACCTGCAGATGTAGGTAATGACGTCACTCCTGGAAAATATACTCAATGACTTCCACTAACTAGGGTCAGTTTAAAGTGAGTAGGCATACTCTCCGGTGATGGGTTGTTGTCTTTGTCCAGTGCTTTTCTATAAGTCAGATCTTCGTACTGAAGACTGCATATGTGAGCAGCGTAGGGATGGGAGCCCTAGGAGAACACGCAGTGTCCCTTGTCCCCAAACAGAGAGCCTGCCTCTTTTGCTCTCCAGACTATATACTCTCAGAGACAAAATTGTACCTGGGCAGCCCAAGAGCTGTGGATAAGGCCCCGACACTGTGTGGCTGGCTCTGCAGTGTCTTCTCTCTGTAGGGATTCTTAGGGTTTGAGGGGGTTTCTTTGGTCACATGCTTGGCTCCATTTGTCTCAGTCCTTCTTTCAGATCGAGGAGACATTCCTCCATTGCTGCATGCATGCACTATCAGAAACACGGGCAAATTCAATGGTATTTTTTGTTTTTTTGTTTTTGGATTTTTTCAAGACACGGTTTGTCTGTATATCCCTGGCTCTCCTGGAACTCACTTTGCAGACCAGGCTGGTCTCAAACTCAGAAATCTGCCTGCCTCTGCCTCCCCAGTGCTGCTATTACAGGCATGTGCCAACACTGCCTGATTTATTTTTGTAATGTTATAATTTATGTAATACATATAAAACCACAGTATATAGCAGTGGGGATTTGGTTTGTTGCTTTCTCTTGTTTTTGTTGTTTCTTTTTTTTTTGTTTTTGTGACAGGGTTTTTCAATGTAGCCCTCACTGTCCTGGCATTTGCCCTGTAGACCAGATGGCCTTAAACTCAGAGATGCACCTGCCTCTAACTCTCCTCTGCTGGAATTAAAGGAGTGCACCACCATCATTTGGTTTAAAATACAGCAGTTTTAATGGAAGCAACTCTCCAGAGAGTTCTGCTTTCTTTGGCAGCCCTGGTCCAGGCAAACAGAGGCTCATTTATTGCAACTTTAATTATTAATATTAACTCTCAGATCACATACTATATAACACACAATTAATACATTTATCTATATCTTCATATGTTCATATAAACATGTATACACAAGAGATTGCAAAAGGCTAACTGATCACAGAAAAATTCAAGAGGTATCAGAGTCCTGAGAGGCTGAGAAATAAAAGAAATGTCAGAAGAATCTAGACTGATGAGAGAATGAACCAGGGTGCAGGGGAGAAGCTGGAGAGACTGTGGGGGCTCCACGTGAGACCCCTTCATGTCAATGGCTTGAAACAAGTCTTCCAGGGTGAGTATAACCACAGAAGCAAAGAGCCTGACCAGGCCTGGAAGAAGGAACTGGAGGACAGATGGAGGGCAGGTCCAGATGGGTGAACATGAACAAAGATAACACAGGAACAACATAGAAGGAGACACAGGTCAAGTAACAAGGTAAACCATGAGAGGCACAGGAGCAGAGCTGTGATAGTGTCAGACATCAGACACCTAACTTTGCAGATGAAGTTGGGGGATCTAGTAAAGGTAATGGAGGCTCACTGTTTGCTGGTGAGATTCTCCTCTGAACAGGAAGAGTTTGCCTTTTCTTCACTGAGCCTTTGCAGTCATCCTCCATAAACCCCAGCAATCAAACCTGGATATGCCTTTTACTCCATTCAGGAAGAAAGGGGGAAGACGAAAAGCACTTTGCAAATGTCAAGTGCTCACCTTGAAGGATGGGAATGGACCAAAATTCTTGGTTGTATTTTAGTTAATTTTAATCCCCAATATACACAAAAAGTGGTGCTCTAATAAATACTTCTTAAATATTTTAAAAATTATTTTAATTAATCTGTATGTTTCCTTGAGGTAGGGCATTTGTGCACTGCATGCAGAAGTAGCAGATCCCTCTGGAGCTGAAGTTGTAAGAAGTTCTGAATTGCCTGGTGCAGATGTTGAGCCCTGATCTCTGGAAGAACAGTATGTGCTATTAACCACTGAGCCAGCTCAGTATGCTCCTCACCCTTGATAAGAAGAACAGATATTCTTAGCCATTCTGACTGGTGTGAGGTGGAATCTCAGGGTTTTTTTGATTTGCATTTCCCCAATGACTAATGATGTGGAACATCTCTTAAGGTGCTTCTCAGCCATTCGAATTTCTTCTGGTGAAAATTCTTTCTTTAATATCTCTTAACATCAATGGACTCAATTCCCCAATAAAAAGACATAGACTAACAGACTGGATACGGAAACAGGACCCTAAATTTTGCTGCATACAGGAAACACATCTCAGTGTTAAAGACAAACACTGCCTTAGAGTAAAAGGCTGGAAGACAATTTTACAAGCAAATGGTCTCAGGAAACAAGCTGGAGTAGCCATTCTAATATAAGATAAAATTGACTTCCAACCTAAAGTCATCAAAAGAGACTTGGAAGGTCACTTCTTGCTGGTCAAAGGGAAAATCTACCAAGAAGAGCTCTCAATACTGAACATCTATGCTCCAAATGCAAGGGCATCCTCATTCATAAAAGAAACCTTACTAAAGCTTAAAGCACACATTACACCTAACACAATAATTGTGGGTCACTTCAACACTCCACTCCACTCAATGGACAATCAGGAAGGCAGAAACTAAACAGGGACACAGTGAAACTAATTGAAACTTTGGACCAATTGGGTTTAACAGATATATAACTTTTCATCCTAAAGCAAAAGAATATACCATTTTCTCAGCACTGCATAGTACCTTCTCCAAAATTGATCATATAATTGGTCACAAGACAGATGTCAACAAATCCAAGAAGATCGAGCTAATCCCATGCCTCCTATCAGATCACCATGGAGTAAGAGTGGTCTTCAATAGCAACAAAACAACAGAAAGCCCACATACACATGGAAACTGAACAATACTCTACTCAATGACACCTTGGTCAAGGAAGAAATAAAAAAAGAAATCAAAGACTTTTTAGAATTCAATGAAAATGAAGGTACAACCTACCCAAATCTATGGGAAACAATGAAAGCAGTGCTAAGAGGAAAACTCAAAGCTTTAAGTGCATCCAAAAAGAAACTGGAGAGAGCATACACTAGCAGCTTAATGGCACACCTTAAAGTCCTGGAAGAAAAAGAAGTTAATTCACCCAGGAGGAGTAGAAGACAGGAAATCATCAAACTCAGGGCTGAAATCAATCAAGTAGAAACAAAGAGAACCATACAAAGAATCAACAAGACCAGGAGCTGGTTCTTTGAGAAAATCAACAAGATAGATAAACCCTTAGCCAGACTAACCAAAGGACACAGAGACAGTCTCCAAATTAACAAAAATTAGAAATGAAAAGGGGGACATAACAACAGAAACTGAGGAAATTCAAAAGATCATCAGATCCTACTACAAAGGTCTATACTCAACACAACTGGAGAATCTGGAGGAAATGGACAATTTCCTAGACAGATACCAAATACCAAAATTAAATCAGCATCAAGTAGATCAGCTAAATAGTCCCATAACCCCTAAAGAAACAGAAGGGTTTATAGAAAGCCTCCCAACCAAAAAAAGTACAGGACCAGATGGTTTTAGTGCAGAATTCTACCAGACCTTCAAAGAAGACTTAACACCAATACTCTTCAAACTATTCCACAAAATAGAAACAGAAGGGACAGTGCCCAATTCATTCTTCAAAGCCACAATTACGCTGATACCAAAACCACACAAAGATCCAACAAAGAAAGAGAACTACAGGCCAATTTCCCTTATGAATATCAATGCAAAAATACTAAATAAAATTCTTGCCAACTGAATCCAAGAGCACATCAAAACGATCATTCACCATGATGAAGTAGGCTTCATCCCAAGGATAGAGGGATGGTTCAATATATAGAAATCCATCAACATAATCAACTACATAAACAAACTAAAGGAAAAAAACCACATGGTCATCTCATTAGATGCTGAAAAAGCATTCGACAATATTCAGCATCCTTTCATGCTAAAAGTCTTGAAAAGTGCAGGAATTCAAGGCCCATACCTTAACATAGTAAAAGCAATCTACAGCAAACCAGTAGCCAACATCAAAAAAAATGGAGAGAAACTTGAAGCAATCCCACTAAAATCAGGGACTAGACAAGGCTGCCCTCTCTCTCCATATCTTTTCAATATAGTACTTGAAGTTCTAGCGAGAGCAATTAGACAACATAAGGAAGTCAAAGGGATGCAAATTGGAAAGGAAGAAGTCAAACTATCGTTATTTGCAGATGATATGATAGTTTACCTAAGCAACCCAAAAAAACCCACCAGAGAACTTCTACAGCTGATAAACAACTTCAGCAAACTGGCTGGTTATAAAATTAACTCAAGCAAATCAGTAGCCTTCCTGTACTCAAAGGACAAATAGGCTGAGAAAGAAGTTAGGGAAATAACACCCTTTACAATAGCCACAAACAACATAAAGTACCTTAACCAAACAGGCAAAAGATCTGTATGATAGGAACTTTAAGTCCTTGAAGAAAGAAATCGAGGAAGATCTCAGAAAATGGAAAAATATTTCTTGTTCCTGGATTGGCAGGATCAATATAGTAAAAATGGCTATCTTGCCAAAAGCAATCTACAGATTCAATGCAATCCCCATCAATATCCCAACTCAATTCTTCATAGATCTAGAAAGAGCAATTCTCAATTCATCTGGAGCAACAAAAAACCCAGGATAGCTAAAACTATTCTCAACAATAAAAGGACTTCTGGGGGAATCAATATCCCTGACCTCAAGCAGTACTACAGAGCAGTTGTTTTAAAAACTGCATGGTATTGGTACAACAACAGGCAAGTAGATCAATGGAATAGGATTGAAGACCCAGAAGTGAACCCACAGATTTATGGTCACTTGATCTTTGATAAAGGAGCCACAACTATCTAGTGGAAAAAAGATAGCCTGTTCAACAAATGGTGCTGGTTCAACTGGAGGTCAACATGCAGAAGAATGGGAATTGACCCACTCTTATCTCCTTGTACTAAGATCAACTCCAAGTGGATCAAGGACCTCCACATAAAACCAGACACACTGAAACTATTAGAAAAGGAACTTGGGAAGACCCTGGAGGACATGGGCACACGGGGAGTGTTCCTGAACAGAACACCAATAGCTTATGCTCTAAGATCAAGAATTGACAAATGGGACCTCATAAAATTACAAAGTTTTATAAGGCAAAGGACACTGTCAGAATGACAAAACGGCAACCAACAAAGTGGGAAAAGATCCTCACCAACCCCACATCCGACAGAGGGCTAATATCCAATATATATAAAGAACTCAAGAAGTTAGACTGCAAAGAACCAAATAATCCTATCAAAAAATGGGGTACAGAGCTAAACAAAGAATTTTCACCAGAAGAAATTCAGATGGCTGAGAAACACCTTAAGAGATGTTCAACATCATTAGTCATCAGGGAAATGCTAATCAAAACAACCCTGAGATTCCACTTCACACCAGTCAGAATGGCTAAGATTAAAAACTCAAGAGACCACAAGTGCTGGCGGGGATGTGGAGAAAGAGGAACACTCTTCCACTGTTGGTGGGATTGCAAAATGGTAAAACCGCTCTGGAAATCAGTTTGGCGGTTCCTCAGAAAATTGGGCATGTCACTTCCAGAGGACCCTGGCATTCCACTCCTGGGCATATACCCAGAGGATTCCCCTGCATACAATAAAGACACATGCTCCACTATGTTCATAGCAGCCTTGTTTATAATAGCCAGAAATTGGAAGGAGCCCAGATATCCCTCAAAGGAGGAATGGATACAGAAAATGTGGTATATTTATACAATGGAATACTACTCAGCAATTAAAAATAATGAATTCATGCAATTTGTAGGTAGATGGTTAGATTTGGAAAATATCATCCTAAGCGAGTTAACCCAATCACAAAAGAATACACATGAAATGCAATCACTGATAAGTGGATATTAATGAGCCCAGAAGCCCTAAATACTCGAGGCACAGCTAGCAATTCAAATGATTCACAAGAAGAAGAAAGGAGAGAACCCTGGGCCTGAAAATATTGGATCCAGTTTTGTAGATCCATAACAATGAAATGGTGGGGGCGGGGATGATTGGGGAATAGTTGGGGGGAAAGGACTTATGGGACGTATGGTGGGGGGGATCTGGGAAAAGGGAAAGCCTTTGGAATGTAAACAAAAAATATAGAAAATTAAAAAAAAAAGAAAAACAAATACAGGAGAAAATGGATGAAAAGTTAGAAGCCCTTACAAGGGAAACACAAGAATCAATTAAAGAAATTCAGGAGAATATGGGTCAAAAGATAGAAGCCAATAGGGAGGAAATGCAAAAATCACTTAAAAGAGCTCTTCAACAAGCAGAAAGATATAGACAGTTTATTTTAGACCCAAACACATTAGGAAGTTATTACCACAGTATAGATCTTTCCTTTCTAAGGTTGCAATTCTAGGGCTAGGGAGGAGCCACACATGGGCTCAGTGGATTCAGAAGAAATCTTTTTGGGTTGGCCATCAGCCCTGGTTATAGTGAATGAATGTGCCTTCCATAGGGCTGGCTGTTATCGTCTGAAATATAGATTTGATCGTGGCTGTTCCTGTGCTTATAAAGCTGGAGTTGTTCAGCCTTCTCCCTGTGCTTGGGAACTCATTGATGTTTGTATGTAGACATCTTTTAGTGTCGTCCCTGATCCAGACACCACAACTATCATATGCAATCATTTCCCATGTCCCCAAAAGGCTCACACATCTCCCACCATCTGATCCTGCCTTCTTGTATGGTGGGCTTTGTGTATCCTAACTTAAGGTACTCCTACTTGATCTGCACTCTGACATCTTCCCTGGCAAAGCTAGTCGCCAGAGTTAGAACTTACAAGAAACTGGGTCAGAGCTCATACTGACACACAGGGTGTTTCTGAAGTCTAGTTACACTGATTTTTGAATCTCCTTTCTAGCACATGCCTGCCTGGCATATAAGGCATTCAATAAATCAATGTTTGCATTAATGTCATTCCCTTCTTATTACCTAGAACACGTGTAATTTTTGAGAGTGTCAAAACTCTTTGGCTGAGAAGAAGAGTGAGATGTCCCAGGTTTCGACCATGTGGCCTAAGGTCATGGTTAATTTTCTTCCCTTCAGTCAATGTCAATTTGTTTTTACATAGTAGAGAGCTATGCATCCTGAACCACAGTGTCCTGTTGCCATGCTCCCCACCACTATGGTCAAGGACTCACTTGCTGAACCTGTGCTGTTTCTTCTGTAGGCTACTTTAGTCATGGTCTCATCAGAACAATAGTTACACACACACACACACACACACACACACACACACACAAATAAGAATTCAAGAATGCAAAGCATAGTTTATTTTGTACATGAACATATTAGGAAGCTGTCACAAGATTATAGATCTTCCCCTTATAAGGATGCAATTCTAGGTCTTGGCATTAGTCAAGCATGGGCTCTGTGGATTGAAAAGAAATGTGATCAGTTATGCTTATGAAAAGCAGTTCCATCTTCCACAGGGCTGTCAGTCACCTGAAATACAGATTTGATCATGACAGTTCCTCTGCTTATAAACCTCTAGTTGTTCAATAAATGTATGTTCCCATTAACTTCATTGTGTTCCCCTTCCAGGAACATGTGTTTTCCTGACAGAGTCAAAGCACTTTGGCTGAGGAAGAGAAGAGTATGATGCCCCATGTTATGACCATATGGCCCTAAGTTAGGATGACCTTTGTGGGTTTTAGTAGCTGCAAGATTGTTTTTACACAGTATAGTCCTATTGTGAGGCAACCCAATGTTCTGCTGCCACACTCCCCAGTGTGATGGTCAAGGACTCACTCACCGATCCTGTAAGGCCCTAATGTACTGCTTCATCTGTAAGCTCCCTTGGTCATGGTCTTAACACAACAATAGAGAAGCAAACCAAGGATTATACTAACTTGAAAGTGATGTGAACTCTGGAAATACACATATGCGATGACATCCTTCATTGCAGCACTTCCGGTTACGGGGACATGATTCGTCCCCTGAGCATTCAAAAAGACACGCTCCAAACAATCTTGATGGATACTTGGGACAAGTTCCAGGTTTTTCAAATGCTGAAATATACAATGGTATTTATAGAGCCCAAATAAGTCAGAAAACAAGAATTTAAATTGATGCTAGAAGTCTGAAGACTCATCACCCGCAGGAGACCAGCCTACTCTGTATCCTCCTTTGCATGCCAAGGCCCTCCCCCCAGCATCACCAGTTCCAGTCCTGGGTTTCAGCACAGATGTTGAGTCAGGCCCATCCACAGCCTATGCAGTCTCAGTAGAAAGCATCTTCCACTATCACAGCCCCTCTTTGCACCTTAGAACATGCAGTAAAATTTCTAATGTCAGCCATACTCTCGCATCTTAACAGAGCCATGGTTCATCTCTGAGCAAGTGCTCCCACAAGTCCCAAATACAAGTCACGTATAGAAGGCATATCTACAAACTAGGGGAGCTGCTCTGATCTCTATGTCAGCTTCTCTCATACTACTCTCCTGCCTCTGTCTTTAAGAAAGCTAAGGAATGTGAGTGGTTACTCTTATAGGCCAAAGGGAGTAAGTCTGATCCAAGCGGTTGTCACATGGCATTCCTGTGTGCTAACTCCTGCCTAGGTTCTCATGGTCTTTGAGACTCCTCTCTCTTCTGGTTGGATGACCTTAACACACTTACGTTTAGGAGAAGGCAGAACACAGGCAATGTTCGTCCCCATGGTGATGAAACCCACCAGAACTAAGATCATGGCTGTCTTCATGGTGGCTCTGGCTGGGATGAACTCAAGAAGCAATTTATACCCACAGTAAGGCTAGAGGTTTGGGTGTGAGAATAGGCAGTCAGTGAGGAATTCTCTCTCCCTATTTACATATGTAATTATATAGGAAGAGCTTTCAAGAAGATGCCTGCGACTCAACTGCCTCCTGTATCTGTTTCATAACTGACTTCTCTCTTATTATTGTTTCATAGATGTAAATGATACCTATTAATGAGTAAAAGCAAATTTTACAAGTAGTTTAATTATTACACCAATGCATGGCCCTTGTATGAATGGTGAGCAAAGGAAATATTCATCTCAGTGTAGATCATCATGTTGGAGTGAGAGTATGAAGCAGAGACTCTCAGTGAGGATATCAGGGCCTTTCTGGGGCTTCCTGGACATCTCTAGCCAGAAGAAAGTGGCACGCTTCTGGGAGAGATGGTGCTTGAGTCCTTTTGAGCTCTGTAGATGAGATTCCTGAACAGGTGTGGAATCTAGGTTCCTCTTACCTGCAGATATAGGTAATGAGGTCACACCTAGACCAAATGGATACCCATAGACTTCATACTGGCTAGGGGAAGTTAAGGTCAAGAGGCAGGTTCCATGATGGTGGGTGGTTGTCTTTGCCCAATGCTTTTCTGTAAGTCAGGTCTTTATACAAAGGCTGCATGTGTGAGCAGTGGAGGGATGGGAGGCTTAGGAGAACATGAGGTGTCCCTTGTCCCCGAACAGAGACCCTGCCTCTTTTGCTCTCCACACTGTACACTATCAGAGACAAAATTGTCGCTAGACAGTCCAAGAGCTGTGGGAAAGGCCCAGACTCAGTGTGGCTGACTCTGCAGTGTCTTCTCTCTGTAAGCTTTCTTCCCAGGGTTTGAGGGTATTCTCAGGGTCACATGCTTTGCTCCATTTTTTCAGGCCTTCCTTCAGATTGAGAAGACATTTCAGGGTACATGTAACATTCCTCCTACGTTGTCTGCATGCTTTGTCAGAAACAGGGGCAAATTCATTTTTCCTTTCTGCAACGTTATAATTTATATGATATGTATAATATTATTACAGTATATAGCAGTGGGATTTTCATGGTTTTTTTTGTTTTTTTTTTTGTTTCTTTGTTTTGTTTTGTTTTGTTTTGTTTTGTTTTCGTGACAGTATTTTTCTGTGTATCCCTGGCTGTCCTGGAATTTGCCATGTAGACCAGGGAGGCCTCAAACTCAAACAACTTCCTGCCTCTTGCTCCCCACTGCTGGAATTATGGGAGGGCACCACCGCTTTGCTACAGATCCAGCAGTTTTAATGGAAGCCACTAGCGAGTCAATTCTGCTTTCTTTGGCAACTCTGGCCAAGGAAAATAGGTACATTTATTCAGACTTTAACCACTAATATTAACTCTCAGATCATATAGTACACAACACAAGATAAAAAAAGATATCTACATCCACCTGAATACATGTGTATAGGTGTTACAGAGAGCACTGCTAAAATCTATCTAGCCAGAGAAGGATTCGGGAGCTTTCAAAAGGCCTGAGAAGCATGGAAACAGGGAAATGTAAGCAGAATCTAGACTGAGGAGATAATGAACCAGTGTGTGGGGCAGAAGCTACAGAAACTGGTGGCTGCAAGTGAGGTCACTCCATAACACCATCTTGAAGGCAAAGATGCGTAGAGATGAGTTTAACTAGAGAAGCAATGAGCAGGACCAGGCCTGTATGAAGGAAGTGGAGGTCAGATGGATGAAAAAGATGAAAGACACATGAGGGAACAACACAGAATGAGACATGGGTCATCACCTAAGAAGGTAAGGAGGAGAGGCACAGGAGCAGGGCTGTGAAACAGACAGACATGGGACACCTTACACTGGCAGGTGAAGTGGGGGGGTGTCTAGAAAACAGAAGCGATGCTAAGTGCTTCCTGGTGACATCCTCCTCTGAACAGGAAGGGTTTGCCTTTCCTCACTGACCCTTTGTGGCAAATTTCCATAAATGCAAACAATTGTGAAAGAAGCAGTCATCAAACCTAGACATGGCTTACACCCCATCCAGGGAGGCCAGGGGAAGAACAAAAGAACTTACAGATGCCAGTGCTGCCCTTGAAAGAAAGGAATGGGGCCAACATTACAAAAGAACTTACAGATGCCAGTGCTGACCTTGAAGGATAGGAATGGGCCCAACATTCCTGGAGCTATTTCACTGAAGTTCTCACTCCCAACATGGATTGAAATTAGAGTTTCTAATGTATGCCTTTAAGTGTTTTTCCATTCTTTCAGATTTATGTTCATGTGTGGTGAGGTGGCTTGGTATACCTGCACTGAATGCAGGATGCTGAGGAGGTCAGACAGTTAGGTTCCATCTGGACCTGGAGTAATTGGAAGTTCTGAGCCATCACAAGTGGATTCCAGTAACTGTGCTGAGGACCTCTGGAAGATCAGGATGCACTATAAACCTCTGCCCAGCTCCCAGCCCCTTAATTCATGCTAAGAAGAACCCAGACACCAAAGATCATAGTTGCACCTCAGGAGTTTGATATCCACTGTTGCAGGATGTTGTATTTCTTTACGACAGGGAATTCCTGAGACATATCTGCCTCTATATCATCATCCATTAAATAAGTGCAGCTCCAGGAGAGTTGTTTTCTGAGACTGGCATACTCAGGTCATTTTGGTTGCTTAACTGGACTTATGTACAAGAAGGTCCCCAGAAAAGATACTTATGTCTCCTGCCTTGTCTCTTGTTATAAATGTGGCATGGAGAGAATTTTCCTAGGAGGACTTGGTCCTGGGACTGCTGGGATGCTGAGAGCTCAGTGTCCATGGGAGGCTGCAGGGATGGCTCTGCAGGTCAGAGCAGTCAGTGGGGTGTGGAAATAAGAAGTGATCAACAAAAGGAATGCTGGAGAGTTTATTTTGGACACAAATACATGAGTACATTGGCACCCCATTATATATCTTTGTCTTCTAAGGATGCTATTCTGAGACAAGGAAGTCGCCAAGCCTGGGCTCTGTGGGTTCAGAAGAAATCTTCCGGGGCTGGCCATCAGTCATGCTTATAAAATGGAACCCATCTTCCACATGTCTCTAAGGCACCTGCAATACAGATTTGATCACGACATTTCCTCAGCTTAGAAACATCACTTTGTTCAACACTTACTCTGCTTGGCAGCACATTGCTGACTGGATGTGGGCTTATTGTCCAGTCCCCCTCCCACACACCACAGCTGTCTGGAACAAGCAATTCCCCTACTCCCAAGGAGGGCCCAGACTTCTGTGTCTGATCCCTACTCCATCATATGGTTGGCTTTGTGCGTTGTACTTTAAGCTAATCCTAGTTGATACTCTGAGACCTTTCCAGGTAAAGGTAGTCACAAATGATAGAATTTGTTAGAAACTGGGGCAGAGCTCATGCTGACACACAGACTCTTTCTACAGTCTACTTACATTCACATTTGAATCTCCATTATAACTCATGCTTGCCTGACATATAAGTTATTCAGTAAATGAATGTTCCCATTAACTTCATGATGTTAATGATGAAGACACATCATTTCAGGAGCACTTGTTTCCTGAGAGAGTCACACCTCTTGGCTGAGGGAGAGAAGAGTGAGATAGCCCAGCTATGACCATGTGGATCTAAGTTGTGGTGGCTTGTGTCACTTTAGTCATGTTGGAACTGTCTTGGCAGTGTAGAGGGCACAGATCATGTGAGCTGGTGTCCTTCCATCTTCTTCCAGTTCCTTTCTCTTGCACACATCCAGACTCTTGTGTGCAGCCCGTGGACAAAGCCACATGGGACTGTCCAAGGAATATCCCCTGAAAATTGTCCCAGTCCCTTGGACGTATCTGGACAGGCTGTTGTAGTATGGATGATAATGGCCCTTCTAGCCTTATGTATTTGAATATCCAGTTCACAGGTTTTGGAACTTTGGGGAAATATATTAGGAGCTATCGGTTTGTTGGAGGAATTGTATGACAAGGGACAGGCTGGGAGGTTTCAGAGGCCCACATCCTTCCCAGTTAGCTCACTCTCTGCCTCAGGATTGCTTCTCAAGATGTGAGCCTGCGAGCAATGCTCCAGTCCCATGCATACCTCCCTGCGGCTGTGCTTTTCAACCCCAGGGTCATGGACTCACTCTCTGAACGTGTAAAGTCCCCAATAACTTTCCTCTATAAGTTGCCTTGGTTATAGCATACTATCACAACAATAGAAAAGTATGAAATAGGACTATACTCACTTAAACGACAGGAGGTTTGCAGACATGGCCACAGCCATTGCTACAGCACTTCATTGTGCCAGAGCACGATGCATCTCCTGAGCATTTTTCATCACAAGTTCCAAAACTGTCTGGGGGCAGCTTGGGACAAGCTCCAGGTTTTTCTGATGCTGAAACATACAATGGTGTTCATGGAGCCTGAAGCAGTCAAAAGGGCAAGGGCGAGAATTGATGCCAAAGGTCGAAAGGCTCATCACCTGCAGGAGACTAGCTCATTACAGATCCTCCATCCGCCCCGGGGCTCCTCCCTCAGCTTTACCAGCTCTGGTCTTGCTCTTAATCCCAACTGTTGATTCTGGCCCTCCGGAGAGTGTTCTCCCCCTGCATTGACTATACAGCATCAGTAGAAGGAAGCTCCCACCATCACAACCTCTTCTTTACACCTTAGAAGATGCCATAAAATCTGTAATGACTGCCACACTCTCTCCTCACACAAGGCCCATGGTTCATCTCTGAGCATGTGATTTCACAAGTCTCAAATGCAAGGCAAATCTCCAAACTAAGAGAGCTGCCCTGATCTCTATACCACCTTCTGTCAGACACATTTCCCTCCCTCCCTCTCTCTGTTCGTCTGCCTGTCTCTGTCTTTCTGTATGTCTCTGTCTTCTCTGTCTCTCTCTCTCAGACAAGAAATGCAAAGTGATCACTATTATATCCCAAAGGGAGTGAGTTTGATCCAGATCTCTGCTCTCAGCTTGGACCCCCTTAACACACTTACTTTTGGAATCAGACAGAGCCCAGGCAATATTCATCTTCATGAAAATCAAAGCTACCAAAACACACACGGTGGCTGTCTTCATGTCTGCTCTGACTGAGCTGAACTCAAGAACCAATTTATACCCTTGGTAAAGGTAGAAGCATGGGTGTGGGAGGAGACAGTCAATCAGGAAATATAGAAAAAGAGCTCTCCAGTGGGGCATGCTGAGAACTTGGCTCTTTATATTTCATATCTGACTTGTCTCTAGTTATAATTAGAGTATTGTTCCTTTGTTGGTTCATATAATAACCTGGAAAAAAGTGAAGAACACAGTTTAACATTATGTTCCTCCTTCCATCACTGCTTGGCTCTTGAATGAGTGATGATCTCATACTCATACAAAGAAGCATTTATTTGTGTGTATATCAGCATTGCAGAGTATGAGCTGAAGCAGAGATTCTCAATGAGGAGGGTCAGGTTGCATCTGAAGCTTCCTGGAATCCAGTTACATAAAGATATGGCATAGTTCTGGGAGAGATGGTGGGTGTATTCTTTAGAACTTTATAGATGATACCTAAACAGTGTGGAATCTGGGACCCACTTATGTGCAGAATAGGTAATGCAGTCACTCTGGGAAGAGATGGATACTCAGAGACTTCAAACTGATTAGGGTCATTTGAAAATAAAGAGCCAGGCTCGAGTATGATGGTTAGTTGTCTTTGACCAATGCTTTTCTGCAAGTCAGGTCTTCATACAAAAGGCTGTGTGTGTGAGCAGTGGAGGGATGGGAGCCCTAGGAGAATGTGCACAGTCCCTTGCACCCAGCAGAAAGCCTGCCTCTTTTGCTCTCCAGTCTAGAGACTCAGAGACAGATCTGTGGTTGGACAGTCCAAGAGCTGTGGGAATGGCCCGCACACCATGTGGCTGACTTTGGAATGTCTTCTCTCTGTATGGTTCCTTCTAAGAGTTTGAGGGGGTTTGTTTGGTCACATGCTTTGATTCCATGTATGTCCAGTCCTTCCTTCATTTGTAGGAGACATACCTTGGTGACCATAACTTTCCCCTTCTGTTGTGTGAATGTCATGTCAAAACATTGCCAAAAAATACAAAAATATTCCTTGCAGTTGTTTTTAATGTCATGATTTTGGAATAACCATAAAGTCACAATAGCAGTGTTGTTGTTGTTGTTGTTGTTTGCTTTCTTGATTTCTTATGCTTTTGGTGCTTTTGGTTATTCTGACAGGGTTTCTCTCTATAGCTCTAGCTTTCCTCGAACTGGATCCGTAGACCAGGCTGGCCTCAATCTCAGAGGTCCACCTGCCTGCACCTCACAAGCTCTGGAATTAAAGGTGTACACACCTATCAATTGCCTTAAGACACAGCAGTTGTGTGGAAGCAACTGGTCAGGCAGTTCTTCTTTCTTTGGCAACTTTGGCCAAGAAAACACAGGTTTTTCTCTTTCAACCCTAATTATTACTGTTAACTATTGGATCAAATATTACATAAGAAACTGTAAATGTGACTATCCATGTGAGTGAGTGTGTGTGTGTGTGTGTGTGTGTGTTTGTGTGTGTGTGTGTGTGTGTGTGTGTGTGTTACACAAAGGGCTGTAAAGGTAAAAGGCTACCTGGCCACAGAAGCATACAAGAGGTTTCAGAGTCCTGAGAAGCAGAGAAGCAGAGAAATGTAAGAAGAATCTAGATGGATGAGCTAATCAACCAGGGTGTAGGGGAGGAGCTGGAGAAACTGTGGTAGCTGCGAGTGATGCCACTTCTTGTCACCAGCTTGAAGAGAAGCTGTAGAGTTATTGAATTTAACTCTAGAAGCAAAGAGCAGCATCAGGTCTGTGTGAAGGAACCGAAAGACAGATGGATTGCAGGTCCAGAAGTGTGAATAAGAAGACAGACAGACAGACAATGGGGCTACTTAGAAGAAGACATAGGTCATCACATAACAAGTTAAGGATGAGAGGCACAGAAACAGTGCTGTGATAGAGACAGACATGGGCACATTGTGCTGGCGGATGAAGTGGGGAGGGAGGATTAAGGATACATAACAGATGCTGAACATTTCCTGATGAGGTTCTTCTCTGAACGGAGGGTTTGGCATTTCATCACTGATCCTCTGCAGCATCCTGCATGAACCCCAACAATTCAGAGAGAAGCAGCAATCAAACCTGGACATGGCTTGCACCACATCCAGTAAGACCAGGGGAAGAAGAAAAGCACCTCATAGATCCCAATGCTGCCCTTGTAGAAAAGGAATGGACCCCAAATTCCTGGTTGTATTTCAGTTGAGTTCTAAGTACCAATATAGACAGAAATCGGGTTTTTAAATGTATCGCTCTCAAATTTTAAACATTATTTTAAATTATGTTCCTGTGTGGTGAGGTGTCTTGGTATGCCTGCACTGAATGCAGGAGTCTGAGGAGGACAGAGGTGTTAGATCCCATCTGGACCTGGAGTAATAGTTAGTTCTGAGCCACCTCATGTGGACTCTTGGAACTGTGCTGCTGTTCTCTGGAAGGGCAGTATGTGCTATTTACCACTGAGCCAGCTCCCCATCCTCTTAACTCATGCTAAGAAGAACCCATACCCTAAGGATCATGCTTGTGGCTTAGGAGTTTGATATCCACTGATGCAGGATGTTGTATTGCTTTACAGTGGGGAATTCCTGAGCCCTACCTGCTCCTCCTGTATTATCATCCATTAAATAGCTGCAGTTCCAGCAAGCCTGCTCTGTGAGGCATAATCAGTTCATTTTTCTTGCTTGACTGCAGTTATGTTCAAGAGTGCCCCCAGAAAATGTAGGTCTGTCCATTGGTTTGTTGGTACATATGAACAAGCAGGGGGAGGGGAATTACCTAGGAAGACATTGTCCTGGAACTGCTGGGATCATGAGGGTTCAGTGCTCATGGGAGGCTGCAGGGATGACTCTGCTGATCAGAAGAGTCAATGGGATGTTAAAATAAGAACTGTATGAGAAGAAGGCTAAGGATAGTTTATTTAGGACACAAACACATTAAGAAATTGTCACCACACCATGGTATAGATCTTCCTCTTCCAAGGATGCAATTCTAGAGCTAGATAGTAGCCTAGCAGGGGTTCTGTGGATTCAGAAGAAATCTTCTTGGGCTGTCCATTAGTCATGCTCATGAAGTTTGAATCCATCTTCCATGTGGCTGTAAGTAATCAACAATACAAATTTGATCATGCCGTTTCCTCTGCTAAGAACCCTCTCCTTGTTCAGCCCTCTCACTGTGCTTGGCAGCTCATTGCTGTGTGTATGTAGACATCTTTTAGTGCCGTCCCTGACCCAGACACCACAGCTATCATGTACAATCATTTCCTATGTCCCAAAAGGGCTCACACATCTCCCACCATCTGATCCTACCTTTCTTGTCAGGTGGCCTTTCTGTATCCTAACTTAAGGTTCTCCTACTTGATCTGCACTCTGACATCTTCCCTGGCAAAGCTAGTCACCAGTGTTAGAGCTTACTAGAAACTGGGTCAGAGCTCATGCTGACACACAGGCTATTTCTATAGTCTAGTTACATTCACCTTTGAATCTCCATTGTGACACATGTCTGCCTGACATATAAGGTGTTCAGTAAATGAACTTCATTGTCTTCTCCCTCCAAGTCGCACTTGTTTTTCTGAGAGAGTCACACCTCTTTTGCTGAGGGAGAGAAGAGTGATATATCCCAGTTTATGACCATGTGGACTTAAGTTGTTGTGGCTTGTGTCACTTTAGTCATGGTGGAGTGGTCTTTGCAGTGTAGAGGGCACAGACCATGTAACCTGGTGTTCTTCTTCCATCTTTTCTCCATCTTGTGTACAGTGGTGGACAAAGCAACATTGGACTGTCCAAGAAAAGTTCCCTGGAAACTCAGTCCCTTGGACATATCTGGACGGTATGTTGTAGTGTGGATGATAATGGCCCCTCTAGCCTTATATATTTGAATAATCAGTTCACAGTTTTTGGAACTTTAGGAAAATATATTGGGAGTTAGGATTTATTGGAGAAATTATATGGCAGGGGGACAGGCTGGGAGGTTTCAGCGGCCCATATCCTTCCCAGTTATCTCCCTCTCTGCCTCAGGATTGCTTCTCAAGATGTAAGCCTGATGGCAATGCTCCAGGGCCAGGCCTACCTGCCTGCCACCATGTTTTCTACCACAAGGGTCATGGACTCACTCTCTGAAGTTGTAAGTCCCCAGTAAACTTTTTTCTATAAGTTGCTTTGGTCATGGTCTCAGATTACAAAGTAGTAAAGTAAAACACAGGATTACACTCACGTAAAAACCAGGATATTTGCAGACATGACCACAGCCATTGCTACAGCACTTCATTTTGCCAGGGCATGATTGATCTCCTGAGCATAGTTCAACACAAATGCCAACACTTCCTGGGGAAGTCTTAGGACATGTTCCCAGTTTTTCTAATTCTGAAATATACAATGGTGTTTATGTAGCCTGAAGAAGACAGAAAACAAGGTTAATAATTGAAGCTAGAGTTTAGAAGGCTCATCACCTGAGGAGAATATCTTACTCTCTATCCTCCTTTGCACCTGAGGGCTCTTCCCTCAGTTTCACCAGCTCCAGTCTTGCTCTTAAGCCCAACTGTTGATTCTGGCCCTTGTAGAGTGTTCTCTCTCTCCACAGCCTATGCAGTCTCAGTAGAAATAACCTTCCACCATCACAGCCCCTTCTTTACACCTCAGAAGATGCCATAAAAACTCTAATGACAGCCACACACTTTCATCCCAACAGACCCATGGTTCATCTCTAAGCAAGTGCTCCCACATGTTCCAAATGCAAAGCACATCTACAAACTAGGGGAGATGCCCTGATCTCTATGTCATCTTCTCTCACACTGCTCCCCAGCCTCTGTCTTTAAGAAAGATACACAATGCTCTTTGGAGGGGACCCAGCTAGGAGCACACAGGTCCTAAGAACAGTGGAGCAGCTGGGACAGGAGTCTTCCGCAGTCATTTGCATCAGGGAGCAGGGAGACTCCATAGCCTTCTGTGCATAGACCACCAGGAGGGAGTGATCTCCTAGCAGGCTTTCACTTTTGAGCTCAGAGGTGAGAGCTCCACCTTCTCTCTGGAGGGGACCAGCTAGGAGCACACAGGGCCTAAGATCAGTGGAGCAGCTGGGAAGGAAGTCTTCCCACCCACCACCATTTTCACTGGGGAGCAGGAAACTCCAGTCTTCTGTGCATAGCCCACCAGGAGAGAGAGATCTCCCAACAGTGCTTTCACTTTTGAGCTCAGAGGAGTAAGGACACAGGCTTACAGGCCCACAGGAGGAACAAACTCCAGCCAGAGGCAAGAATACCAACTAGCATCAGATGGCGAAAGGCAAGCACAAGAACCCTACTAACAGAAACCAAGGCCACATGGCAACATCAGAACCCAGGTCTTCTACCACAACAAGTCCCGGATACCCCAACACACTGGAAAAGCAAGAGTTGGATTTAAAATCGTATCTCATGATGCTGATAGAGGGCTTCAAGAAAGACTTAAGTAACTCCCTTAAAGAAATACAGGAGAATATCAGTCAACAGGTAAAAGTCCTTAAAGAGGAAACACAAACATCCCTTAAAGGAATACAGGAGATCATTGGTCAACAGGCAGAATCCCTTAAGGAAGAAACAGAAAAATCCCTTAAAGAATTACAGGAAAACACAATCGAATGAAAGAAGTGAACAAAACCATCCAGGATCTAAAAGTAGAAGTAGAAACAATAAAGAAATCACAAAGTGAGACAACTCTGGTGATAGAAAGCCTTGGAGAGAATTCAGGAGTCATAGATGCAAGCATCAACAACAGACTACAAGAGATAGAAGAAAGAACCTCAGGCGTTCAAGATACCATAGAAAACATTGACTCAGCAGTCAAAGAAAATGCAAAATGCATAAAGCTGGTAACTCAAAACATCCAGGAACTCCAGGACACAAGGAGAAGACCAAACCTAAGGATTATAGGTATAGAAGAGAGCGATGATTTACATCTTAAAGGCCCAGTAAATATCTTTAACAAAATTGTAGAAGAAAACTTCCCTAACCTAGAGAAAGAAATGCCCGTGAACATACAAGAAGCCTTCAGAACTCCAAACAGACTGGACCAGAACAGAAAATCCTCCTGGCACATAATAATCAAAACACCAAATTCTCTAAACAAAGAAAGAATATTAAAAGCAGTAAGGGAAAATGGGCAAGTAACTATCACAATCACACTAGACTTCTCACTAGAGACAATGAAAGCTAGAAGATCCTGGGCAGACCTCATACAGACCCTAAGAGAACACAAATGCCAGCCCAGGCTACTATACCCAGCAAAACTCTCAAACATCATAGATGGAGAAACCAAGATATTCCATGGTAAAACCAAATTTACACAATATCTGTCCACAAATCCAGCCCTACAAAGGATAATGGATGGAAAATGCCAACACAAGGAGAAAAACTACACCCTAGAAAAAGCAAGAAAGTAATCTTTTTCCAACAAACCCAAAAGAGATACCCACACAAACATAAAAATAACATAAAAAATAACAGGAAGCAACAGTCACTATTCCCTAATATCTCTTAACAACAATAGACTCAACTCCCCAATAAAAACTATATATACATATATGTATGTATATATATTTTTTTCTCATGCAAATCTTCAATTTTATCAGAAAATGTTTGTAATTCCCCTTTTAATTAATTTAGTAATTTCTTTTATGTTTACCATTTTATCTGCATTATTTTTCATGATAATCTTCAATTTTAATGTCTTTCTTTATATTTCCTCTATTTTATCAGAAATGTTTTCTTTTTTTTTTCAGAAATGTTTTCAGTGTAAATCTTTGATTTTATCACAAATGTTTCTAATTCCTCCTTCAATTAATTTAGTTTTTACATCAACTATTCTTTATGTAAAATTTTCCATGAAATAGTCAATTTTAACATGTTTGTGTATTTGTTTCTTGAATTTTACCAGAAATATTTTCCATGTAAATCTTCAATGTTACCTGAAAATGTTTATAATTCCACCTTCAATCAACTTAGAATTATCTTTATACCTATCATTTTATCTATATAATTTCCATGATAATCATTTATTTTAACATATTTTTCTATATATTTCTACAATTTTATCACAAACATTTTCCATGTAAATCTTCAAGTTTATAAGAAAATGTTTATAATTCCACTTTTAATCAACTTGTGAATACTTTTATGACTACCATTATTATATCTATATAAAAATATCCATGAAAATCTTCAATTCTAACATGTTTTTCTACATTTTTCTACAATTTTATCAAATATTTTCCACGTAAATCTTCAATTCTATCATAAAATGTTTCTTTCCCATATTCCAATTAATTTAGCAATGTGTTACATGCCTACCACTTTACTCCTTAATTTTCCATGAAAATTGTCAATTGTAATGTTTTTATCTGAAATATTTTCCATGTAAATCTTTAATTTTTATCTTAAAATGTTTTTACTTTCCTTTACTTCCCTTTTCTTTTTTCTAATTTTTTGTTAATTTTCTATATTCTTTGTTTATATTCCAAATGATTTTCCCTTTCCTGGTTCCCCCTGCCCCTAAGTCTCATATGTCCTCTTCCCTCTGCCAGTTCCCCAATCAATCCCCTCCCTTTCCTCTGTACTGGCAATCACTTACAATGCTGCATCAAGCCTTTCCAGGACCCGGGCCCTCTCTTTCCTTCTTCTTGGGAATGATTAGATATGTGGGTTGTGTTTTGGGTATTCTGTGCTTCTGGGCTAATAGCCACTTATCAGTGACTGCATTCCATGTGTGTGCTTTTGTGAATGAGCTACCTCGCTTAGTATGATATTTTCCAGTTCCAACCATTTGCCTAAAAATTTCATGAATTCATTGTTTTTAATTGCTGAATAGTATTCTATTGTGTAAATATACCACATTTTCTGTATCGATTCCTCCACTGAGGGGCATCAGGGTTCTTTCGAGCTTCTGGCTATTATAAATAAGGCTGCTATGTACATAGTGGAGCATTTGCCCTTATTGCATGCCAGGGAATCCTCTGGGTATATGCCCATGAGTGGTAAAGCAGGGTCCTCTGGAAGTGTCATACCCAGTTTTCTGAGGAACTGCCAGACTGATTTCCAGAGTGGTTGTATCATCTTGCAATCCCACCAGCAGTGGAGGAGTGTTCCTCTTTCTCCACATCCTCGCCAACACCTGCTATCTCCTGAGTTTTTAATCTTAGCCATTCTGACTGGTGTGAGGTAAAATCTCAGGATTGTTTTGATTTGCATTTCCCTAATGACTAACAATGTTGAACATTTCTTAAGGTGCTTCTCAGCTATCCAAGGTTCTTCAGGTGAAAATTCTTTGTTTAGCTCTGTACCCCATTTTTAATAGGGTTATTTGGTTTTCTGGGGTCTAACTTCTTGAGTTCTTTGTATATATTGGATATTAGCCCTCTGTCAGATATAAGGTTGGTGAAGATCTTTTCCCAATTTGTTGGTTGCTGTTTTGTCCTTCTGAGGTGTCCTTTGCCTTACAGAAACTTTGTAATCTTATGAGGTCCCATTTGTTAATTCTTGATCTTAGAGCATAAGCTATTGGTGTTCTATTCAGGAACTTTCCCCCTGTGCCCATGTCCTCAAGGGTCTTCCCCAGTTTCTATTCTATTAGTTTCAGTGTGTCTGGTTTTATGTGGAGGTCCTTGATCCACTTGGAGTTGAGCTTAGTACAAGGAGATAAGAATGGATCAATTTGCATTCTTCTGCATGCTGACCTCCAATTGAACCAGCACCATTTGTTGAAAAGACTATCTTTTTTTCCACTGGATATTTTCAGATCCTTTGTCGAAGATCAAGTGACCATAGGTGTGTAAGTTCATTTCTGGGTCTTCAATTCTATTCCATTGATCCACCTTCCTGTCACTGTACCAATACCATGCAGTTTTTAACACTACTGCTCTGTAGTATTGCTTGAGGTCCGGGATACTGATTCCCCCAGAAGTTCCTACATTTGCCTTTTGCCATCTGGTTATCTCTGGCATTAGTTGGTCTTGTTGTCACTGGCTGGTGCTTGAACCTTCTGTGAGCCTGCAAGGCTATTTCTGTACTGCTGGGGGACTGGGTTTCCCCTGGCACATATTGCTGATGTGCTGCCCTCCTCTTGGGTGCTGTTGGAGCCCTGGTGTGTCTTGTCCCAAGCAATGTTATACTCGGGTTGTCTCTGTGAACCTGGTGCTGCCCATCTGCTCCCGTCAGGGAGCAAAGATGGCGGATGCTGCGGGGACCTTTTCCAAGTGCTGATAACTCTGCAGGGTAAACGACCCCTGACAGGGCTGGCACACAGTCGGCCTGCAGAACTGCCCGGCCCTGGGTGTAGGCAGAAGCCTGACAGGCTGAGACCCAAGTGATATTAATCTTAGACTCAGGCTATGTCTGCGTATCTGGCGCTGCCTGTCAGCTCTATCCTGTGTCCAGGAGCCAAGATGGTGGAGAGCCCCTCCAAGTGCTGGTCAGTCTCACTTCCCTTTTCAATAAATAAAAAAGGAATTAAAAAAAGAAAGATATACAATGCAGAGTGATCACTGTTATAGGCCAAAAGAAGTAAGTTTGATCCAAGCAGATGTCACATGGCTTTCCCTGTAATAGAACATCCACAGGTCCTAGTGAGCTTTGAAGAGTCCCCTCTCTTTTCAGCTTGGATGCCCCAACACAATTTCTTTTGGGAGAAGACAGAGCACAGGTAATGCTTATCCCCATGGAGATCAAACCAACCAGAAACAAGACGGTGGCTGTTTTCATGTTGGCCCTGGATCGACTGAACACACAAACTAATTTATAGCCTCAATAAAGCTGGAAGCGTGGGTAGGGGAGGAGGCAGTCAATGGAGAAATCCATCAAAGGAAGAGCTTTCCAGAAACGGTCCACCCTTCACCTGGCTACATTTCCAGTTTCATGAGTGACTTCTTTCTGATTGTTCTTGGGTAGATGCAGGAGATAACCACGAAAGAGTCACAAACACATTTCAATACAGCATGACTTGTTACACCACATCTTGACTCTTGTATGAACAATGAGGAAAGGAAAAATGCATTTGTTTAGCTCAGCATCTCAGTAAGAGCCAGGGCAGAGATGCCCAGTGAGGATTGTCAGGGCTGATCTGGGGCTTCCTGGACTTCATAATGAGGTAGCATTCTTCTGGGAAAGATGGGGCTTGTGTCTTTACAGCTCTCCAGATGCATTTCCTAAACACTGTGTAATCTTGGGCCCTCCTACCTGCAGATGTAGGTAATGAAGTCACTCCTGGAAAAAATAGATACTCAATGACTTCAAACTGGTTAGAGTCAGTTGAAAGTAAGTAGGCAGACTAGCCAATGATGGGTGGTTATTTTTCTCCAATGCTTTTCTATAAGTCAGGTCTTCATACAGAAGGCTGCATATGTGAGCAGTGGAGGGATGGGAGCCCTAGGAGAACATGCAGTGCCATTTTTTCCAAACAGACAGCCTGCCTCTTTTGCTCTCCAGACTATACACTCTCAGAGACAAAATTTTAGCTGGACAATCCAAGAGCTGTGGGAAAGGCCCAGACACTCTGTGGCTGGCTCTGCACTGTCTTCTCCCTGTAGGATTCCTTCTCAGGGTTTGAGGGTGTTTGTTTCATTACATACTTTACTCCATTTGTTTCCAGTCCTTCTTTCAGATTGAGGAGACATTCCTCCTTCATTGATTGCATACGTTATCAGAAATACAGGCAAAATCATTTGTATTTTTTTGTAATTTTTTCCTGGTTTTTGATTTTTGTTTTTTATCCAGACAGGATTTCTCTGTCTATCCCTGGCTCTCCTGGAACTCACTCTATAGACCAGGGTGGTCTCAAACTCAGAAATCTGTCTGCCTCTGCCTCCCTCGAGCTAGGACTACAGGCATGTGCCACCACTACATGGCTTATTTTTTTGTAATGTTATAATTTATGTAATACATATAAATTCACAGCAAAAGGTCCAGGCTTTTCTAATGCTGAAATATACAATGGTGTTTATGGAGCCTGATGATGTCAGAGACACGAGGTTGAGAATTAATGCTAGAGATTTGAAGGCTTGTCACTTGTAAGAGACTAGCTCATTTCATATTCTGCTTCTCACCACAGGGCTCTTCCCTAAGCCTCACCAGCTCCAGTCTTTCTCTTAAGCACAGCTGTTGATTCTGGTCCTTGGGAGAGTATACTCTCGCCACAGCCTATGCAGTCTCAGTAGAAAGAAGCTTCCACCACTACATCACCGTCTTTATATCTTAGAAGATGCCATAAGATTTTTAATGACAGCAACATCTCATGTATCACACCAGATTTATGGTTCATCACTGAGCAAGTGTTCCCAAGAGTCCAAAATGCAAAGCACATCTACAAACTAGGGGAGCGGCCTTGACCTCTATACCAGCTTTTCTCAATCTATTCCCCAGCCTGTCTCTAAGAAAGATAAGCAATGCAGTGTGATCACTGTTATAGGCCAAAGGGAGTGAGTTTGCTCTAAGCAGTTAGCACATGACTTTTTCCCTGTCCCATCTCATACCTAGGTCCCAGTGGACTTTGCATCCTCTGTGCTTTCAGCCTGGATCCCTTTAACACACTTACTTTTGGGATTAGACAGAGCACAGTCAATATCCATCCCCATGGTGATGAAACCAACCAGAATTTAGATACTGACTGTCTTCATGTTGACTCTGGATGGGCTGAACTCACAAAGCATTTTATGCCCATAGTAAATCTACACATTTGGATGTGGGAATAGGCAGTCAATGAGGAATTCTCTGTGTATATTTACATATGTAAATACATAGAAGGTGCTTTCAAGAAGGTGCCTGACATTCAACTGCCTCCTATATCTGTTTCATAACTGACTTCTCTCTAATTGTTGTTTCATAGATGCAAGTGATACCCATGAAAGAATCACAAGCAAATTTTACAACTGAGTTACTCGCTGTATCACAGCCTGGACCTTGTATGAATGACAAACAAAAGAAATATTCATCACTCTGTAGTCAGCATGTGGGAGTGAGTGCTGAATCAGAGGCTCTCAGTGAGGAGTATCAGGGCCTTTCTGGGGTTTCCTGGACATCTCTAACTAGAATGTGGCCTGCTTCTAGGAGAGATGGTGCTTCAGTCATCCGAGCTTCATAGAAGAGATTCCTAAACAGGTGTTATCTAGGCCCCTGTTACTGGCAGATATAGTAATGAAGTCACACCTGGATCAAATAGATTCTCATAGACTTCAAACTGGCTAGGGCCAGTTAAAAGTCAAGAGGCAGATTCCACGAGGATAGTTGGCTGTCTTTGACCAATGCTTTTCTCTAAGTCAGGTCTTTATACAGAAGGCTGCATATGTGAGCAGTGGAGAAATGGGAGGTCTAGGAGAATATGCAGTGTCTCTTGTCCCCAAGCACAGAACCTGCCTTTTTTGCTATATCTATTATAGACACACAGAGAAAGAAAGAGACAGAGAGTGAGACAGAGACTGGTTGCCTATAAATTTCCTTCTTTGTCTCTTGTGTTCTGTGTCATAACATAGCAAATCATGTCTATGTTTTAAGGTCATAATTGATGAAATTCATATTGAATCACAAGATATTACAGTGGGTTTTATGTTTATTTTGGTTCATTGGTTTTATTTATTTATTCATGTATTCATTATTTCTTGTGAGAGGGTTTTTGTATATAGTCCTGACTATTCTGGGGTTTGTTCTTGAAACCAGGGAAGCCTCAAACTCACACATCCACCTTCATCCTTCTCCCCACTGCTGGAATTAAATGAGTGCACCACCATTTTGCTGAAGATCCAGCAGGTGTAATGGAAGCACCTAGCAAGACAGTTCTCCTTTCATTGGCAAATCTGGATGAGCAAAATGCAGGTTCATTTGACTTTAAATCAGTAATATTAACTCTCAGATCATTAAGTACACAACACAAGATAAATACATCTATCTACATCCACATGTGTACATGTGTACATAAAGTATAGAAAGAACTCCAAACTGTCCACAGTAGAATTCAAACCTTTGAGATGTCCTGAGAAGCAGGGAAACAATGAAAGGTAAGAAGAACCTAGATGGATGAGACAATGAACCAGGGTGTAGGGGAGGAGCTGGAGAGACTGTGGTGGCTGCAAGTGAGGCCACTTCATGTCACCAGCTAGAAAGCAAAGCTGTAGAGATGAGAGTAATGACAGGAGCAAGACCAGGCCTGGAAGAGGGAACCGGAAGACAGATGGAGGGCAGGTCCAGATGGGTGAACAAGAAGAAAGGAACAGACAGAAAGGAACTCAACAGAAGGAAACATGGGCCATCACCTAAGAAGGTAAGGGGGAGAGGCACAGGAGCAGGGCTGTGAAACAGACAGACATGGGGCACCTTACACTGGCAGGTGAAGTGGGGGGGGGTTATCTAGAAAACAGAAGCGATGCTAAGTGCTTCCTGGTGACATCCTCCTCTGAACAGGAAGGGTTTGCCTTTCTTCACTGACCCTTTGTGGCAATTTTCCATAAATGCAAACAATTGTGAAAGAAGCAGTCATCAAACCTAGACATGGCTTACACCCCATCCAGGGAGGCCAGGGGAAGAACAAAAGAACTTACAGATGCCAGTGCTGACCTTGAAGCATAGGAATGGGCCCAATATTCCTGGAGTTATTTCACTGTAGTTCTCACTCTCAACATGGACTGAAATTGGGGTTTCTAATGTATGCTTTTAAATGTTTTTCCATACTTTCAGATTATGTTCATGTGTGATGAGGTGGTAAGCTCAACTCATAGTGGATCAAAGACCTCCACATAAAACCAGACACACTGAAACTAATAGAAAAGAAACTGGGGAAGACCCTGGAGGACATGGGCACAGGGGGAAAGTTGCTGAACAGAACACCAATAGCTTATGCTCTAAGATCAAGAATTGACAAATGGGACCTCACAAAATTACAAAGTTTCTGTAAGGCAAAGGACACTGTCAGAAGGACAAAACAGCATCCAACAAAGTGGGAAAAGATCTTCACCAACCCCACATCTGACAGAGGGCTAATATCCAATATATACAAAGAACTCAAGAAGTTAGACCCCAGAAAACCAAATAACCCTATTAAAAATGGGGTACAGAGCTAAACAAAGAATTTTCACCTGAAGAACCTTGGATGGCTGAGAAGCACCTTAAGAAATGTTCAACATTGTTAGTCATTAGGGAAATGCAAATCAAAACAACCCTGAGATTTCACCTCACACCAGTCAGAATGGCTAAGATTAAAAACTCAGGAGACAGCAGGTGTTGGCAAGGATGTGGAGAAAGAGGAACACTCCTCCACTGCTGGTGGGATTGTAGGATGGTACAACCACTCTGGAAATCAGTCTGGCGTTTTTTCCTCAGAAAACTGGGCATGATAATTCCAAAGGACCTGGTTATACCTCTCCTGGGAATATACCCAGAGGATTGCCCTGCATGCAACAAGGACACATGCTCCACTATGTTCATAGCAGCCATATTTATAATAGACAGAAGCTGGAAAGAACCCAGATGTCCCTCAGTGGAGGAATCGGTACAGAAAATGTGGTATATTTATACAATGGAATACTACTCAGCAATGAAAAACAATGAATTCATGAAATTTGTAGGCAAATGGTCGGAACTGGACAATATCATCTAAGTGAGGTAACCCAGTCACAAAAGAATGCACACGAAATGCAATCACTGATAAGTGGATATTGATTAGCCCAGAAACTCTGAATACTCAAGACACAATTAGAATATCAAATCATTCCCAAGAAGAAGGAAGGAGAGGGCCCTGGTCCTGTAAAGGCCTGATCCAGTATTGTAGAGGAGTACCAGGACAGAGAAATGGGAGGGGGTGATTGGGGAATGGGCAGAGGGAAGAGGGCTTATGGGACATATGGTGAGGGGGGAACCAGGAAAGGGGAAAGCCTTTGGAATGTAAACAAAGAATATAGAAAAAAAGAAATAAAAAATAGAATTGATGCTACAATTCTGAAGGCTCATCACCTGCAGGAATCTAGCTTCGTCTATATCCTCCTTTGAATACGAGGGCTCTTCCCTCAGATTCACCAGCTCCAGTCTTGATCTTAAGCCTAGCTATTGATGCTGGCCCTGGGGAGAGTATTCTTTTTTCCCACAACTTATACAGTCCCAGTAGAAAGAAACTTCCACCATCACAGCCCCTTCTTTACAGCTTAGAAGATGCCAGCATCTATAATGATAGGCAGACCTCCCTCATCTCCTGAGCATTCAAAAAGACACTCTCCTAACCATCTTGATGGCTTCTAGGGACAAGTTCCAGGTTTTTCAAATGCTGAAATATACAATGGTGTTTATAGAGCCCAAATAAGTCAGAAAAACAAGGGTTTAAATTGATGCTAGAAGTCTGAAGACCCATCACCCGCAGGAGACCAGCCTACTCTGTATCCTCCTTTGCATGCCAAGGCCCTCCCCCCAGCATCACCAGTTCCAGTCCTGGGTTTCAGCACAGATGTTGAGTCAGGCCCGTCCACAGCCTATGCAGTCTCAGTAGAAAGCATCTTCCACTATCACAGCCCCTCTTTGCACCTTAGAACATGCAGTAAAATTTCTAATGTCAGCCATACTCTCGCATCTTAACAGAGCCATGGTTCATCTCTGAGCAAGTGCTCCCACAAGTCCCAAATACAAGTCCCATATAGAAGGCATAGCTACAAACTAGGGGAGCTGCTCTGATCTCTATGTCAGCTTCTCTCATACTACTCTCCTGCCTCTGTCTTCAAGAAAGCTAAGGAATGTGAGTGGTTACTCTTATAGGCCAAAGGGAGTAAGTCTGATCCAAGCGGTTGTCACATGGCATTCCTGTGTGCTAACTCCTGCCTAGGTTCTCATGGTCTTTGAGACTCCTCTCTCTTCTGGTTGGATGACCTTAACACACTTACTTTCAGGAGAAGGCAGAACACAGGCAATGTTCGTCCCCATGGTGATGAAACCCACCAGAACTAAGATCATGGCTGTCTTCATGGTGGCTCTGGGTGGGATGAACTCAAGAAGCAATTTATACCCACAGTAAGGCTAGAAGTTTAGTTGTGAGAATAGGCAGTCAGTGAGGAATTCTCTCTCCCTATTTACATATGTAATTATATAGGAAGAGCTTTCAAGAAGATGCCTGCGACTCAACTGCCTCCTGTACCTGTTTCATAACTGACTTCTCTCTGATTATTGTTTCATAGATATAAATGATACCCATTAATGAGTACAAACAAATTTTACAAGTATGTTAATTATTACACCAATGCTTGGCCCTTGTATGAATGATGAGCAAAGGAAATATTCATCTCTGTGTAGATCATCATGTTGGAGTGAGAGTATGAAACAGAGACTCTCAGTGAGGATATCAGGGCCTTTCTGGGGCTTCCTGGATATCAAGAGATGGTGCTTGAGTCTTTTTGAGCTCTGTAGATGAGATTCCTGAACAGGTGTGGAATCTAGGTTCCTCTTACCTGCAGATATAGGTAATGAGGTCACACCTAGACCAAATGGATACACATAGACTTCATACTGGCTAGGGGAAGGTCAAGAGGCAGGTTCCATGATGATGGGGTGGTTGTCTTTGCCCAATGCTTTTCTGTAAGTCAGGTCTTTATACAAACGCTGCATGTGTGAGCAGTGGAGGGATGGGAGGCTTAGGAGAACATGAGGTGTCCCTTGTCCCAAACAGAGACCCGGCCTCTTTTGCTCTCCACACTGTACACTCTCAGAGACAAAATTGTTGCCAGACAGTCCAAGAGCTGTGGGAAAGGCCCAGACTCAGTGTGGCTGACTCTGCAGTGTCTTCCCTCTGTAAGCTTTCTTCTCAGGGTTTGAGGGGATTTGGTTGGTCACATGCTTTGCTCCATTTTTTCAGGACTTCCTTCAGATTGAGGAGACATTTCAGGGTACATGTAACACTCCTGCTATGTTGTCTGCATGCTTTTTCAGAAACAGGGACAAATTCATTTTTCTTTTTTGCAATGTTATAATTTATATGATGGGTATAATATTATTACAATATATAGCAGCAGGGTTTTTCATGGTTGCTTTTTTTTTTTGGTTTTGTTGTTTGTTAGTTTTGTTTTGTTTTTGTGACAGGATTTTTTTGTGTAGCCCTGGCTGTCCTGGAATTCGCCATGTAGACCAGGGAGGCCTCAAACTCAAACAACTACCTGCCTCTTGCTCCCCACTGCTGGAATTATGGGAGGGCACCACCGCTTTGCTACAGATCCAGCAGTTTTAATGGAAGCCACTAGCGAGTCAATTCTGCTTTCTTTGGCAACTCTGGCCAAGGAAAATAGGTCCATTTATTCAGACTTTAACCACTAATATTAACTCTCAGATCATATAGTACACAACACAAGATAAAAAAAGATATCTACATCCACCTGAATACATGTGTATATGTGTTACAGAGAGAACTGCTAAAAACTATCTAGCCAGAGAAGGATTCGGGAGCTTTCAAAAGTCCTGAGAAGCATGGAATCAGGGAAATGTAAGAAGAACCTAGACTGAGGAGATCACGAACCAGTGTGTGTGGGAGAAGCTACAGAAACTGGTGGCTGCAAGTGAGGTCACTCCATTTCACCATCTTGAAGGCAAAGATGCATAGAGATGAGTTTAACTAGAGAAGCAATGAGCAGGACCAGGCCTGTATGAAGGAAGTGGAGGTCAGATGGATGAACAAGATGAAAGACACATGAGGGAACAACACAGAAGGAAACATGGGTCATCACCTAAGAAGGTAAGGAGGAGAGGCACAGGAGCAGGGCTGTGAAACAGACAGACATGGGACACCTTACTCTGGCAGGTGAAGTGGGGGGGGGGTCTAGGAAACAGAAGCGATGCTAAGTGCTTCCTGGTGACATCCTCCTCTGAACAGAAAGGGTTTGCCTTTCTTCACTGACCCTTTGTGGCAATTTTCCATAAATGCAAACAATTGTGAAAGAAGCAGTCATCAAACCTGGACATGGCTTACACCCCATCCAGGAAGGCCAGGGGAAGAACAAAAGAACTTACAGGTGCCAGTGCTGACCTTGAAGGATAGGAATGAGCCCAGCATTCCTGGAACTATTTCACTGTAGTTCTCACTCCCAACATGGACTGAAATTGGAGTTTCTAATGTATGCTTTTAAATGTTTTTCCATTCTTTCAGATTGTGTTCATGTGTGGTGAGGTGGGTTGGTATACCTGCACTGAATGCAGGATTCTGAGGAGGTCAGAGCTGTTAGGTCCCACCTGAACCTGGAGTAATTGGAAGTTCTGAGCCATCACAAGTGGATTCCTGCAACTGTGCTGAGGTCCTCTGGAAGAGCAGTATGTGCCATAAACCTCTGACCCAGCTCCCAGCCTCTGAAGTCATGCTAAGAACCCAGACCCCAAAGATCATGGTTGCGCCTCAGGAGTTTGATGTATTTCTTTACTATAGAGAATTCCTGAGATATATCTGCCTCTGTATCATCATCCATTAAATAAATGCAGCTCCAGGAGAGTTGCTTTATGAGACAGGCATACTCAGGTCATTTTGGTTGCTTTATTGTACTTATGTTCAAGAAGGTCCCCAGAAAAATGTACGTATGTCTTCTGCCTTGTCTCTTGTTATAAATGTGGCATGGAGAGAATTTACCTAGGGGGGACATAGTCCTGGGACTGCTGGGATGCTGAGAGCTCAGTGTCCATGGGAGGCTGCAGGGATGGCTCTGCAGATGAGAGCAGTCAGTGGGGTGTGAAATAAGAAGTGAAGAAGAAAATGATTCAGAGGATAGTTTATTTTAGACATAAATTCTTGAGTACATTGGCACCACATTTTAAATATTTGTCTTCTACGGATGCTATTCCAGGACAAGGAAGTAGCCAAGTAGAGGCTCTGTGGATTCAGAAGAAATCATCTAGGGCTGGCCATCAGTCATGCTTATAAAACGGAATCCCTCTTCCACATGGCTCTAAGTCACCTGCAATGCATATTTGATCATGACATTTCCTCAGCTTAGAAACCACTCGTTGTTCAGCCCTTACTCTCTTTTTGGCAGCTCATTGGTGACTGGATGTGGGATTATAGTCCTGTCCCCCATGTGGACACCACAGCCATCTGGAACAAGCAAGTCCCCAACTCCCAAGAAGGGCCCAGACTTCTCTGTCTGACTTGTCTGTCTCCTTTGTCTGGTTGGCTTTGTGCTTCCTATCTTAAGCTACTCCTAGTTGATCTCTACTCTGACACCTTTCCAGACAAAATAGTTACCACTGTTAGACCATACTAGAAACTGATACAGAGCTCATGCTGGCACTCAGGCAATTTCTACAGGCTAGTTACATTGACCTTTGTCTCTTCCTTGTGACACATGCCTGCCTGACATGTAAGGTATTCAGTAAATGAGTGTTCCCATTAACTTCATTGTCTTCTCCCTCCCAGGAGCACTTGTTTTCCTGAGAGAGTCACACCTCCTTGGCTGACTGAGAGAAGAATGAGATATCCCACTTAATGACCATGTGCATCTAAGTTTTAGTGGCTTTTGTCACTTTAGTCATAGTGAAACTGTCTTTGCAGTGTAGAGGGCACAGATCATGGGAGCTAGTATCCTCCCACCTTCTTCCTGTTCCTTTATCTTACATGCATCCAGACTCTTATGTACAGCCAGTGGACAAAGCAACATGGGACTGTCCAAGGAAAGTCCCCTGGAAACTGACTCAGTCCATTGAACATACCTTTACAGGATATTGTTGTATGGATGATAATAGTCATTCTACCCTTACATATTCACACTTTTTGGAACTTTGGGGAAATATGTTTTGAGGTATGGATTTATTGGAGGAACTGTGTTTCAGGGGACAGGCTGGGAGGTTTCAGAGGCCCATATCCTTCCCAGTTAGCTCACTGTCTGCCTCAAATTTTTTCCTCAAGATGTAAGCCTGCAGGCAGTGCTCTGGTGCCGTGTTTACCTGTCTGCTGCCATGCTTTCCAACAGCAGGATCATAGTCTCAGTGTCTGAACCTGTAAGCCCCTCATGAACTCTCTTCTATAAGTTGCCTTGATCATGGTCTCCTAGTACAACAATAGAAAAGTAGAACACAGGAATATACTCACTTTAAAAACAGGAGGTAAGCAGAAATGACCACAGTGTGTAGGACAGCACTTCAGCATTTTGGGGCACGATTGGTCATCTGAGCATCCATCAACACAAATGCTAGCAGCCGTTCGAGAAGTCTTGGGACAAGCTCCAGGTTTTACTAATTCTGAAATGCACAGTGTTATTTATGGAGCCTGAAGCAGTCAGAAAGTTAAGGTCGAGAATTGATGCTAAGATCAGAAGGCATATTGCCTTCAAGAAACTAGCTTACTCTCTATCCTCCTTTGCACCACAGGAATCTTCCCTCAGATTCACCAGCTCCAGTCTTGCTTTTAAGCCCCGAGTGTTGATTCTGGCCTTTGGAAGAGTGTGCTCTCACTCCACATCCCATAATGTCTATAGGTAGATGGGAGTCCACCATCACAGCCTGTCTTTACACCTCAGAAAATGCCATGAAATCTCTAATGACAGCCACAACTCTCTCATCCCTACATACCCATGGTTCATCTCTGAGCAAGTGCTTTCATGAGTCCCACATGCAAGGCACATCACACAACCAGGCTAGCTGTCCTGATGAATATCACAGCTTTTGTCACATGCAATTCTCTTTCTTTCCCCCCCCACTCCCCTCCCTCTTCCTCTCCCTCACCCTTTTCTTTTCTCCTCCCCTTCTTATTCTCCCTCCCCTCTCACTTACCCTTCCTTCCTCTCACCCTCCACTCCCCTGCCCCTCCTTCTCTCTCTCCACTCTCTTATGAACACAAGATGGGATTAATGATTACTCCTATATGCCAAAGAGAATGAGTTAGATCCAAGCAGTTGCCACATGGCTTTTCTCTCTGGTACCTCAGTCCAAGGTTTTACTGGGATTTGAGCCCTTTCTGATTTCAGCTTTGGTCCCCTTAACACACTTACTTTTGGGAGAAATCCAAGCACAGGCAACACTGCTGTTTATGGCGATCAAAGCTACGAGAAGCAAGACTGTAGCTGTCTTCATATTGTGTCTGGCTGGACTGAACTCACAACATGATTTATAGCCGGAGTACAGGGTATAAATGCTGCACCCAGCAGTGTGGGTGTGGGAAGAAGCAGTCAATGGAGCAATCTCTGAATACAAGGCCTGAAAGGGCCTGCTCATCACCTGGCTCCTTTTACTGATGCCTAGTTTCTCTCGAATAGTTCTTTGGTATATGCAAATGATAACCACAAAAGAGTCACAAACACATTTCAGTACTGGGTGACCTGTTACCCAACATCTTGGCCCTTGTATGAATGATGAGCAAAGGAAATACTTATTTCTGTGTAGCTCAGTGTCTCAGAGTGAGGGCTAAAGCAGACACAACCAATGAGGTTTGTCATGGCTTGCCTGTGGCTTCTTGGACATCCAGTTACGTAAGGATGTGGCATGAATCTGGGAGAGATGGGGCTTCTGTCTTTGTGGCTGTATAAATGGGATTTCTAAACACTGAAGGATCTGGGCCCCTCTCACCTGCAGATGTAGGCAATGAAGTCACTCCTGGAAGAAATGGATACTAAGAGACTTCAAACTGACTAGGACCAGTTAAAAGTCAAGAGGCAAGTCCCATGATCATGGTTGGTTGTCTGTGACCAATGCTTTTCTATAAGTCAGGCCTTTATACAGAAGGCTGCATATGTGAGCAGTGGAGGGATGGAGCCCTAGAGTATCCCTTGTCCCTGAGCAGACAGCCTGCCTCTTCTGCTATTCAATCTACAGACTCTTTGTGGCAGGGTTTTTCTGGGGAGCCCTGACTGTCCTGGAATTTGCCCTGTAGACCAGGCTGGCCTCAAACTCAGAGATGCACCTACCTCTGCCTTCTCCAGTGCTGCAATTGAAGGTGTGCGACACCACCACATGGCTTAGGATCCAGCTTTTTTGAGGGGAAGAACTGGCCAGACAGTTTTGAGAGGATCAGCAGAGCCATGGGAGAAACAGACCTGGGACACTTAAATTTGCAATAACGTTGGGGGATTCAGTAAAGATAATGGAGGCTCACTGTTTCTAGTGAGATTCTCCTCTGAACAGGAAGAGTTTGCCTTTTTTTTTCATTGAGCCTTGGTAGTGATCCTCCATAAGCCCCAACAATGGTAGGAGAAGCAGCAATCTAACCTGGACACTGCTTGTACCTCCTCCAGGAAGGATGGGGAAGAACAAGAGCACCATGCAGATGCCAAGGGCTGACCTTGAAGGATAGGGATGGCCCAAAATTCTAGGTTCAACTTATGTTTAATTTTAACTCCTAATGTAGATAAAAAGTGGTACTTTAATTGATGCCTCTTAAATATTCCAAAAATTATATTAATTAATATGTATGTTTCTTCGAGGTAGGGTATTTTATACCGAATACAGGAGTCTGAGTAGGTAGAAGTTGTCATATCTCTTTAGAGTTGGAATAATATGATGTTCTGACCCACCTGGGCTAGATGTTGAGCACTGATCTCTGGGAGAACAGTATGTGCTATTAACTACTGAGCAGGCTCCATATGCTTCTAGCCCTCGGTAAGAAGAACCCATATTCTGAAGGTTATGGTTGAGCTCCTGGAGTTGCATATCCAGTCCTGCAGGATGTTGTATTGCCTATCACAGGGAATTCCAAGACCTTCCTTCTCCTCCTGAGTGATCTTCCAGTAAAGACAGCATCAGCAAGCCTGCTCCATGGAACCTGCTAAACTCATTTTGATTGCTTGACCAAATTATATTTACAGAATAGAAAAACATTCTCATGTCCCCTGTGATATCTGGAAATACAAACATAGCAGAGGAAGAGGAATTGCTTAGGAGGATCTTGTCCTTAGTCTGATGGGATCCTGAGCAGTGTTTATGGGAGCTTCAGGGGTAGCTCTGCTGATCAGAAGATTCAATGAGCTGGGCGTGGTGGCACACACCTGTAATCCCAGCACTTGGGAAGGAGAGGCAGGCAGATTTCTGAGTTCAAGGCCAGCCTGGTCTACAAAGTGAGTTCCAGGACAGCCAGGGCTACACAGAGAATCCCTGTCTCGAAAAAACCAAAGAAGAAGAAGAAGAAGAAGAAGAAGAAGAAGAAGAAGAAGAAGAAGAAGAAGAAGATTCAATGAGATGCACAAATAAAAAGAACTCCTAAATACAAATGCTAAATATAGTTTATTTTGGACACAAATACATTAGGAAGTTGTCATTACAGTGTAGATCTTCCTCTTTCAAGGACGCAATTCTAGGTCTAGGGAGTAGTCCAACATGGGCTATATGATTTTTGAAGAAATATTCTGAGGCCGAACACAAGCCAAATCCATCTTCAATAGGGCTGTCAGTCATCTAAAGTACACATTTGATCATGAAGGTTCCTCTGCTTACAGACCTCTAGCTGTTCAGTCCTAACTCTGCTGGCAAGTTCATTGCTGATGGGATGTGGGCTTGTTATGGAGTCCCCCACCTAGACGCTGTAGCTTTCTCTTTTAACCATGTCCCATATTTTCAAGGAGGGCCACACTTTTACAACCTTCTGATCCTGCCTTCCTTGTCTGCTGTGCTATGTGTGTCCTAACTTAAGCCTCTCCTAACTGAACTGTACTCTGACATCTTCCCTGGCAAAGCTAGTCACCACTGTTAGAACTTACTAGAAACTGGTGCAGAGCTCATGCTGACACACCGGTTGTTTCTACAGTCTAATTACATCAACCGTTGAATCTTCTTTCTAGCACGTGCCTGCCTGACAAGTACGGTATTCAATAAATGAATGTTCCCATTAACTTCACTCTTCACTGACCCAGGAACACCTGTTTTCCTGAGAGTCAAACTTCTTTGGCTGAGGAGAAGAATGAGATATCTCAGGTTATGATCCTATGGCCCTAAGGCATGATGACTTGTGTTCTCTGTAGTCACTGTGAGATTGTTGATACACAGCAGAGGGCTATACATCCTGCACCACAATGCCCTGCTGCCATGGTCCCCACCCACGGTTCTTCTCTGTGCATGTGTTCCCATGAGTTCCATATTCAGGGCATGTCTCCAAACTAGGGGAGTTGCCCTCATTGCTATTGAAGTTTTGGTCAGATGCCTCCCCACCACTGCCTCTAAGAAAGAAAAGGAATAATTACACTTAGAGGACTGGGTTTGAACCAAACAGCCAGCACATGGCATTCCCAGCTGATAGGTGGTAGCTCAGCCCAAGGTCTTACTGCGATGTGACCCTCTCTGATTTCAGCTTGTATCCCCTTAACACACTTACATTTTGGATTAGACAGAGCACAGGCAATGGCCATCCCCATGGTGATGAAACTCACAAGAACCAAGGTGAGGGCTCCCTTCATGTTGGCTCATGCTTGGCTGAACTCACAAAATAATTTATACCCTCAATAAAGATAGAAACACAGGCTTTGGACAATCAGCCAATGGGAAATTTTATAAAAACAGGAGCTTTCCAGAAAGTGTCTGCTAATCACCTGACTCCTTTTTCTGTTTCACAACTGACTTCTCTCTAATTGTCCTTAGGTTGATCAGATTGATATAACCACAAAAGAGTCAGTACACATTTTAGTACTGTGTTTCTTGTTACACCACAGCTTGGACTTTAATGAATGATGAGCAAAGGAAGTGTTTATCTGTGTAGCTGAGTGTCTCAGAGTGAGATCTAAAGCAGAGATACCCATTATGGAGTGTCAGGACCCATCTGGATTTTCCTGGATATCCAGTTACATAAGGATGTGGCATGGTCCTTTGACAGATGGGACTTGTGTCCTTTGGAGATGTACAGATGAGATTCCTAAACGCTGAGGAATCTGGGCCTTTCTTAACTGCAAATAGGCAGTCTTGTCCTCAAGCAGAGTGTTTAGTCTGACAACTGGGTAAGTGTTCTCCCCCTCCTCAGCCTATGCTGTCTCAGTAGAAAGAAACTTCCACCGTCACAGCCCCTTCTTCACACCTTAGAAGATGCCATGGGAACTCTGACAGCCACACTCTCTCATCACACCAGACCCATGGTTCATCTCTGAGCATGTGCTTTCACAGGTCTCAACTGCAAGGCACATCTCCAAACTAGGGCAGCTGCCCTGATCTCTGGGCCAGCTTCTCTCAGACTACTCTCCAGCCTCTGGATGCAGAGTGATCACTCTTAGAGGCCAAAGGGTATGAGTTTGACCCAAGCAGTGGGCACATGGCATTCTTCTGTGCCAGCACATCTCCAGGTAGTATTCTTTGGGTCCTCTCTCTCCTCTACTTGAATCCGCTTAACACACTTACTTTTGAGAGAAAAGGGGGACAGAGGCAATGGTCCATCCCACAGTGATGAAACCCACCAGTACTAAGATGGTGGCTGTCGTCATGTTGGCTTTGACTGGGCTGAACTCACAAAGTAATTTATACCATTCATAATGATCAAAGCGTGGGCATCAGAGGAAGCAGTCAATGAGGAATTCTATAAAAACAAGAGCTTTCCAGAAAGTCTCTGCCAATTACTGGCTCCTTTTTCTGTTTCATTACTTCTCTCCAATTGTTCTTAGGTTGAGAGGATCAACATGATAACCACAAAAGAGTCGAGTACACATTTTAGTTCTGTGTTTCTTGTTATACCACAGCTGGCACTTTAGTGAATGATGAGCAAAGAAAAATTTGTGGTAGCTAAGCTTCTCAGAGTAAGAGCTGAATCAGAGGTACCAAGTGAGGAGTGTCAGGGCCCACCTGGACTTTCTGCACATGTAGTTACATATGGAGAGGGCATGATGCCGGGAGTCATGGCGATTGTGTCTGTAAGACCCAAAAGATGTAAGACCCGAAAGAAAAACGGGGGCACCCCAGCACCCCATGCCTCAGTAACAGTCACCCCAATCACTCACGAGAAGCAGTCTTGATGCAAAAAAGCAAGGGGTTTTAATTCCAGAGCCCTGGGGCCACGGCCATCTCCCGTGTGGGGTAGAGGACAGTGAACACTGGGTGCAGAAACACGACTGCTTATATAGATTTACAGCAAAGCCCGCCTTTACAAGCCACTCCATAGCTTATAAGCCAACCAGTTTAAACCATCTGAGCCCGCGCTCTCTGAGAACCAATCAGCCTCCCACAGAGGCCAGATGGGACCTGGTTAAGTCATTTCCACCTACGTGGCCACCACGTAGGGTCGCTCCAGGGTTATGCACAGCGTCACATGCGTAATTCCCGTTACGCACTTCCTGTTACAAGGCCAGGATTACGTATTCAAAGCCCACCCTCCCCCATTAGCAGTAGTGTTGGGGACCTGAGCACCCCCCAGGCATGAGCCCCGCAGATCCCACGGTGATTCTGCCAACCCAGCCACGCTTGTCCTCGCCACAGCCGCTCCACTGAGGTGAGACGGGAAAAGACGCCAGGGACACCCCCAGCCCGAGGTTCGTGGCTGGACCATGGAGGCGGGTGTGACGTGCATACACTTCCAGGCCAACAAAGAGTGGGCTGAACCTCTGCTCCTTTGGGGTCACCCAAGACTCAGGCACAGGGGATTCCTAGCCTGCAACTTTATCCTTTCATGTCCTTTCTAGTACTATAGAAAATGTTCCTGAAGAGGTGTGGATTCTGGGACCCTCTTACCTGCAGAAACAGTAATGATGTCTGTCCTGGAAGAGATGGATACTCAAAGACTGCAAACTGGCTAGGGTCAGGTGAGAGTCTGGCCCCAGTATGATGTTTAGTTGTTTTGACCAATGCTTTTCTGTAAGACATGTCTTCCTGCAGAAGGCTGCATATGTGAGCAGTGGAGGGAGAGGAGCCCTAGGAGAACATGCAGTGTCCCTGGTCCCTGAGCAGAGAGCCTGCCTCTTTTGCTATCCCTAGCATAGACTGTCAGACACAGAGCTGAGCTATTCAGTTCAAGAGCTGTGGGAATGCCCCAGACACCATGTGGCTGGCTCTGCAGTGTCTTCTCTCTTTAGCATTCTTTTCCTGGGTTTGAGGGGTTGGAACACATAATTTGCTGCATGTGTTTCAGTTCTTCAAATTGAGGAGGCAATCCTGTGTGTCTGTAACTTTTCTTCTCTGTTGTGCTCCTGTGATGTCAACAAGAGAGGCAAATCATTTGTATTTATTTATAATGACACAATTTATGGCATAACCATAAATTCACAGGGTACACCAGAGAGGTTTTTGTTTGTTAGAATTTTTCATTTTGTAAAATTGTTTTTGTTTATTGTGATAAGTGTTCTCTCTGTAACACCAGCTGTCCTGGAACTTGCTCTGTAGACATGACTGGCTTTAATCTCAGAGATCCTGCTGAGGGTTCCTCCTCAGCTCTAGCATTAAAGGCCTGTGCCGCCATCCATTGCCTTGAGACTTACTAGTTTTAATGAAAGGAACTTGCCAGACAATTTTACTTTCCATGGCAACCTTAGAGAAGCAAACACTGGTTCTTCTATTCCAAACTTAATTGCTAGTAATTATTCTCAGAGTACATATTATACAACATATATCGAAAATTGTATGTATATAAACAGATACACATTTGTACTTGTCTTACAGAAAGGACGGTGTTAATTGGGCACAGCACCATTCCAAGAAGGTTCACAAGTTCTAAGAAGCAGAGAAACAAATATAAATGGAGTCTAGTTTGAGATCATGAGCCAGGGTGTAGGGGAGAAGCTGGGGAATCTATGGTGGCTGCACGTGAGGCCACTTCATGTCACCAGCTTGAAAGCAAAGGTGTAGAGTTGAGTAGAACTACAGAAGCAAAGAGCAGGACCAGACCTGGAAGAAGGAACTGGAGGCCAGATGGAAGGCAGGTGCAGATGGGTGAACAAGAAGATAGACAATGGAACAACATAGACGAACACATAGGTCATGATATAACAAGGTAAGCCATGAGGGGCATAAGAACAGTGCTGTGATAGAGGCAGACATGGGACACCTAACATTGGAAGATGAAGTGGGAGTATCAAGGAAAAAATACCAGATGCTAAATGTTTTCTGATGAGATTCTCCTCTGAACAGGAATGGTTTGCCTTTTCATCACTGATCCTTTGCAGCATCCTCCATAAACTTCAGCAATGCTGAGAGAACCAACACTCTAAACTAAACAAGCTTGCACTCCATCTAGCTAGGGATAGGGGGGGAGGCTGAAGTGCTGATACCAGTGCTGATCTTGAAGTATAGGAAATGTTACTAAATTCCTGGAGGGATTTCACTTAGGTTATAATGTTCTAGGTAGTCATGTCCTTCTAATCTATGCTTTCTAAACTTATTAAAATTAATTTATGTCTATTGTTTTAGGAGTGTATATGTGCACTGAATGGAGGATTCAGAAGATCAGAGGTGTCATATCTCCCTGGAGCTGGAAGTATAGGGAGTTCTGAGACACCTGGTATAGATGCTGGAGACTGAGCTCAGATTCTGTGGAAGACCATTATGTCTTGTTCACCATTGAGCCAGCTCCCCAGTCTTTTAACTCATGTTGAGAAGAACCTATATGCCAAAGGTCCTGTTGGTGCTTCTTGAATTAGATATCCAGTGCTGAAGAATATTGTATTGTCATAGAATGGAGAATTTCCGAGTCCTTGTTGTTCCTTCTTAGTCTCCAACTTGTAAATGACATATGTTCACAGAGTGGCCATAGAAAAATGTCCTCATGTCCCTGGCTTTGTCTATGATACAGATGTTAGAGAGGGAGGTGAATTATTGGGAGGAACTTGTCCTTCATCTGCGGGATCCTGAGAGCTCAGTGCTCAAGAGGGTGTAAAGGGATGGCTCTGCAAATTAGAAGAGTCAATAGGATGCACAAAAGAGAAATCTTCAACGAAAAGAATCTAAAGGATAGTTTATTTGGGGGCACAACCACATTAAAAAGCTGTCTTTTAAATTACAGATCTTCCCCTTCTAAGGATGCTTCTAGGGCTTGGCAGTAGGCAAGATGTGATGTATTAATTCAGAATAATTCTTCAAGGGGCTGTCCATCAGTCATGAGTATAAAGACTGGATACATCTTCCACATGGCTGTCAGTCATCTACAGTACAGAGTTGATATGACATTTACTCAGCTTGCAAGCCTCTCTTTGTTCAACCCTCACTCTCAACTGGCTGGCTCATTGCTGATTGGGTGTGAACGTCTTGTAGTGTACTTTACCCAGACAGAACAGCTGCTATGTGCGATCAATTCCTATCTCCTAAGGAGAGCCCACAGTTCTCCCACCATTGGATCCTGCCTTACTTGTCTGCTGAGCTTTGTTTGTCCTAATATAATCTTCTCCTTGTTGATTGTAGTTGTGACATCTTCCTGGGCAGAGCTAGTCACCACTCACAAGAAACTGGTGCAGGGCTCATGCTGTCATAGAGGCTGTTTCTACAGTCTAGTAACATTGACCTTTGAATCTCCATTGAAACACACGCCTGCCTGACATATAAGCATTCAGTAAATGAATGTTACCATTAAATTCATTGTGTTCACCCTCCCTAATATATATGTTTTCCTGGAAGAGTCAAATCCCTTTGTGTGAGGAGGAAAAGAATGAGATGTCCAAGGTTATGATCATATGGCACTAAGTCATTATGACTTGTGTTCCCTTTAATCACTATGAGGTTTTTTTTTTTACCCAGTAGAGAGCTCTGCTGCCATGTTCCCCATCATGAGAGTCATAGACTCACTCATTGAACCAGTAATCCCCTAATAAACTGTTTCTTCTGTAAGTTCCCTTGGTTATGGTCTTGTCACAACAAAGCAAACCGAGGAGTATACGAACTTTGAAGTGCAGTGGAATCAGGATATATGCACGTGCGAACATGTCTTATGTTGCAGCACTTCATATTTCTGGGGCATGATGCATCTCCTGAGCATCATTTAACAGGAACTGGAACACTTCCTGGGCGCACCTTGGGACAAGCTCCAGGTTTGTCTGCTGCTGAAATAGACAAGGGTGTTTATGGACCTGTAGACATCAGGAAGACATGGTTGTAAATTGATGCTAGAGGTCTGAACACTCATCGCCTGCAGAAGGGGACTAGAATGCTCCATGTCTTCCTTTGCGTCCCAGGGCCCTTCCCTCAGCTTCCCCAGCTACAGTTTTACTGTCAAGCTGAGTGTTCATTCTGGACCCTGGGAGAATGCTCTCCCCCTCCACAGACTATGCAGGCTCAATATAAAGAACCTTCCACTATCACAGCTACATCTTTATACCTCAGAAGATGGCTTAAAAATTCTAATGACAAAAAAAAAAAAAAAAAAAAAAGCCGGGAGGTGGTGGTACACTCCGTTAATCCCAGCACTCAGGAGGCAGAGGCTGGCGGATTTCTGAGTTCGAGGCCAGCCTGGTCTACAAAGTGAGTTCCAGGACAGCCATGGCTACATAGAGAAACCCTGTCCCGAAAAAAGAAAAAAGAAAGAAAGGAAAAAGATTCTAATGACAGCCATACTCTCTCATCACACCAGACCCATGGTTCAGTCTGAACAAATATTCACCAAAGTTCCAAATGCAAGGCACATGTACAACCTAGAGCAGCTGCCCTGATCTCAGTGCCAGCTTCTCTCAGTCTACTCTCCAGCCTCAGACTCTAAGAGCACTAAGGAATGCAGAGTGACCCCTCTTATAGGTAAAGTGGGTGATGTTGATCCAAGCACTTGGCACATGGCAGTCACCTGTGCTGGCTCATGCCCAGGTCTGGCTGGTCTTTAGGTCTTCTTCCATTTCAGTTTGGATTCTCTTAACACACTTTCAGGAGAAGGCAGAACACAGGCAATGTTCGTCCCCACAGTGATGAAACCCACCAGAACTAAGATGACGGCTGTCTTCATGGTAGCTCTGGCTGGGATGAACTCAAGAAGCAATTTATACCCACATTGGGTGTGAGTATAGGCAGTCAATGAGTACTTATCTCTATCTATTTATATATGTAAATATATAGAAATATTTTTCAAGAAGATGCTTGCTACTCAGATCCCTCCTGTATCTGTTTCTTAACTGACTTCTCTAATTGTTGTTTCATAGATGCAAATAATACCCATTAATGAGTAAAAACACATTTTGAAAGTATGTTACTTGTTACATCACAGCTTGGCCCTAGTATGAATGATGATCAAAGGAAATATGCATTTCTGTGTAGATCCGCATGTGGGAGTGAGGGCTGAAGCAGAGAGGAATATCAATGAGGAATATCAGGGCATTCTGGGACTTCCTGGACATCTCTAACTAGAATGTGGCCTGCTTCTGGGACAGATGGTGATTGAGTTCTTTTGAGCTCTGTAGATGAGATTCCTAAACAGGTGTGCAGTCTAGGCCCCTCTTACCTGCAGATATAGATAATGAGGTGACACCTGGACCAAATGGATACTCACAGACTTCAAACTGGCTAGGGCCAGTTAAAAGTCAAGAGGCAGGTTCCATGGTGATGGTTGGCTGCCTTTGACCAATGCTTTTCTATAAGTCAGGCCTTTCTCTAAGTCAGAAGGCTGCATATGTGAGCATTGGAGGGATGGGAGCCCTAGAAAAACTTGCAGTGTCCCTTGTCCCCAAGCAGAGAGCCTGCCTTTTTTGATATGCCTAATATAGACTCAGAGAGAAAGAGACAGAGAGAGAGAGAGAGAGACAGAGACAGAGACAGAGACAGACACAGACACAGAGACAGAGAGACAGACATACAAAGAGATAGAGACTGGCTGCCTATAACTTTCCTCGTTTGTTTTGTGTGTTCTGTGTTAGAAACACAGCAAATCATGTCTACTTTTTAAGGATATAATTGAAATTCCTTTTAGTTCACAATATATTGCAGTGGTTTTTATATTTATTTTGTTTTGTTGGATTTATGAATTAATGATGATTGATTGATTGATTGATTGATTGTGACCTGGATTTTCTGAATGCAGGATTCTTAGGTCAGAGCAGTTAGGACCACCTGGACCTGGAGTACTCAGAAGTTCTGAGCCATCACAAGTGGATTCCTGCAAGTGTGCTGAGGTCCTCTGGAAGAGCAGTATGTGCCATAAACCTCTGACCCAGCTCCTGGGAATCAGAGGGAGGAGAGGTCCTTGGTCCTTTGAAGGCTTGATAGATGCCCCAGCATGGGGAAATCATAGGGGTGATAGGTGGGAGTGGGTTGAGTGGAGGAACGTCTTCTTGGAGGCAGGGGGACTGCTGGGATGCTGAGAGCTCAGTGTACATGGGAGGCTGCAGGGATGGCTCTGCAGGTCAGAGCAGTCAGTGGGGTGTGAAATAAGAAGTGATCAACAAAAAGAATGCTGGAGAGTTTATTTTGGACACAAATACACGAGTACATTGGCACCACATTATATATCGTTGTCTTCTAAGGATGCTATTCTGGGACAAGGAAGTTGCCAAGCATGGGCTCTGTGGGTTCAGGAGAAATCTTCTGGGGCTGGCCATCAGTCATGCTTATAAAATGGAACCCATCTTCCACATGTCTCTAAGCCACCTGCAATACAGATTTGATCACGACATTTCCTCAGCTTAGAAACCTCACTTTGTTCACCACTTATTCTGCTTGGCAGCTCATTGCTGACTGGATGTGGGCTTATTGTCCAGTCCCCCTCCCACACACCACAGCTGTCTGGAACAAGCAATTCCCCAACTCCCAAGGAGGGCCCAGACTTCTGTGTCTGATCCTTACTCCCTCATCTGGTTGGCTTTGTGCGACCTAACTTAAGCTACTCCTAGGTCATCTCTGCTCTGACAGCTTCCCAGACAAAAATAGTCACTAGGGTTAGAACTTACTAGAAACTGGTGCAGAGCTCATGCTGACACACAGACTCTTTCTACAGTCTAGTTACATTCACCTTTGAATCTCCATTATAACACATGCTTGCCTGACATATAAGTTATTCAGTAAATGAATGTTCCCATTAACTTCGTTGTCTTCACCATTTCAGGAGCACTTGTTTCCTGAGAGAGTCACACCTCTTGGCTGAGGGAGAGAATAGTGAGATAGCCCAGCTATGACCATGTGGATCTAAGTTGTGGTGGCTTGTGTCACTTTAGTCATGGTGGAACTGTCTTGGCAGTGTAGAGGGCACAGATCATGTGAGCTGGTGTCCTTCCATCTTCTTCCAGTTCCTTTCTCTTGCACACATCCAGACTCTTGTGTGCAGCCCGTGGACAAAGCCACATGGGAATGTCCAAGGAATGTCCTCTGGAAACTCAGTCCCTTGGCCGTCTATGGACAGGACGCTGTAGTATGGGTGATAATGGCCCTTCTAGCCTTATATATTTGAATAAGAAGTTCACAGTTTTTGGAACTTTGAGGATATATGTTTGGACCTATGGAATTTTTTTGGAGATACTATATGACAAGGGAAAGGCTGGGAGGTTTCAGAGGCCCATATCCTTCCTCAGGATTGCTTCTCATGATGTAAGCCTGCAGGCAATGCTCCAGTCTCAAGCCTACATGCCTGAAGCCATGCTTTCTACCATGAGGGTCATGGACTCAGTCTCTGAAACTGTAAGCCCAAAATGTACTTTCTTCTATAAGTTATCTTGATCATGGTGTCCTATTACAATAGAAAAGTAAAACACAGGAATATGCTCAGTTAAAAACAGGAACTATGTAGACATGACCACAGTCACTGGGACTACACTTCTGTATTTTGGGGCACAATTGTTTTCCTGAGCATCGATCCAAACAAATGCTAGCGCCTATTGGGGAACTCTTGGGACAAGCTTCAGGTTTTACTAATTCTGAGAAACACAATGGTGTTTATGGAGCCTGAGGCAGTCAGAAAGTGGGGGTTGAGAGTTGATGCTAGAGATCTGAAGGCTCATCGCCTGCAAGAAACTAGCTTACTCTATATCCTCCTTTGCACGACAGGAATCTTCCCTCAGATTCACCAGCTCTGGTCTTGCTCTTAAGCCTGAAGTATTGATTCTGGCCCTTGGAAGAGTATTCTTGCCCTCCACATCCCATAAGGTCTATAAGTAGAAAGAACCTTCCACCATCACAGCCTGTCTTCACAACTCAGAATGCCATGAAATCTCTAATGACAGCCACACCTCTCTCATCCCAACAGACCCATGGTTCATCTCTGAGCAAGTGCTTTCATGAGTACCATATGCAAGGCACATCACACAACCAGACTAGCTATCCAGACCTATATCACAGCTTTTGTTACATGCATATCTCTCTCTCTCTCTCTCTCTCTCTCTCTCTCTCTCTCTCTCTCTCTCTCTCTCTCTCTCATTCTCTCTCTCTTTCCCTTCTTCCCTCCCTCCCTCCCTCTCCTCCCCTTCCCTACCTCTCCATCTCTCTCTTCACTCTCTTAAGAACACAAGATGGGCATGATGATCACTTCCAAAGGCCAAAGGGAATGAGTTTGATCCTAGTCATTACTACATGGCTTTTCTCTCTGACTCCTCAGCCCAAGGCCATACTGGGGTTGAACCCTCTCCAATTTCAGTTTTGGTCACCTTAACACACATATTTTTTTTGAAAAGATCACTTATGTTCATAGTGATCAACGCCACCATAAAGAAGACTGTGACTGTGTTCATGTTAGCTCTGGCTGAGCTGATCTCACAAAGTAATTTATACCCTCAATAAATATAGAAGTATGAGTATAAGTTGTCAATGGAAGATTCTATAAAATCAAGAGCTTTCCACAAAGTACCTGCCTATAATCTGGCTCCTTGGTTTGTTGCATACCTGACTTGTTTCTAATTGTCCTTTGTTAGATCCAGAGGATAACAATGAGTCAAGAATACAGTTCTCCACTGTGTTCTTCATTACTTCACAGCGTGGCCCTTGTATGAATGATGAGAAAAGGAACTCTTTCTTTGTGTGTAGCTCAGTGTCTCAGAGTGAGAGCTGAAGCAGAGAGGCCTAGTGAGGAGCGTCAGGGCCCGTCTGTCATGTTCCTTTGTCATGGAAAGGACTTTTGTGTGTAGTCAGTGGACAAAGCAACATGGGACTGTCCAAAGAAAGCCACAAGGAAACTGGCTCACTCCCTTGGACAGACAATGGCAGGATGTTGTCATCCAGACGATAATGTCCCTCATAGGCTTATATATTTGAATTTTTTGTTCACAGTTTTTGGAACTTTACAGGAAAAGATTAGGAACTATGGCTTTGTTGATGGAACTGTATTAATGGGGACAGGCTTGGAAGTCTCAGAGGCCCATGCCATTCCCAGATATCTCACTCTCTGCTGCCTCAGGATTGCTTCTCAAGATATAAGCCTGCAGGCAATGCTCCAGGGCCATGCCTACCTGTCTGTTGCCATGCTCCCCACAACCATGATGGTCATGGACTTACTCTCTCAAACTGCAATCGCCCAATAAACTTGCTTCTATAGGTTTCCTCGGACATGGTGTCTTATCACAACTAGAGAAATGTAAGACATAGGACAATACTCACTTAGAAGCCCGGAGTCATACAGTCATAACCACAGCCATTGCTGCAGCACTTCGTCATCTCAGGGCATGACTCATCTCCTGAGCATAACTCAAGACAATGTCCAACATCTGAGGAAGGCTCAGGACAAGCTCCAGGCTTTTTGAATGCTGAAATACACAATGATGCTTACAGAGCCTGACACTCTCACAAAGACAAGGTTAAGAATTGATGCTACAATTCTGAAGGCTCATCACCTGCAGGAGACTAGCTTCCTCTATATCCTCCTTTGAATACCAGGGCTCTTCCCTCAGATTCACCAGCTCCAGTCTTGATCTTAAGCCTAGCTATTGATGCTGGCCCTTGGGAGAGTATTCTCTTTCCCCACAACCTATACAGTCTCAGTAGAAAGAAATTTCCACCACTACAGCCCCTTCTTTACAGCTTAGAAGATGCCAGAACTTCTATAATGATAGGCAGACCTCCCTCATCCCATCAAACCCATGGTTCATCTCTGACCAAGTGCTCTCATAAGTCTGACATGCAAGGCCCATCTCCAAACTAGAGAAGCTGACCTTATCCCGATCCCAGCCTCTTTCCCTCTTTCAGATCTCTCCCTCCCTCCCTCCCTCCCTCCCTCCCTCCCTCCCTCCCTCCGTCCCTCCCTCCCTCCCTCTTTTTTAAGAAAAAAAAAGAAATGCAGATTAATCACTTTCATAGACCAAAAGGAATGAGTTTGTTCCCAGAACTTGACAGATAGCTTTTCCCTGAGCTAGCTCATCCCCGGGTGCTAATGGGCCTTGAGCCCTCTGTGCTTTCAGCTTAGATGCCCTTAACACACTTACTTTTGGGATTAGATGAAGCACAGGTAATATCCATCTTCATGGCGATTAAAGCCACGAGAAGCAAGATTGTGGCTGTCTTCATGTTGGTTCTGGCTGGGTTGAACTCACAAGAAATGTATACTCTCAATAAAGCTAGAAGCACAGGGGTGGGAGTAGACACCCAATGGGAAACTCTACAAAAACAAGAGCTTTCCACGAATGCCTGCCAATTACTGGCTCCATTTTCCCTTTTATACCTGGCTTATCTCTAATTGTTCATTGTTAGATCCAAATGATAACAATGAAAGAAGCAAGAATACAGTTCACCATTGTGATATTCATTACACCACAGCTTGGCCCTTATATTAAAGAGGAGCAAAGGAAGTATTTATTTCTGTGTAGCTAATCCTCTCAGAGTGAGAGCTGAAGCCTATATACTCAGTGAGGAGTATCAGGGCCCACCCGTGGCTTCCTGGACACCCAGTTACATGAGAATGTTGCATGCTTCTGGGAGAGATGGAGATGGTGTCCTCTCCAGCTTTATAGATGAGGGTCTTAACAGGTGTGGAATCTGGGGCTTCCCTTGCCTTCAGAAAAAGTAATGAAATCCATCCTGAAAGAGATGAAACTCAAAAACATCAAATTTGCTAGGGTCAGGTGAGCATAAAGAGGCAGGCTCTACTATGATGGCTGGTTGTCTTTGTCCAATGCTTTTCTGTAAGACAGGTCTTTATACAGAAGGCTGCGTATGTGAGCAGTGGAGGGATGGACCAATGGGAGCCCTAGGAGAACATGCCGTGTCCCTTGTCCCTGAGCAGAGGCTACTTTTTACACTATCCCTGTTATAGAATCTCAGAGACAGAGTTGATTGAGCTTGACAGTCCAAGAGCTGTGGGCATGGCCCAGACATTATACGTCTGCCTTTGCAGTGTCTTCTCTTTGTAGGGTTCCTTCTCAGGGTTTGAGGCTTTGGATCACATGCTTTGCTGCTTGCCTTTCAGTCCTTCCTTCAAAATATGAGCAGGGGTTCCTGGGTTTCTGTCACTTCCCCTCTCTGTTGTGTGCCTGCTGTGTAAAAAACAGAGGCAAATTCATTTGTACCTGTTTATAATGACATAATTTATGGAATAAGCATAAATTTACAATACACAACAGTTAATTTTTTGTTAATTTTTAATTAATTAATTAACTAATTAATTTTCATTGTATTTGGTTATCATGATAAGGATTCTCTCTGTAATACTGGCTGTCCTGAAACTCGCTCTGTAGACCACTCAGAGATGTTCTTATGTGTGCCTCCCAGCTCAAGGATTAAAGGCATGCGCCACCATCCATTGCCTTAAGACATAGCAGTTTTGTTTGTTTGTTTGTTTGTTTGTTTTGATTTTTTTGAGTCAGGGTTTCTCTGTGTAACTCTGGCTGTCCTGGAACTCACTTTGTAGACCAGGCTGGCCTCGAACTCAGAAATCCGCCTGCCTCTGCCTCCCAAATGCTGGGATTAAACGAGTCTGCCACCACCGCCCAGCAAGACATAGCAATTTTAATGGTAGGAACTGGCCAAATGTTTTGAATTTCAATGGAAACCTTGGATAAGCAAACACTGTTCTTTTATTCTAAACATACTTGCTAATAATAATTCTCAGATTAGATGTTATACAACATACACTAATATTTCATTTATATATACAGATACACATATATACATGTCTTACAGAAAAGGTTGTAAGGCTTAGTTGGCCACAGCAGCATCCAAGAGGGTTAAGTCCTGAGAAGCAGAGAAACAGAGAAATATAAGTAGAGTCTAGATTGATGAGATAATGAACCAAGGTATAGAGAAGCTGGAGAAACTATGGGGACTGCAAGTGAAGCCACGTCATGTCACCAGCTTGAAAGCAAAGCTGTAGAGTTGAGCTTAACTCTAGAAGCAAAGAACAGGACCTGGTTAAAGGAACTGGAGAACAGATAAATGGCAGGTCCAGATGGGTGAACAAGAAGATAGACAGATGGCAGTACCACATAGAAAAAGAGACATGGGCCATCAAGTAATAAGGTAAGCCATGAGAGGCTCAGGAGCAGTGCTATAATACAGACAGACATGGGACGCCTAACTTCATCACATCAAGTTTAGGGATTTAGAAAAGATAATAAAGTCTAAATGTTTCCTGGTGAGATTTCTCCCCTGAGCAGGATGGGTTTGCCTTTTCATCACTGAGCCTTTGCAGCATCCTCCATAGACCCCAGAAATGCTGAGAGAACCAGCAATCAAACCAGTGCAGGCACCCTATCCATTTATAGCCAGGGTAAGGCTGAAGCTCTGTTTAGATACCAGTGCTTGCTTACCTTGAAGGGTAGAAATGATCCCCACATGCCTAGAGGTATTTCACTTAGGTTCTGACTTCCTAGATAGAAGGAAATTGGTATGTCTAATCTGTGCTTTGTAAAGGTATTAAATTTTTTATGTGTATTGTTTTAGGAGGGTATTTGTGCACTGAATGCAGGATTCAGAGGAGAGCAGAGGTGTCAGATCCCTCTGGAGCTGGAAGTATAGGAAGTTCTGACTCACCTGGTATAGATGCCGGAGACTGAGCTCAGGTTCTCTGGAAGAGCATTATGTCCTATTAACCACTGTGCCAGCTCCCCAGTCTTTTAACTAATGCTAAGAAGAACCCATACCCCAAAGGTCCTGTTTGTGCTTCTTGAGTTAGATATCCAGTGATGACGGATATTGTATTGTCATAGAATGGAGAATTCCTCAACCCTTCCTGTTCCTCCTGAATCTCTACTCTGTAAATACAGCTCTAGTCGGCCTCCTCTGTGCAACATGCCTAGTTCATTTCATTTATTTGACTAGACATATGTTCACAGAGTGACCATAGAAAATGTCCTCATGTTCCTGGCCTTGTCTGTGATACAGATGTGAAAGAGGGAGATGAATTATTGGGAGGACCTTGCCCTACATCTGCTGGGATTCTGAGGGCTCAGGGTCCAAGGGAGTCCAAAGGGATGGCTCTGCTAATTAGAGGAGTCAATACAATGCACACAGAAAACGAAGTCTTCAACAAAAAGAATCTAAAGGATAGTTCATTTGGGGCACAAACACAAGAGGATGCTGTCATCACATTATAGATCTTTATTCTCTAAATATGGAATTCCAGAGCTATGGAGCAGCCAAGCATGCGCTCTGTAGATTCAGAAGAAATCTCAGGATGTCCATCAATCATGCTTATAAAGACCGAATCCATCCTCCACATGGCTGTCCTCTATCTAAAGATTTGATCATGACATTTCCTCTGCTTAGAAACCTCTAGTTCAGCCCTCACTTTCTTTTGGTTATCTCATTGCTGATTGGATGTGAACTTCTTGTGGTGTCTCTCACTGAGATACCACAGCTATCATGGACAATCAATTCCCATTTCAAACAAGGAACCATATTTCTCACACCATTTGATCCTGCCCCACTTGTCTGCTGGGATTTAGGTGTCCTAACTTAAACTTCTTCTAGTTGATCTCCACCCTGGCAAAACTAGTTTCCACTCTTAGAAACTGCTAGAAGCAAGTGCAGAGGTCATGTTGACAGGCAGGCTGTTACATTGGCATTTGAATCTCCCTTCTAGCACAAATCTGTCTGACTATAAGGGTGCATGCCTGTAATCCAAGCACTTGGGGGGCAGAGGCAGGCAGATTTCTGAGTTCGAGGCCAGCCTGGTCTACAGAGTGAGTTCCAGGACAGCCAGAGCTACACAGAGAAACCCTGTCTTGAAAAAAAAAAGAAATTCATTAAGTCAATGTTCCCATAAACTTCATTGTCTTCTCCCTCCCAGAAACACTTGTTTTCTGGGATAATCAAACCTTTCTGTTTCAGGGGGAGAAGAGTGAGATATCTCAGATTATGACCATATGACCCCCACATCCTGTTGAAATGTGTCCTCTTTAGTCATTGTGAGATTGTTTTTTACACAGTAGAGGGCTACTGAGAGTGTAATGCAATGTCCTGCTGCCACACTCCCCACCGTGATGGTCATGGACTCACTAATCTTGTAAGGCTCTAATGAGCTGTTTCTTCTGTAAGTTCCCTTGGTCATTGTCTCATCACAATAGAAAAGCAGAATGCAAGAGTATATTAACTTTCAAGTGATGTGGATTTAGGAGATATGCATAAGGCATCATGTCAACATTACATATTACAGCACTTCATTTTCTTGGGCATGATTCATCTCCTGAGCATTGCACAATACACTTTCCAAATACTCCCCAGGGGCAGTTTCGGATAAGTTTGGGTTTTTCTAATGCTGAAATATACAATACTGTTTATGAAGGCTGAAGACATCAAAAAGACAAGGCTGAGTATTGATACCAGAGATCAGAATGTTAATCACGTGCAGGAAACTACCTTATTCCATACCCTCCTTTACGCCCTATGGCTCTTCTCTCAGCTTCACCAGCTCCAGTCTTACTGTTAAGCTAAACTGTAGATTCTGGCCCTGGGGAGAGTGTTCTCCCCTTCCACTGCCTATGGAGTCTCAGTAGAAAGAACCTTCCACTATCACAATCCCGGCTTTACACCTTAGAAAATGCCACAAAGCCTCTAATGACAGTCACACTCTCATTCCACCAGACCCTTGGTTCATCTCTAAGCAAGTGCTCCCATAAGTCCCATATGCAAGGCTTATCTCCAAACCAGGGGAGCTGCCCTGATCTGTATCAAAGCTTCTTTTGGACACCTCTGAGCCTCTGTTTCTAAGAAAGATAAGGAATGCACAGTGATCACTCTGATAGGTCAAAGAGAGTGAGTATGACCTAAGCAGTGTGTACATGGCTTTCCCCCTGTGGTAGCTCAGCCCTGGGATTTGAGCCTTCTCTGCTTTTAGCTTGGATCCCCTTGACACACTTATTTTTAAGATTAGTCAGATCACAGGCAATATTCATCTTTATAGCAGTCTAAGCTACCAGAACCAAGACTGTGACTGTGTTCGTGTTGGCTCTGGCTAGGCTCACCTCACAAATTAATTTATACCCTCAGTAAATCTAGAAGTATAAGTTACCTGGAAGAAATCAATGGGGGATTCTATAAAAGCAAGGGCTTTCCACAAAGCGCCTGCCTATAACCTTGCTCCTTTGTTTGTTTGTTGCATACCTGACTTATCTCTAATTGTCCTTTGTTAGATCCAGATGATAACAATAAGTCAAGAATACAGTGCTCCATTGTGTTATTCATTGCTTCATATCTTGGCCCTTGTTTGAATGATGAGAAAAGGAAAATTTTTTTCTGTGTCGATCAGTGTCTCAGAGTGAGAGCTGAAGCAGAGAGGCCTAGTGAGGAGTGGCAGGGCCTATGGGGGTTTCCTGGACATCCTCTTACATAAGGATGTAACATGATTCTGGGGGAGATGGTAGTTGTGTCCTTTGGAGCTCTGCAGATGAGAATCCTAAACATTGTGGAATCTGGGCCCCTCTTATGTGCAGGGGTAGGAAATGAAGTCACTCCTGGAAGAGATAGGTACTCAGAGACGTTAAACTGGCAGGGGTCAGTTGAAAGTCAAGAAGCAGTCTCCATGATGATGGGTGGTTGTCTTTGTCCAATGCTTTTCTGAAGTCAGGTCTTCATACAGAAGGCTGCATATGTGAGCAGTGGAGGGATGGGAGCCCTAGGAGAATATGCAGTGTCCAACATGCAATATCTTTGTCCCCAAGCAGTGACCCTGACTCTTTTGCTAACCATAGAGTAGGCTCTCAGAGACAAAGCTGTAGCTGCAGCCCAAGAGCAGTGGGAACGCCCCTCACACACACCATGTGGCTAGCTCTGCAGTCGCTTCGCTCTGTGGGGTCCTTCTCAGGGCTTGAGGGGGGTTTGTTTGGTCACATGCTGTATTCCATGAGTGTCCAATTCTTCCTTCAGATTGAGAAAACATTCCTGGGTGTCTGTAATTTTTTTCCTTCTATTGTGTGCATGCTATGTCAGAAACAGGCAAATTCATTTGTATTTGTTTTTTAATGTCATAATTCATGCGATAACCACATATTCACAACATATACCTGAGTTATGTTATTTTTTTCCTACACATGGCTTCTCTGTGTAGCTCTAGCTGTCCTGGACATTGCTCTATAGATCTGGCAGGCTTCAAACTCAGTGTTCCTCCTGCGTCTGCCTCCCCAGTGCTGGGATTCCAGGATTGTACCACCACTACTTTGCTAAAGACACAGCAGGCATAATGAAAACAAGTGACCAGACAGTTGTGCTTCCCTTGGGTGCCCTACCCAAGCATATAGGCTTTTTTATTCCCAGCTAAATTACCAATATTAACTCTCAGATCACATATTACACAACACACTGCAAATACATCTCCCTTTCTATATGCACATATGTACATATATACATGTTACAGAAATGATTGTAATATATTGTGGCTGCCAAAGGATTTAAGAAGTTTCACAAGTCCTAAGAAACAGGGAAACAGAGAAATATAAAAAGAATCTAGACTGATGAGATAATGAACCAGATTGATGAGGCCAGTTCATGGTATTGGCTTAGAAGCAAAGCTGTAGTGTGGAGTTTAGCTGAGGAAGCAAAGGGCTGTACCAGGCCTTGATGAAGGAACTGGAGGACAGACAGATGGCAGGTCCAGATGGATGAACAAGATGGGATACAGAAGACAGCAGAGTTGCCTTTACCCATAGAACATGGATACCATAGGAACCAAACTGGAACTCCTGAGAGAGTCATCCATTTTTGTCCTGTTGATCCTTGACACATATAACAAGAGGTAAGATAACAAGTTAGTTGTGGGGCCTTCACAGTGCCTTTTATAGATTCCAAGTGATGATTTATACCATTTCCTTAGTCTGATGTGTACACTAGGCTTTCAGCCTGGATTTTCTGATACAATGTACTTCCATATGCACCTTCTTTGCTCTCATTTCACCCAAATAAATATATAGAGTGCCCCACTCCTAAGAATGAATTGTTTGTTTGCTGTGTAGTATGGGTGGTGCTAGACAGGTGCCAGAATTCACATGCCCACCCAGGTTCACAGTCATTCTTCATTCTCAAAATGGAATCAAAAGCTTCAATCCAGGTGGTTGTACCAATTTGAAAACCAATTGTCTTACACATTATGGACAATTTCAGATAGATCACAGCCTGTTCTCAACACCTTCTGAAGAGTCAGTTGTTTATTGGGTAGCTTGTAAGAGCCTTCTATCTTACTCTTATTATAGCCCTTGCTTATTATGTATTATCACTGGGGGGACAGTGGCTTGTTTACCACTTTCTTTCTACCTTCTGGGACCATGTTTGTTCAAAAGGGCTTTGAGTGGGACAAGAGGGACAGTGCTCCAACATGACCTAGTAGGACATTGTGGAATATCTAGCACAGCATCAGAGCTGATACCCAGTGGCCCAAAGCGCTAAGATGCACCTAGTCAGATGCCAGCAGAGCAAGGCATATGTGGGGAGCATAGGAGAAGGCAGGGAAGAAAGTAGGGCATCGGATTGTTCTCAATGGGAGAAAAATACCAGGAGGATATTATGTTTATTTTGTCAGCCAGAGGAAAAATTTTTACTACTTGAAGAAATGGAGATTGGAGATCTGGGTTCATTTATAGAAAGAATAATGTTGGACTTTTACATATTGATGTTGGTGAGTAGAGAAGGCACAAGCATCTCATGAAGCAGGCTGGTCTTTTGAAGTTTACCAAAATTGTTTCCAGCAACTCCAATTTAGGGAACTAAATGAAGAAAAGAAAGTGTGACATTCTCAAAGCTTATGTGTGAATTAAATTTTGTCACAGAGGCTTGTTGGAAGTCTCCTGCACTTCAGGATAAATGTGAGGAAGAAAAGCCCAGGCCTGGGAGAGTGCTCATTCCTTCTTGTTTATGTTGTCCTGGTTCCTGACATTTTCTGAAGGCTGACAAGTGTCTGAATGCACTCCGAAGAGTGCCAGCTGTCACTCTCCAGAAGGGAATAAGATGTGGGGGGGAAGGGAGCTAGGAGGATCACATACTTCTGGTTGGATATATTTTAATTCCTTTTGGGTTTTATATAATGTTTATTATTACCAAGTATTTCCCAAGCTCTCTTTCAATATCTATAAAAAAAAATAAAGATGTTTTGAGACAAATACAAAGAAAGGCAATTCATGACAACCACCCCAGCACTGCAGAAAGTTCTTAGTGGCTGCTTTACAGGGAGGAAGGGGAAAGACAGCCTTCTTTATGCAAACATGTGAAAATGTACACTTCATCAGAACTACAGATAAACATACTAGATTCTGGAAGTAAACATCCATGCCCAGCATAGTAACTCAGCTAAGCCTCAAAATTAACACAGGAGAAGGATGAGAAATAGCAATAAGCCTTACAATAGCAATAACAAAACAAAATATCATCTAACATATATATAGGAAATGAAAAATCCTGTTCTGTAATTAGCAGTTAATGACTAACTTAACACTAAAAAGACACAACTCTATGTGGTCTTCAAGAATCACATTTATTTTAAAAATATCATACCAAAAACTTACTATCAAAGGATGGAAAACAAACAATCAAGCAAATGGAAAACATAAAAAGCAGTTTACTTTTATCAAAGTAAACATCCAACCAAAACTAATTAGAAGAGATTTCTTAAAATAGGACACTCCACATTAATCAAAAGGACAATTCATCAAGAAGATATAACATCTGTAAATTCTATGCGCCAAATATTGGGGTTTTGAATTTCATAAAATACACAGTAGATGACATAATGGGATACGTAAGTCCTGACACAGTAATGGGGGATACTTAAGTATTCCAGTCTTAGAGAGGTATTCTAAGCTAAGGCAAAGAAACTTCAGAGCTAAAATATTCTATGAGTGAACTGGACTTTATTTTTTTCACTCCTCAGAGATGGAATACAATTTTTCCTAGTAGCACATGGAAATTTTTCATTTATAAAACTGTGGACACTGGTCCCCACCTCATGCAGAAGAGCTAGGGGAAAGACTGAAGGTGCTGAAGGGGATTGCAGCCCCATAGGAAGAATAATATCAACTGACTAGACCACCCAGAGTTCCCAGAGACTAAACCATCAGCCAAAGCGTATACGTGGAGGGATCCATGGCTCCAGCTACATATGTAGCAGAGGATAGCCTTATCTGGCATCAGTGGGAGGGAGGATCTTGGACCTGTGGACACTTGATGCTCCAGTGAAGGAGGATGCTAGAGTGGTGAGGCAGGAGTGGGTGAGTGGGTGGAGGAGCACCCTCATAGAGGCAAAGGGGAGGGGGAGAGGGGGGAGGGGATGGAGGGTTTGTGGAAGGGTGACTGGGAAGGGGGATATCATTTGAAATGTAAATGAATAAAATGTTTAATAAAAAATAAAAAATAAAATATCATTTTCATTAGAAGTATTGGCAGGATTTTTGAGAGCTCGTAGACAAGGGCACTTGATAAGGTCTCAGCATTTATTCAGTCTCCCAAACTGTGCTTTATACCTAATAGCCCCAGGTGGTTTCAACCTACATCAGAACCAAGGCAAAATCACAACTATATCTTAAAGAAAGATTTATTATGAAAATGCATGAAATCAATTACACAGTCATATCCACAATAGCAGAGAAACAGCAATGGTGGACCATCTCCATGGGAGACACATGTCCTTTAACTAAACATAAATAATAGAAATAATACCAAACAAAACAACAAAGTCTACACAGAGATTTAAATTAAGAAGAGGGGCAGGAAATCTGAATGTAAGGAGCAAGGCACTTCTCAACGAGAGTGTCAGGGCCGAGGCGGCCTCTCCAGAAGTGGCTCCTCCGGTCCTGAGTCTGGAGCTGCTCAGTTCAACTCCAAGTCATTCACGTACTCATTGACCCAGGGCTCGCTAGGGTTAGCACAGACTTGTCTGCCTTTTTTGGTCAGGAATCTGTAGAAGAAAGAGAGGATAGATGAGAACCCATAGGACCTTAGAGGACATCTACCACTGTTCTTTGCCTCAAGACATATGTCTATGCCTTTGAAATCAAGGCACAGAGACAGACAAGTTTAAATCAGAGTGAAAGCTGATTCAATATCTGACTTCCAGCCCACCATGTACTTCTATTGGCTGTTACTTCTTAAGGAAACAGAAGCTTAAGGGCTAATGACTGTCTGATAGACTATATTTAATAGCAGACTTGGGCATCTTGTTCTGTTTGACCATTGTTTGTGTGGGTAGCCATGGTAGATCATCCTTGGATGACCCTACATTAGACTCCCTGTAACTCTGACCCAAAGGTGTAGCTGCAGCCTCACGAGTTTCCTATATTAGAAAGCAATGGGTTTGATAATCAATATGAATATGTCTCCCAATTTTTCAAATGCCCTTTCTTCATGCTTTTCTAACATAGTTTAAGCAATCTGTCTATACCGCATGCATCATCTTCTGTTTCTAGTTTTGTAGTGTGTGGCAACTTCCTCCCCAAAAGCCATCCCCTACTCCACACTTCACTGCCCATCCAGCGCCTACCAGAGCCTCATGACCTCACTGCTCTTTGGCAGAGCCTCAGCCCTTACAACTGACCCCTGCCGGTTAGATAACATTCTTGCCTGGACCTGGCCCTTTCCAAGTCTTCCCTTCATCCCAGTGTGTACTTACACCACAGCTGGCTGGGAGCAAAGGCTGCTGGTCTCATAGTAATCCATCACAAAGTGTCGCTGAAGCTTCCGGGAGGTGTAAGAGAAACAGCAGGAAGTGGGAGGGTCCGAGCCCACTGGAAGGAAAAGTGAGGGTAAGGTCAAACCCGTGCCAGGCACTGCTCATTATCCGTCTTCATTGAGCATTCTTATGAACTACTGGACCCCAAAACATGGTCCCTTGAATGGATGACCATGGGGTCATCCACCCAGAATGAGACTTCTACTCTAACTAGATAGTTCTCAAAGAAGAAGGGGGAACAAACCTAGAAGATTGAAACTGAATCAAAACTCAGAACATCTCTCAATTGATTCATATTAAGGGTGGGGAAATCAAGGCGTAAAGGCAAACGTGTTTAAACTAGAGAGAAAACTGATTCATTATCTGACTTCTAGCCCACCATTTCCCTCTATTGACCGTTAATTCTTAAGGAGTCTTAAGGGTTAATGAGTCTTGGTAGAGTCCATATTTAACAACAGACTTGGAAATCTTCCCAGCTCTCTTTTGTTCTCCTGCCCAAACCTCACTATTGGGCTGACCCCAGCTGGAAGAAGCGGCTGGAAGAGTGGACTTACTTGGAGCGGAGAGCACTGGAGCACAGAAGGCAGCCACGAGCAGGAGGAGAGAGAGAGCAGACACACAGAGCTTCATGGTGTTGCTGGGAGATAGGTCTGCACAGAGCTGAGACTGCCGGGCCCAGAAGCTTCAGAAGCTGGCCGAGTGCTGTGCTGATCTGAGTTGGGAACCCCTCTTTATAGGGACTCTGGGGCCTAAGACATGAGTTGGGGTTGCAGGAAGGAAAACGGAATTTCATGAGTAAAGATGATGTCATGGCATCAAGAAAGAAACTGAAGCAGGCAGAAAGTGAGGAGTTCCTGCCAGACTGTCTTCCCCCAGCAGTGACATCACGGAAGAGAAAGGAGGGAGATGCAGTGGAGAAGTGGGGGGCATGCTGGAGGGGGAAGTGGTACACCAAAGATAGAGACTGAGGCGGGGAAGTGGGGGTTGTGAACCCGAGAGGAAGGATGCAATGTTCACACCTGCTAGCAAAGGCTTGTGGATAAGAATTCACTGCACTTGGGGGTCGGCATCTTCAGGCAGCATAGACTTCACGTCAGTCTTTCCAGGGTGGCTGTGATCTCCAGAACAAACATAGGGTGTGACCACAAGAGAGAAGACATTGACCACTCCGGACTCTTCCACACACAAAAATACCATTCGATCAGCATCATTCAGAGGAGTTGGTTTAGCCTATCTAGAACAAGGAAGGGAGAAGAAAAAGAAATAGATATTTCAGGACATTTTATTGGAATGGTAAGAGAAACAGTTTGGAAGTCTGGAAGATCCAACAAATGTTCTAGTGTAAATAAGGATTGATACCTAGTCTGATTCTGCAGACAGAATGTGTAGCCAACCTAAACATATGGGTGTTTTCTGGCCAGGCCCTAGGAAATACCTCATGTTCCCAACTGCTGAGGACCTGTGTAGAAAGAAGATGCAGTCTATCAAGGCTGGAGACAGTCAAACTCAACGTAAGGCAAATGAGAGGAACTGGATGGTGGACCCAATGTCACACTCACTTTTAGCTCATTACCCTGACTTACCTGCTTGCCCTAGACCTCACACTTCAACATGCTCCTCTCAGAAACAACAACAACAAAAAAGAGTAAACCAAGGGAGCCGGGTCTCCTCAGTGCTTCCAAGTTAAAAGCTGGAAGGGACAGAGCAGTGGCCTGGGGTACTTCACAGTCATTTCACAGAGCACAAGTTTGTCCTCCCTCATCAATCCGCTTCTCCCAATGCACAGACTGCACCCACCACTCTGCTATGCTTTCTGTTCTCAGCCTCATCACCCTGGTCTTGTGTTCTGTGTTCCCTGCTGCACACTAGCTACTCTTTCGGATGAGCTTTCTGGGTTGGTGGAGAGTCACACTCACACATCAAGAACTGGTGTCTTGGGTTCTTAGGTCCTCGTGGACTTCATTTCCCATGGCATTTCAGTTCAGCCCAACTTCCTGCTCATCCTGTTTGTCAGAGCACAGACAGGATGATCTTAGCCTATTGATGGCGTGGACAGTGATAGAATGTCCCATGAGGTGGAATAAAGAGATACATGAGAGGTAGCAACGAGGTATCAGGGAGCCTGAGGATGCAGGTTATCCCTCATGTGTAGGTAGAAAGTTCCAAGGTCGAAAATCATTGAGCTAAGGAGGAGCCTCTGCCTACACTGGCCTGTGTCTTCATCACCTTCTGGAGGAGGGCTGCGGGGCCACCTGCTCTGGGGAACTGAGGGTGAGAGATGTTAATGGATGATTGATCTGTGGGGGGAGTCTTGTTATAAGTAGAGCATTCTCAGAGAAGGTGAAGACTGTTCTAGAAGGTTAGAATTGGAGTGAATCTCAGACTATATCACATTGCCTTCATATTACAGATGAAAAAAAAACGGCGTGGAGAGGACCCTCTTAAACCTGTAGTGTGGGGTGGAGCCCATGGGCAGTCTCACTTTAAACTGGCCCTTTCTTTCTTCCATCCGTTGTTTACTCTCAGAAAGTGGGAACTCAAGTATCAGGATGGTCTAAAGGGTACTAGGGGGTGGTAGACTCTAGGGAGAGATGAAAGATCCACAGAGGAAGCAGAGGTGTCCAGCGGACAGCCTGGCCTCTCCCTAGGTCAGTGTGAGGGTTAAGACTGTTAAGGAGATCACTGAGTGTTGGGGGCCAAGAGTGAGCACATGCTTGGAGCTAGGGTGTTAGTAGAGGACGAAAGCTGGGATAGGGAAGCCATGGTAGCTGAGACACAGAGCCATTTTGCTAAGACAATAAACCAAGAAGCAGTTTTGCCACTACAGTGTCTCAGTCACTTTGGGGGAAATGAAAGCAGATTCTGAAGCGTGGATGGAAGAGACATATGGAAGATGGTTGTGCAGAGTGAAGGTTCTGAGTGGCATCTGTAGCAGAGGGTACCAGCTGAAGCAGCTCATTAGCAACTACTAGACTCTGGCGACCAGGCCCTAGTCACCAGCCACAGCCTGTGACTTGGCTGTTCCTGGTAGAGGGCAGTAACTTCGGAGCATGTTAAATTCCTGAGCAAAACACCTAATCTCACCAGTAACTGGAAACTTCCAGCATTTCTTATGAGGCCTCTTTCTTTGGTTGATGCTTGTACATGTTTCTACCCTCTTCCCAGTCAACTGAGAGGAAAGGGAAGGGTAAGGAAAAGACATGACAGGGTTGGGGAGTGGGTGTCACAGGGCTAGGAGGAATCAAGGGCAGATAGGATTCGTGTATACATGTGTCAAATTGTCAAAGAGAAAAATCTGAAGTCTGAACTTTTAAAAGAAAATTACATTAGTTTGTTTCTCTCCTATCAAAAGAAAAAAATGTTTTGGTTGCTATAAAAAAAATTTAGAAACTTCCAGAAGACATGAATCTTCAAATCCTTAAGATTTAGGATGACTTAGAATTCTCTATCATTATATAGCAAGTTTTAGCTGTTAGTACTTAACATTCTATCTCAAATCAGCATGGCTTCACATTGCTGGTTAATATCTATCAGGGGTGTTAAAGACTTAGTCATTAGCTGAGACAAACATTGAGGAATCTATGACATTCCATTGCCTGGAAGTACTAACACTTGTATTTAAGGATGCTACTACTTAGGTAGCTCCGTCCATTCCACTGTTTTGAACTTTTCTTTAAGTTGAGTTGAGAACTGCGGGTGATGAGCTGGGCGGAGTCAGTATTGGTTACTGGGCAAAAATCAAGAAACCTGTGCTTATATGAGTGAGATGCATTTATTGTACCCTGTTTCACAGTAGGGCAACAAAAGACAATGGTAATGGACTGTATCTTTCAACAGAGCTAGAAGAAAAGATCATGAATATTTTCACCACCAAGAAATTCCTTGATAGATAGGCAGATCCTGATTTGAACATCAGTCATACATGCTGAAATAGCGCATGGTACCTGTAAATCTGTAAAGTCTGTGTTTCAATGTTAAATACTTTTTAATTTAAAAAACTGGAGACTTACAAAACTGTAAATGATAGTAATTGTGGTTAGCACTTAACACAGCACTTACCATGAGCCAGTGATAGCCTGAGTACTAGTGTATTTCACTCTCTCTGTGGTCCTCTGAAGTAGGTATCATTGTTAGTCCCTGTTACTCACAAAAGCACTAAGCACAGAGAGGTGAATAAACAATAGAAAAACACACAGCTAATACACCACAGATTGGGAAATGAAACTAAGGAAGCCTGGCTCCAGGATGAGCTCATCAGAAAAGGAAACTCACTTCATTATAAATTGCTGTCAAAAGCTTAACGGTCACATCTTGTCAGTATACCACAGTTCTCGGTTCATGTGATTGGGGGCAATAGAATCCGTAAACTTCTCTCTCTCTCTCTCTCTCTCTCTCTCTCTCTCTCTCTCTCTCTCTCTCTCTGTCTTAGAAAGTGTGATAATTTTAGGAGTAGTTTTCAAAGAGATGGGGGGCAGCAAATGGGCATATGTGGTGTTAGAGCAGAAGGGGCACAGCAGGGGAGGACTGGAGACAGGAGGGGATGTGAGGGGACAGCAGGGAACGGGGGTCAAGAAAAAATCTACATTTAAAGGTGCCCTCCGGCCGGGCGGTGGTGGCACACGCCTGTACTCCCAGCACTCTGGGAGGCAGAGGCAGGCGGATTTCTGAGTTCCAGGCTAGCCTGGTCTACAGAGTGAGTTCCAGGACAGCCAGGGCTACACAGAGAAACCCTGTCTCAGAAAAAACAAATCCAAAAAAAAAAAAAAGATGCCCTCCAATATCCAGAGATACTGCATGCCCTCCAGAAACCAATACCTAGCCAAAGCTTAATCTTTAAATAAAAATGACAAAATTATGTGATTGTTTTCATCTTTAGTAAGTAGTAAAATTAGGGGGATGGAGAGGAGATAGATGCCTCAGTATTTACGAGCACTGGCTGCTCTTCCAGAGGACAAGGGTTCAATTCCCAGCACCCACATGACAGCTCACAATTGTGTAGGATCCAATTCGCTATTCTGATGTAGAGACAGACATGCAGACAAACCATTCATATACATAATATAAATAAATAAATAAATCCTTTTTTAAAATAGTAACATTTATGTATACCAAAAAATAAGACATTTTCTTTATTTGTCCTAAATACGGATGGCCATGGATGGCTGCCATGGGACGGGCCTGTACCCATGGTATTTCACTCTGCCCTGTGTTTTGTAGAAAAGAGATGCTTTGTCCTGCCAAGGTACTCATCACAAACAGCTGCCACAGTTCACAGAGGCATTCTCTTGGTGGTTAACGAGTCTGAAGAACAGGGTTCAAAGCCAGGTAGGCAGGCAGGGGCCAGGTCATAGGGAGGTTTCCATGTCACAGGAAACAATGAAATGGAGTTAAAGAACATCTGAGGAAGAAGAGACTGTCTGGGGCTTTGTCAAAGCTGGAGAGAAACCTTCCTTCTAATCTGCAGCTTGTGATCCTGCTGAGTAGCCCAAGGGCTGACCTCAGCAGCATTCGTGGGTAGTAAGCAACTGCCTGAGAGCAGGTGCTCATAAAAGCCAGAGGCATCTGATACCTCTGGAGCTGAAGTACATACAGGTGGTTGTGAGCTGCCCAACATGGGTGCTGGGAAATGAATGCAGATCTTCTGCTAGAGCCCTTCCTTAACAACTGAGTCATCTCTCCAGCAATTGCACTCCCCCCACCCCCAGCCCCGTCACACCTCCACCCACTGCCACCACTGTCCCCTCCCCCTGTTGCACGCTACCACAGCGCCTCAGTTTTAATTCCCAGTATAGACTAGTATAGGTGATTGAATAGATGCAGGAAGTTGTGGGCGTAGAGAGTGTGACTTCCTGGTTTCTGGTTTGGAATCTTGAAAGGACAGGATGTTTTCCTGGGATAGATGATCCAGGATTCAGGGGGCAGATGGAGTCCAGTTCAAGATATATGATATACAATCTAATCTACCGTGGATAATCATGTGCATGCGCGCACACACAGAGGAAATGGCAAGAATGCATGCAGGAAATGAAGGGCTCCTGTAAGGGGAACAGATGGCATCACTGAGTCCTTGTCTCCTGGATGTGAGAAAGGGGCCTGCCTCCGGGATGCTGGTTCTGTCTTTGAGTGATGGACTCTGGCCTACTGCAACCTATGGAAGGCCAGGAGTAGACTTAACAAGAGTGTTATCATTGGTTAGCCCACTCATGGGGCCGCTGATGTCAAACAAGAGCTAAGACTGGTATCCAGGGAAGTAGAACCTCAGTGGGGACATTGGAAAGAAAACAATAGGTAGGGGTGGATTGTGGGAAGCGTGGGAAGCAAGGGATTGTGGGAAGCATGAGAAAGTGAGAGAAGGTAGTGGAGCAGTCGATGACGAGGAAGATGAATTGCCCCAGAACTCCCTGGATCCATAGAAGGGATAGTCTCCTGGACTGTGGTGGGGCCTTGAGAAGGCTGGAATGAACTGGAAATCTAGGACATAGATTAAGTCCCTCTGCACTGAGGGGGCCCATTGTGCTACTTTCTGTCCTGGTTACCTAAATGATCTTGGTGTTTCCCCTGAAGACGAAGATCTTGCCTCTATGGTCTTTCTGTAATCCTTCTCCTCCCGTTAGTATTTCAGCTCAATGATGTGTTTTAATGCAGAAGAAATCCTTATCAAATCTGGGACTTGCTCACTCGCCTCACTTCCTGCCAGGCCTTGTAGCGTTGTTGGCGATGCAATGGAAAATAACACACATGGAGAGGTGTGTTGCCGACACATGTATGACCTCCATGTGTGACCCAAGCAAGCCATTTTTCCTGGAAACATCAATCAGTCACCTAGAACATTTCTGACGTCTTCCAACTCAACCCTTCCTTGACCCATGAGATGTGTGTGTTATGCGTATAAGCAAGTCATCTTTCCAATCCAAGTGAAAAGGGCATTTGGGGATTGATGCAGAAAGTCTTAAAATTCTATAAACATTAAGGATCTCATATTCCATCAATTAACTTCATTTAAAAGAACGAAATTCTACAAATTAGAGAATAGGTCAGGAGACCCACCAAGTTAGACAAATCATATGCTAGGATTTGGTTATCTAGCCACCAACTAGACATGGGCTGAATTTGATTAAAATGGAGTAGGCGTCATTTAAATTTTAAAACAAAACATTACTGAGATGACTGGCGGCCCACTGCAGTGAGTGCCATAAGTCTGCAAGTAGGAAGTGTCCATTGCCAGAAAAGTGATGACACAGCGGCTTTCATTTCCCCTTCCACCTCCCCCAGCTCTTAGAATCCAGCCCTCAGAGACTGAATCATAGGTATGAAGGTGACTTCCTAAGAAGTGAGAAGACTGTGGCGGGGTTAGGGGTTAATGACTGGGAGACAGAAGCAGTAGATAGATAACGACATGTGGTCTGATAAGTTCCCGTTGAGACTGAGCACAATCTAGATGTTGTAGGATGACTGTGTGTGGTTTTGCTTCTGTGACAGGGTCTCATGTAACCAAGGCTAGCCTCATATTCTTTAGGTAGCTGAGGATGACCTTGACCTTCTGGTTCTCCTGCCTACACTCCTGGTTTTCCTGAATGTAGTTTCCGACGAGACAAGTGATTATGATGCTTCTCTTTAGAATTGTGAGCAGATGGGAAGAAGCGTGGATGCCCTGCCCTTGCCCTTGCCCTTGCCTTCACTTTGTGTCTCTTGCTACCGGCAGTAGCAATCACTCAGAGGAATGGAGACAGAGCCTGTGTGCTTTCAAGACTGTAAGAGCTGGAGGACTGGGGCACGCACTTCTAGAAGCACCAGTTCACATGGCAGTGTGAATAGGGGAAATTTTACAAGGCCCCACCCCTAGAAGAAAAGTTACAGGCAAGCAATCGGCTGCTGAGAGAGGGACGATAAGATTTGTTCAGGGATGAACCCCCAATAGGCTATCCAAATCCAAGCCATCAGCCCTAAATACCTGTATGTAAGAGCAATGCTAAATGGACTCAATGGGTTGATATATATATCAGAAACAATTGTAGAAGAAGCCATGAATTTGAGAGGGATCTGGGGGCGCAGGAGAAGTTGGGGAGGTGGACTAGTGGAAAGGATGTAACTCAGTATGTGGAGCCAGCAGAGTGTCAGTCCGTATAAGGCGAGAAGAAAATCTGGTTCAACACAACTCAGTAGCCCGTGTTGGTTCAAACCTCTGGAGTCTGACACTGGGCAGTCTATCTTACGCATACTTAAGCACAGTACAGTTTAGAAAAATGTTTGCTGGTGTGGCACAGACCCCAATTACATGGAAACTCTTCTCAAAGTCCATGTCACTTGGTCTGTGAAGATGGGTTTGAGAGATAAGCTACATGTGTTTCCATAATGGGCTAGGGGGAGGATCTGGTGTCGTCTTGGTCGTACAGAGTGTGTAGAGATCATTTGGGCTCTTCGCCACTTCTGGTCCTGCTTGTGAGAGCTTGAGGGATCCCCTGGCCATACAGATAACACAAAGGTTACCTAGACAATTAGCCACTTCTGGTTCTGCTTGTGGGAGTGTGGTACAGCCTGGCCATACAGAGTACAGATCACAGTACCACTAGTCGCAGCCTTCTGGGTGGAAAAGCAGGTTATACATCTCTACCCTTGAAGAGACAACCAAGTGTACTTAACATTGCTGGTTTCTTGGAGCTTATCTGTGAATACAGGGGCACTTGTGCTCCCAACAACACTACTAATGTATGAAAGTATCAAAAAATTAAGTTAAAAAATGCTACAGCATAACAATAAGAAATGCTTAAGGACACGGAAGACAAAATATATTTGAAGCCATTAAACTTAGCCTCTAGTCACTAGTAATTAATTTTCACTCCTTTTTAGATGAGAACTCATTTTTGTTTGTTTGGTTGGTTGGTTGGTTGTTGTTCAAACAGGGTTTCTCTGTGTAGCCTTGGCTGTCCTGGAACTCGTTCTGCAGACCAGGCTGATCTCAAACTCACAGAGATTCACCTGCCTCTGCCTTCCCTGGTGCTAAGATTAAATGCATGTGCCTCTACCATCCAGTAAGATTTCTTTTTTAAGATTTATTGATTTTTATTAGAGGCATATGAGTCTTGCCTGCATGTATGTATATACATTGTATGAGTGGCCTGTGCCCAAGAAAGTCAGCAAAGGCTATTGGATGGCCTGGAAGTGCAATTACAGGTAGTTGAGAGCTATCATGTGAGTGCCAGCTACTAGGCCCAGAACTCCTGCAAAAGAGGCCAGTGCTCTTAATTGCTCAGTAATCTCTCAAGCCATGAGAAATCTTGATGCAAAAATCTCAGAATCAGGGAAGTTCAATCTGAGCAAGACTTTGATGTTATAAGCAGCCCCTCAAATTGTTCTGGTAGTCCTTTCATTTTGTGAGACAGTGAGATCTATCTCGTTTCAAAAATGCAAAATGCCTTAGCAAGCTTTCTTAGCAGGCTACATTATTTGCTACACATATACTAAGGTACTATGAAACCTAAGCGGAGGTCCAGAGACATATGTTTAGATTAAAAAAAAAAAAAAGGTCCCAAGGTGAGACATATCTGGCCAGCCTCAGCCGCTGGGAATTACCAGTCCTATGACTTTCTTTTCTGCCTAAAGGAGATAACATTTCCTAGCAACCCTCCGTTTCCTGCATACTTTTCCCTCAGAAGATAGATAGCAACACCTCCTCGAAACCTGAAGTGTGCTTGTATCACTCCTCTTCCTTCTTCCATAGCAGCTATTAATTTTATAGCTGACCAGATGTTCTCCAGATGGCCAGGCCAGAGCTGTTAGTGCCCTTGGTGCCTAAAATGGGCCACTCACTTCAAAAGTCAACTTGCCCATAAACCTCTTGCCCAATCATGTGATGCCAAGACCGCCCCCCCACCCCCTGCTTGTGGTTTTTTTTCTTTAAGAACCCCTTCCCCCAGACCTTGTGGTCTCTCACCGAACCTGCTGCATCAGGGAAGGTTTGCATCCCTAGCTCAAATACACCCTCGTGTGAATTGCATCAGACTCTAGTCCTGGTGGCCTTTTGGGTTTCATGATCTGGGCATAATAATACCTGACTGCCTGACTTCAGTCCCTGAAGAGAGGAAACTGGTGAATGCTGTCCTCTGACCTTCACATACGTGCTATGTCACACAGCACACTCACATGCACATGAACACACATGTGTGCATGCACGAGATGCAATGTAGTAATAATAATCATCATAATAAAATAAAAATTGGAAACAAACATGACTCTGTTGACACTTGGAAGGGACAGACTTGCCTGAAGCCCTCCACTGTTTTCTTGGATCTAACCTGTGAGCTCCAACTCCTCTGAAGAGATTTTAAAGCCTCGTTGGCTCAACCCACCACAACTAAGCTTCACCATCTCTGGTCTCCAAATTCTCTGTCATTCCACTGAACCCACAAAGTTATACTCTACCACTCTGGTCATATACATTCAGATCTTGTGTGATTCTTTTTAATTTTTTGAGATTATAATATAATTACATAAATTTCCCCTTCTTTTTCTTCCCTCTATACTTTCTCTCTCAAACTCATGACCCTTTTTTTCTTTGTCATTGTATATATATCCATATATATATACATGTGTATAGTGTGTGAGTATATATGTGTGAGAGATAGATACATAGATACATACATACATACATACATGCATATATACATACATAGAAATATAGATACATAGGTAGATAGTTTGTGTGTATTCTTTTTTTTATTTTTTTTTATTTTTTTATTTTTTTTTAATATTTTATTTTCTATATTCTATGTTTACATTCCAAAGGCTTTCCCCTTTCCCAGTTCCCACCCACCATAGTTCCCATAGTTCCTCTCCCCCCACAACTGTTCCCCCTCCCCCCTCGGTTTCTTTACTAAACTGGATGCAATCTTTACAGGCCCAGGGTCCTCTCCTTTCTTCTTCTTGGGAATCAATTGACTTGCTATTTGTGTCTTGAGTATTTAGGGCTTCTGGGCTCGTTAATATCCACTTATCAGTGATTGCATTTCATGTGCATTCTTTTGTGATTGGGTTAATTCACTCAGGATGATATTTTCCAGGTCTAACCATTTACCTACAAATTGCATGAATTCATTATTTTTAATTGCTGAGTAGTATTCCATTGTATAAATATACCACATTTTCTGTATCCATTCCTCCTTTGAGGGATATTTGGGCTCCTTCCAATTTCTGGCTATTATAAACAAGGCTGCTATAAACATAGTGGAGCATGTGTCCTTATTGCATGCAGGGGAATCCTCTGGGTATATGCCCAGGAGTGGTATGCCAGGGTCCTCTGGAAGTGACATGCCCAATTTTCTGAGGAACCACCAAACTGATTTGTTTGTGTGTATTCTTAAATACATAAATACAATGTGGTCAGTCTATACAATGTTACTTGTTACTTGTATGTATGTCTTTAGGGCTGACCATTAAGTATTGGATAACCACTTGATGATCTCTTTAGCTCTCTACCCTGAGAAAGACTATAAAACTATTCCCCATCCCCCACTCCCAGCATTTCTTTGCTGCCAGTAGTTCTTTGTGTAGGATTGAGTTCCTCCTTCCCTCTTAGCTTGTCTATTGTTTTTAGTCCTTGTTCAGGTCATACTCAGGCAGCCATGTTGTCAGTGGCGTATTTTCTGTGGTATTTTTAGGAGACAGTATCACAGCAGACTTCCTGCTTCTCCCGCTTAAGAGCGGGAGGTTGTAAGCAATCTTTCTGTCCCCTCTTACCCAATGGTTCCTGAGCCCTAGGTGCAGTAACTGTGTGACTCCACAACTCTGCCGTTATACGAGTTGTGGATTTCTGTAATATCTTTGTTGAAAGGAGAAGTTTCCTTAACTTTGTGCTTTTAAGACCCTCTCAAAATGCAGCCCTTCTCTGAAGGCCCCCGAGTCCCTCTGCAGAAGGTTACGCCTCCCTCCCAACTCAGCTTTCCTTCCCATAGCACCTCCTGCCGAGTCCCACGGTCCCTATTCACTAACTTCACCTGTCCCTGCCAGACTATGGGATGTGCAGATAAAAGCTATAAAAGAAGAGAGAGAGAGAGAGAGAGAGAGAGAGAGAGAGAGAGAGGAGGGAGGGAGGGAGGGAGGGGGAGGGAGAGGGAGAGGGAGAGGGAGAGGGAGGGAGGGAGGGAGGGAGGGAAGGAAGGAAGGAAGGAAGGAAGGAAGGAAGGAAGGAAGGAAGGGAGGGAGGAAGGAAGAGAGGAAGGAAAAAGAACTCAACCATTTGTCACAGCAAAGTATCAATCAAGCATTTGGGCAAAAACTTGAGTCTATCTACCAAAAACTTTTTTCAAGGGCTAGAGAGATGGTTCAGTGCTTGCTCTGAAAGCATGAGGCCCAGAGTCCAGATCCCCTAAACGCCAGCAGGCTGTGTTCTGCTGCGTGGATTAAACACATTAATAGGCTCCAAGTCACCAATAGTGCATCAGTACTGCACTGAGGAAAGAAATAAAGGCATTTCCCCACTTTGAGTCCCTTAACCAAGATTGAGTCCAGATTTGAATTCTCCACTTCATGCTCCTTGTGTCCTCTGTCCTCTGTTATTGGATAACCACTTGATGATCTCTTCAGCTCTCTTCCCTGAGGAAGACTATTCCCCATCCCCCACTCCCAGCATTCCTTGGCTGCCGGAAGTTCTTTGTGTAGGGTTGAGTTCCTCCTTCCCTGTTAGCTTGTCTATTGGTTTTGTTCTTGTTCCTGTTGCATGAGACTGAATCTGTGTCTGCCTGAAGGCTCCTGTCTTGAGAATCTGTCTCCATATCTGTCTATGTGTGACTGTCTGTCTGTCTATGTCTGTGTGCCCCTATCCCTTATGTGACTGTTGTATGACTATATCAGTTGTGGACTCTCCCTAACACAGGCTTTGCTTTGTATTTATTGAACATCACCTAGGGAAGGAAAGGGACACGTTATAGAAGTCTTTACAGGACTGCATTAAATCACTGGTTCCAATTGACCTGGACAAGAAACTGTACTACAAGTATCATTGCATGTCAGCCAATATCCATAAATGGGTATTCGTTTTAGAAGGGTTCTTTCAACCTCTGTATTTGCTGCTTTCAGAAAATGGTACAGATGCATTGTTCTGGGTCCAGGGGCATGGAAGAGTACATAAGATTACGGCAATGCTTTTGCTTAGGTTGCAAAAGTTGATCACATGAGAAACCCACTGCAAATACTGTTGATTGTTACATTATTTTCCTAAAGGCAGGTTAAATAAGCAGGCTGAGTACACAGTAGGATAGCAGTCTTAAGTCCTAAGTGATCTCAAGGTACATCATTAATTCTGAGTGTGAGATCCAGCAAAAGTTCCAGTCTCGTAGAATGTATGAGACATTTGTTTAATCATAATATTGTATCACCACAGCCTGCCTGTTAATTCTAGTCTTGGAGCACAAAGACTGGGGATAATATGGCAGATCCTATTGTTAGTGAGCTCTGGATTTGATTAAGAGACCCTGATTCAATAAGTAACATGGAACATCAATGGGGACATGTTTTCTGACATCAGTCTTGCACATGCATGAACTTTCACTCACATACATGCAGACCACACACATATACACATATGTGTGCATGCTCACAAGCAGACATGATGCTACATGCTTGTAATCCTAGCACTCTAGAGCCTGAAGCAGAAGGATCTTATTTTTGGCTACCTAGTGAGACCTTGTCTCAGAAGTTAAAAGTAAAACATTTGATAACCGCTTACTTTTAAACTGGTGGTATTGAAAATGCTTTAAACTAAGTGAGTTCATAAGTATGTGTGTGAACAGGATGATAATATCTCACCCAATAAAATAAGAAAAAAAATCTCAAAATATAAGAAAATTAACCACTCACAGGCCCATCACACAGGGTTTTAATAATTCTTTAAAGCTTTTATTTTTAAGTGATTTAAAAATTTTTTTCAGTATTATTTATTTATAATGCCTGGGTTTGGTGTGAAAAACTGTGTATATTTCCAGATATTTATAGAATTCTTCACTTTGTAAAACTTGTACGATGTTTCCTGATTTTTTATCACCTATGTTATGAGTGTATTTATGTCACTTTATTAATTTTAAGAGCTTCATAAATAAGCAAAACAATATATATATATATATACTATAATTTGATTTATAATTCTTTCATAGTGAAAGATTCTGTTTCTTTAGTTCAAAGTTAGAATGACACCGGACCAGATGTCTCAATATTTAAAGAAGGCTTTAAATTTGGATTGTTTCCACAAAACTCTTTCCTAGAAAGGCTTTTTCTAGCTTAATAGGCATAAATATTTTTAGGCTTCTCACATATTAACACCCACACTTGAAGTATCTTTATGATCCACAACTAATGTTCAACCCAGTGGCCTAGTCACTCTGTGGCTGATGATTGGACAAACGTCTTAAATGTGACCTCATCTTCCCCATTGCTTGAGCTGGGGATGCTCTCTCAGTCCCTTGTGGTGGTGGTGGTAGGAGGGGCTGTTGTGCCATGATCCACAGCTCTTCTTCCATGTGGTTAGAGAAGCTGAGAACTAACGAGAGTTTCCGTTCCATGGCAAGGAACAAGGTTGGAGTGTTTATTCACAGAATGGTTCTCATGAGAAGGGACCAGCTAAGAATAGCCCTGGGGGGGACATTGTCCTACCTCCTCCTGCTCATAAGAGAAACTACGAAGTAAGAACGGGTCATGAGTTGAGAACTGAGACTTATATCTCAGAGATGCTATTCTTGGATATCCTGAGCCCCTGTGGTCACTGGGGACCCTGGGTTGTGCAATATCCAACATGTCACCATTGCTGTGCTTAAAATTTTCCCTCCGCTGCCCCGGATTCCATTTCCTCATCTGCCAGCACTACCTATAAGAGAAGGGGCACATGGCTTCAGACACCAGCATACAAGCAGCAGCGAGTGCCAGCCCCTTCTCTGCTCTCCTGACAAGCGCACCCTCTGTCTCCAGCTCAGCATCATGAAGGTCTCCATCGCTGCCCTTGCTGTTCTTCTCTGTACCATGTCTCTCTGCAGCCAAGTCTTCTCAGCGCCATGTGAGTCCACACTGCTACAGGAGGCGTCCCCAGTCTCTGGTCTAGGGCAGACCACAGCAGTCTTTTCAGTGGCTTCAGAGTCTACAAGAGAAAAGAAACTGGTCTTTCTCTTTGAGACTTTTATTTTCCTGTCTATGGTGTAGAAAGGTCTAACTTTTTATAGGACCCAGACCTTGAAATCATAGTGAGGATAGTGCTGTCATGTACTTACTACATGACAGCCCTAGGATTCCTAAGGAACTCCTCTCTCTCTGGGATGCCTTACGTGATGCCCTGGTGTCTTTTTTGCTGACTTCTGGTATTAAAGCGAAAGACACAGGGCAACATGCAGAGGAAGAGAAACCCCACAGTGAAGATATAGATAGAACACAGACATAAACAAAGACAGATATGGGGGCATTTCTGGTCCCAAATGCCCAAATGCCTTCAGAGCCTTAGCCTTCCAACTCCCACCCCCTAGCAAGGCAGCCTTCCTTGCCTTTTAAGTTGAATTAGCTGTCCTGCTCAATGATGACTTGAATTTGTTCTGTCCCTTCCCCTGCAGATGGAGCCGACACCCCGACTGCCTGCTGCTTCTCCTACAGCCGACAGATCCCACGCCAATTCATCACTGATTATTTTGAGACCAGCAGCCTTTGCTCCCAGCCAGGTGTCATGTAAGTTTTGTTCTTCTGCTTTTCCTGATAAGGTGGGGTGTGGAAGAGTATAACAGAGGGTTTCTCAGTCACAGATGGGGAAGGGGGTTCACAAAAAGGGAAGCGCAGGATCATCTAAAGGGATCCAGTGAGAGAGGCTCTGTGGAGCATCGCTGAGGACGGGAGCAATGGGGAAACCACAGAGGAAGTCAGACTCCCCCATAGGATGTTTTCGTTTCTTGACCATCACCTCTCTCTGTGTAGTTTCCGGACCAGGAGAAACCGGCAGTTCTGCGCTGACCCCAAAGAGACCTGGGTCCAAGAATACATCTCTGACCTGGAACTGAATGCCTGAGAGACATGGAGGCAGTGAGGAACTCTCAAACCTCATGGGTCCCGTATAGAGCTGGGGCTGGAGTCCCAGAACATTCCTGCCACCTCCATAGTTCCATCTCCTATAAGCTGTTTGCTGCCAAGTAGCCGCATCCAGGGACTCTTCACTTGAAATTTTATTTAATTTAATACTATTGATTTAATACTATTTAATTTTGTAATTTATTTTATTGTCACACTTGTGTTTGTGACTATTTATTATGAAAGACTTCAGGATACATTCCTTGACCCCACCCCCCTCTTGATTGGTTACAGCTGCGTTTGGTGACAGCTATTCTACGTAGACATGATGACAAAGTCATGAACCGACAAATGTACAATGGATGCTTTGTTTATACCAGAGAAATAATAAATATGTCCTTTACCAAATGACTGGTGTTGAGTTTTATTTTATTTTTCTGGAAAGTCAGAATTATTGGTTAAGAGGAATGACAGCAAAGAATAGGACGCTGTGAAACAGAAGTTGGGAGTGTGGTGGGAAGAGGTGGGGAGATGAGAGTGGGAGACTTCCATGGAGTAACTCCACTTCATACTGGAAGTGTGGATCTAGAACCCTAAAATGGTGGCTATTTTGTGAATCAACTCATAATGTGTCTTCACTAGAAAAAGTCACCATTTAAATAATTATATCATCCAATGGAGTATTAATCATGCATGCCAATCAAGCCTTAGGAACAGTTTTGAGGATTAATCTGAACTCGCTGTTATTTTTATGCTTTGTCCATTTGATATTGTTTTTTTGTTTTGTTTTGTTTTGCTTTGAGATACAGTCTCATTATGTAGCCTTGTCTGGTCTGAAACTCAGAGGTCTTCATGTCTTTGCTTCCTGAATGTTGAAATTAAAGGAGTATGTCACCATGCCATACATCCCCTGAAAGTGTATGCATCAAAAGATTGGTCCTTGGTACAGCAGGGTTCAGAGGAGGAACCTTTGGGAAGTGATTGGTTCATGGGGGCTCTGACCTCATAAAGTCATACTTTAATGGGTTTGGGTAGTTGGATGGAATTTTGTGGTAAAAGTGAGACTTACTTCTTGGTTTCCACTAAAAGGCAGCTTTTCTCCACATGGTTCTGCCATGATAAGGCCTCACCATCTGGCCAAAAGTACCCTGTCCAATTTCAGAAACCATGAGCCAAAATAAACCTTTCTTCCTTTGAGCTGAGTTTCTCTGCCCAAACTGGAGGAGATTTCAATCCACCTGCCAAAACAGCCATAGCTATTGTGGCCACTGTGGAAACAATCTCCCACCCAGGCTTCGAGCACCATTCTGTGGGTGTCTTTGTTTCACTCACCATTGTTCCACATGCCCTGAGATTGTTCCAGAAGTATCAGTTTGCCTCCAGTAACCCAATGGCTTCAGATGGCACTGTGGCACAGCCAGAGAGTCATGAAGCCAGCACAGCAGTCTGACGCACACAGCCCAGCAAAGCTGAGCCGAATGCTGTTTTCACCATTGTGCTGTCTTTCACCTTGGGTTTCTGATCTCTACAAGTTTCATTTGTGGAGGACATTTTACATTATGATTAATTTATGTCTTTCCCCCCAGAAAATTATATCTACTCTTAAAGGACTAACCTTATCTGGCCCTACTTGGGACTATTCCTTACCATGGAGATTATGAAAAGCACAAAAATGTTGGACAGCCCCAGAGTTCTCTTGGCACACCTACCCCTAAGCAAACTCAGAAACAAGAGATTTGGCAACTGATCAGATTGCAAGCTTCTTCCTATATGTAGTATACAGGACATTGTCCCCAGAAAATAAAACCTTAATAAAAAAGTTAGTTTGCCTAAAACAACCTTTGATGATATACATGATATAAAAATAGTATATAAATGAAATATAAGAACTTTCCAAACATGTGGAGACTGGCTCATAATAAGTTACAGTGAGGTCTTTTAACTAAAAAATAGAGAACAAGTGAATAAAACAAGTCAGCCTGCAGTCTGGGACAGCTTTGAAACTTAAAGCTAACTCACAAGTTGTACTTAAACAACTGCATTGTTCAAGGCTCGGGAACGCACCTAGACTGACTAAGATATTGTTCTATCTGTTTAACGTTAAACTTCCCTGAAGAATACAATGTCATATGTAGTAAATGCTTACATAGTATAAAATGATTTTAAATTGATACCTATTCTCTCTGTACTTGTAATGAAGGGCCTTTTTTGTTGTTTTTAATCCCATTGCATCTCCACTTAGAAACTAGGCCATAAACTATTTGCTACCTCTCCTAAGTGGAAGACAGTATGCTTCTGCAGCATAATCTGACTGTCTGGGTTGCTCTGAACTGCAGTCTCTGGTTTTGCACCTCATGGTAAAGCAGCAGGAGGCTAGGTAAAGTAGTAGAGTAGCCTTTGTTCTATCTCAGCAGGGATTGCCTAGCTCTAAGTAGAAGCCTTTAGGGAAGAAAGGGGGAGGGAAGCCTGTCACTGCTCTCCATTCTCAGCATTTGTAGGACTTTCAGAGTGTGTGATCAAATGGCAAAAAGTTCACTATGAGTTTACATATAAATTCAGGTAATAAATTGCATAACCAGTTTATAACAGAGAATGTCTACATGTATATCCAAAAGGAACAATTATCTGGCTATACTGGCTGATTTTGTCAACTTGAAACAAGGTGGAGTTATCACAAAGAAAGGAGCTTCGGTTGGGTAAATGCTTCCATGAGATCCAACTGTAAGGCATTTTCTCAATTAGAGAACAAGGGGGTAGGGACCCTGGTGGGTGGTGCCATCTCTGGGCTGGTAGTCTTGGGTTCTATAAGTAAGCAAGCTGAGCAAGCCAGGGGAAGCAAGCCAGTAAGAAACATCCCTCCATGGCCTCTGCATCAGCTCCTGCTTCCTGATCTGCTTGAGTTCCAGTCTTGACTTTCTTTGGTGATCAACAGCAATATGGAAACTGTAAGTTGAATGAACCCTTTCCTCTTGCTTCTTGGTCATGATGTTTGTGCAGAAATAGAAACCCTGACTAAGACACTGGCTAAACATTCATCATTTGTTACTAGCTTACGGGTTCATAAACAGTTAAAAACCATAACTAAGTTGTCCTTGAAGTTTTGTATAGATCTAAACCCAGCCAATATTTTATCTCCTGTCCTTGCATCTATGGTATACATGTTTAGCTCCTTCGTTATGATCTTTCGTTAATGGCTTTTATAATCCCTTGGAATGTATTCTAGGTTTTAGAGGTCTGTTCATTATGTCAGAAGCAATTAGGCAGGTCTGTTATAAAAGGGACTTGAATGTCTTTGTCTGGTCTCCATCCTGAAGTGATGGTGACCCTAGCATGCTGGGCTTTTCTGCAAGGGTCTTCCTTCAGTGATTTTCGAACCCTAATAGTAACACTTGTCCAGGAACAAAATAACATGGTTTGTTTTTCTTTTGAAATCATGTTTGTCTCTTTTGTGAATCAATAAAAATAAAGAAACATCCTAGTTGCTAGTCAGTCAGAGATGCAAGATTCACCCAGCCATGGTCTCTGACTCATCCATTCATTACTCCCCTCCACCTGTTCTTTATCTCCTTGGCTAGGACCTCATGCTGAGGCTGAACTACCAGGAACACTGCCTATAGTTGTTCTGGATGCCCCTGATCATCTTTAAGATGTCCTCAGTACAAAGGAGAGCATCATGTATTCATGACAGCTAGAGTGGACAGGCTCAGTATAAGTCTACAAGTTGGTCAGGGGAAGGAATTAAGAAAATAGTTTGTGGTTAGCAGACAGGAGACTATCCATCTGTATGGCTGGTTAAACAAACAACCCTTCTCATACTTTCTTTAGGTCACTCCAAGAGACCCAAGATGTTTTTGCCACTAAGGTCCTCCTAATGACATCTCACCCATGGAGTTATATTGGTATCATGTAGTCTTTTATCACTAATAGAGTGGACTGAGTTAGTAATACAAAGCACAGACAAGAGAAGAGCTGCCAGCCCTAGGCTCCCCTAGCAGCTAGCAGAGTGTCAAAGAGCTTTGGAGTGTCTTGAAGCAGTATCTTCAAGATGAGTCTTAAATGGCTTAAAATGGCAGAAGTTCAGAGAAGGTGAGAGACTACAGAGAACTGAGGAAGTCCTCAGAAAACAGACTACAGAAGAGCTAAGAGCTATGGTAGCAGAGGGCTGAGAAAGCGCAGCCACCAAAGGGGACCATAAACATAAATTCTAAGCAGTGTTGGGCCCTGCATTCAAAGTCCAGGCTGAACTTTGGGACCTCATTAAATTACAGTTTCTGTAAGGCAAAGGATACCATCAAAAGGACAAAATGGCAACCAACACATTGGGAAAAGATCTTCACCAACCCTATATCCGACAGAGGGCTAATATCCAATATATACAAAGAACTCAGGAAGTTAGACCCCAGAGAACCAAATGACCCTATTAAAAAATGGGGTACAGAGCTAAACAAAGAATTTTCACTGAAGAACCTTGGATGGCTGAGAAGCACCTTAAGAGATGTTCAACATCATTAGTCATTAGGGAAATGCAAATCAAAACAACCCTGAGATTTCACCTCACACCAGTCAAAATGGCTAAGATTAAAAACTCAGGAGACAGCACGTGTTGGCGAGGATGTGGAGAAAGAGGAACACTCCTCCACTGCTGGTAGGATTGCAGGACGGTACAACCACTCTGGAAATCAGTCTGGTGGTTCCTCAGAAAACTGAGCATGACACTTCCGGAGGACCCTGTTATACCACTCCTGGGCATATACCCAGAGGATTCTCCAGCATGCAATAAGGACACATGCTCCACTATGTTCATAGCAGCCCTATTTATAATTGCCAGAAGCTGGAAAGAACCCAGATGTCCCTCAATGGAGGAATGGATACAGAAAATGTGGTATATTTACACAATGGAATACTGCTCAGCAATTAAAAACAATGAATTCATGAAATTCTTAGGCAAATGGTTGGAACTGGAAAATATCATACTGTGAGGTAACTCATTCACAAAAGAACACACATGGAATGCAGTCACTGATAAGTGGATATTAGCCCAGAAGCTCTGAATACGCAAAGCACAACCCACATATCAAATCATTCCCAAGAAGAAGGAAGGAGAGGGCCTGGGTCCTGGAAAGGCTTGATGCAGCATTGTAGGGGATTGCCAGTACAGAGGAGTGGAGGGGGTTGACTGGGGAACAGGCAGAGGGAAGAGGGCTTATGGGACTTAGGGGAAGGGGGGATTGGGAACGAGAAAGTCACTTGGAATGTAAACAAATAATATAGGAAAATTTTTAAAAAAGGAGCTCCACTTGAGTATCTGTGATTTCCATCTGAATAGAACAAAAAGAGTCCAAAGTAGATCCAGAAGACAATAGTGGTTCTCAAAAAGGTTCCTTGGAGACAGGTGAGTGAGTTTTCACTTAGGAACTAGAAATACAAGCTCCAACCCTTTCCCAAGCAGGAGGCCCATCAAACTATGTTTTCACAAGCCTCCAGGGTATGTTGGTGCATAATAGAATCAAAAAAAAAAAAACCTTAATGCTCTGTTTCATAAAAATACAAGATATGTTTATGGAACAAGGTATGGTGAGGTGGGAGGGGTATTGTCTTTTGGAGAAGAAGAAGGAGGAGGAGGAAGAGGAGGAGGAGGAGAGAAAGGAAAAGAAAAAAAAGAAAGGAAGGAAGGAAGGAAGGAAGGAAGGAAGGAAGGAAGAAAGAAAGAAAGAAAGAAAGAAAGAAAGAGTAAAGGAGATGTTTGATAGAGCCAGGTATGGTGAGGCGGGGGAGGTGCCTCTGCAGGCCCGAGCTGAGGCATCCATTCCCCCTGAGGTACCAACCGTACAATGGGTATAGTGTAGAATAGATTTTATTTAGGGTATGGGAAGGGGAGTTGAGAAGGGAGTAGAGGCAGAGAAAGGTGTGTGCACATGTGTACACACACATACACACACACACACACACACTGTAAGACTCGGGGGAGTCTTAACTTATTGGAGAGACCCCCTGAGTAGACTACGTGGAGATGGAAATTGATACAAAAAGCAAGAGGATTTTTATTAATATCCATCTCTGCATGTGGAGAGAGAACGACCATATGCAGGGCTGTGTGGGCCTTTATACAGTCCTCAGGGCAGCCACCAGTAGGCACAATGTGGTTGGCAGAACAGTGTTACCTTTAAACTAATTGGTTGAATTGGTTGAATTGGTTGTTAGGGGATGAGGTAGGTGGCCAATGGACTCTGGGCCTTTCCTAGTCATAGGGGCCTCCCTGTGGTCTAAGGAATGTAATTTAGCCTCTCTCTTCTGAGAAGGGGAACATTTGCCCTTCTGGGAGGGGCAAGTGTTCCATGACCTTTTCAAAGTTCTTGAGTTAACCCTTTCAATGAGAGAGAGAGAGAGAGAGAGAGAGAGAGAGAGAGAGAGAGAGAGGAAGAAGAGGAGAAGAGAGGAGAGGAGAGGAGAGGAGAGGAGAGGAGAGGAGAGGAGAGGAGAGGAGAGGAGAGGAGAGGAGAGGAGAGGAGAGGAGAGGAGAGGAGAGGAGAGGAGAGGAGAGGAGAGGAGAGGAGGAGCACACATGGAGAGAGGTGGGGATGGAATGTGGAGAGAGGGAGAAAGGGGTCAGGAAGGGAAGAGAATCAGAGAGAATAAGAGAGTGAGGAGGGGGCAAACAGCCCCTTTTATAGTAAGCCAGACCTACCTAGCTGTTGCCAGGTAATTAATTGCCGGGCAGAGCCTAGAAGGAATACCAACATTCCTCTGTTTTGGTTTAATTTAAAAAGGGAGAAACTAGGAAGGAGCTATGGTGAAGCAGGAATAGAGTCGTTGTGATCTTTAGCTACTTCCTGCTGACCTTGGGGCAATGTGTCTCTGGGAAACCTAAGAAAATAGGGATGGAGGTGTTGGTCCAGTCTTAGGAAACTTGCCTGTTTCCTTGCTGTCCAGGGTCTGTGGAAACTTCTGTAGGTAGAAGGAGCAGATCCAGTAGAGGTGTTTGTGTCTATGAGAGTAGATAGGAGCATCTGCAGGTTGCTTCCCTGGGGCTGTTTTGAATGTAGATTTTGAGTAAATGCCTGGACTTGACAAAATGCTGAAACACACACACACACACACACACACACACACACACACACACACGCACGGCTTAAAATAATAAAGTATGTTTGGGTAAAGAACCTTTTTCTTAGGTGTACATTTGAATCCCCTTAGGTCTTGGTGGTTGGGGTGAGGGGAGTCCCAGTCCCAGGGAACATGAACACCCTCTGGGATAAGTGGCAAGTGGGAACTTAGGCTGCTGACTGACTGGTGTGTTTATCTAGATAGAGTCTGTTTGGTCCATGAGAAGTAGATCTGAGTAGGTTTTCTGGAGTTTATAAGTTTATAAAAGAGAAAGATTTGTTAGCAACATGAAGAGTCTTTAAGATGTGCTCAGCGAAGACAAAAACCTTTTGTGGAACAGAAGGAACAAGAAGAGCTTTTTTCCTTCTGTCTAGGGGACTGAATATACATACATTTAGTATAATGAAAAACAACTTTAAGTTTACATTTAAATGACAATTAAAAGAAATTCAAAGCTGGGCGGTGGTGGCGCACGCCTTTAATCCCAGCACTTGGGAGGCAGAGGCAGGCGGATTCCTGGGTTTGAGGCCAGCCTGGTCTACAAAGTGAGTTCTAGGACAGCCAGGGCTACACAAAGAAACCCTGTCTCAAAAAACAAAAAACAAAAAACAAAAAAAAAGAAAAGAAATTCAAAAATTCGATGACCTTGAAAATATGATAGTTGATCACTTAGTTTAGCATGAGAAACACCTTAAGTCTATAGTTAAAAGACAACCAAAGGAAACTTAAAATCTGAACTTGTAATTATAACAGTTGGATCATATAGTGGAATGTTTTATTAGCGCTAGACTAACTTAAAAGAACTCTATTTGATTAATGTTAGGACAGTGGCATAGCAAGGCGGGGAAATATAAATCATTTAGTCACTGGAAACTGAGTTTAGATAAAGAAGTAGCAGAAGGTTACATCTATGAAAGGTTACATCTGAGCTTGTGTATCCTTTATCATGAGCCTGTGAGTAAGGCAAACCTGTCTCTTTGATAAGAGATATGGTAATCTTGACCAGTTACCAAATTGACTAATGAGCTAATATAGTGGTGGGCTACCTTGGAGTAAGGAGCCAGGTCTGTTTTCTGGCTGTCCTTAGAGTTAGGTTAGCTGTCAATGTAGTCGGAAATCTGGGAGGAATAAATAATAGCCTAGATGTCATTAATTAATTACATCTAGCCTAGATGTCAGGCCCAAAAGAAAAAGCTTTGTTCTGTGAAGTAGGAACGTGGGAGAAATGACTCACCTTGTCTTAGGCACTATGAGACATTTAACTCTCTGGGTATCTTCCGTGTGTCCACAGTGTAGGCTGAGCCCTGGCAGCGGGCAAGGCATTGGAGCAGTGTTTCTCAGTCGTTATCATACCCCAATCCAGGCAGTCTTGTTGCTGTGCCCATATCTTCTCAGAGACCCTGGGGGCGGGGTGAGGGGGTCACTGTTAGGCTTTGGGAGTCTCTGGCTGTTACAGTATGCTTAAACATTTAACATTACATTTAGAAGATCTCTGACTAGATTGAGAGCCAGTATCTATTAAGTATATCTGAGTTAGACAACCTGTGCTTGCTTACTTATTTGTTCTAGAATGTATCTATTAAATATATCAATTAAATATATTTAAATTAAATTAAATAAATATTAAATTAATATTAAAAGTACTATTTATCAAGGAAGGAAAGAATGAGAACCTTATCTCAATTGGAAAGTGTCTTTGGAGGCCTTAAGTCAGGCTGTTCTAAAAGCAGTGAAGTCGGGACTGCTCGTAACAAAGACGGTGGGGAGTCATGGGACTGTCCTTAACCAAGATGGCACTGAAGCTACAGCCAGTCGTGGGGTCACCCTTAGCTAAGAAGGCGCTGACGCAATCGCATAGGAAAACCTTAATTCCCTACTACAAAGATAGCGCACAGTCACAAGACTGCCCTGAACCAAGATGGTGTTGAATCTACAACTCTGCCTAGAGGAATGGAGTCATAGAAGTGTGGCTGTGTATCTTAGAATGGACCGGCAGAAGCACGACAGAGACAAACATAGACGAGTCTAAGTGGCACAGTGTGAGGGACACAGCATGGTGGCGGGCAGCGGTCATGGTGTGAGGGGTGGGGTTGGAGAACGAGCGCACTGGTCCATTTCCTGACCCACACCGCAGAGCAGGGCAGCGGCGGCGTGAGGGCCTGTGGGCAGGCAGGAGGGCAGGGTGAGAAGGCGAGTGCCTGGGTGGGGTGTGGGAGAAGGGGGAGTGCCTGCAACTGTGCCCCGCCCCAGCGACTACAGCAGAGTCAGTGGTGTGGGGAACCGGAGCGAAGGGCAAAGAAACAAAGCTTCCAGGGAGAACGAGGGGGAAGGGAAAACCCTACATAGAAATCGTTCCATTTTCTGGATCGCAGTCTCCCTTTTAAAGGGTCACTAAGCAGCCATTTAGAGTTATTATTTTGTGGGAAATGGGGCCAATTTTAGCCTGTGAATTCGACCAGGAGGCATCCCAGTAGGAAGCCGGGGAGTGGTGGCAAAGACCTTCCCTTCTGGGTGACAATAGGAGTTATTAATCTTATCACTTGCCGTGTACTGAAGATAAATTAATAACTAGAATGAAGGAGTTATTGATCGCACCACAGCGTTCTGAGGGTAAATTAATAACTAAGATGAAACAAGCAGTCAGGCTCGGTTTACTAGGTCATCACAAGTAACCTAGCACCTGAGCTGTGGGGCTCAGAGTCCGGGGAGAACGGTTCACCTAGGCACAGCCTAGGACTGTTTTCAGCACCACACAAGAGAAAAGCCAAGAGAGAAAACCATTTGGGGGAGAAATTCGTTCATTCATTCATTCAGACCATTCTATCCTTGATCCAGGGCCATATTTTTACATGGTAGAGTGCTCTGTTTCTCAGGGTGTTAGCTGTTTTAAGGAGGAAGCCAATCCAACCGAAGTCGGAGGCTTGAGCTAATGAACCTTGACTGTCAGGTACAAAGTGGGCCGTGGCCCCAGGTAACAACCCAGATGCTGCTGCCCAGCTAGAATCGCATCTTCCTCAGATGTGACTCCAGAAAGACTGCCGGTGCCTACCACAGTCCCATGAGTCCTTTCCCGGTTTGTGCTCAGGGAAGAGCGTGGTGGTGGTGGTGGTGGTGGTGGTGGTGGTGGTGGTGGTGGTGGTGGTGGTTTTTTTGAGACAGGGTTTCTCTGTGTAGCCCTGGCTGTCCTGGAACTCACTCTGTAGACCAGGCTGGCCTCGAACTCAGAAATCCACCTGCCTCTGCCTCCCAAGTGCTGGGATTAAAGGTGTGCACCACCACTGCCCGGCTAAAATTTGACTTCCTAACCAAGTACTGGTGATGGGTTTTGCTATTCTCTTAGGCAAGTCAAGGTACATATGTCTACATAATTGCATATCAATTTAAAGTTGAAGTACAAGGAAAACTGATATCCCAAAGGAAATCAGTCTGTATTTGTATTGCTTCTGTATTTGGGGAGGGATGTAGCGTGGACTGTGGTGTGGGCTATTGGTTTTCTTTGTTGGCATATGAAGACCATTCATATTTTGTATTTGATGTGTATTTCTTCTCCTTTGCTCTGTAGATTAGAAACGTTCAGCCATTTGGTGGCCCTTTATCTTAGACTTGTGTATTTCCTGTTGCCCCATACAGGACTGACTATCTTCCAAATCTGACACTAAATAGACATTACTACTCTTTACTGTGTCGAGGTAATCACCAGAAAAATGGAACTACACACCCACTCTGGAATCTATGAAGAGGGGCAGAGCCAGTCTGTCACCCACACCACCCACCTCCACTAGCAGACAATGGGGCTTGGGGAAGGGAGAGAACTTAAAACACTGAGTCACTGGTAAGGAACGGCCATATTGAGGAACACAGGGGAGTCCTTCAGTAGCAAACACAGATGCATAGATGGGACCCACCGGCCGTCAGCTTAGGAGTCTCCTTTTCTGGGAACAGCATTAAAAAAAAATTTTTTTTTGTAAGATTCATTGGATCATCAGAGCCTGGGTGGGTAGGTCTTGCTTAAAATGAGCTAATTTGCATTTTGGGGTTTTCAAATGTATTCTCATAATGTAAACATTTCTCATGTCATCACACCATTTGTAAAGACTAAGGAATGTTTCTACATGGTAGATGATTTAAATTACATCCAATTTTAAATTGATGTAAAAGTACTGGAGATTAAACATGTGTATGTATATGAACTCACCACCCTCCCCCACCCCACCCCACTCCTACCTCCTAGGAGGGATTGGATTTCTCTGGGTAGGAAATAAATTCTTCAGTACAGACTTCCTTGTTCAAAGGCTAAGAACATTTTGAGATTAGTTACGCTTAGTCCGTTGTGCTTAGCTTCCATATCTGATATGCCTTAATGCCATCTGACTAGTGTATTTTGGCTTCTGAAGAACCTCTCAGGAAGGACCGGGGACTGAAAGGCTGATTGTACTCGCTTTGCTCGCTTGCTGAGCTGGTTGCTGGTTCTACGGTCTAAGAAGGACTCTGGCAACCGAGTGCCCAGGCCCCAGCTCATTCCTCCCTGGGTGAAATCATTTCGGTTCTATGGCCCAAGAGCTGTGGCAGCTTTGTTTATTCACATCTGTATGGTTAGAACAGCTGTGGAACAGGACAGATGTTTCTGCTGTGTAGAGGAAATCGTGACTAATGAGAAGGAGCCCTCGAAGTGTGATTCTGGGATGACACTACCATTTCACCAACTCGAGCTGTAGAAACCACTTCCCTGTAAACAGCCCGAGCTGACAGAGCACCTGACCTATTCTTGCGGATATGCTGAGCCCCCGTGGTTACCCAAGACCCCTCTTGCATGTACCAGTCAACAGGACACAGCTTTGCTAAAATACTTCCTCTCCAATCAACTCCCCCACGGCCCAGGGTCTACGTCCTGAGAGACTAAGACGTAGCTTGGCCCCGAGAGATGCTGGCAAGTGAGTTCCCAGCCCGGTCTCACTCTGCCCACGCTCCGAGACCCCTGCTAGTCTCCTCCCTTGCCTCATCGCTGTTCCTGGACTTGCTCATGTGAGTCTGTCTTCGATCGTGGCTCTTGTCTCTAGCTTTTGTCAGAACGCATCGCCAAATACTGCAGACAAAAGTAACCACGTGAAACAACTTCACAAGGGAGTTTTCAAACTGCCTTAGGCTATGTCGTGGGGCTTGGGGAGGTGTTCCTTAGCTTCCGATTTTTATATAGTTCAGAAGAAGGGTTGAGTCGTCTCCTATTTGGGAAATGGGGCAACTTAACATGTTTTTTTTTTCAAGAGGTAGAACCCTAGCACACTTGCTTCCCAGCGGCCATCAGAGTGCTGAAGGACCCTCAGTCTGTGTCGCAGGCGAGCCTCAGGGCTGGTCTCTCAGACTGACTGGAGTTCCTCAGTAGAGCTGGAACAAGAGACAGACTATTCATTTAGTGACATTTCCTGCAGGGGGAGATAGTGGCCAACTGTAAAGTAGAAAAAGAAGTGGAAGGGGCGGGACGACTGAAGAGCAATCTCCAGCTGCTACCTTGTTCTTCCCAGGAGTCAGGACCCCTGGGCAGCACCCTCTCCATCTGCATTTTTCTGATTTTATCATTGGTTTTAGAAATATGGAGGTGATTCATTTGTTTCTATGAAAACTCCCTTGGGCTCAGCCTGTGCCTTCCCTCAGAAATGGCATGAAACTCCAAGCATCTGTGGCCTTTTCTGTGAACACACCCCCTACCATCAGCTGGCCCCTAACAAGTCAGCAAGTAACTCTCATGAAAGAAATAGGCAGTGTGGGGTAAAAATAAATGGTCTTCCTGTCCATCTCTGGAAGAGGCAGGAAATGTAAAGTCATCAGGAATGGGTAGGAGAATCTGAAAAGGCCCACAGAGTTGCTGTGGGCATTCTTGGGGTGTCCTGGCATTTGAGAGTGCACAGAAAGGCCAGGCCTGGGAGCAGCAGGGAGTCATGGAGGAGCTGCCTCCAGCAGAGGAAGAGGAGGCTGGCTTATGAGACCACCAGCACCACCCCTGTCACTATGGAAAGATCTAGGGATGAAAGGTTGAGAAGTCGGCCCTGAGAATTAGAATGACCCTGAGCTTAGCTTTCCAAGTCAGATGGGGTGCAGAGAAGAGTGAACCCAGAAATTCTGTTGCCTAGCCTTCCATCTTCATAGCTACTAAGTCAAAAACTGATAGGTCCGTGCCAACTCTCCCTGGCACTGGTGTCAACCAAGGACCACACAGAGAGGCATTCCTATGAGTCTAACCAGTTACATCTATGGGCATATTAGAGAACAGAGAGCCAAACATGGGCTGCTTACCAGAAGAATATACTCTGGGTACTTAATAAATATTGACTTATTTAGTCAAATTAATTAAAAGTTAACCAGTACACATTAATTGTACATAACAATGAGCTTTACTGGGACTTTTTAACCTATGTAATACGTTTTGATCATGCACACTCCTCTATCTCCTTCCCTCCCCTCACAGGGCCCCATCTGTTTTCATTTCTACTCTTTCCCACTATGTTCTATCTATAAGAGAAAATCAAGGGCACTTGGGTTCCCCGGGATGGCTCGTTTTTATTTAACGTGGTGTCCAGTTCCACCTATTTTTCTGTAAATGGTGTGACATTGTTCTTCTTTATGAAGATTAATATTCTATTATATACATGCCTCTATATATATATATCTCTTTCTCTCTCTCTCTCTCTCTCTCTCTCTCTCTCTCTCTCTGTCTTTCTTCTGTTTTTATGAGACAGCATTTCTGTGTAGCCCTGGCAGTCTTGGAACTTGCCCTATAGACCAGGCTGGCTTCGAAGTCAGAGTGCTGGGATTAAAGTTGTGCCCCACCACACCTGGCTAACATATTATTTCTATCAGCAGCAGCAGCAGCAGCAGCAGCAGCAGCAGCAGCAGCAGCAGCAGCAGCAGTCTCGTGATGAGCACATAGGCTAATTCCAAGACTTGGATTTTGTGAATAGTGTCACAATAAACCTGGGCTTATGGGTGTCTCTGCTGTAGGTTGACTTTAATACCAATACTTTGGGCATATACCAAAGAGAGTATGCTAAATCATGCAGTTGCTTGTTTTGTTTTTGGAGAATCCCTATGTTGATTTCCATCATGGCTGTACTCTACATTTCTGCCAACACTGGACAGGGTTCCTCAGCCTCCAGCTTCTCACCTGCGTTTGTTGTCTTAGCTGTTCTGGCTGGGCTGAGATCGAATCTCAATGTGGTCAGACCTGTGCTTAGGCCTCTCTGTTTTTCACTTACCTTCCCATTAACTCTGTACTCTGCCTTTGTAGAGTTGTTAGAATATTTTTAAAGGTTTATTCTGTATACAGCATTATTATTATTATTATTATTGTTGTTGTTGTTGTTGTTATTGTTATTATTATTATTATTCTGCATATATGGCTGCAACAGACTGAACATCTTTTCGTGTGTATGTTTGCCACTAGTCCTTGTTTTAAGAAGTGTCTCTAGTTTATTGGCCTTTTTATTGATTGAATACTTGAGGGTTTTGTGTGTTAACTATTTTTACTTCCTTATTTATTCTAGATATTAATCCACTGTCACATGAAACAGCAGAGAGGAAAATACTCAATACATCCAGCCAGCTGTCTCTAACAGCTGAGCAGCCCATTTGAGACAACAAACAAAAGATAACATGATCAGCATCATTTAGCAGGAACAATTGGGGAAATGCTCTGAAGAAGTCAGACTGACGTTCCAAGTCGAGGGTTCTGGGCAGAGCAGGACCTTCTCTCCAGGACGAGCCTCTGCCATCTCTTTCCCTCAGTGGGTATTTTTCCATTATAGATTAAACAATTGTAACCCTGGTTAGAAACGGTTTACTTCTTAGCTGCTCTCAATGACACAGTGTTTTTAATCTTGGACTGCTTTGCTATTCTCTGTATGTTGGAGCAGGAGGCGGGGTCAGCCCAGCCTCAGCCTGAAGGTCTTGAAGAACACTTGACATAAGCGTCCTGGGCTGTGACAGCAGAGGGGGCCACCCTGCCTCCAGGCCAGCTTCTCAATGAACTTAAACAATACACAATATTTTGCTGATATATGAAGTACATCACAAAGGGTTTCATGTAGTCTAGACTAACCTGAAACTTACTATGTAGTTTAGAGCAGCCTTGAACTCCCAGCGTTCCTGTCTCCCTTTCCCAGGTGCACCATAGATAGCACCACTATGCCTGGGTTTGTCTGCCTGATTTTTCTAAAGCATTTCTATGTGTTCTTAGCTGTTTACTGAAGAGATTCCTGTAACTGTCTATGCCACCCCTCCCCTAGTCCTGCCAATCACAAAGTGGTTAACACCTACTCTGTATGCAGGTGAGTAATTGTTGGGTCTTCTCTGTAAGACCTTGTTCCAAAGCTGTCAACCAACAAATATTTATAGCTTGTCCTTCGCCATCCCCACACTCAGAAGTGTGAAATCGTGGCCTGTTTTCTGAACGGCCCACTCCTGAGACCGGCAATTCTGTGCCTTTGTTCTGCAGAGTCAGCATCACTGGCAGGAAAAATGGCCAGGGAGAGGAAAATGGACAGGAAAATCTGAGGGAGTCACTGACAGGAAATGGCCAGAGCGCCTCTAACTTCACATTTCTGAAACAGATAAAACATTATTTTATGAAATAATGAGTATGTTATAAAATATTGTACACCTACTATATGTCGTACTAAAGTCAATCTTTAAAAAAATTAATTTTATGTGTATGGGTGTTCTGTCTACATGTATGTGCACATGTTTATATATGCCTACTGTGCGTGCCTAGAGCCTATCGAGGCCAGAAAAATCAAACCTAGGACCTCTGGAAGGGCAGCCAACCAGTGCTCTTAACTTCTGAGCCATCTCTCCAAACATGACAAGTTCAGTCTTCTTCTTCATGAATGGGTGTTTGTTTGGTTTTCCTAAGTCCAGCTTTGTAAGAATGCTGCAGCTTTGTTTAGCTTGCTGGTACATTGGTGCATGCCTGCGATCCCGGCACTTACGGCTGAGACAGGGACGATCTCATGTTTAAGACTAGCTTGGATTCTGTAGCAAACCTCTCAGAAAACAAAACAAAACAAAAAAATCAGTTCATTCCATTCTTTAAATTCTAACAACTCGGGGTTGGAGAGATGGCTCAGAGGTTAAGAGCACTGGCTGCTCTTCCAGAGGTCCTGAGTTCAATTCCCCAAAACCACATGGTGGCTCATAAACATCTGTAATGAGATCTGGTGCCCTCTTCTGGCCTGCAGCCATATATGCAGAATAATAATAATAATAACAATAATAATAATAATAATAATAATAATAATAATAATGCTGTATACAGAATAAACCTTTAAAAAAATTCTAACAACTCTACAAAGGCAGAGTACAGAGTTAATGGAAAGGTAAGTGAGAAACAGAGAGGCCTAAGCAGAGGTCTGGAGACGTTAAGTTTAGATAAAAAATAAGGTCCCAAGGTGAGACACATCAGATCAGCTACAGACGCCAGGAATTACCCGGGCCTTTTCTGCACTAAAAGAGATAGTGTTTCGTAGCAACCCTCCCTTTCCTGCATACTTTTCCCTCAGAAGATAGCAACACCTCCACGTAAACCTGAAGGGTGCTCATCACTCCTCTTCTGTAGCAGCTATTAATTAATGGCCAGATGTTCTCCAGATAGCAGGGCCAGAGCCTTAGCGGCCTTGGCACCTAAAATGGACCAATCACTTCAAAAGTCATAACCTCTTACCCATATGTGATGCCAAGTCTTAGAAATCCTTTGAGAACCCCTTTCTTAGACCTCGTGGTCGCTCACCTAACCTAACATGTCAGGGAAAAATTGTGTCCTGAGCTCCAGCTTGTGCTGAATCAGCCCTCAGAGTTGAGTCCTTGTGGTCTTTGGGGTCTCCCGATCTGGGCATAACATAAGTGCCTGCTAAGAAGTTGGTGTTAATTAACTACATGATCCTGGATCATGGACTAACTTCTTAATTAACACCATGACTAACATGTTATGCTTATGTTGCTTGATTGAGACTTCTAGAATCACATAAAATGTTTATTTAAAATACTGAATTTTAAACAGTAAAATTCATTAGGTTTTTTTTTGTTGTTGTTTTTGGGGTTTTTTGTTGTTGTTTTGTTTTTTGAGACAGTTTCTCTGTATAGCCCTGGCTGTCCTGGAACTCACTCTGTAGACCAGGCTGGCCTTGCACTCAGAAATCCACCTGCCTCTGCCTCCCAAGTTCTGGGATTAAAGGCGTGCACCACCACTGCCCGGCTAATTCGTTAGGTTTGGACGAGTTAGGGTTTTTTTTTTTTTAAGTTCCCTAAGTGCATAATATTATTTTCCTAGAACCCATGTTTCACAAGAATCAGTGGTTTACATTAAAAACAAGAAAATTGCCCAATGTATGTGCTACTCGGCTTTTCCCTAATGTGACAAAATATACAAGATAGTCAACTCTTTGGGGGAGGGGAAGGGGGAGGATTTGAGATAGGGTTTCTCTGGCTGTCCTGGAACTCTATGTAAACCAGGCTGGCCTCAAACTCAGAGATCCTTGTGGCTCTGCTTCCCAAGTGCTGAAATGAAAGCATGTGTCACCACACCCACCCAAGATAATCAAGGAGGAAGGTTTTGCTGAGATTCCCTGTGAGATTTCAGTACATATGTTGTTGGTCCCATCCCTTTGGAACTGCAGTAGCTTGGTACATCATGATGGGAAAACGTATCAAAAATACCTATGGCTCATTTTATGACATCGGGAAGCAAAGACAGAGACTAAGACTGCAATCCCTGAGGGCACGACTCCAAAGGACAAACTCCTTTCTATTAAGCAAAGCTTTCTAAAGGTTCCATCTCCTCCCCATGGTACGACAGGCACTGATGAACATGCCTTTAATACATGGGTATTTAGGGGAAACTCACTCAAACTATAGCAATATGCAACAAGGCTGCTTTTGTTGCAGCCAAATTTTCTATTAGACCAATCACCCAGATCAGGACTCACCAACTCTGATAATCAGAAGAAACCCAGCATAGCATGTTTTATGCATAACGTTTTGTTGACACAGGGTCACGTCCATCATTTGCTGCTGTTTTTGACTGCTTCTTCACTCGTAAGAGAGAAACCAGCAGCTGCAACAGATGGCACAGAATGCAAAGCTAAAGAATATGGGAGAAGTTTGAGGATATTTTGTGGTTTATATTGTGGTTTTTAAGTACAGGTAAATTAGACAGAGCCAAGATCCTTTTTATAAAATGCAAGAAGGTGGGCTGGAGAGATGGCTCAGAGATTAAGAGCACTGAGTGCTGTTCCAGAAATCCTGAGTTCAATTCTCAAAAACCACCTGGTGGCTCACAATCATCTGTAATGGGATCCAGTGCCCTCTTCTGGCATGTCTGAAGACAGAGACAGTCTATTCACCTACATAAAATAAATAAGTACATCTTTTCTAAAAATGCAAGAATGGAAAATTCAAGAATATTTCACAAAGCATTCATATGTAACAAGAATACTAAACTGAATCCTATAGTAATCAGGGGAAAACGGAAATGAAAGTAAATGATTCTACCAGTGTGTGGGCTCACAGTGGTTGAGTCGCTTTCCTTGGTAAGCTTTTTAATGAGTGAATAGAAGAAGCTACTCAGGAGGCTGGTGCAGGACTGCTGAGTGACTTCCCGGGGAGACACAAAATTAACATCTGCTAATTTCTGATAGCATAAAAAGACTGAAGAATAACTCCCAAGCTCTGTTAGTTACTTTTCTCATCGCTGTGAGAAAATGCCTGACTAAAGCAAGATGGAGGAGAAAGGGGAGACACAACAAATCTCAGCAGGGAAGACACAGTGGCCGAGTGGGGGTGAGGGGTCACATGGCAGCTCTAGTCCAGAAGCAGAGACTGATTCTGGTCCTCAGTTAAGCTTCTCTTTCTGGCTCAGGGCAGAACCCATAACCTTGGAATGGTGCCATCCATATGGTGCGGAGGGAGGAGGGGGTCCTCTTCCTGCTTCCGGTAACCTGGTGCCACTCACAAAGGTGGGGCGGATCATCTTCCCACTTCCGGTAACCTTCCTTGACTCTTGTAATTCTGAATCCTGTCAAGTTGACAATCGGTGTTAACCGCCATACAAATTCCTCTTAAAAGCTAAAATGAGTTTGTTGGGGGTTACTTATAAAGCATCATAAGATCCCAAATGGCAGTATTTCCCTGAAGTCACCAACCACCTACCTACCGAGAAGAGCTGTGACTGCAGCAGGATCTGTGCAGACCCAGGTTTGGAGCTTCTAGCTAGGGTTAAAGCTGCAGACGTAACAGTAAGGTTAGACAGCACAAGGCACAGGCAAAGCCAGACTCCAGTGGTTCCGTGTCTCGGGGTCTCAGCACACACTGTCTGGCTGCTGGTGGCTTGGTTTGCTTCCGGCTGGCATGTAGGACAGCCGCGTGGAAGCTTGCTGAAGATGAAGTTTACTCTGGCTAGCATTAGGGGTGAGGTTGATGCATCACTACAAGGAAGCGCAGACGACCAACTGTAACCAAACGCTGGACTGAAAGCCTAAGGGAAACATGTCACTTCAGGACCAACACAGTTAAGTCAGTGTGCCCTCAAGCCCTTCCCCTAGCAAAGTCTGCAGATGCAGACAGAAGCATCCTAAATGCCCAGATCACCACTTGGAGGAGAGCTGATTTGACTGGTGACTGATAAAAACATAGCCCTTGGACCCACAGTATCAGCTTTGCCTGAGTGCTCACTAGAAACACATAATCTTTTTGTTGTTGTTGTTGTTGTTGTTGTTGTTGTAGTTGTTGTTTGAGACAGGGTTTCTCTGTGTAGCCCTGGCTGTCTTGGAACTCACTCTATAAGTCAGGCTGGTCTCAAACTCAGAAATCCTTCTGCCTCTGCCTCCCAAGTGCTGGGATTAAAGGTACCACCACTGCCCTACTCCAACCTATACACTCAGGGGCTCCTGGGAAAAATCCTAGAAATCTGCTGAAATAAGCCCAAGAGGGAATTCTCATGTAGATGAACTTTGGAAAACAATTATCTATTCCACATAGTTCTTATGACATGGTGTGTGTGTGTGTGTGTGTGTGTGTGTGTGTGTGTGTGTGTGTTGAAAATCTGCTGGGTTGTTACCGGGGCTATCCTGACTCTCGTAGAGTAGAATATGAGATGCTTAACTTTTCTCCTACTTTAGCTCCTACCTATGCTCCTCCTTAGCATCTCAGGCATAGTCATCACTTTATTGCCACACCCAGTCATAAAATGTTTTTCCAAATAACACTTCAATCTCAAAATTGTTTTAACTTTAATTGTCATTATTATGATTGTGTGTGGTGCACATGTATGCACATGTATGGACATGCACATGCCATAGTACATGTGTGGAAGTGAGAGGACAACATTGTGAAATTAGTTTTCTCCTCCTACATTTGTGTGTATTCTGGGGTTCAAATTCAGGTTGCCCTCTCATTAATCTCCTCTGGAAACTCCTCCTAAACACACCCCAAAATAGTGGTTTATCTAGGTAATAATTAGCCCAGGGATATTGATGCCACAGAATTAACTGCTGCAATGAGCAACTGTGATCTTTGTGAAGGTACACCTGGTGTACGACAGTCAGGGAGCAATCCTGTTGGCCACCACACCTGTGCCTTTGCTCCAACCAGCAGGGAGTAATGGGATAGAAATTAATACAAAGGACCAGTTGGAAGACAACCAGTTCTCAGCGAGGGTCTTAAACCTGCTGGAGGCACACTGTGCATAGAGGCCTGTGCTATGGAACAGCCATCCAGCAGAATTAACAAAACCCATCGGATCTAAGGCACCAAAACTTAGGAAAGACTGCCACATCTTACCTCTGACTAAACCAGCTCATGATTGTAGCCTATGGCGGTTTTCAGTCTCTGCTCACTTTAACAGCACTGGGGGAGTTTTAAAGGTGCCAAATCCAGGAACAAATTACGCTTGAAACTTTGGAAGTAAGACACACACACACACACACACACACACACACACACACAGGACTCTAGGAACCCTCCTGGCTGACTCTAAGGTAAGCTCAACTTTGGAGTTACCTCTCTAAAGTAAGCCATTCCTTATGCGGGTGTCACCATCAGGAAATAGATGCTTGAATAAGAGGGTATTCACTCCAAAGAGGGTGGCCAGGTATAATACTGGAGGACCCAAGAAAATTCAACTTCTGGGCAAAAAACCAGTACTCTATATGCTAAATATACACGAGATACACTATCTTTACGGAGTACTCATTCTGTATTTTCATTTGTCACCTGAGACTCACCACAGGGAGAACCATGGAAAACATTCTCCCAGAAAGCAAAGAGGCGAACAACAGAGGATGCAGTCAAGTTTCTCCGCTGGCTACCAGCAGAGAGTCCTCTGGCTGGCTACCAGCAGGGAGTTCTGGCTAGCTATAGCAGCTTTGCTAGCCTGGCACTCATCTGAGCAATCGTGAACACAGACCCCAGCACCTGACAAGCTCTCAGCAAACGTCAGCTGTCATTCGGCAGTGGTTTGTGTGTGAAGATGAGCGTCAGTGCACACACGGGATGCACTACTTTTACCAGTAGAGCGCTTCCCTAGAGCAGTGGTTCTCAGCCTTCCTAATGGGTATCCTTGAATACAGCTCCTCATGCAGTGGTGACCCCAACCATTATTTTTGTTCCTACTTCATAGCTGCAATTTTGCTACTGTTATGAATCGTAATGCAAATATTTTCTGATGGTCTTAGGCATCCCTCAAAAGGGTCACAACCCGCAAGTTGAGAATCAATGCCCTAGACTATATCAATTATAAAATTGATTTTGTAACCAATTATTTCTAAAATACGATTAGTCATAAAATACTAGTGTCAGTTTCCATTTCCCAGGAAGCCATCCTCTGGGAAACATCTGGTATACTAGTGTAGTGCTCCACCCATCCTTGTGGCTTTGGCCTCTTCTCTTATGTTCCTGTCCTCTTGCAATGTCCCTGTCGATCAGTGGTTGTGACACTCCCTGACATTTTATTGTGATGTCCTCAGTGTGCTAAAGGCAACACAAGCCAAGCTATCCAGTATTTGTTGCTTGATACATGTGGTTTGATTTCTCCCTTAGAAAGCTATGCACACTCATGGATTCTCAGAGGGTATTAGAAAAGAGCTGAAGGGAAGCAGGGAGGGGCGATGAAGAGGAAGTCGTGAGATATCCACAACACATCCCTTACACAACACCATTTTAAAAAAATAAAAATACAGTGCAAAAACAAAATGGGATACATAAGCAAGATTTAAGTTAAGAAGAAACTCAGAGTAGGGCTGGGTTTTAGGGTGGGACCACAGAAGAGAAATCCTTCAGAACTGTAGAGACAAGCACTTCCTCCTCGTTCGGCTCACATGTTACACTTCCCTGCAACTTCCAGAACTTCTGAGAGTCCAGTGTCAGGTCAGTGATGAATTCCTGGACCCAGTACTGGCTGGGGTCAGCTCAGAACTGCCAGCTTCTCTTGACCTGGAAACTGCAGAAAATGGTGGAATGGTGGGACCTTAAGGGCATCCACAGAGGGCTCCTGTGACCCTGTATCCTTCTCTTCCTATACATTTCAAGGCCTGACCTTAAGTCCCCAAATTTTCTCCAATCTTAGGTCTTATGTACCTACTTTAAGAGTCTGTGAGGTCTTTGGAAAGCCAGGTTCCTTATGATTCTCCTTGTCTTCATGGGGCCCAGGGACTGGGCAGGCCCTAGACCAGGTCCAAGCACCTAGGACTACAGAGAACCAGGTACTAGCAGGAAGCCTCTCTCAGCCCCCAACAGCTTCCTGATCACCTGATAACCATTCACAGTCTCTCTGGAATCTTCCATGAGGTCATTAAGAAACAGCAGGTAGCTGGACTCTGCAGCAGGCGTGTCTTTGTGAGAGACACACTGGAAAAGCCTAAGGAGTTGTGCAGAAGATCAGGCCAGCTAGCCGCTCTGTACCCTGGCCCTGAGGAACAGGAAGAAATGCATGCAGACAGGACTCACAGAGGCCAAAGGAAAATGGCATATGTTTTCCCGGATATTTTTGTTAGATTTCTGTATTTTCCTTTCTTGGGGTGCTTCTTGGTTTTGGTTTTGAGACTCTATATCTCTCTACAGGAAATTTAATTTTCCAAGCAAATGACTTCCACTTCTGCTTGAGAAATGACACCTGGGGCCCATCAGAAGTCAGGCTCTACCACAAGCTCTACCAGTAGGACCTACTCTTTGTCACTAGTCTACTTCTTGTCAAAATCTGCTAGGCCTCCTTTTCCCATCCAGAAACTAGGACTCAGTGCCTCCCAGAACAGAATAGAATTGCTAAAACCTTTCTCGAAGAATACTTTGGGAAATAATCTAGAAGTCCCTCTGGGGTTCCCTATTTAGAGGGTGTCAGGCACATACTTCAGCAATGTGGTCCCAGCCGTAGCCAGACACAGAAATGAAGGGCAGGCTCTCAGGAGGCCGAGGGGGTGTAAGAAAAGGGGGTTTTGGTGAAGAAGATACTTCCTGGATCTAAGACATAACCACTCTTTGGAGGAGCTCTGGGTCTATGGAAGATGGAACACCAGGGAGACAAAGAAGAAACGTTTAACCATGTTACAGTTACCCACACTGCATGGGCCAGGGGAGCCTTAGGTTACAAACAGATTTCGAGAATGGCCAGGGAAATGGTTTTCACGGTGTGAGGAGGTGTGATGGTGTGGCTGGGTAGCTAATGACTTCTCCCCGGAGCAGCTCTGCATACCAAGCATTCTTCCCGCAGAGCTGAGCCTTCTGACAGCCTCCCCAGTTGTCCTAACAGTGCCATGTGCCATGGGGGCTGATGCCATGGAGTCTTGAAAAGCACAGTGCAAGCTAAGACCATGCCTTACATAGAGATAGCAGAATTAGAGAAGCCACACCTACAGGAGAAGCAGTGTAGAGGGTGGCAAAGGGTGTGGTATGTCGTGTCTGTTATCCTAGCACATAGGAGGCTGAAGCAGGAGGACTGCCATAAATTCATGGTCAGTGTGTGCTTTCTAGTGAGTTCAAGGCCAGTCTGGTATATGTGTATGTACATGTGCATGTATAGATCATGTATATCATGTACATGTATATGTGCCTATACATGTATATATATATATATGACATATATATGTGCATTACATCCTGTGCATGTGCATATATATTGTATATATGTATACAGAGAGACCTTTCTCAAAAAATCTGTATTCCATATCTACTGCATATTCATAGTTAAAATCCAGTGTCAAAACTCTCATAAAAACTATGACTGCTGTGATGAGTTAAACAACTATTTAGAAGCTGAGCTCATCACTCTTTTTCTTGTTTTGAGACAGAGCCTTGCTCTGTAGTTCAGGCTGGCCTTAAATTTGCTCTACCACAAAGTCCTCCTGTCTGTACCTCCAGAATGCTGGGATTATAGGCTGAGTTCATTGGTCTTATCACATCTTCAGCCTGCATGTCAATCTCTGATGTCCACTTTACTGGCTAGCATGTTTTTTTTTCCCTTAGAAACATCCAAGCTACATGATGTCACAATCCTTCACATTCAGGGTGTGGTTGAAACCTTACTTATACAGCCCACGCCACAACACACCAAGCACATTCCTCTCTGTGGTCAGAGAGGTGCTAGCACAGCATGGGTCAGAGTTTGGCTCTGTGGGAGGAAGTGTTCATCAGTAGATATAATCTATTACTGATGTCACACTATGTCCTACCTCTTCTCACCGCCTGCAACACTTCCATACAGTCAGTATCAACTAGAATAACCGAGTTATTCTTGTATATCCTGAGTCCGTGGTTAGCACCATACCCCAGGGTGTGCACTAAGTCATTTCCTCCAGTCATTCTTAGCCTTAATTCCTCATGGTCCAATAGGGAACATGGCTGGAGCCCAGCTACACTCCAGCCTTTTACTACTGTTAGATAATATAGTCCATAGTAATATCAACCACTTAAGCAAAAGTTAATGTTGTGAGATAAGTAGTCACTAAAGAAGGGAAAGTTTACACAATGAAAGTACAGACACAGCCTGGGAAAACAGTTGGAGACTGCGCTAAGATGCCCACACCATTTTAAGTTGTGAGATAAGAGAAAAAAGATACTGAAAGATATCTGATTAACAAAACAAAAGAGAGCAAAGGAGAATTTAAAAGCTATTTTAAGACATAAATATTTATGCTTCTCAAAATAATCATGATAAACACAAGAAACCAGATTAGAAAAGAATACATCCCATATGATGTCAGTTGCATACACCATATAATTATCAGATTTTTAGAAATCACTAGAAAATTAGACACCACAGTATCAATAGTGACAAATAGCGATCTTCCTTCTCCTCTTCCTCCTTCTCCTCCTCTTCTTCCTTAACAACTCTATGAACAGGTTGGAAAGAGCTCACACAGAACAATGGGCTCAGTGGCCTTAGAACCTGAGTTCAGATCTACAGCACCAACTTTAAAAGCTGGACATGGTGTGCATCCTCTAACCCCAGAACTGGGAAATGGAAGTCAGGGCAGAGATTGGGACACAGATGGGCACTGAAGACAGGCAGGTCTGGAGGGCAAGAGCTGTCCCTAGTCAGCCAGCCTGACTGAAAAGGTGAGCTTGGTTCAGTAAAGGTGACAAGGCTGAAATCAATAGATGACACCCAAGGTCTTGCTTGATTGGGTCTCTGCATGGGTGCACGTGGATCACAGCCCCACAATTATGTGCAAGGAACACACACATGTCATAAATAATTTTTTAAGTTGCATATGAAAGTGAACTGAAGTCACTCATACTACATCAAAACAGGGGCTTTAAGACTTTGGCATTATAATCCCATCTAGAAAGAAAGCATTCCGAGGGAAAATAATTTCTATTACTCCTTTTTGCATAAATATTTTCTAGGTTTCCCTCTAGCTGCTTTTAAATTAATGAATGACAGTCAAAATGCTTGTTTTGTACCAAGGAGAGAGTCCCAAAAGCCTACCATTTAACTCAGAATAGCAATGCTTTTTATTCATGACTGAATTACCAATGGTCTCAGACTGTAGTCAGCAAATACTGTGACCTTGAGTAACTGTGGATACCACGTATGAGAATTCAATAAGCTCACGGATGATGAGTTTAATTGCATCTTTATTTAATACATATGAACTTTTTTCTTGTCATTAGCCCCTAAACAATATACCACCAAGATTGTTTATCTACCATTTAGGCATGATAAATAATGTAAATTTTATTACACAGGAGGAAGGTTGAGTATAGTGATTTACACCAGTAATTCACACCAGTACTTAGGTAGCTGAGCCAGAGGATGAACAGTTCAAGGCCAGCCTAAGCTAGATTACAAGACTCTATTCAAAAAGCCAACAAGTAAAAAGTATAAGTACCCAAGGGGATATGCATACTTTATATGCAAATACTGTGCCATTTTGTATAAGAAACTTGAGGTTCCTCAGACTCTAGTGTCTATCAGGGTCCTGGGACTGGTTCCCAACATGCTCTGATGAACAAAGTAGCTGAATAAATGAGCAAAGACTTCTTGTTGAAAGGCAAATGAGGACCAGGAAGAATGTTTGATCTCCACTTTTTTTGTGGAGATCACAAAACTCACAGCTGGGAACAAAAATACTATAAAGGTGGTGTTTTGACCCCTGGTGCGGATGAAGCCAGTTTTCAGCAGATGAGACAACACAGAGTAAACATTGCCAAACTCTGTGGACTCCTGGAAGGCAGGCAGAATATAGAATACCAACAGCATGTAAACAGCAGGAAGGAATCGGCTTTCCAAAGGGCAGTGGATGAGAAGCAGACTATATAGTGGACATGGATTCTAGGACCTTACAACACTGCTGTTTTTGGCAAGCTCCAGGGTCTGGACCATGCCCCTTTGTGTCTTTAAAATAAAACAAAATCCAGCATCTCTTCATGATAAAAGTCCTGGACATACAAGGGAAATTTCTGGGAATAATAAAGGTGATTCACAACAAGCCCACAGCCAGCATCAACTTAAACAGAGAGGAACTCAAAGCATTTCCACTAAAATCGGGAACAAGACAAGGATGTCCACTCTCTCCAAACATATTCACATTAGTACTTGAAGTGAAAACCATGCTGCAAACCCTTTCATCTGCAATGACCTGCCTGCATGGCATGCTGGTATAATAGTGCCATAGATGTTATGGATGTAACTAACTGCTATCTGATTGGATTTAAGGACCACTCCATGAGGTGAACGCCATGCCCAACACCAAGAATCTAAGGCTAGATAGGTTATGGACCTAGGGAAAAACCAAATACTATTTTTCTGCTAAAGGAACTTAGCAATAAAGTGACATTCTACTATAGCCCTAGATCAGTGTCTTGCTCAGCCATCATCAGAGAAGCTTCCTCCTTCTGAATGGGAACAAAGAGAGGGACCTTCGATTGGACAATGTGCAGAGGTAAGAGACTTTTGAACAGTCAGTGCTAAATAAGATGTCTTCATCAAATCCCTCCCTTTGGGGTTCAAGGAATTATAGGAGGAAGTAGTAAGAGAGTAAGAGCCAAAGGAGATAGATGATAGCAAGGAATCAGTGTTTTCCAGACCCAACAGGATGGCACGTATGAACTCACAGGAGCTGTTGCAGCATGCATAAGACCTGCACGGGTGCAAGCCATGTGCAAGCCAGAGTCCCAGCACCCAGACGGGGAAGTGTGTGCATTTGTTTCGCTCCTTCTTGATTTCTTTGTGTCTTATCCTTCTTTTGTCTCTTTTACTTGCCTGTTTGTTTTCTTAAGAGAGAAAGAAGGCATGAAGTTAAGAGGTGGAGAGGATCTAAAAGGAGATGAGGGAAACCGAGATCAGGATGTATTGTATGAAAATATTTCTTCTTTCAATAAAAGAATAAAATTTTTAAAAAGTAAAGAAACCCCTTTGCTGGTGTTACCGTGGCAATAGTGGAAGAACCAGGTGTTCGTTGAACTGTGGAACAGCCACTGAGGGATGCCGCCTTCTCTAGAATCTTCCACACTCCCGGCTGATGATGTCCAGGGTCACAGAGGGTCAGACAGATGGTGAGGAAGAAGAATCTCTGTAGGGATGATTCCTGTACTCTCAGCCAAATCAATAAGATGGGTGTGTAAGAAGATGTAGGGGTGTGGGCTGAGCAGCAGACACGTGTGTAGTGAAAACTCAAGAGATACTTTATAAGTAGACCACGATTACCTAAGCCAATCACAAAAGCAGCTCAGAAGGCAAAAAGGCCCTGGATGCATTGAAAGATCGTCACCATAATTATCACTTATCAAAAGCTCTGTATGGTTGTTGGGTTGTTTTTTTGTTTGTTTGTTTGTTTTTGTTTTTGTTTTTCTGGTACCAATGATGTGCTAGGAATTCATGTTAATCCTCTACTACACACTGTCTCTATTCATAAGAACAACTCAGTAAGGTAGATACTATTTGGTTCATTTCACAGGTATGAAAAACAAGATTAAAGAAAGATAATATCGGGGTTGGGGATTTAGCTCAGTGGTAGAGCGCTTGCCTAGCAAGCGCAAGGCCCTGGGTTTGGTCCTCAGCTCTGTTAAAAAAAAAAAAAAAAAAAAAAAAAAAGGAAAGATAATATCCTTACCTGGGCTTACGCAGTCATGAACATTCGAAGTGTGAGAATGAAGCAGAACATTGTGGTTTCAAATTCACTTTTGCTGTGGACTCAATAACCTCGAGTCCATACTTATAGTACCATACCTCGGCTTGTTTTGTGGATTAAATGAGTTAATGCTTGGCAACTCTTTAGAATGCAAACAAAACAAAACAAAACAAAACCAGCCTGTCTTCATTTCTCTTTGTGTATGAAGAATGTTTAGGTAGAAGCAACTCTGTGTGTGTTGTTTTTTAGTATTAGCAAAAGGAATCCCTCCCTGCTATGTTGAATGGTTTTTATAGTTCAGGCATTATAATTATTTTAAAGATTTCTCTCAAAGGGATCTCACTCAGCTTGGTAACAGCTGGAGAAGTTTGTAGTCAACCCCCCTATCCTTCATTCTCAACAAGGGAATTCTTAAGTTGCTCATTTCCCAGAACACCTCATTTCAGTCACGCCTCTGCTTCTCCCTGATGTCTCTGGTCCAGCCAGCATCTCCTCTCTCATCTGCACCCAGACACAGCTCCCAACTACATGGGGACCTCTCTCTCCAGTGCTTTGGCTTCCATTACATGCCATGGCTTTTAAGACAGATTTAGTCTGCTGTCTGATGTCTAGTGCAGAGTGACTTTTGCCTTTCTCTCCATCTCCTCTGCCCCATTCTCCCAATTACCCAAGCAACCTAAATTTAGTTCCCAAATTCACCAGCTTTCTCGTCTGGTCCTCTGAATAAGCTGTTTCCTGGTAAGGAGTAATCATTTCTATCAGTTAAAATAATGATTCCCATATGGGCATTCTAAAAAGTATCAAGGTTGCTTTTAAATTATTTATGACGTAAACAATAAGCTGGTTAGGAGGAGGATTCAGACCTAGCTTTCTTTATACATAGAAAACCCACAGCAACCACTGAAAATTACTATTGCTAGTAAATGAATTCAGCAAGGTTACAAGACTCGAGATCAATCTGCAAAAATATGCAAAAACCATGTTTTCATATAATTCCAGAGAACACTCCAACATGAAACACTCCAACATTAAAATTCACTTACAATAACATTGAAAATCATAAAATATATGTGAAAAAACTTTAAGAAAAGAAATGCAGGAGGGAGATGGAGACAAGACCTGAAAGCAGAAGTGAGAGGGTCTTGAGGGAAGAGAACCACCCAGAGGGGAAGTGGAACACTGGAGAGGATAGCAAGAGAGGGGAGTGACCTATACAGACTATAACGGTACATACGTGTGAAGATGCTACAGTGAAGCCCATTACTGGTTATAATGATTCTAAAATTAATTTTAAAATGAAGTACACATTTTGCATACTGAAAACTAAAACAAAATTTTTTGAAAGAAAAGTTAAGTAAATATAAATGAGTAAATATATGGACTTGAAGACAATATTATTAAAATAGCAGTGTTCTCCTAATTGAGGAAAATTACACAAAAACAAAAGCAACACAATTATCATATGCCAGCTTTTATTTTTTTCTACAGAAACCGACAGATTCAGAATAAAATTTGTGGGGTGCCAGACTAACCCAAGACTTTCTCTGAGGACAAAGGTCCTTGCCCGGGAACAGACTTGGCAAGGCCGCTTTGACACTGGAGCCAGTGCCTTGGAGGGTCAAGGTTACGGTTCCTGAGGACCAGACTTCCCCCCAGCCCTGGCTGTTTTCTGAGGTGCCTCTTGCTGTCTTTGCTAATGTGGTCTGACTTAGCTCTTGCCCTACCCACCCCCCACTCCCCCAACCCCCACCCCACCACCACCACCCCACTCCCCACCCCCCACCCCCACCCCCCGTAAATAGTATAAAAGATGCTGAACTTCCTAGTAAATTTGCTTAGCCCAAGTCATCATCTTTGGCAAGACTTGCTGGTTCCAGCTATTACTTTTACATTCTTGTTTTTTGGGGTTTTTTGTTGTTGTTGTTGTTTTGTTTTGTTTTTCTTTAGTTTTGTTTTTTGTTTTTTGTTTTTTGTTTTTTGTTTTTGTTTTTGTTTTTTGACAGGGTTTCTCTGTGTTTCCCTGACTGTCCTGGAACTCACTCTGTAGACCAGGCTGGCCTCGAACTCAGAAATCTGCCTGCCCCTGCCTCCCAAGTGCCAGGATCAAAGGCGTGTGCCACCACTGCCCACATTCTTTATTTCTCATTTTCTCTATTTCTCAATCCCTGGCCCTCCCACTCAACACCTTCAGTGCCATTTGGGACCCTTAGTCTTGCTGGTTCAGAACAAAATCCACACAGAAACAGAGGGAACCAAAAACAAAAACAATGAAGTGCCATAGAAAAGAAGAACAAAGCCAGAACACTCACCCTTCGGGGTTTTGCAATTTACCACAAAGCAACAGTAATCCAGATGGTGTGGTGGGGGCATAAGGACCAAGATTTAATCAATTGAACAGAATTAAGAGGAGCCTGAAAACCCTTACAGTTATAGTACATATTCTTCTCTTTTTAAAGCACATATGCATATTTTAAACAAGTATGCAAGCCAACCAGAGGTGTGGGGGAAGGAGGAGAGGCCTTCGAGCAATTGTTGCTGGAACATTTGGAATATTCATATGCAAAAAATAAATGGAGACTACAAACATCTGGTTTTTCTGTTAATCAGGAAAGCTGAAATACATTTGCACACAGATGCAGAACTGTTCCCTCCGAACAAAACTTATCATCAGCCTTTCTACCTCACTGTGAGTTTCTACAATTCACAAGTTCCTAAAAGAATTCTAAGACAATGGTAGGGGCAAGTCTTCATAGAACAAGAAAAGCCAAAGAGAAATCGAGGACAGATCTTTTGTTGGAAAGGTAGAGCTCACATCAAAGTCTTTAGTGGTTTTTCCAACTCTCCTTTTGGAGGGCTCTAGCTCTCTCTCCTACTCTGTCTCTTGCTTATTTCCACTCTGCAACTCTTAGCCTAAAAGGCAGCTCCTAGGAGAGAAAGAGAGACAGACAGACAGACAGACAAACAGACAGAGACAGAGAGAGAGAGAGAGAGAGAGAGAGAGAGAGAGAGAGAGAGAGATGGAGACAGAGACAGAAACAGAGACAGAGAGAGACAGAGCGAGAGCAAGAGACAAAGAAACAGAGAAAGAGACCTTTCCTGCACCAGAAATCCATGTTAGGATTTTCTGTTATTCTCTTGCAATGCATTCTGGGCTTTTCCTTCCAGCCACCCATCCTAGATTGTTATCTGAGAGTCTTGTATAACCATGTCTTAACCATTTTACTGTCATGAGAATGTTTATCCATCTCATCCACCACTTGATTCCAATTTTCTTGTTCTGGCCTCAACAACTATGTGTCAATTTTAATCAAACATCTAATCCATTCACTAATCAGTAAACCAATAGACAATGAATACTACCTCAACATTAGATTCTGCATTGTGATTTGGAAGTCAGAGTGAGTTTTATGTTTGAGTTTCATTTTTAAATTTTGCCCTATAGTTTAATATCCAAGCAACTTGCATACTTTTCTTGAAGACTTCCCACTCGATGTTTTATTTTATTGTTAGCAAAGAAGGGAGTTAGATTTTTCTACTATATTGACCAGCTCTTCTTCTGTAGGATTTAGAACTAGTTCTGTATATAAGAAAATAAATAGCTATTGAAGCTAATATTCATTATTTTTTTAAATTCTGCATACAAATATGCATAGAAACTTCACTAACCATAACCCCAAACTGAGGATAATATAATGTCTTTCAATGAGTGAAGATACACACCATGATATTTATAAACAATTGCAGCTATAAATCAAAGGGAAAATTGGTGGTGAGAAGTATGAATTAGTATGGCTCATTGGAAAGATGACTCAGGCATCCTGGACATCTTCAAGTGCTGACATGAACTTAAAGCTTACAGAGAGGAAGAACTGGAGCAGGGGTGGGAGCTGTGCCTAAGTCAGCCATATTAGGCAAACAGTGTTGGCTCTGGAGGTGTCACTCCAGGAGGCGGCTCTGTGCCCTGAGATGACTGTTTCTCTATCACTATCATGAGGTTGTTGCCCCACAACAAGTGGGTAGGGGAACAGTCTTATCACGTGCTGCTGTGTCTGAGCCTGCTATTCCTGGAATCCACAATGACTTGTCTTCTTTCCAGGGATCCAGTGCAGGATGTTGTAAACACTTAAAATGAAATACTTTAGTCACATTTATTTTGACCTCTTCAGTCTTGAGGCAGGTTGAGAAAAGATAGGTCAATTTGGAACTAAACTACCTTATATCACTAGTGTGTAGACAAATACGCCTCAATTTTTTGTTAAATTATTAATTTATAAATATTATTATATTATATATTAATAATAATTAAAAACACATCAGCATGCAAAGCCGAGTGAGAATCTAATCTAAGGTTCTAGGACAGTAGATCCAGATGCAAAATGGGACAGAGATTCCAAGATTTATCCTGCTTTTAATTACCTATCAGATAGCTGCAGGGCCAAGTGAAGAATCCAAGCTTTTCCCACAAGAGAAGCCCTGACATAAGGGGTTAATAGATGTTCACAATGCTGAGTATTAGACGTAGTAACTATATTACACTTAGTGATTATTTAATACATAATAATATAATTTATAATAATATAACACATAAATGTATATTGTAGTATGTGATTATATAATATATAATGTATGATATATATGATACATTATACATAATACAGAATGCAATTGGCCTGAATAGATCACTGGGAGAAGAGAGGCGTGTCTATTCAATGCATGTGCTGAGTGACGCAGGGCCTCCTGAGGAAATGAAGATCTGAGGAGGCCATTTTACAGTCAGTAACTTATAGGCTGAACCAGGCAAAAGACAGAAGTTACAAATAGAGAAAAGGGTTGGGGTAGGTAGGTGGTTTGGAATGGTAAAGTGACTCTGAAGATAAAGATCAAGATAACAAAGTTTACACAGAGGAGAATTTTTTCACATGGGAATTCACCTGCTTTCAAGAACCAGAGTGAAGGTCAGAGTAATCTCATGCACCTGTGATTTCTCTAAGTGCCTTTATTTCAAAATAATCTATATGCCAGGGCAACATATTTTCATGTAACATCCTTAACTTCTTCATGACCTACAAAGCTTGACTGTCCCCTAAGAAAGATGCTGTGCTTGGTTGAACATAAGCAGATGAAGAAGCTGATGCAGAGAAAAAGGGCAGATTCTGGAGGCTGCAAGCCAACCCTGGCTTTGCTGTTGTTTTGGCTTGGGTTTTTATTCATTTGTTTGGTTTTTGGTTGAGATCCATTTGTAATGAGAGTAAGTCACCTCCAGTCATTTTGGGGGAACAGGATAGCATGTCTGAGTCCCTTGGGGGAATCTGACTCCTTCTGCCTGCTTCCTTCCAGCTATTAAAAAAAAAAAGGGACATTAGCAACTACTGCTATTCCTCTTAAAGGGCTCCAGGGGATTCCAGTTAGCTGATGCATCCCTGTCACATCCGTACTGCATGGCTCAAGGCTGCCCTCCTGTGAGCCACACTTCATTACAATCAGTGGACTGAAACATATTGGAATCTTCCTTTGGCTTTGCTCATCTTCAATCTCACCTCCCCCCTCTCCAAAAGGAGAGCAGAGATACCCAGAATGGCTGGGGTCAGCTTTCCTGTGCCTCACTAACTCACCTTTGAGCCCTCATCCCACAGTCTAGAGGCCAGCAAGCATCTTGCCACCTGTTTGGGATTGAAGCAGTCTTCATAGCAGAGTTAACAGGATGGGCCATGATGCCAAGCTCAGGGACAAGAGGAGGCTGGACAGGGTCACACTGTTTGAAAGCCAAACTTCCTGCGATGGATGAATCCTCACTTTGCCTTAACAGCAGCCCTTAGTATGCTGACTTCTGTTTGGCTCTGAAGCTTTCCTCTGACACTCAGTCTTCCCGACCTTGACTGGAGTCTTTGACTGCAGCATTAATCTACGAATGTCTTATCTGAACGTTGCAGAAGCAGAGGAGAGCCATGAGAAAGCCATGTGGGACCCAGTCAGGTCACTGGATTCCAGCAGTTCAGACTGAAGCAGAGAGGACTGGAGCCTGAAGCCAGGAGTGGCAAGGGACTTACGTAGTGACCCACGTTGTGGATTTGAGGTGGCCATGAAATAATACACAGCATGTTAGATGCTCATCGTTCTGCTCTTTGCAGAAGTCTCAACCCAAAGCTTGGACTCTCACTTCTGTGTATTTGCTTCTTGGGGTACCTGTCTTCTCCACGGTTGCCAGTTTAACACCCTGTGTGTGCTTTTCAGGGTATCTTTCAACCACTGTCCTTCTTTTAAAATCCCACCATCCACCTCCACCCACCTCAGCCTCCTGGGATACTTCTGTCCATATTTACTTGGCCCCAATCCAGGTGACTCCAGTGTTGCACCTACACAGACACAGCTGCCACCCTTCCCTCTTCCTGGGAAGGGAGGGAACCAGTTCTCAAGTGTATAGATAATCAGATGGCAGCTGGGACCTTCAAGAACCTTAAATAGCCAGAGCATGCAGCATATGGCAAAGGGCAGAGGAAGCCTCTGTAAGAAGGCCACAGCTTTCCTGAAGCCTGAAAGGTAATGCCAGGCAGAGAAAGGTGAAGATCCTGGGGTTTATAGAATCCTGGGATGCTCCTCAAATGACAAGAAGGCCAATGAGGCTGGAAAGTCAAGTGGTGTCAGCCAGGGGCTGTTGGCCGGCTGGAGTATGAAGGACTCAGAAAGATCACTTTTGCTTCAGGATGGAGAATGGATTTGTGAGGAGTAAGAATAAAAGTAGGGAGACCAAATAGGAGACTATTGACCTAGTCTAAGTGATAGGAAGATGACAGTAACATGGCGGCCATGAAAATGGACAGGAGACAACTGACTCCACTTTTTACAATGGTCCAACTAATTGGTGGGCACAGGCGTGCCCGGGAATGGAGGGTGCTGCCCACGTGACATCTGCCTCTTGTTACTTAATATGACATCTTGTAAATCCCAAACCCAGATGAAGGTAAACCAGCCCCAGTGCTATACAATGTTCCTCTCTGTGTGCCCAGGCTCCCCAGGGACTATGGATATTCCATAGCAGCGACCTCCTCCCCTAAATCCTGCACAGCTGCCAAGGAAAAAGTACAGATCATAAAATTCAGCCTCACCAGGCGATGGTGGCACATGCCTTTAACACCAGCACTTGGGAGGCAGAGGCAGGCGGATTTCTGAGTTCAAGGCCAGCCTGGTCTACAGAGTGAGTTCCAGGACAGCCAGAGCTATACAGAGAAACACTGTCTTGGAAAAAAAAAAAAAAAGAAACATAAAATTCAGCCTCCAGACCCTTGGGTGCTTCTGTCTGTGGCCTGGGGAAAAGCAGAAGCCATAATCTAGTCAAGTCTTTTTAACAGTAGCAGTTTATTTCTCTTAAATTGGAAGGGTACTGATGCCAAAGGGTCAGGGAAGACAAATGCCAGAGCAAGGACGGGTTGGATGGAGCAGGGACCCTGCTCTGCTCCTCTTTGGACTTCTGGAGGCTCAAAGCCTTTATTTAAAAATTTTTTCCATTATTTAAATTATTTAGTTTTCATTGCTTAAATAATTAAAGTTCATTATTTAAATAATAAAATATAAATTTATTTAAATATTTTGCTCATCGTGAATTTGTAGAATGATTTTGATATTTTAAATTTTTTGCATTTAACTATTTTGCAATATACTATCTTGATTACCAAATTGGTTCTGTTTTGTTTTGTTTTCTAAGATTTGTGGGGGGTGGGGGGAGCCAACACTACTAGTTCACACCACACACTGGTTCAGACCTACCCAGAGTGAGGACTTAATAAATGGCATTAAACCAATTGCTGCAGTATCAAGAACAAGATATGATATCAGGACAATGACAGGCTTTAGAGAGAGGCATAATTGTCTTTACCTGCTGACCTCAGGGATTGATAAGGGAACAACAAGATCTGGGAACAGCAGGAAGTGCTGGGTACTTTCCAGGGAGGTGAGTTGTACCGACTTCTGAACAGCTGTCAAGTGGACAAAGTGATAGGCAGGGTGGCTTTGAGCTTGGGTGAAGCCTGCATGGAGAAGAGGGGAACTGGAACTAGTAGGAGGGAGGGAGACAGAAAGAGAGGAGGATTCTGAGCTGGGTGTGTCTGGGTCCTGGAAAGTAGGAAACAATCCCCCTCAAAAGAGACTCAGCCCAGGCAGTCAATTCCAGGACTCTGTAAAGAACATGGGTACCTCAGTGGAGTTCAACTCCTAATCTTCTCTCTCTCTCTCTCTCTCTCTCTCTCTCTCTCTCTCTCTCTCTCTTGAGACAGGGTTTCTCTGTGTAGCTCTGGCTGTCCTGGAACTCACTCTGTAGACCAGGCTGGCCTCGAACTCAGAAATCCGCCTGCCTCTGCCTCCCGAGTGCTGGGATTACAGGCGTGCGCCACCACCGCCCGGCCCCTAGTCTTCTCTTGCTCCTCAGTTTTATCATGCAAAGGGGCCAACACATGGATGCCTGAAATGGAAACTTCTAGTTTCTTTGGAACACCATTTACATCAATTGATGTTTTGCTGGGGCACACAGGTGAAAGGATGTCTTTCTAAAGCAGGCACGTGAAAGAATGTTTTCCTGAAGCAGGTAAAAGTATGTTATAGCAACCCCATGAAAGAACCCGTGATGAAGGAGTATAAATATGACCCCACAGACAGTGAGAGATGGAGCATTGGTTTGGTTTGTCCCACCTCACTATTCTTTCCTAAGGACACACATGTATTGGTTCACTTTACATAGTGTTGTTGAGCTACTCTTGTGGAGCGCCATTGAGAAAAACTCACCAAAGAATTGCTCGTGAGGTTCGGGAGGCTTCTTGTTGCTTCAGTGGCCTCGGCTGGTTGGTGAGCCTTGCATAGTCTTCAGGATTAGACTGCAGCTGCTGATTTATATTTGGTGTTTACTACAGGACTGAACTGCTGACAAAGACTGAGCTTGCCCTGCTAAAGAAGTCTACTTCCTCCATATCCTAATAATGTTTCTCTTCCACTACCTCTGGTGGGTGGTAGACAAGAGGAGAGCTTAAACGTTTATTAAAGTAGGCTGCAAAAAATGTATGCCTACAGTGGCCTCTTTCTTCCATGGTATCAGTTTCCATGATTACACATTGATCTGAAGCAGGACCTATGGAAAAATGAAAGCATGGAGCCTGTTTTCAAAATTATTAAAAATTTCAAGACAATGATGAACAATGATGTGAAACAGAGCAGGGCCTGTGTGGCTACTCAGCTCATGTGCAACAGTGTGCAACTCAAACCCCTGTGAAGACATTGCACCTGGAACCCAAGCTTAGGATGCAGCAGCAGGGTAAAACTGAGCCTCTTGTCTCTACCCCTCACTTCTGGTGGACCTTGGGGATTGCCTTGCCCTGAATTTTACCCTATACACCTTTCTCTCTGCTCTTACTCTTATTCCTGAATTCCATTCTGTTCTGAGTTTTGCTCTGCCTTCCAACTGTCTAGATAGAACCCAAGGAGGTCATGGGACTCCAGGTCTCAGCGTAGATTCAATATCAGAGCCTCAGAACTAACAGAAGAGTCGGAGCCCTGCGCTGGGAAGAGTTCAGGAGTAGAAAATGAGGGCTCCTTGACTTTTAATATCACATGTCATAAAGCACCCTCAAAATGCACTAAGGGGAAATTAGTTTATGGGTTCAGACTCTGAGGACAACAGGGGTTGTATGGGGGTGGGGAGTTCAAGACAAGCACTCCACAGAACTCTAGGTGAGCTTCATTGGTGCATCTGTAGGTTGACCAAGACACAGTTGTGGCACCAAACCTCACTGTCTGAAGCAATGCTGCTCTGTATTTCTGACAATCAGAACAATTGCCCCCAAAGCATCTGCCACCGTCCAGCTCAGAAGGTAGGTCAGGGCCACAGGCAAGGAAGCAGCTCTGCAACTGGCTGCAGGCCTTTGGAAAGCAATTACTGCATGGGCAGTTCTCCTCAGGAAAGAGAACCACGTCTCTCCAGAGTAAAGAGGGAATAAGGAGAAATGAACACTTGTCCAGCACCTCACAAAACAGCTCTTAAAGAGTTGATCATGTTAAGCATTAATTGCTTCCTAAACATTTATAAATGGAGGTTTAAATACACACACACACACACACCACATCACATGCACATACACACATACACACCACACACATACCATGCACATATAACACCACATACATACAAAGATACATACCACACACAAACCACATATATACCACACATATACCACATGTGTACCACATCTCTCTCTCTCTCTCTCTCTCTCTCTCTCTCTCTCTCTCTCTCTCTCTCACACACACACACACACACACACACACACACACACGCAAGTCATTGGGTCACAAAGGCTACCCAGTTCTGGAAGCAGAGATTTCCTACTTCCTCTTCATGTCCGCTAGAACGTGTAAAAAGCATCTCTACTAACATTTGTGTGGTCCTCCTGTAGCAAGTTCTGGTTTAACTTAAAGCAGGAAGCAACTTCTTGAATGAGAAACTCCCTTTTGCCAACCTACAGATAAGATGAACCCATCTTCTATGGCCACAAAAGATGTCGATCAGTTCGCTGTGGCTGCAGAATAAATTACTCCGGAGTCTGGTGGCTTAAAAGCAATGAACATCTACTATCCTCAAAAGTCCGTGGATTCAGTGGCTAGTTCTCCTCTGGGCCAGCTTAGCCAGTATGGGCCTTTGTCAGAGTCTGTTTGCATTTGTTTTTGCTTCTCTCTAAGGAAAGCCTGAGCCCAGACTTACAAAGAGCAAGAGAAACAGAAAGATGGCTTTGTTAGCTCCATGACTCTTCTTCCTACTTAAGAAAACTTTCCTTATGCCATAGGAAGGCCACCTACAATCACGGGCAGGGAAGAAATGGTGCTACATGATTTCCACACTAGGTTTTGCAGTAAGGACAAATGGGAAGTGGTGTGGTCCAAGGCTTCCCCTTACCAGTCACGTGATCTTCATCGGTGCTGGTCAGGCCTGTTCTCAGATCGACAGGATCCAGGGCAAGAATCCAAAAGGAGGCTCCCATGTTCAATGAAACTAATGCACGATTTAAAAGCAAAAAAAAAAAAAAAAAGAGTGCTTACTATTGAAACTACTGTGTGCACTTCCAGATTTATGAGTTTTGCTGCAGAGACTAGGACACAGAAAGAAGAGGAATGAACAGAGAGCACACTGGGGTACAAGTCTCCAGCATGCAAGGATAGATTGCACACCTGTCTTTTGGAGACTGGCAGTTTCTGGACAACCTTCCCATTCCAGGTTTTTCAGCTCCTCCCTATAACCCAAAATGTAGCAATGTGTCCTCACCACCCAGAAACCTGCCATCAGGCATTTCCTTTGATGGTCATGGTGCAGAAGATGTGGGAAGGTAGCTCCCTTTTCATCCCAGGAGTATATGTGTGAACGCTGAGTCATGCTGTGACTGCCCTGAGTGCTGCTGGGTGCTTTGTGCTCCCTGACACATTTGTCATGCCTGGGTAGCAGTAGGATATAAGAAGTTCCTCCCAAAAGTTCGTGTGTTGAAAGCCCGGTCTCCAGCTACTTGTGCTATTAAAATCATTGGGTCATGAGGGAACTAACCTTAAAAGTCATTAAAGAATTCATAGATTAATGGGCAACTAGGAGGATGGGACTTAACAGGAAGGAGTTAGTCCTGGGGGCATGCCTTGGAAAAGCATAATTTGTTCATAGCGATATGTGAGACCATTCGTCGTATCTTTCCACCTCCCATCCACCATGAAGTGAGCAGCCTCCTCTGGGGATGCTTTAGCTACCATGATCATCTGCCTCACCACAGGACTGGAGCCAGCTGGCCAGGAGCTAAAGACTAGGAAACTGTGAGTGCCCCTTTAAGTTGCTTTCCTCGGGTACTTTGTTATAACATCTAGCAGTATGTTTGTGATAGAGGGAGTTCCCTGAAGCATTGCTGAAACAGGGCTGAAGCTGCAGTCTCATGATGTCTACCGACTGAGGGATTGCCAAGCAAGAATTTGCTTATGGAGGCACTGAACAAAACAGCATTTCACTCACACAAAATAGAAACAGAAGGGTCAACTTCAGCCTGGTGCCCCGTGGCCAATGGCCCCATCTATAAATAGATTACTCTTATTAGTAATAGACACAATCATGGTGTTGGCCAGGTACCATAAAATACAGGCATTTAGGAAGAACAAAGGACTAATTCATGGCTCTGTGGGACTCTCCACCTGTTGGTACGGAAGGGTTCTGAAACCAAAACCCTCATGTGTGTCCACTGTGCAGGGGTACAAAGCCTGCATGCATATGACTCCTTTGCCATAGAGTGTGATGATGGCCCAAGAGAGAGGGAGACTTTGTCTTAGCTTGGGATAACAATCTGAGCTTAAGGGAACTTTTCTCACTTCACAGCTAAAAGAAATGTTTAGGCAATAGTGTCACTATTTAATACAGATGAAGCCTAATAGGAAGTGTCCTTGCTAAGTCATCTCAGAGGATCTGACTTGGCTCACAGCCTACTCCACCCTTCACAGGCATCTTAGGCATCTGTATAATTCCCTATTCATCCATGAAGCCCTGGCACCTGAGTTGATTCTGCCTGGAAACCCAAGAAACAGAAGCCTATACCAGGAAGACCCAGTGCCGGCCACCTCCTTTCCTCTACAGGGAGCTGTACTTGTGACAGGCATTCTGGGTCTTAATGACAAATCAGGGGCACAGACATCCAATGCATGGACCAACAAGAAAGGAATGGGTGGTAAAACTGAAAATAAAACAAAAAACAATTGAAAAACAAAAGGGCTTGAGAGAAGGCTCAGCACTTAAGAGCACTTGTTGCTCTTGCAAGGGACCTGGGTTCAGTTTCCAGCACCCATAAACTGATTCAAAAACATCTGTAACTCCATTCCTAGGGGATCTAATGTCTTCTTCTGACCTCCACAAGCATCAGGCATACACACAGTTCATATATATACATATGTGTACACATGCATACAACACTAATACATATAAATAAATGTTTGTTTGTTTCTTTGTTGTTGTTTTTTCAAGACAGGGTTTCGTTTCGTTTTGTTTTGTTTTGTTTTTTGAGACAGGGTCTCTCTGTGTAGCCCTGGCTGTCCTGGAACTCACTCTGAAGACCAAGCTGGCCTCGAACTCAGAAATCCACCTGCCTCTGCCTCCCAAGTGCTGGGATTAAAGGTGCGCGCCACCACCGCCTGGCTCAAGACAGGGTTTCTATGGGTAACAGCTATGCTGTCCTGGAATTCTCTCTGTAGACCAGGCTGGCCTAGAACTCAGAGAGATCTGCCTGCCTCTGCCTCCAGAGTGCTGAGATTAAAGGCATGTGCCACCATATCAACTCATAAATACATCTTTTTGAAAAGAAAATAATAGAAGAAAATTCTAGATTAACTGAAGGTCTGAGAATTAAGGTGGGCTACTCAAGGCAGGGACATTTTCACTCATGTGCTCTGACCCTTGCCCTATATTCCTAGGCAATGTTATAAGATAGTTTTCTGTGCAAGATCACGTCATAGGATGTGGTAAGGGCTGTGTTGACAGGATATTTGGTATGTCTGTAAAGGAAGAAGTTGTGGGGTATGCTAGGCAACATTATGAAACAATTGCAGTAAACAACTCACAGGAAAGATGTAAGATGTCTTCAAGTCCTGAAGCATGGGTTCTAAGGTCTCAGTGACAAACCAAAGTACAATTCCACCACAGTTTCCACCTGGGAAACCAATGGGTTTATATGGCCTCCTTAGAAAGCATGGGAAAGGGGTTACTAGCAGGAGTGTGGAGACCCCAAGGCAGCCACACTGGAAAGTCATCACCCAGTATGGATGACGGCTTTCCCACAATCTCATAGATGAATCTCCCTTCTTCCTCTAGTCTACAGAACTACATACAAATAGCTAGAGAAGTATCTAGACACTCAGGCCCAGTGACCCTCCAGTCCACAGGCTCTTTCATGATGAAGTCTTGCAAGGAGGCCCAGCTGATCTCACAAAGATGGTGGTAGTTAGACTAGAAGGGTAGTCCCTTGCCACAGAGTGTTGGTAACTTAGCTAATAATACAAATTTCAGAGTGGGAGCTTGTAGTTCAAGATTCAGGACATGTTCTAAAGAAAGGCTGGCATACTGTGTTATAGCTCCAATCTTTAGCACACAAGGAGCTAGAGTGTTAACCCTTTTCCTCCTAGTGGTCTATTTGCAGTCCTCTTACTTGTGGCACTAGACTCTACTGGATTAGAGTTCCAGATTGCTGACCTGGGTGGAAGGCAGTGGACTGACAAGGACACAATGTGGGTTCCCCTGAACGTGGCAGAACTAATGCATCCAAGCCGATGAGGCTTTGGGAAGGGTTGGACATAACACAGATGGTAACCTCCCAAAGGGAAGTAGAGTGGATTGCAATCATGAATCACCCCCCATTGAGACCACAGCCAGCGCCTAGGTCATCAGTCTTCTTAGACTTAAATGACCCTTCTAGAGATGTCTTGCCTAAGTCTATACTTCCTAACTCTTACTTCCTGCCCCAGGGCTTCTCTGATACTGAGATACAGAACCTCCAGAAATATACCCAACAGCCATGTGTGAATAAACCAGAAGTATGGAGAAATTAAGGTGGGAGATCAATCATCCTTCTCCATATAACAGGCACCCGAAGCGCAGTGGTATCAAACAATGGCTTCATCAAGCTCATCCCTTTGATGGAGAAGAAGTTCCCATAAGACACAGCAGGATGGACCTTGTCTCTGCTTCATCATCACTGGGTTCCTATTTAAGACATAAATAGTAAGAAATGACTCAAGTGACTGGCAGCTGGAGTCATCTAGACCCGTGCTGCCCAGTAAAATATTAAGGCAAATTACACATGGATTTTTAAAATTTTATAGTAGTCTTATTGTTGTTGGTTTGATTTGGTTTGGTTGAGACAAGGCCTCATGAATCCTGGGCTGGGCTGGAACTTGCTATGTAACAGGGGGTAGCCTTGAACTTTTAATCCTCCTAACTCTACCTCCTGAGTGCTGGCATTACAGGCATGGACCACCATGTCCGTTTTATGTGGTGCTGGATGTCAAACCCAGGGCTTCCTACATGGTAGGCAAGCATCCTACCAATTGAGCTACATCAGCCCTCCCCTAGCTATAGAGTTTTAAAAATAAAAAGAAACAGATAAAATTTATTTTAATAATATTGTATTTAATGTAATATATCTGAAATATTACCACTTCAGTATATGATCAAAGTACAAAATTAGTGAGTTGTTTTTTTTTTTATTTTATGTAAGGTACTAAGTCTTTGACATCTTCATGAATGTAGTTCACATTTTCAGAGAAATTTGATCTAGACCACACCATTCAAAGTGCTCAAGAGCCACATTTAGGCTTATGATCAGAATGTTGGGCCCATAGACCTAGAGTCTTCCTCACTCTTAATTTTAGAACATAGGTTGAGATGATTTGAAGGCCACTTTCATTTAGAACTACCATCTACCAGTCATGTAACTTCTTCAAGCTGGGCAGCTTCCTTTCCTAGTAAGAATGCATCAAGATTGAGTGACAGTGACACTCAATCTTGCCAAAGTTCCAGGACTTTCTATGAATGAGCCTCAGAGGCCATGTGATGTACTCTGACACTTAAACAGGTCATAGGTCTTTTCAATTTCAAGGGGAAAGATGCAAACTGTATTGCCCAATAAAAGGTATGTCAAAGAATTTGTTTTTAACTCTCTCCTCTTCTCTTCTCTTCTCTTCTCTTCTCTTCTCTCCTCTTCGTCTCTCCCCTCCCCTCTCCTCCTCTCCCCTCCTCCCTCCCTCTCTCCCTCCCTCCCTCACCCTCTCCCTCTCCCTCTCCCTCTCCCTCTCCCCCCCCCTCTCTCTGCGTACATGGAGACCAGAGGCATCAGATTCCCTGGAGCTGGAATCGCAGGCAGTTATGATCCACCCAACACAAAGGCTGGGACTCTAAGGAGGCTTTGCACAAGGCAGTCTGCTCTCCTACGCATAGGGCCATCTCCCCAGTTCCTGGAGCTATTCTTTTAAAGCACCACATGAATAAAACCCATGATGAATCCTTTCCTTTCATTCTCCCAGGTGAAATTTCAAAATCCTCTTTTTAAAAATCCAGCTAGGCATGGGGGTCCATGAGTATGATCCCAGAACTTGGGTGGCTGATATGCAGGAGGTTAACAAGTTCAAGGCCATCCTGACACAAATCCCCCTACCTGGTCCAGTTCTCCACCCCTGCTCCCTGAAATACTTCCCACATAAATTAAGTGCACCTAATAGTTATTGTGCTCTGCTTTCGATGAAACCTGGAGTGCAGAGAGCTAGGGGAAGCACAGTGAGCCATGTGGGAGAGTGTTAAAGGCTTCAGAAGTAAAATACATAGCATGTTAGGTAATATTGAATATATAGGGAAAATAGGTAGCTGGGTAGGGGAGCTGATATTATAGATGGCTTGACTAAGTAATGACTTTCTAAAATAATGTTGAGACAAGCAGGTAAGCAGGCAATGCCTGAGGATTTATGAGAGAAAACCAAGCAATATATACAGGGAAAAGAGACTGGAGCCAGCCTGCATGACCAGAAGTCTTGGGAGAGTAACAGACTATGAATACAGACAAAACAGGGATTGCTAGGGACATTAGCTTATCATAAGGACTGTGCTTTACAATGATAGGGCTTTTAATTATTTATTTATTTTTATTTTATGTACATTGGGGTTTTGACTGCATGTATGTCTGTATGAGGGTGTCGGATCCCCTGGAACAGGAGTTGAGCTGTGGGTGTGGGTGCTGGGAATTGAACCCAAGTTCTCTGAAAGAGAAGTCAGTACTTTTAACTGCTGAGCACTCTCTCCAGCCCTCCACAATGATAGGGGTTTTGTTCTGTTTTGTGTTTTAAGTCCATTGCAGGATTTTGAATAGGATTCATTTGACCTATGACTTTAACAGGATCATTGTGGCTATAATCCTGGTAATAAAGGAAGGAAAAGAGCTGGAGACAAGATGGGGGATTTTTGCAATAATTCTGGTGACAGACAAGGGTGGCTTAAGCCAGAGAAAGGAAGAGGGAGTGCTGAGGAATGTGACATTATGATGCAATAAGAAATACATATCTCTCTGGTACAACCACTCTGGAAATCAGTCTGGCGGTTCCTCAGAAAACTAGACACGATACTTCCGGAGGACCCTGCCATACCACTCCTGGGCACATACCCAGAAGATTCCCCAGCATGCGATAAGGATACATGCGCCACTATGTTCATAGCAGCCTTATTTATAATAGCCAGAAGCTGGAAAGAACCCAGATGTCCCTCAATGGAGGAATGGATACAAAAACTGTGGTATATATACACAATGGAGTACTATTCAGCTATTAGAAACAATGAATTCACGAAATTCTTAGACAAATGGATGGAGCTGGAGAACATCATACTAAATGAGGTAACCCAGTCTCAAAAGAATACCCATGGTATGCACTCACTGATAAGTGGATATTAGCCTAGAATCTTGGAACACCAAAGACACAATCCACATACCAAATGATGTCCGAGAAGAAGGGAGGAGTGGATCCTGGATCTGGAAAGGCCAATGCATCAGGGTAGGAGAATACCAGAACAGGGAAGTGGGAAGGGGAAGATGGGGGAACAGGGGGAGGGAAAAGGGCATATGGGACCTTTGGGGGGCGGGGAACCAGGAAAAGGGAAATGAAATGTAAATAAAGAATATATCCAAAAAAGCAGCCAAAAAAAAAAAAAAAGAAATACATATCTCATGTTTTTTTTGGGGGGGGGTGTTAATCCACTGTCTTCTCAGATTGTCAGCACCTGAATAATTAGCACAGTTTTTAAAACATTTTTAAAAATTTATGTGTATGTATATAGGGGAGGGTTCTGTACCCATGTATGCAGTATACACGAAAGCCAGAAGAGGGAGTCAGAGCCCCTGGAACAGAGTTACAGGTAATTGTGAGTGACCCAATGTGGGTGCTGAGAACTAATTCCAGTCTTCAGCAAACCCAGCAGGTACTCTTAGCAGCTGAGTCTCCTCCTGAACCCCATAAAACACAGTTGTAAAGATTAAATTCCTGTCTCTGCTCGTTGGAATCTGTGACAGGAAACAAAGCACTCTGGTACTCCAATTATAGAAGAGACAGGGTTTTCTTTTAAGAAGAAATAGGCTTTAGATATGTTTTTGAAGGTTGCATCAAAATTTGTTTATGAATAGGCTATGGAATATAGACAAATGGAGAAACCAAATATAACTGCTACAGACAGCATGAGAAGAATCACATAGGCAGGTTGAGAAATTAGCAAGTTTTCCAGTGATGGGTTCCTATGCATACTGGCTACTGGGAACATGGAGTCGGTCAAGTCATAAAGAAGTGAAAAGAACCATTCTGTTTGGGAACCAAGAGAACATCTTGAAAGGAGATCCTCCTTAAAATATTTACTCTGCCTGTTCCTACTCCGATAGTTGCGGAACTCCAAGCTGGCTGCCAAGCCACCTTCTCAGAAGCTGCGGGGATGGAAGCCAGCGTCCCAGCCTGAGCTTTCAGGTGTTATTGCAGTCGGGAGGGGGGGCGCGGGGGCTGCCCTTCTCAACTCTCACAAAGAAGAACTCTAGGAAGAGTCAAGATGAAGCAGAGCTGGGGCTTAGAAAGAAGAGGTTTTACAAGGTTAGTGGTATCTTATGAACTTTTTGCTTCATTTTGCTTTGTTTTGCCAATCTGTCTTATTGATATTTTGCTTGTTTTGATTTTTTGTTTTTGTGTTTCTTTCTTTCTCTCTTTCTTTTTCTGCTGTTTTTGTTTTTGTTTTAAGAGAGAAAAAGAACATAAAGTTGGGTAGGTAGGGAGGTGGAGAGGAACTAGGAAGAATTGGAGGGAGGAAAAACATAACCAAAATATATTGTATGAATAAAAATTATGGACAAAAATAAAGAAGGTTAGCAGCCAGGCAGTGGTGGCGCACACCTGTAATCCCAGCACTCGGGAGGCAGAGGCAGTCGGATTTCTGAGTTCGAGGCCAGCCTGGTCTACAGAGTGAGTTCCAAGACAGCCAGGGCTACACAGAGAAACCCTGCCTCAAAAAAACAAAAGAAAGAAAGAAAAAGAAAAGAAAGGAAAGGAAAGGAAGAGAAGAGAAGAGAAGAGAAGAGAAGAGAAGAGAAGAGAAGAGAAAAGGAAAGAAAAGAAAAGAAAAGAAAAGAAAAGAAAGGAAAAGAAGAGAAAAGAAAAGAAAAGAAACAAGGAAGGAAAAAGAAGAAAAAATAAAGAAACAAAGGTTAACATTGATTTAAGCCTGGTTGTTAAAGGGAAGATGGACATGTGGGGAAAGGATAGCACCACACCCAAGTGTGGGTGTGCACTTCTCCAGTGGGTCAGGCTTAAGTGGCTACAGGAGTGAGCCTGGCTGCGGTGGCTTCTGAGGTTACATATCGAAGCATTGCTAAGGAACTCCTTTTCCACTAAATAAGATCATAGCTCAGTTCTTGAGGCACATGGGGTAGGATTACAGCTGATGAGGTAAAGCTGTGGGTCACAGGGGACTAAGACACATTTTCATTTGAAATATTTCCATACACAAGGAATATTGCTTCTATGTAAGCAGTCTTCGCAGCAAAGGTTAATGGTGTTGAAACTCTTGCCTCACTGCTGGCAAAAGTCTCAACCAGTCTCCATAGTGAAGTGCTCTTTTTCTTTTCCATATCTCCTTAATTTTCCTTGTCTTAATTCCCCTGTCTCAGTTTCCCCTTGAGAGAATTTGATCTTTAAGCTCAAGGGTTGATGACAACTATCCATGCTCTTAATTTCTTCACTGCTAAACATCGATGTGAACCCCGCCTATCAAGGGTCCAGAAGTCTCAGACAGGAGCCTAGAGAGATAGGTTAGCAGTTAAGAGTGCTTGGTGCTCTTCCAAAGGATGGGAGAAAGCTAGATTCTCAGCACTCACATGAGATGGCTCATAACAACCTGTAACTCTTATTGTTGAGAATAGTTTTAGCTATCCTGGGTTTTTTGTTGCTCCAGATGAATTTGAGAATTGCTCTTTCTAGATCTATGAAGAATTGAGTTGGGATTTTGATGGGGATTGCATTGAATCTGTATATTGCTTTTGGCAAGATGGCCATTTTTACTATATTGATCCTGCCAATCCAGGAGCAAGAAATATTTTTCCATCTTCTGAGGTCTTCTTCGATTTCTTTCTTCAAGGACTTGAAGTTCCTGTTGTACAGATCTTTCGCTTGTTTGGTTAGAGTTACGCCAAGATACTTTATGTTGTTTGTGGCTATTGTGATGGGTGTTATTTCCCTAATTTCTTTCTCAGCCTGCTTGTCCTTTGAGTACAAGAAGGCCACTGATTTGCTTGAGTTAATTTTATAACCTGCCACTTTGCTGAAGTTGTTTATCAGCTGTAGAAGTTTGACCTCAAGCAGTACTACAGAGCAATTGTGTTAAAAACTGCATGGTATTGGTATAGCAACAGGCAAGCAGATCAATGGAACAGGATTGAAGACCCAGAAATTAACCCACAGACTTATGGTCACTTGATCTTTGATAAAGGAGCCACAACCATCCGGTGGAATAAAGATAGCCTTTTCAACAAATGGTGCTGGTTCAACTGGAGGTCAACATGCAGAAGAATGCGAATTGACCCACTCTTATCTCTTTGCACTAAGATCAACTCCAAGTGGATCAAGGACCTCCACATAAAACCAGACACACGGAAACTATTAGAAAAGAAACTTGGGAAGACCCTGGAGGACTTGGGCACAGGGGAAAAGTTCCTGAACAGAACACCAATAGCGTACGCACTAAGATCAAGGATCGACAAATGGGACCTCATAAAATTACAAAGTTTCTGCAAAGCAAAGGACACTGTCAGAAGGACAAAACGGCAACCAACAAAGTGGGAAAAGATCTTCACCAACCCCACATCCGACAGAGGGCTAATATCCAATATATACAAAGAACTCAAGAAGTTAGACCCCAAAGAACCAAATAACCCTATCAAAAAATGGGGCACAGAGCTAAACAAAGAATTTTCACCAGAAGAAATTCGGATGGCCGAGAAACACCTTAAAAGATGTTCAACATCATTAGTCATCAGGGAAATGCAAATCAAAACAACCCTGAGATTCCACCTCACACCAGTCAGAATGGCTAAGAATAAAAACTCAAGAGACAACAAGTGCTGGCGAGGATGTGGAGAAAGAGGAACACTCCTCCATTGTTGGTGGGATTGCAAAATGGTAAAACCGCTCTGGAAATCAGTTTGGAGGTTCCTCAGAAAATTGGGCATGTCACTCCCAGAGGACCCTGGCATACCACTCCTGGGCATATACCCAGAGGATTCCCCTGCATGCAATAAAGACACATGCTCCACTATGTTTATAGCAGCCTTGTTTATAATAGCCAGAAATTGGAAGGAGCCCAAATATCCCTCAAAGGAGGAATGGATACAGAAAATGTGGTATATTTATACAATGGAATACTACTCAGCAATTAAAAATAATGAATTCATGCAATTTGTAGGTAAATGGTTAGACCTGGAAAATATCATCCTGAGTGAGCTAACCCAATCACAAAAGAATGCACATGAAATGCAATCACTGATAAGTGGATATTAATGAGCCCAGAAGCACTAAATACTCAAGACACGAATAGCAAGTCAAATGATTCCCAAGAAGAAGAAAGGAGAGGACCCTGGGCATGTAAAGATTGCATCCAGTTTAGTAAAGAAACTGAGGGGGGAGGGGGAATGATTGGGGAATAGTTGGGGGGGGAGAGGAACTATGGGAACTATGGTGGGTGGGAACTGGGAAAGGGGAAAGCCCTTGGAATGTAAACATAGAATATAGAAAATAAAAATTTAAAAAAAAAAAAGAAAAAGAAAGAAACAAAGAAACAAATAAAGGTTAAGGAGATACAAAAAAAAAAAAAAAAAAAAAAAAAAAAAAAAAAACCTGTAACTCCAGATCCAGGGGGCGCAATGCTCTCTTCTGACCTCCAAGAATACCCAGAAAGGCTGCAGTTACAAATGGAGCTTATCTTCGTATTTAAGATCTAAGGCATCTTTTTTTTTCCTTCTTTGAAAAGAATTTTTAAGTTTCCTTGAACAGTTTTCCAGCATAAGCAGCATTATCTTCAAGATACTTTTGAATCTGTGGAGACTCAGAATGGGTTTGATTCAAGAGAATTAAAGCCTTGCAGGCCTTTTCAGCCCTTCCTGGCTTGGGTGGGCTAGACCCCTATCCAGCCTGAAAAGGCGCCAGCCAACATCAGAAGACAGTTATAGCCTTGACAGGGAAGCACGTGAGGGAAATCTGCTTGCCAACAGAGAAAAAGAGCACAGGCACTAATGGCATTTTTGGACTATAGAATTTGAGGGTTTTTCCCTAAAGGCATAGGTGAGTAGGACAGTCAATGAGTGTCTCTTGAGGGGCTGCAAGTCATCTCTTAATGGTTGCCGAAAACAAGAGGTTCTTGTTCTCCTGAGGGAGCCCACGAGCTATTTTTAGTAAGTTGGTCTCATCACCTCACTGAGCCTGTTTCCTCTGCTTCTGTGTTTAATGATTCTGGGTAGGAGGCTTCAGAACACATGTCTGGCATTGTGAGGTTGTTACACTTTATAAGCATCCCAGCTACCATACAGAATTATGATGATGATGATGATGATGATGTGTGTGTGTGTGTGTGTACATGTGTACATGTGTACATGTGTGCACTCCATAGCACATATGTGAAGATCAGAGAACTTTTCTTCTTCCGCATGTGATTTTCAAATTACACCTGGGTGAGTACTTGGGCCTGCTAAGTCACCTTGCTGGCCCTATGTGGGACTCTTAGGAGTCATGTTTTAGGGGAAATCCTAAGTTGGAGCTGACAATGATAATACCTCATCTCTGATACATCTCCACTGGCTTTGGTTACTATGCAGTGTCACAATTTGCCTGGATTTCCTGACTCATCAGTGGATGAATACAACAAAGGCCCAGCCTTGGAAAGAAAATTCACATTTTTAAAAATTTTTTTAAATTATATGTGGGACGAGAAGTGAGTGCAAGTGCCCCAGACTCCTGAAGAGGGTGTCGGACTTTTGAAACCAGAGTTTCTGGCGGTTGTGGGGAACCAAATTGAGGCCCACTAGTGAGCTGCCTCTCCAACTCCAGAAAATTAATATTTTTATCTGCTATACGAGGAATCACCTGAGGCCCTTCAGTGGTTGTCTGCAGTGATTTAAAGAGGAATTCACTTTGGGCATTTTCAGAAGGCTGACATCCTTACCACAGTTGCCTGCGGCGGAGGCAAAGCACTGGTGATTTCTTAGACCCTGGCCGAGAACAGATTTCTTCCAGGCCCCAGGCTAACAGATGTGGCAAGCACAGGGTACAGGGTCAGACGGAATCCTCTTGTCCTGGTGCTTCTCTGAGCAGGCAGGTCCTTATCTGCCTGGGGGAATGTTATTCCCCAGGGCTATCGACATCAACTGAGCTTGTTTCCATGACTACAACTGCTTCCCCTGGGCATTCTGAGCTGCAAATAATTTTTTCTCTGTGATTGGAAACTTCAAACAACAAATTTAAAAGATGATCTGGTGCGGCGGTGGTGGCGCACACCTTTAATCCCAGCACTTGGGAGGCAGAGGCAGGAGGATTTCTGAGTTCGAGGCCAACTTGGTCTACAGAATGAGTTCCAGGACAGCCAGGGCTACACAGAGAAACCCTGTCTCGGAAAAACAAACAAACAAACAAAAAACAACAACAACAAAAAGATAACCTGGGGTCCACTGTTTGACTGCAGGTTTTTTTTTTTTTAATTAAACATTCTTCCATTACAACTTAAACTTCTACTTGTGTTTCTGCTTTCTGTTTTTGTGCACACTTCTTGCCAATTGGTTTTGGAACAATCCTTTTATTTTAGGTCAGAGTTAGTTACCACCTAAACTCCTTTTCTTATCTAAAGCATTTCCTTTTCTTTTTTTTTTTTCTTTTGGTTTTTGGTTTTTAGTTTTTGGTTTTTTTAGAGACTGGGTTCCTCTGTGTAGCCCTGGCTGTCCTGGAACTCTGTAGACCAGGCTGGCCTCGAACGCAGAAATCTGCCTGCCTCTCTGCCTTCCAAGTGCTGGGATTAAAGCATGCGCCACCACCTCTGGGCTTTCTTTTCTTTTAAGCTTCTTTACCAAACATGCATTTCTAAGCTATAACCTTCCATTTAAAGACACTTGATTTTTTTTCTTCTATCAGATTTAAGTTAATGAATTTGTTAGGAACTTCAGTGCTGCTACCAGAGGTACTTAGAAACTGCTTATGTCAAAAGGCACCAGCTTTTCATTTGGGCTCAGAATAGAGCCCATGGTGGGACAAAGCCTTCTTTTTCTTCTGATTATCTCAGAGGTAAGTATTTTAACCACTTGAGGAAGAAAAGAGAAAGCACAAAGAGAAGCTATTGTCCAAAACCTTGGATTCCAGGAAGGATAGCACCTAACAGACCCAACTCCAGAGGAGAGCAATTATCTATGAAGGTGGGACCACGCCCTGGGACAGGAGCAATTATCCCCTAAAAGCCAGCTGTCCCTCCAAGCAATAAGGAGTTATTTTAACCACACTTGTGGAGCCAGAACCAATGAAAATCAATAAGACCACACCTTGATCAAGACTGTCCAGTTTCAAAGAACTTTTTGTCTATTGTTTTAAGCCCTTTCTACTTAAACCTGAAGTTCGTGTCAGTCCCCAGACAAAGCCGGGGACACTGGATCTCTCTGTTAGTTCCCCCTTTCTGGCGTTCACCATTACTCATCTCTTTGACTGGCAGATGAAGAACAATGGGCGAGCTGAAGCCGCCGAGGCTGCCAAGGGCAGACCACGGGCTCTAACTCTGGTCATGCTGTGAGCTAAAGAGAATTCAGGCTAACCGAACATTTCAGATTACATGAACAATCATTTTATCTTCTAAGACAGTTCGGTGCCACATAAGCAGTCTATAAACACAAGTGGACAGTACACAGAATAGCTATTTTCATGAAAAATAGACCAAAGATTCTGTAGCTTTCATTTACGCCTGTCATCTGTTAGGCTGTAGTTACGTTAGGATGTTGATTTAACTATTTCCTCCACAACACTAACAATCCTTAGTCTAATATTTGTACCTCCAAAGCGGCAACCCTTAATAAACAAAAGGCACAAAGTGCATCTGACAGGGCTCATATAGACAGTGGTGAGGGCTAAAACATTTACATAATTTTTTATGTAAACATTTTTTCTGAATGCTGAGCCAGAGGGAGAGATAATGCCTTTAAAGATAAAATTTCCCAGCCAGGACTACACAGAGAAACCCTGTCTCGAAAAACCAAAAAAAAAAAAAAAAAAAAAGATAAAATTTCCTTAAATGTTATTTTGAGCTATAGCCCTCAACTTTTTAACTTATACTGAGACTAAGCTGTGTCCCTTCTGTGCGTTTGCACATGTAAAGGGAAATGCCCTGGGATAGAACACTGAGTCTCCAACCTGGACCAGACCCTAGGACCCGGTCTCATTTCCTCCCAGGCTTCCCCGGAGATCTTCTCTGAACATATAATTGTGTCTCATTGCAAGTTTAGAGAGACAGCTACACCCAAGGTGTGGGGCTTTAACCTCCTTGTGAGATGAGAAACTGAGAAACATGGAGTCTAAATTTGCTTATTGGCACACTGGCAAGCTCTAGATGCCTCGGAACATCCTCTGGTGAGACTCGGATTAAAAGAGAATCTGCATCTCCAGCAGAAGAAAGCTTTGGCTGTAAAAGCAAGCCAGCAAGCCAGCACTGAAGAGAACACGAAGTTTCCTGTACCTGAGGGGACAAGTCTCAAAGCAAGCAGACAAAAAAGGAACACACACACACACACAGAGAGAGAGAGAGAGAGAGAGAGAGAGAGAGAGAGAGAGAGAGAGAGAGAGAAACAGCCTTCGCTAGTTCATTTCATCTCCAGAACACACTGGATCCAAAACAAGGTTCAAGACTCTGTGTGTCATACCAGAGTCAGTTTACACCACAGGGTCTTCTCAGACAGCCCTCCCACAGTCCATGTAAAACCATGATGGAACACTCCTTACGGTGGAAACCTTCTGGACTACCATGTTTGTTCTATATGACCCAGGAGAGGGGTATAAACGGCTCCAAGGAGATTCCTCTATTCAAGGCCAGTGCCTTCATCAAACACTGTGTGAGTTTCTGCTCAGAAACAGAGAGAAATGAGAGCAAGCCACAAGCCAGAGGGTAGAGGAGAGCAGCTAAGTGGCCGTCAAGGAAATTCACCAACACTGCTTCAGAGCTGGACCATTTGTGGTGACCAGAAAAGACATCAATAGCAGGAGTAAGTAGGGTATGAACTGGGCACAGCTCCATGCTGCTACATGTACCAGCCTGGGAAGTTCTTTCCAGAGACTTTAGCACAGATGAAGTAGGGTGCTTGACTGTATAAAAAAATTTCAGGGCAGACAATATGAAGCAGCATGGGAGAGTTTAAAAAGATATTTATATGCTATTATTAATTTTGTATATATTTGTGTATGCGTGTGTGTGTGTGTGTGTGTGTGTGTGTGTGTGGTGGTGGTGGTGGTGGTGGTGGTTATGCACCTGAATACATGTGCATGTGCAAGTACCCACAGGGGCCAAAAACGTCCATCAGATCCTTCTGCAGCTGGGGTTACACACAGTTGCAAGCTGCCCATTGTGGTTGCTGAGAACCAAACTGGGGTCCTCTGCAGCAGCAGATTGTGCTCTTAACAATTAAGCTGCCTCTCCAACCCTACAGCTGGAGTTTACTAGAAAGAGATTTTTTTTGAAACATAAACTTATATGTGAGTGTGAATAGAGACACTTGGGAAATGGACATTACACACTCAGGTGTAGGCAAGGACTTCCCAAGAGGGTCACAGCTAAGTTACAATTAAGTTATAACAGCTACATATATAAGTTTGGTAGCCTCTGATTATATCCCAAAGGGCTGCTAAGAGCTTTATTTTCTCTTTTTCAGTAGATCAGAGAGTGGTTCTTGTGGTTTATTAAGGAGAATTGCAGCTCATATAGAATCGCCCTTGGTCATGAGGATCCCACAAGGAAGTTGAGGTATGTTTTCACTATAATGAAATGTATAGTCTTATTTGTAAGATTCTCAGAAAATTACATGTTCACATCTGTGAAGGGAATTAGGCCATACCTAAACATCAAATATTATTTAATATAGTTCAATATACATATAAGGAATGGTATCTCTATAGGCAACCGGTCTTTGTTAATTATGCTGGAATTCTTGACTCTCAGCTTCTAACAGGCTTCACATGTTCTGGGAGGAGCTTACGAAAACCAGAAAATATTGCAAATAACAATGTCTTTCCATACTCTCTACCAGGTACAAAGCTAGCTCCTACCCTAATTCCACCACTTACTAGCTATGTGGTCCAACACGGGCCTTAATCATCAAGAAGACCTCTGAGTAGGGAGCTCCTTTCTCTCTAACAGCCCCTTCATTGTCCCTGTTTTGCTAGCCCACCATGACCTCTGCACTCATTTCCTGTTGCATTCTTGGCCCTCTTCCTGTTGCATTTTCAATCTTGTTCCCTCTTTTAGAACTAGCCTGATGTGTATTATGTAGCCAGGAACAGCACTCTGAACTCTACCCTGGCACTTCCCGAACCTCCTAGCTTATAAATACCAGGGCAGGCCAAAGTGTCAGGGAGGAGTGAGCAGAAATCTTCAGACCAGCTGGGCCTGTCCTCCAGGAGGATGAGAAACTCCAAGACTGCCATTTCGTTCTTTATCCTTGTGGCTGTCCTTGGGTCCCAGGCTGGGCTCATACACGGTGAGTTCCCTTGAGCCCTATCAACCCAGGGGCAAGCCTGTGAGAGCTGCAGAACTGGAGGGGAGGTAGAGAAGGAGACCACTGCCCTCCTGGAAATACTCTACCCTTGACATGGTGCTGACATTTCCTTAGAAAGAGCATCAGGTTATAGATCTGCCTCTGTTTGTAGCCTTTAGGCCCCGGAGGAAATTCAACACAGGAGCTGGCTCCCATTTGGGGAAATAATTATGCTTGATAAGTTTCTTTAGCTGACACAGGACTGAGCATTAGCTCGGGAGTAAATTTGTATGTGGGAGGGTAGCAGTCTTGCAGGAGGCATGATGGTTGAAGTGTCTGACACCTCCTTTACAAAGTCATCACTTTGAAGAAGTGGGACAGGCAGGTAATCAATTCAACCCAAGACCATTTAACCATGCTATTCTTTTATTTGACAAATGTATTAGCTAGTGCTTCTTATGTGCTGGACAGCTACTCTTCTGTTTCTCTCATAGCACCCTGATTCTTCCTAAGAGCCCTGTAGGGTAGGGGTCATATTAAACAATGGGAAGTTACATTTTTTTATACGAGAAAATAGTAAGCTATCGATGATTTTGTATATTTTCCTCTAGTACCGTGATTTCTGTCATTTTATAAATGAGAAAACTGAATCAGAAGTCATAGCTTTAAGATTAAGGCTAGTGAGTGGTAGTATTAGGGTAGGGGCCAGCCTAGAATGGAGTATAGGAAGTTATGGTAATTTGGAATATTTTCTGAGTTTTGCAAGCTCTACCTAGAACACATAAAGCATGTTATAATGTACCAACATGCCTCCTTAATATAAGCCATACTAATTATACCATGTCTTGGTGTCCTGGGACCCTAGACCTGTGTGGATATCAAAATCCACAGATTTCATATCTATAACCCACACACATCTTCATCTGTTTGTTAAAAAAAAAAAACAACAAAAAAAAAACAACCTCTAGATATTTGTAAGACTTAAAACAATTTAAATGTCAGTGAATCCAGGGAACCATGGCAAAAGGTCTCTAGTGTTCTAGTTATATTTCAGGAAACGATTCCTTGCTTGATTCTGTGGCTATGGAAGCTCCAAAGACGGTAGACCAACTCTATAAAAGAAATCCGCTAAGAACAGTAGAAACAATTGTCAGATGAGTTGATAGCTTACTCCTTACTGCCAAAATCATTAATTTATGCCTTTGTATAAAAAGTCAATGCCAGTATTTTAGTTAGACTTATTCTGTTTTTATGCATGCACATGTCTGAGTGTGTGCATGCACAGCTGTATGCAGATGCCTTTGGAGGACAGAAGAAGATGTTGGATCCCCTGGAGCTGGAGTCACAGGCAGTATAAGCCACCTGACATGGATGGGGAGAACTGAACTCTGGTCCTCTGTAAAAGCAAAAAGTGCTTTAATTATTGAACTGTCTCTCCAGTCACTAAAAATCAACTTTTAAAGCTATCTGTTCAGCTGTGATAACCTAACTACAAGGAAAAGGGGAAATGGGGGAGGGAGAAAGGAAAGGAGAAAGAAGGAGGGAGGTAAAAGGGAGGGAGGGAAAGGAGGGAGGGAGGGAGGGAGGGAGGGAGGGAAAGAGAGAAGGAGGGAGAAAGGAGGAGGGAAGGTTGGTTGAGTTGCATCTGCCTGATTATCACAAGGCAGGTTACAAGACTTTATCCAGAACCTTTGGCACTAGTGAATTTTGCAATGCATAAGTAGAGTTTTGATAAGTTAACATGACAAACACCAATTTCACTTCTGAGTATTGGCCCTGAAAATTCAAAATAGATAACATGGAAAGATTTTCATGCAATCATTTTCATTCCTACCGCACAAAAGGAGAAGACACTACATATCCATCAGCAGATGAGTGTGTAAGTAAAATGTGACAGGCACACTTCTACAATGGAATATTACTCACCGTCGAGAGGGAAGGCATTCTGGTGTGTGCAACAAAAAGGAAGAACACTCAGGAACTGGTATCACCAGGGGAATATGCCAGTCACGAAGGGCAGGTATATTCACACATGCCTCTTAAAGGAGTAGATATGGAGAGAGAAAGAGAGAGAGAGAGAGAGAGAGAGATGAAGGTGCAGCCTGTAAGTCCAACTGCTGGGAAGCTAAAGTGAGTATCATGAGTTTGAGGTCAGTTTGAGCAACACAGTAACTCCTTGTCTTAAAAAAATAGACCCCAGGGAGTAAAATGGTGCTCACTAAGCTGACAGGGGAGGAAGAAGAAAGGTAACAGTTAATGGATTCTAGATTTCAGTTTTGCAGGCTAGAGAGGTTCTGAGTGGATGAGGTAGTAGTTTCACAGTAGTTTGAATGTACTTGATACTATTAAACTGGACGCTTAAAAATTAGTTAAAGGAGACTGGTGAGGTGGCTCAGTGGTAAAGACTTCTGAGTCAGATCCCTAGAACCTATGGAAAGGCAGAAGAAGAGAACTACTTCCACAAAATTAAACTGTCTTCTGATTTCCACTTGTGAGCATGTGCACGCGCGCGCGTGCGCGCGCACACACACACACACACACACACACACAAGTTTGAGTCTGTCTCTTATGCCAGATACAACCTAGGAAACATAGTAACAAAGTAACATTCCTACAACAATATCTTTATACTAATGGGACAAACATAGTTTAAAAAGAAAAACAAAACTTCACTACACTACAGAGGCCATCATACCACCGAATGGGTTGCTAGGAAATTTGTTTCTAGAGTCCCATAGAAGGCAGATGTGTAGACACACTGGCCTATCACAAACTGTACTTTCAGTTAACTTACCTGTGTTAGGTTTGCAGCTCGTTTTTTAGTACTTTAGAATCTGCAGAATGTTTTTATTTCTGAAATATCTTCAAAGGTTCACAGGGTGGGGAAAAATCTCTTAGTAACAGGGCACACTAGCCTGGAGCAGACCTTTGACCCAGATGGGTTAACAGAGATCCAACAACAGAGCCTGCTGCCTTCGGATGGGAGAAGGGGAGTCGGGCGTGACAGTATTCTCGGCACTCCAAGTTTGGTGCTGTAGAACTGAGAGTTCAAAGCCACCCCAGGCTGGAAGATCTTGCTTTGTTCACCAAACACTGTGGGTGGAAAATGTGATGAATGGCCGGGCGAACATAATGCAGCAACCATGAATTAGCTTCTCCACCTTTTCTGTTTCTTCCAGAAATGGTAAAAGAAGATCATCGTTTTAACCCTCCAATATTTCATCAAGGTAAATGACCAGATATGATATGTTTAAAAGGACAGGGTGGATATGGCATTATAGCTTCACCTTCCCCCATGGCAGAACAGGATGGAAGCACCCTGAAGGTGCTGAGTATCTCTGGAAAGAGTGGGATGTGGTGTGGAGACACACCCCAGTGATGCCTTCTCTGCATATACCTGGGTGCCCTGAGTCCACCTGCTAAGAGCAGAAGCATCCCTTGTATTCTGACCCTTCTCAATCTCCATGAGACATCGCCACACACACTACAGCACTCTTGAAAGCAATGGCCGGGCCATTTGTCTTCCTATAGGCTTTCAAGGATCGTCAGACTGCTGCGTCTCCTATGCCTCACAGATCCCATGTTCAAGATTTATATATTATTTTTCCACCAGTGGTGGGTGCAGCATGCCGGGCATCATGTAAGTGCCAAACTCACTCATGGTGTGCTATGGGGAGGGGGAGCCTCCAAATGGCCTTGTGGATAGACTTCCAGAAAAGGCCCACCCTTAGATCTCACCAGGGGAGGGGGAGGATACTTCAGGGTGTAGAGAAGGAGACAGCAGGCAGAAATCTGCCCGAGTCACTCCATGAGTCCTTAGAGAACCTCACAGGTCTAGAGGGGACCCCAGAGATGGGATGATGGTGCTGAGCTACCTCATGGAGAGAACAGACTGTTGAGTGGAAAATCAAGAGGGTCCAAAGAATAGGGCTCCCCTCCCTCTTTACTAGAAGCTCTGTTTGTAATCTTTCTTATCCCTTTTTCTTCAGCTTTATCACCAAGAAGGGGAAGCAGGTCTGTGCCAACCCCAGTGATCCGAGAGTTCAGAACTGCCTAAGCACCCTGAGTCAAGTCCCAAGATCTGGGAACAAGCTTATTGCTTGAGAAGGAAGACATGCATTGCCATCTGCTTTCTTCTGTCTTCCCCGGTGACCACCGAGGAGACCCTAAGCATTTGTTTTTATAGATTTTTAAAGCATTTGTTCTTCTGTTCTGGTTTAAAGCAGCACATGTAGTCAACAATATTCATGTGAACACAATTAGAGCCATCTTGAGTTGTAACTATCAAGATTGTCTTTGAGTAATTGTTGGGTTTTCTTGCAGTTTCTCAGCAGATTCTAAGTGGATAAACTATCAGAGTAGTCTTTGGGGCTTTGGAATGTGTCTGGTTCTAATACAAGCTTAAGCCGGATATATCCAGCTGATATCAAATCAATTTTGCCCTAGGCCATACATATGTCCAGCTGTGTGGGGACCCAGCTGTTCTTCCTGCCACCATGGAGCAGTAAGCGCCTCCAATAAAGTCCATTCCATGTAGCCACGGGTCTGCCTGTCTCTCTCTTCAGATTCATAGAACTATGGGGCAAGTCTGAAATTGGGTTACTAGAGTGAAAGTATCTCACTCACTCACCTTGAATACATGAAGGAGAAGGAGATCATATAACTTTGAGTATTCTAAACAAAAAGACATCATGACATAATTTAAAAAAATTAAGAACACAGTTTATTCCTCTGAGCTTGGTGCGAAACAGAGGAATCCCTTTTCCAGCAGAGCGTCTTCTTTGCCTGACTTTCTCTGGAGAACCTGACCCTCACGCCCTCTACCTGAGGAAGTTCAAGTAGTTGTTGACAAATCTCCAAGTTTAACTTCCTCTTTCCCTTAAGAACCTGCCCAGCAAGTATCTGGGATTCCTGGAATGCCTCTCCATGCAAATGAGGCATTCCCAGTACTTTAAACTTCATCCAGCAATTTACATTTATCTCGTACAGCCCTGGCTCACCCCAAATAAAGTGTGTGCACAAGCTGTTTCACTGAAGATCCTCTAAGAGAGCTGGTTCATTGAGTACTGTCTAAAGAGAGCTATAACACTAAGATCCTCGGAGAAGGCCTTCTCCACCATCCACCCCCACAACCCCACCCCTCTACTCCCTTCAGGTCCAGGATCCTGCAAACCCCACCCCTTTTGGGTTCCTCTTCATCCTTCCGGACTGCTGTACAGCCTGTGCCTGGATACCCTGAGGGAAGAAGCGGAATGCAGAACCACCGCTGATGCCCTGTCATAGCTGGTGCCCGCATGAATTAAACAGGATCTCCGGTTTGAGCAAGCAAGCATTAGTGCCCCCCAGGCTCTGAGTGCCATCCCCCTGCCCTTTGCCTTCAGCCCAAAGGCTCAAGTCTCCATACTCTGAGGGCAGGCAACCGATCTCTTTCCTACATTGTTCTCAGTCAAAGCCATTATGTGGATTCAGAGACAGTAGAAGGACATTTGACGCCTTCTGGCCAGAGCATTCTCTGATGTTGGCATAAGGTTCCTAAAAGTCTGTGTTGAGCCCTTGGCTGGCTCAGCCTTCTCTGCTTGTGACCCCACCAGGAGCCCTCAACATTCTCAGTTGATGACCACCCCACCTGGGCTGGGTCCTCACAAAGTCAATTTCCCATTTTAAACAGTTTTTTCCTTAGCCCAGCCTGCAAGGTGCTACTGCCAAGCACTCCACTTGCCTTGGACTTGAGACGGAGTCACCCATCCCTCTGGCTCCCAGGTCTGACTCCCAGCCCCCACCCCCAGCAGGGTGCTACCAGGCACCTCTATCTATCTCCCTTTCTACTTTCTAGAGTTACAAACATCCTGATGCCTCCTGCTGGGCTATGGTGGCACACAGCCAGGGGGCAATGTACGGCCAGGGAGATGGGATGTGCAGCCGGAGCAGGCAGCTGGGGGCTGTGAGGCAGGCGCCTCCCTCAGGCCAGGCATCTAAGCAGAGAAAGCTGTGTTGCTTATGAAAGCCAGCACAGACCTAGGAGACCTAAATTGCAGGAATGATGAGCAGAGTTTTGCTGCTACAGTTTGAAAAGGCATAGCTTGAGACAACACAACCTGCCCAAAACTTAGAATTCTTCTGCTTCTTTATCTGAATTTTGTTTAAATGCTTGCTTTCTCCTATAACAGAAATAACTAGAAGATTGTTCATGCTTTTAACCCAGAATTGTCCTCCAGACCTCTACTGTGACACAAAGAACACATATCTATTTCCTTTAAAAAAGTCTTTTTAAAAAAAGATTTATTTATTTATTATGTGCAAGTCCAGTGTAGCTGTCTTCAGACACACCAGAAGAAGGTGTCAGATCTCATTATGGATGGGTGTGAGCCACCATGTGGTTGCTGGGATTTGAACTCAGGACCTTCAGAAGAACAGTCAGTGCTGCTCTTAACCGCTGAGCCATCTCTCCAGCCCTAAAAATTCTTTTAAACTTCAGAGAATCGTCTAAGTTCCACCTCTCACAGACTACACCAACAACTATTATTTACTCTTTAATTAATAAAAAGAAGAACATCTGCTTAAGCCAGTTTATTTTTCCCAGACAAGCAATTACTGCCTAGTCCACAAACATAATTAATATGGCATTTCCTTTCTCAGCTACCTTAAGCAGGTGACATAAATGAACCCCAGCCTTTCCCTCTGCTTTCCTTACTGCAACGGAGGTGACTGCCTCCAGGAGACCTCCAGATACGGAGGTTTCAGACATTGGGAATGCCAAAATGAATCCAGTTGTGATGGCACCATGCTCGACAACTTTAAAATTCATTTTCAGCTTCCTGTCGACAATCCTGGGATGAATAACAGCAAATGGGAGCTGTGGGTAAACTCTACCCTAATGGATTTGCTAATAGCTGACCTACACATCTCCCGCCAGCTTGTCCCTGCCTCCAAATCAATATTTACTCATGTTAGCATTCCTCAACAGGAAAATCAGACTGGGAAGGAGTTTCAAACTACCCTTTCCTGGCTATGGTAACATCAAATATACAGCCAATCTCCTTCCCCTAACCACCCAACCCAACTCCCCCAGTGTGTCTTCTGTGCTTCCCTCTCCTGGCCCCTTTTGGAGACTGTTCCCATTAACATCTAGCTTTGTGAACCCCCTGATTCTTACACACACAGAAGTTACAAAGCATTCCTCTTTGACCTCCCCCTTCACTTTGCCTCAAAGATTCTACATCACCATCACCAAGCCAATATGTGCTACTGATTCCTCCATTAAATCCCCTTTTCAAGCCTTCTACCTGTAACAATTGTTCCCCAGGTTTATTTTTATAAGCCTGAAGAACTCACCTTACAACCAGGAGGAGACTGAAAGATAAGAGAGTTCTTCATCCCCCTGCTCATCAGACTGAGTTTCACAGTCTTGCTAAGTTCCACAGAAGCAACTGGAGCAGCCCTCATCCAAACACCATCTGGCCAGTGACATTCTGGACAAGCTTGAACAGGTGATGGCTTGTAAGACCTGAAAAAAATTAGGGTGCCCCAGCACCCCATGCCTCAGAAGGCGACACCCAAATCACTTGCAAGAAACAGCAAGATGCAACAGCAAGAGGATTTTTATTCCCGAGGCTCTGGGGTTCATAGCCATACACCACGCAGACTATGAACCACAAGTGCAGAATCGGGACAGCTTTTATAGGTTTACAACAAAACATGCGTAACACAAACCAATCATTCCTTAGCATCGAGAGCCCACGCAGTGTTAGCCAATTGATTTGTACCACTCCATAGCTTCTAAGCCAATCAGTTTAAATTATCCAAGGACCAGTCAGTTTCCTGTAGAAGCCAGATAGCAACTAGTTAGCTCATTTCCTGTTAGGCATTTCCTGTTATGGGGCCAGGGTCACATACAGGGTCACGTATGTATTTCCTGTTACAGGGCCAGGATTACATATTCAAGGCCCTCTAACTAGTAGTAGGTGCTTGGGGACCTGAGCACCTGCCAGGCGTGAGCCCCACGGCCTGTGCGGTGACCCCGCCAGCCCAGCCCCGCTTGCCCGTGCCCCAGCTGCTCCGCAGAGGTGATGGAAAAGGATGTTGGGGACCTTCCCAAGCCTGCGGCTCGCAGCTGGACACCACAGGCGAGTGGGACATGTGCACTCCTGGGCGGGCTCAAGGAATGTGACCTTTCACCTAGTTTCTAACAAAGAGTGGGCTAAGCTGACTTTTTGGGGTCATTTAAGAGTTAGGTACAGAGGATTTTTAGCCTGTAATTCTCATCCTTTCAGGCTTTCACTATGGTCAGTCCCTCCAATAATAATAAACTCCCTAGAGCAGGTTGCTCTCCAAAACTGGAGAGCTCTGGACTTGATGACTGTTAAACAGGAAGGGACTTGCATTAGGTTGGGGGAGGAATGCTGTTTCTATGTTAACAAGTCTGGACTGGTTGATCAAAACATACAAATTCTCAAAGATCTCCATTGAGATTTCTGGGCAGGCTATTCACACAACCCAACCCCGTGGCACTCAAATCCTCTGTAAGGATCCATGATTCGCCAAAGAATGATACCCTAGACTCAAATAGTAAAAGCAAAGAGTGCTTTATTCTGCAGAGGTCCAGCTGTTGTGCCAAGATTTCAAAAGTCCCAAAGAGACCAACTCCGATGCAAGCACATGAGAGTCTTTATTCAAGCTCAAGCATGGGCCACAAACCTTCCTCATGCAACAGGATAGGTGAGCATGCCCAGGTCTAGGGGGGTCAAAGTTTTTAAAGGAAAAACCCACAAGCAGGGATTGTTCAGCCCATTACATTATTGGGTAAGAGGTTTATGGGAAAGTTGACTTAAAATGATTGGTTTGTTTTAGGTGCCAAGGCCACAGCCAGCTCTGGCCCAATCATATGCAGAACATTCAGTCATAAGCAATTTGTGGTATTTCTAAGAACGGTGCTACTGTGACTCCCAAGAGTCATTCGGGTATGAGGGTTGCTAGAAAATGGTGTCTACTGAATGCAGAAAAGAATACAGCAGGACCAGTGACTCCCAGCAGCTGCAGCTGGCTGGATGTGTTTCACCCTGGGACCTGGTTCTTTGCTTAACCTTATGATTCTGGGCCTCCACTTATGTCTCTTACAGCATGCTGAGGTCTCCCATTCCAAGATGGAGATGCCCAAGTGAGCTTGCAGGCAGGCCCAATTTAAAGCATATTAGGGGAATTCCAGGGAGGGGTAGGTGACCTCTATTGTTGGCTTTGTCTCTAGGGACATTCCAGAACCATTTCTGGGGAAGTCTGAAAACTGCTGCTGACCCATTGTCCTTGCCTCAGGCCAAGTGGCCAGGCAGTTTCTGAAGCCTGGGCTTGTTTAGACTTGCCCAGTTCTTGGAAACAGAAATTTAGGCCTAGTCTCCTGACCTGCCAATTTGAAGCCTGTCATGGAGTCAACCTGTCTCATGCCTTGTGACTTGACTTCTTCCCCTCCTTGGCCCTATACTGACCATAGAAGCCCTGTTCTTCCTGGCACCCTGCCTCACCCAATTTTTAAAACGACAGATAAGTGGCATTGCAAAAATCACTGCCAATAGGGTTCTGGTTCAGTACCAAACTGTTCCCAACATAGAGGCTGAGGACCACTCTCCATTATAAATAAAACAGAGATATTGAGAAACCCTACTATTTAAGGTTGCAGTCTACCATGACCAGATAGCTCCTCTGAGCTCAGTGCAAAATGGAAGACTTCCTTTTCCTCTTCTCTGCCTGACTTTATTTGGGGAGTCTGACCCCCCCCAGACCCTTTATCTGAGGAAAGGTACATAGTCCTGGTCAAGCCCACCAGTTCTATTTCCTCCCCAATCCATCCCCATAAGAACCTGCCCAGCAAATATCTAGGATTCCTGGAATGCTTTCTCCATGTGAAAGGATGAGGGTTGCAGGCTAGAAATCCCCCATGCCTGAGTCTTGGGTGACCCCAAAAAGCAGAAGTTTAGCCCACTCTTTGTTAGCCCAGGAATACCCGCCTCCAGGGTCCAGCTGTGAGCTGCAGGCTGGGAAGGTCCCTAGCGTCCTTTCCCTCCTCACCTCCTGTGGAGCAGCTGAGGCTAGGGCAGACACTGCTCAGGTCAGCAGGGTCACTGCAGTGGATGCACTGGCCCCATAATAGGAAATGGGTAACAGGAAACGGGTGCGTGACCCTGTGCGTGGTGGCCACGTAAGCGGAAATGACTTAACTAGTTTATCCAGCCTCTATAGGAAACTGATTGGTTCTCAGAGAGCGTGGCTTGTATAATTTAAACTGATTGGCTTAGAAGCTATGGAGTGGATTGTGTTAGGCGGGTTCTGTTATAAGCCTATAAAAGCTGCCCCGATTCTGCAATTGTTGCTCACACTCTTTTACCCTGCATGGTAAGACTGTGAACCCGAGAGACTCTGGAATTAAAATCCTCCTGCTATTGCATCAAGACTGTTTCTCGTGAGTGATTGGGGTGACAGATTCCAAGGCGTAGGGCGCTGGGGTGCCCCCATTTTTCTTTTGGGTCTTATACATGCAAATGAAGCATTCCCAATTCCTTAGGTTCCAGCCAATGATTTGCATTTACCCTGAAATCTCCTTCCCACTCTCCAAAATTCATAAATAGCCCTGGTCCACCCTGAATAAAGTGTATGTGTCCCGACCCACGGGACTCAGTTATTCGTGGGTCCGAGGGGGATCCAGCCTGAAAAATTAGAATGAGCAAAATAGGAGAGTGAGACCAATTGTTGTCAAGGTCTGTTTGTTGTAACAATGACAGCGAGTTTTAAGCAGTAAGGAAAGGGGAACAGGAGTAAGGAAATCTGAAACAATCGGGTGAAATAGCCTCAGAATGCAAGGGTGAGGAAGGATGGGTAAAGGTCAGTTTACTGAATAGCTAGTTCCTGTATGAGGTTCCGGTGAGTAACCATTTAGTCAGTTCATTGTTTAGCTAGTTCCTGGAGCAGCCGGTGAGGAATGGTGCTGAGTCAGTTGCATACGTGACTTAGAAGCACCCGTGAGATGGTTACACTCCAGCCCCTTAATTTAGGCGTTAGTCTCCAACATGTATGTGCACAAGCTGTTTCACTGAAGATCATCTATGAGAGCTGTTTCATTGAGTACTGTCTAAAGAGAGCTATAACAGTAAAATCCTTGGAGACCATCTCCCCTAACCCCCTCCCACTACTCCCAAGGGCTGGGATCCTACAGACCCCACCTGTTCCAGGTTCCACTTCTTCCTTCCAGCTTGATGTGTGTAGCAGGGTCTGGACTCTGAGGGAGGAACCAGGACTTAGAACCACAACCTGGTGTGATGGGGGAAGGGGCAGAAAATAAGATACTCCATGCTGAGAATTAACTGGTGAATGCAGCTTAAGGGAGGAGAGAAACAGGTTCCAGCTACTGGGAAAGCCTACTCCTCTCAGATGCTCAAATCCAGGTTTAGGTTTACTGAGACAGTAATTCCTCATTTGTTTGGATCAGCAGTAGAAAGACATATCTATCATTTGTTTATATACATGAGTGGGAGGGCAGCATTCAAGTGCCATCTTGAGATAAAGTCTATTATTTAAAACTGAGCTATGCTGGGGACCTGAGATGGAAGAACTTCTATCAGTTGGGGAGCCATACTTTGGCTTGCCACAACCTCTAGGTGAGGGAAATTGAGTTGTGGAGCGATGAAGGGATGAATATGGACGAGCTAAAGGTTCACGTCCCAGGAGGTCAGCTCAGGCTGAGCCCTGCCCTCGGTGACCAGGAACAGATTCCTCAACTGAAAATAATCCTGGATTTGATAGTTTTGAGCCTAAAGCAGGCAGATGGATCAAATCCTAGAGCCAGCTAGTGTTCACTGCCACAGGGCCCAAGAACTCCGAAGTTCTAAGTGTGTACCAGACACCTATAGACCAACAAGCAGCACGAGGGGGGAACTGGTGTATTTTAATTTACAATCCAAGTTGCAGTCTATCATAAAAGGGAAGTCACTGGCAGCGGTTTGCACATCCACAGTCAAGAACAGAAACAAATACACACATATTCAGGCCTTGCTTGCTTAGTACTCAGTTAGCTTCCTCTACTCTTTCTTACACAATCCAGGGTCCAGCAACTGAAATAGCACCAGTATTTTCCAGATGGGTCTTCCCACTTTAATTTACAATCAAGACAATCTCCCCTACACATGCCCATAGACCAACCTGATCTAGATAATTCCTCTTTAAGACTCTCTTCCCCAGTGTTTCGAGGTTATAACAAGTTGTCAGTTAAATTAACCAACACAACACCCATGGTGGCATTCCCCCATCAGGGTGATTCATACTCAAGAGGTCTTGAAAGTATGGAAATAGGTCCTCTGTTTAAACCAGTCAGTGCTGTGGTTTCCTCCCACATTCCCTGGGGAATCACCCTCCAGATGAAGCATAAAGCTTACAGTCTGGAAAGTCTCAGGAGGATGAGGAAATCTGCCCAGACCTAGAAGGAAACCCATGAGGCTTGCAGAACCTCTGTCATGTCAAGAATGGGAACAGCAAAAGAGAAGACCTTGCAGATGGGTGTCACACTCCTGTCCAATACAGACTTAACTCCAGCATAAACCACAGGAAATACAAGAGTCTATAGCTTGACCGGTCCTCCTCTCCCATCTCCATGCATGAAAGGAGCATCCGAAGAGAACATAAACACCTAAATTAAATAAGTAGCTTGATACATCATAAGAAAGAGGAAGTCAATAGGGTATAGAGCCACTGGGAGGGGACCATAGCAAACTACTAGAGATCCAAAATATAATTAAGTCAAATTAAAAGTTCTGCAGAAAGTCTTGACAGTAGAATCAGTCAAGAGACAGACAGCATATTTGAGCTTGAAGATAAGGTACCAGGAGTAGAAAGTGTCAAGGATAAAGATGAATTAATGAAAGGTATGAGTTGGACTTTTGAGCTATTCAAGACATGGGGATAAAAACCTAAGAATCACAGATGTAAAGAGTGAAGAATTTGTTTCCAAACGCACAGAAAACATTTCCAAAGAAATTATAGCAAACAATTTTCCTAAATTAGGCAAAACAAAACAAAACAAAACAAGACATCTAATCAGATAGAGAAGTCCTTTAGAACACCAAATAGACAAGACCTGAAAAGAACTTCCTCTTGTCATATTATAATTAAAATTATACTACTTGTTAGCATTCTGTCTGAGCTCCAGCCCACAGTTACCTGGCAACAGCCAGGTAGGCCTGGCTCACTATAAAAGGGGCTGCTTGCCCCCTCCTTCCTCTCTCCTGTTTCCTGCTTGCTTCTCTCTTCCCCTCTTGAACTTCTCTCTTTCCCTTCCCTCCCCCGCTTAGGCCCAGGCAAGGTAGTACTTGCTTTTAATCCCAGGACACTGAAGAGATCTCCCAAGGAGATCTCTGAGTTCAAAGTCAGCCTGAGACAAAGTAAGTCCCAGATCCCGGTGTGGTGGTACACACCTTTAATCTGGACCACACCTTCTGCTGGAGGCCTACAAAGCGACGTTGGAAGATTCACTCTGACTGCTTGCACTCACTTGCCAGCACATCTGTTGGAACCTACTTCTACAGAAGACCAGCTGAAACAACTAGCCTCGTGGGACTGAGCAACTACTAGATTCTTAGACTTCCCATCTACAGCTGCCCATTGTTAGTTAGTTGGACTACAGAATGTAAGTCATCACAATAAATTCCCTCTATAGAGACATTCCATGAATTCTGTGAGAACTCTAGAGAACCCTGACTAATACTGAGGAATGCTGGGAGAACCTGGAGGCCATTGCCAGCTCTAATATATTAGTAAGTATCTCAGTCATCCAGTTTGTCCCAGGTTTGAGACCTAACAGCCATGAACACTCTGGGGTCGTGAAGCAGAGGCTGCAGCTTTTTGCTCCATGGGATTGGGGAAAATACAAAAATATAAAGAAAGCTGGAGCCCATCAATATTCTTTCTTATTGCTCCTCTTCTCCATCCTCCCATTCCTCCTCTTCTTCACATTCTTCATTCTCAACTCTCAATACTTCACCCTCCTCCTCTTTCTCCTCCTGTTCTCTTTCTCCTCCCTCATCTATATCAGGAATCTAGGAATTCTTCACGGGCTTGAGTCAAACACCATCTCCAAGGAAGTCTCCTGTCTCAAGTGAACCTTGGATGTTCACTCTGTAGACTTATGCTTTTTCTGATAGATTATTTCTTCACCACTATTGAAATGGTCTAATTCCAGCCAGATTAGAATATATTAAAGGCATGTTTATTGGGAAGCTTCTCTTGTATAAACAAGTTCACTGGCCCCAGGGAAGTAGGCCAGGTGTTGGTATTCTGTCTAAATTCTACCCCACAGTTACCTGGCAACAGTAGGTATGCTCCTCCTCACAGTTACCTGGCAACAGCCAGGTAGGCCCTGGCCCCCTATAAAAAGGGCTGCTTGCCCCCTCCTCTCTCCCTTACTCTCTTACTCTTGCCCTCCTGGGCTCTTCCCTTCCCCCCCCCCTCTCCACATGGTCATTGCCGGCCTCTACTTCTCTATTCTCTCCTTCTCTCTGCCTTTCTCTGCCTCTACTACTCTCTTAACTCCCCTCCCCATGCCCTGAATAAACTTTATTCTATACTATACCATCATCATGTATAGCATAGAATGTATAGGATGCCTTGGCATGGGCTCGCTAAGGCACCCCCTTCCCCCACACCTCACCACACGCTCATAGAACATATCTTAATACTTCTTTATCTTTTTATAATCACAACACTACTAAATATTCAAAACAAAGAAATGTGTAAGAAGCATCAAGAAAGAGCCACTAAGTCACATGTCAGGAGATGTCCATCAGAGTAACAGAAGAGCTTGGAATGGTGTTCCTCAAGTTTTGGAAGCCATCAACCTCCAGCCCAGACCAGTATTGCCAGCAAAGGGCTCCTTCATAATTCAAAGAGGAAGGAGATCGTCCCATGATAGAAACAGGCTAATGAAACTCACGAAGGCTGAAGCTGGGTCCTCTGCAAAAGCATCAAGTGCTCTCAACCAGTGAGCTGACTCTTTAGCCCTCTCTTCCTATTCTATTTGACCACATCAGAATAAAACCACAAATAAACAGCAAACATTCTCAAAGTCATGGAGACTGGATAACTCGGTGTGTAGACTAGACTGGCCTCAAACTAGCACACACACACACCTGCCTCTGGCTTCCAAGTGCTGAAATTAAAAGTGAACACCACCCTATCCAGCCTTAGATGTTTCTTCTGACAGATATTCTTAAGAGATTTCTTTCCTCTAAAGTTAAAGTATATTAAAAAATATCTAAAGGGGCTCAACACCCACATGATAGATCACAACCATCTAGTACCAGGGAATTTAACACCCTCTTCTGACCTCCACAGCACTGCATGTATGTGGTAGACATACACACATGCAAAATATGAATATAAAATAAATCTTTAAAAATTAAAGAGGGAGTTGACAACAATTTTATATATCTCTGGCAAGACATATAAGTTTACTTTTATAATCTGCATCTGTCAGTCAACTGGAAATGGACATAAACTAGTGTCCTCTAAGTTAACCACTCATCAGGGGTCTAGAAGGATTCTCCACTCCCACCCTGTGGTCAGTGCTAAACGAGTGAATGAATTTTATAGGAGGAGAAATCCTTCTGGAAATATTTACTCTCTCTGAATCAGGAAAGCCCCAAGTCACCTTTGCCCTCCACTTCCCACTGTGCACTGAGCCTTGTTCCCTCTCTTATAACTAGCATGTTGGGTGTTGTGTAGTCAAAGAAGGGCATTATGAGCTGTAACCCAGGGACTTCCTGATCCTCTTACATTTATAAATAGCAAGACAGGGCCAGGAACAGCAAGCAGTCTGAAGGCCAGCTGGGTCTGCCCATGGAGATGATGAAGCCTTTTCATACTGCCCTCTCCTTCCTCATTCTTACAGCTGCTCTTGGAATCTGGACCCAGATCATACATGGTGAGTCCCGTGGCGGTAACTGAAAGTTTGGGGGGAAAGTCCAGAAGGGCAGCATTAATTAATTACGATCCCAGACAGAGCAATGGAATTCACTTAGACCTGCTTCTGTCTATAGCCTCTGGATCAGTAGTTCTCAACCACCAGTCACCACCCTTTGGGGAGATGAATGACCTTTTCACGGAGCTTGCCTAAGACCATCAGAAAACACTGATAATTACCTTATAGTTCATAGCAGTAACAAAACTACAGTTATAAAGTAGCAATGAAGTAACTTTATAGTTGGGGGTGACCACAACATGAGGAACTGTATTAAATGGTCGCGGTATTAGGAAAGGTCTGGTCTGGATCCTGGTACGCAGATGGCTTACTTCCATTTGGAGAAGCAATTATTTTCTTTTTTCATAGCTAGAATTATTTGATAGCTTCTCCTAGCCAATCCTAGCTAATGTTTTAGTTAGATCAAAGTAACATTAACTAAAGCATAAATTTGTAGGAATAAATATAAAGCTCTGTGATGCTAGAGTTATTAGATGCCAGTTAGTATAAAACCATCATTTTTAAGGCATTGGGACTGGTCAGGCCAATGGCACACCCAAGGTCACTGTCTCATTTGAAGCTATGACAGTTTATGGAGGTGACAAGGGCTCAACACAGAGAGGTCCTGTGAAATAAATGAATGTATCCCTCAACTTTTCTAAGGAGGAGAGATACATGCCCCACAGAGCCAAGGAGAATATTAGAGTTGGGTCAGGAGGCATAGGTAATGGAATAGAGAAACTTGTGTCAGATTCTTTACTGGAGATACTGGGAAAGAGGCAGGGCACAGTGCAGGGCTCAGTTAAGACTTCCTTCCTAGGCTGAAGAAGTCTTGCAGACTTTGTATATATGGATAGTCTTTGAGGATCTAGCTTTCAGAAGAGTTAGGGTAAGGGAAATACCAGCATGGTGTTTGAGAGTGATAAAGGCAGTGTGGTTGGGCTCTGGGCTCACTGAGAGTTGGTTTGAATGCTTTGTTAAGAAGCAGTTAACCCCCTCCCTGTGGTCAGGATTTTAAGTATGTCAGAATACCATAAGATGCAGAAAACACAATGTAGTTAGAGTTAGCTGCTGCTCAGCCATACAGATGCTGATGCATTCCTCCTCTGGCATCCCTGAGGGGTCAGATGATAGAAATTCATCATTCTTGTAGAAAAAAATAAGAAGTTAGAAGACAAGCAAGCCTTGTATATATTAGTGCCATGTTCACTTTTCAGACCAGAGAAATGAAACAGAAACCTTCAATAACTTAAGACCAAATGAGTAGTAATGGGTAAAATTAAGAGGCAGATTAGCGGCTGGGTGGTGGTGGCGCACGCCTTTAATCCCAGCACTTGGGAGGCAGAGGCAGGCGGATTTCTGAGTTTGAGGCCAACCTGGTCTACAAAGTGAGTTCCAATACAGCCAGGGCTACACAGAGAAACCCTGTCTCGGAAAAAAAAAAAAAAGCAGATTAGTAATCATGTGTTTAAGAACAGGTGATGCTATTTAAGATTTACTTTGGAAGCCACCCACATCACATCAAGCATGTTAAAAAATAGTCACACACCCTGCTACACATAATTCATAAGCAACTATTGAAGACATGATATAAGGGGTTAGTGGTCTTGTCTTAGCATAATGCAAATTCCCAATCCTTTAGCAAAACCCTTTAGCTTAGATATATTTGGGATGCAGGATTGTTATGGATTTTAAAAAGTGATACGCTGCTGGATGTCACTCAACATCCCTGATGGTTTTCTTCAGTGTGTTCTTTAATCAGACATTTATATAAATTTGGACTATTAGGAGCCTCATTCCATTTCAAGGGACTTTGTGTCACCAAAGGAGTTTGTGCTTCAGAGTCAATAGAGTTTTGGTGGGGTGTTTTGTTTTGTTTTGTTTTGTTTTGTTTTGTTTTGTTTTGTTTTGTTTTGTTTTTTTGAGACAGGATTTCTCTGTGTAGCCCTGGCTGTCCTGGAACTCACTCTGTAGACCAGGCTGGCCTCGAACTCAGAAATCCGCCTGCCTCTGCCTCCCAAGTGCTGGGATTACAGGTGTGTGCCACCACGCCCGGCCCTGTTTTGTTTTTTAAAATCCCAGAAAAATCTCAGGTCACCAAAGGGGAGAAATGGGTCTAGAGCAGACCCTAGACTCCAAGTGTGTGATGGTGGTCCTCAGCAGAGCCTGTCTCTGCCTTGGCAAGAATGGGGGTGGGGATGATGAGTGGAGATGCTGAGACTATGATGCTGCCCTCTACCCTCTGTTTCTTCCAGCAACAGAGACAAAAGAAGTCCTGGAGGCAAAGCAAGGACTTGAAGTTCAAATGTATAGCCTGGGTAAATATTTCATTACAGCTTGTAATGAGAAGCACCAGATGGTTGCAGATCATACTAGAGCATTACTTACTCCTCCCCCTCCCATGACAGAACAGAACAAGGTTATGAGGGTGGTTGAGAATGCTGTCCAGAAATCTCCAGGATTAGTATTCCCTCCAGACATGCCTTCTCTATGCACAGAATCTGCCCGCTTGGAACAGAAGTCACCTATAGGTGACTGTGCATGGCTTCCCTTCTATGGACATGCTCCCAGCCCTATTATCGTCCACATTAGGCCCACTTAAGGGTGTGGAAAAAGATGACAATGAGTTCAGGGTGAGGGAAAGCCTCCCGAGACCCAGGTCTTCTCACTCCCCAGGGTCCCACCACTCTCCCCAGCACTCCTGAGAGTATGACCTGGCCCTTAAGTGCCCCTTGATTTCTCACAGGCTTTCAAGACTCTTCAGACTGCTGCTTATCCTATAACTCACAGATCCCATGTTCAAGATTTAAGTATTATTTTCCCACCAGTAGTGGGTGTATCAAGCCGGGCATCATGTAAGTGTCAAACTCACTCCTGGTGTGCTATGGGGAGGGGGCGCCTCCAAATGGCCTTGTGGATAGACTTCCAGAAAAGGCCCAGCCTTGGATCTCACCGGGGGAGGGGGGATACTTCAGGGTGTAGAGAAGGAGACAGCAGGCAGAAATCTGCCCGAGTCACTCCATGAGTCCTTAGAGAACCTCACAGTTTAGCCAGGCAGTGGTGGCGCATACCTTTAATCCCAGCACTTGGGAGGCAGAGGCAGGCGGATTTCTGAGTTCGAGGCCAGCCTGGTCTACAGAGTGAGTTCCAGAACAGACAGGGCTACACAGAGAAACCCTGTCTCAAGAAACCGAGAGAGAGAGAGAGAGAGAGAGAGAGAGAGAGAGAGAGAGAGAGAGAGCCTCACAGGTCTAGAGGGGTCCAGAGAGGGGATGAAGGTTTCTTACCTCCTGGAAAGAAAGGACTGTGGAGTGGAAAGTCAGAGGGTTCGGAGGGTGGGGCTCCCTTCCCTCTTTACTAGAGAATTCTGTTTGTAATCTTTCTTCTCCTTTTTCTTCAGCTTTGTCAGCAAGAAGGGGTTCTGGGTCTGTGCCAACCCCAGAGATCCAAGAGTTCAGAGGTGCATTAAAAGACTGGAGCAAAACTAACAATCAACATTTGCTGGAAGAGATGGGTGTGAACTGCCAGCTACTTTCTTTGGTCTTCCCCAGTGACTACCTAAGAGTCTCTAAGGGTTTATTTTTATAGGTATATAAACATTATTTTCTGTTCCACTTTAAAGCAGCACATCTGGCTTTGTCGCAGATGGGAAACTTGTCTGTACCAACCCCAGAGATCTGAAAACTCAGAGGTGGCTGGAAGATCTGAAGCTGACCTCTATGACTACACATAATATTTAATTGAGATAAAAGGGCAAGGGCTGGAGAGATCACACAATGGTTAAGAGCACCTGCTGCTCTTCCGGAGGACCTGGGTTCAATTCCCACTTAGATAGCAGCTCAAATTATCTGTAATTCCAATTCCAGGGAGAACTGAGGCCCTATTCTGCCCTTTAACTAGTAGTATTTACAGTATTTTTTGATAAAGTCAGTTTGACATGACCAACTTGAGCTGTAACCATCCTAATTGCCTCAGAATAATGAGGTTTTCTACCTAGTTTCCTAACAGATTATAAGTGTATAAACTGTGAGAATGGTCTGTGGGGCTTCGGAATGTGTCTGGTTCTGATAGTCGCTTATGGCAATCTGGATACAGTCAACTTGGATGAAATCAATTCTGCCTAAGCCCAGTAATATGCCTGTCCTTGTGAGGACCCATCTGATCTTCCCACCACCTCTCCATCACTAAGCCACTAATAAAGTGCATCCATGCAGTCACAGGTCTGCCTGCCTCTTTCTCTTCAGTTTCATAGGACCATGTGCTGAAAAACTGGGCTGTTAGGGAGAAAGCATCTCACTCGCTCTTCTTGAATCTACAGTGGAAAAGAAACAGGGGGAGTCATGTAACTTTGAATATTTTCTTCAAAACAAAAGCCAAGGCACAATTTTTAAATTTCTAGAAACCCAGATTATTCTGATGTAGACTTCATATGAAAGATGTATTTTACCTACTACAGAGGGGACCGTTAGACTGATCTACAAATATTTGGAGGTTCTCCCTGTTTGATGAGATCCTCGATTCTATTTGAGGATCTTGATTTGATCAGCTTGTTTTTATACCATTCCCATGCTACTTTTATTACGGTGACTTGGTAAACGATAATCCCTCCTTCAGTGGTGTCTCTATTGTTCAGGGATGTTTGAGTTACCTAAGATCTTTTCCATATGAATTTTAAAATTGTTATTTTCAAAATCTATGAAGAATTGTATTGGAATTTTGATGGGGATTGCAATGAATCTGTAGATTTTTTTTTTATAGGCTGGCCATTGTCACAATATTAAACCAGACCATGAGCACGGGTGGTCTTTCCATCTTCTGGGGTCTTCAATTTCTTTCTTCAATATTTTAAAGTTTCCATTGTATAGGCCTTTTGCTTTATTGATTAGGTTTATTCCAAGTTTTTTTGTGTGTGTGTATGGGTATTGAGAATGAGATTTTCTTCCCAATTTCTTCCCCAGTATGTTTGTCATTTGCTTATAGGAAGACTACTGGATTTTTATATGTGCAGGTCATGTCCTGCCATTTGGCTGAAAGTGTTTATCAGCTCTATGAGTTTTCTAGTGTAGTGTTTAGGGTTGTTTATATAGAGAAAGAATGATATTATCTGCCAGTGAATATAGTTTGACTTCTTCATTTCCTGTTTGAATCCATTTTGTCTCCTCTTGCCTTACTGCTGGAGACAAAACTTCAAGTACTATACTGAAAAGAAGTATAGAAAGTATCCATATCTCTTTCCTGGTTTTTAGCAGAAATGCTTCCAGTTTATCTCATTGGCATAATGTTGACTACAAGCTTGTTGTATAGAAACTCGTTCCTCGTATTTCTATCGTCTTCAGGACTTTAATAATGAAGAGCTGTTGGATTTTTGTTACAGGCATTTTCTGAATCTACTTTGTGGTTTTGCAAATTGAGACCATTTATACAGTGGAGCTCATGATCCACTCATGATTTATGTATGTTGAACATCCCTACAAGTCTGTGATGAAGAGTTTTATGATTTCAGGAAACAGATTTTTTTCCTTAGTTCTCATTTGCTTAAGTTACACTGTTATAGGTTGATGCCTACTTAGTCCATCAAAAATCTCATAGGTTCTGGTTTCCCCACATTTTTTTTTCTACTAACCAACAGAGAATCCTGGGGTTTGTTTTACTATTATCTCATGTTTCCAGTCATACCATGGGCTTCATGGTAACTACTTCATTCTAGGGAAAGTTCTTCCATGACCTCCTAATTTTCTATTCAAGTCAGAGGAATTATGCTGGAGCAAACCCGTCATACCGGAATTCCGCCTTATTGCATGGTGGCATTCATTCCTCTGTGATAGGCGGCCCCCAGTTTCTCTCTTCCTTGAGCTCATATTTTATTTTGCTAAAGTATACCCTTGAATTTCCTCCTTCTGCACAAGATGACAAAGGCAAACTCTCTCCCTTGTCCCTGTGGGATGCAAGCCAAGAACATTCAACTCTCTGCCTGGCCATGTTTATACTCCCTTCTGGAGCTTCAAGCCCAGTACCAGGGTTGCAGGCAAGTACAGAAAGAGAGGACTTACTTACTCTGTGACACTGATGGTGGCACCAGTTTCCAGGCCAGGAAGCTTATACCTCCAGGACCAGCACCACCAATTCCAGTGCCCAGTTGCAGAAACAAGGACTATAAGGGCCATGAGCGCTTCTGTTTTATTTTGTTAAGAACACATTTGTATAGATATTTGTGCTTTCTTCCAATTTCTTTAACATCAATTGAGAGTATTTAAGTTGACGTCATAAAAGGATGTTTCCCAAGGGACATAACCTGTTCTAAATTCACAATGTGTTTGCGATTGTACAAGGGATAGTTATATTATGTTAGGCATATTTATAACCTGGTTATTGTTTCATTTGGACATGAACTATGATTTGTGTCAAGTTGACAAAGGATAGATCATGATGGCTAGTCCTGGTTGTCAACTTGACTACATCTGGAATGAACTACAATTCAGAAATGGAGGTCACACCTGTGATCCAGATCTTGAGACTGGAAGACACAGGCACCCCTGATTCCCACTGTTCACCTCCTGAAATGCCTCCCTCTGCCTCTAAACCTCACAGTCCAAATGCAGCAAAAATGCCCGCATCTTCCACCCCTTCTCTGGATGCTGGCTTGGAACTGGACCCTGGAACAGTGAAAAGAACAAAGATGCTGTGGAGATCATCAGGAGGGCACAAGGTGCAAAAGGCAAACCCTGGACCTCATAAGCTGGTTGCCAGATGCATGGTGTTAGATGGTGTCCTCTGTGGGCACAATGGGCTCTCCCGTTCTCCATCCACCAAAATACAGATGGAGGTAGCAAACAGTGAAAGACAATACAGCTGCATAACCATGCACTTTCAGCCCCCAGGAGACATTAGCTATTTAGAGATAAAATTACTCCAGTAGCTAGAACTATGGCCGAACAGTTAACAGTGTTTCCTGCTCTTGTAGAGGACTCAAGTTTGGGATGGCAGCATGCATGCTGGGAGGATCCCAAAGCCCTGAAGGCCCTTGTCCGGCCTCTGTGAGCACCTGCACACACACACACACACACACACACACACACACACACACACACACACACACCTGGCCTCTAGACCCTACCCTTGTCTCAGTCTTCACTCTCCTAACCCTGCTTTATATCCTCCCAAAGGCCAATCACTGAGGGGAAACCAAGACTCTCCAGTACTCCATCCATCTCAACACAGTGGAAACAAACACCAAAAGCCAATGGCTCTGTTCTTTACACAACCTATCCACCACCTCCTCCTGGGGCCCGTGGCAACTTGCTTGCCCCCTCTAAGTGTCTGTGGCCTCAGTTGGTGGCCATGCTACCACACTACTAAATGAGAAAGAGCATGCAAGGAAGCTGACAACATCGGAACGTACTTGGCACAGAGAGCTCCATTCACCATCTGAGACGATTTCAGTCCTGTGGCCCTCAACTGTGCCCTGAACTCACTACCACGGTCTCTTTCAGCCATCACAGAGGTCTGCTCTTTCTTCTCCTCTACTACCAGTTCTGAAGTTGTCAGAGTCCAGAGATTTGAGCAATCAGAGTGAAGATGGCCTCACGTGGAGTGATCACCTACCGAGGCCACAGACACTTAGAGGGGACAACCAACTGTTGGTTACCATTGACTGTGTTGAGGTGGATGGAGCACTGGAGGGCCTCAGCTTCCCCTCAGCTCTGCCTAGGTGCTGTACTATCCCACTGAGAAGATGAGGATCTCCTAGACCTTCCTCCTCTTCCTCCCTCTCCTCTCCACCCTCAGCATAGCATCAGCTCTCTACAACTGGCAGAGTGAGTCACGTGTCCCCGGAAGCCACAGATGAGCAGGGAGACTGAGTAACTGGCAGAGGTCAGGTCACATTAGCCCTGGATCCCCTTCATGCCCAGGTACTGCCCTCAGATTCTCCTTCTAAGTACATCTGGGCGTGGTCTAAATCAGAGATTCAAAAAGTGTGTGATTCAAGTCACATGACAAGTCACATCTCCCTAGAGCAGTGGTTCTCAACCTTTCTAATGCTGTGACCCTTTAATACAGTTCCTTATGTTGTGGTGACCTCCAGCCATAAATTATCTTTGATGCTACTTCATAACTGTCATTTTTGTTATAAACCATAATGTAAATATCTATGCTTTCTGATGGTCTTAGGTGACCCCTGTAAAAGGATCATCCAACCCCTCCCCAAAGGGGTTGCGACCCACAGGTTGAGAACCACTGTCTTAGGGGATCTTCAGATCAGAAGGAATCATTTGAGAGGGAACTGAAGGAAGTGTTAGAGAACTCACTGTGAATGCATACAATGCAAGGGGGTGAGGAGAGGCAAAGCTATCCCTGCTCTTAGCCTAGGAATGAGATGTCTGAACCTAGATACTGCTTCCTCTCGGTGTTGACATAGAGTCCCAAAGGAGTGATCAAGCATGCTGTTCGAGGACTCTATGACTCCCTTATCCATCCTCCCTCTTTCCCCACCTAAGACTAAATGAAGACTGAAGAAAACAAGAAAAGAGTTGAACTGTGGAAAAAGAGAGGGAATTAGGACCTAGGGAGAACAGCACTGGCCACTTGCTGCCCCTTGTCTCTGTCATGACTGATGCTCCCCTGGTAACAGAGGAGAAATAAAAGTACTAAGCCCAACTATGCACGCACAGCTCTGGGTGGCCATAGTCATTGCTTGCCCCTTTAAGGTTGCCGTAAGCATGGACTCAGCTCCACCTGTGTAAATACACGGAGGAACAGAGGTCAGTGTGCAGTGTGTCCACACACTCTCAGGATAACTCCAGCTTTCTAAACCTTGCTTTGATAATCACAGCCATGAGGATCACTGATGAGAACTATATGTAGCCACTTATGCAAGAATTGTGTGTGTGTGTGTGTGTGTGTGTGTTTGTGTGTATGTGTCGTCTTCATCGTCGTCGTCGTCGTCGTCGTCGTCGTCGTCGTCGTCGTCGTCAGGAAGAGGCAATGGTGGACTTCAGGGAAGTTAGTCATCTTCACAGCAGTGGGTTCAGGCTCCAAGGAAGAGACAATGGCCTGACAAAAGCCTGGTCAGTCCACTGGGGCTCTCATCACAGTCACCAGCCACTACACGGAGCTTTATATGCTGGTGCAAGGGAGAGCCTCCAGCCTGACTTCCTAGACAGCACTCTTAGCTGGTTGGCGGCTAGGGAGCATTGAGAACAGCGGCAACCAGCCAAGGCCAATCATCACCACGTTTTCTCAATTATACTAATCTTGGTTGAGTGTTTTTTTCTGTATGTCAAGCATCTTAAATATTTTATCATGATTCTAGAATAGAAATGTCTTCTTAAACCTAAATAGGGAATAAGAAAGCTAGAGTCTAGAGAAATTAAGAAATTACCCATGATTAAAATCCTTTATTTAGCTGGGCATTGGTGGCACATGCCTTTAATCCCAGCACTGGGGAGACAGAGGTAGGAAGATCTTTGAGTTCGAAGTCAGCCTGGTCTACAAGGTGAGTTCCAGGATAGCCAGGACTATACAGAGAAACCCTGTCTTAGAAAAACAAATAAAATAAAATAATGTAAAATGATGCAAGCTCATCTGAACTCTGGACCTTGAGTTCTCCTCCCGCCTGTGTCCACCTTCCCAGACCTTGGGCTGGAGATTCCACCATAGCTTGGCTGGAGTGCGACCCATCCTCCCCCAAACCCCACTTTTATCTCTTCACTCCTCTCTTTCTTGTGCTCTGGCTACCCCAACCGCTCAGTCCTCACTAGACCCACTGAGCTCCCCACCACCACCACCTTCAGGCCTACCCCCCTGCTTTCTTCCAAATCCTACAAACCCTTTGTCCAGCTCCTATTCTTCCTCTGGGAACCGTCATAGGCCCCCACCATCTACTCTGGGACTTCCTGCTCAACTTCAACAGTGGGTTAGATGCCTCACTCTGTTCCCATGGCAACTTATGCCCATCTGTTCACCAGTCGACCTCACACAATTGTACTGTTAACCTCTCACTTTCTTTGCCCTCTAACTGGCCCATGATATCAAAGGGTAGAGTCAGGGAGAACAGCCCAAGGGAGAACAGGGAGAACGGTCATCCTGAGCAAGCTCTGTATGAGGCACAGGTGGATATGCTTTTCTCTGATGTCAGAATTTGTTAAATAACATGCTGCATCCATTTCATTGGCTGCAATTGGTGGCCTCCTCATGTTTTAACCCCATAGAGCCTGGCATGTAACATGAGCTCCTTTCCTACTTGCTTAATCCAGTCACCAGGAAACAGAAGTGAGCAAACTCCTCCCACTCCTGGGCAAATGTGTGAGTCAGAGTTGCTTGCTGCACTCAGTTCAGAGGCTAAAGGGGCCACATGCACATGTCTACACATATGTTCTGCAGTCTTCTCAGTACCCATCACGCAATCATCAGTCCCTCGACTGGACATTTTCATCATCATAAGACTGGGATATGGTTGGTGGAAGAGGGAGGTGAGCACCGTGGTCTCCTTTTCTGCTCCCTCACTCAACTCACAGTGACTCTCAAGAATGCCTGAGACAGTGAACCCTCTAACCAACGGCTGCCCGCAGCACTGTAAGAAAGTACTGCCTACGACACTGGTAGCAGGGTATGAAGAGGCCTTCAAATGCCACCTGCCAGAGATCATGTATACATTTCCCTTCTATGGAGATGGGAGAGAAACTGGAGCTAGGAAAGAAATCTCTATCCTAGAGCCATCCAGTCTGTGGCTAAGGTGTGGGCTTTGGCTCTCAGGGACCTGGGTTCACCCTTGTTTCTGCCACTTAGCATGGTGCCTCCCAACAAATCACTGCCGATATAAAATTGAAGCCTGATTGTGCAGTCTAAGTGGGTGAGGGCCTGTGAGAAGGAGTGGTCAACTCTAGAGGCTACAAAGGACTTTGGGACTCATACAGGGAAGCCAAAGGAAGGTTCTAGAAAGCATGAGCTATCTGAGTTGCAGGGGCTTGCTGACTGTAGACCCCATGCCCAGCCATGACAGTCTAACTCTGCCACAATACTCTGTCACCAAGAAGAAGGGAGAAGTCTACACCAACCCAGGTGAGGGGTGGGTCCAAAAGTACATCAAGGATCCCAACAAACCTGTGATGCCTCCCAAGAACTTATCCCAGTCTACAGTTATCAGCAGAGTGGCCAGACCCAGCTCCTCAGTTCTGGATGACCAGGCTCCTGTGGAAGCATACATTTTGGGGAGGAAGGAGGAAGCCTGTGAGAACATGGCCATGCAATGTCACAGCCTGGGCAGAAGAGCAGGCTGCTGACCAGTATAAAGAGCAGTACTCTGAATTGTCTCGGTCCTGAAAGGAAATGTCAAAGTTAGGGGAAGTAGACAGATTCTCCTCATTTCTGTCTGTGTCTGTCTGTGTCTGTGTCTTTGTCTCTCTCTGTCTCCGTCTCTCTTTCAGACAGGATTTTGCTGTGTATGTCCTAGGCTGGCCTTGAAGTCCCTATGTAGCACATATTGGCCCCAGACAAGGTAATCCTTTTACCTTGGCCTCCCAAAGGCTGGGATCACAGGTGTGTGCCCCCTCCCATACCTAGCTAAAACATATTCTTTTTATCCTTCTTTTCTAGTGTGTGGGGGAAGGGCAAAGATGGGGAGTCATCCTCATCACTCTCCTTCCTTATTCACTGAGTCAGGGCCTCTCAGTCAAACCCTGAGATTCTGATATGGTAGCCCGGTTGCCCCAGGTTGCTCCCAGGTTGCTCTTGGGAGGCTAGAATTATGGGTGAGCCACCACACCCACTGGGCATTAATGCGGGTCCTAGGGGTCCAACTGCCTGTGCACATGCCTGAGTGGCAAGCACTTTAACCACTGGGCTGTCCATCTCCAGGCCTCCTAAAACGTAGTCTTGATGCCGAGAAAGACGCCGTTCTCATCCCTCACCTGCTGCTGTGAGCTCAGTCCCTTGCCTCACATGGACCCACAAGTTTTTCATATGTTCTGGTTCCCAGCAGCCAGCCAGCCATCTCTCCAGCCTCTGTATCTTTATTTGGGGGGGGGGGTAGAGACAGGGTTTCCCTGTGTAGTCCTGGCTGTCCTGGAACTCACTTTGTAGACCAGGCTGGCCTCGAACTCAGAAATCCGCCTGTCTCTGACTCCCAAGTGCTGGGATTGAAGGCGTGCGCCACTGCTGCCCGGCTAGCCTCTGTATCTTGACCCATTCGAAGCTTCACAGAACTTTGAATTTTCTATTCATCTTAGTATTTTCCTGAGTCTGCTTCCTCCCAATATTATTCAGTGCTTGTTCAATCTTAGATTTATTTATTTAATGTGTATGAGAGTTTTGCTTGCATCTGGTGGTCGGAGGAGATCAGAGGAAGGCCTTGAATCTCCTGAATCTGGAATTGTGGATGATTGTGAGCCACCATGTAGGTACCAAGAACTGAACCTGGGTCCTCTGCAAGAGCAGCAAGTATTCTTAACCTCTGAGCCGTCTCTCCAGCCTCCGTTATTCTCATCTTTAAAAATATATAACTTGAGCAGGCTAGGGTGAGGATTGCTCACATCAACCGTTGTTACCATTGTGAAGTCTTGCTGAACCCTCCTTACTCAGTCTTCCTAGGGGTGGAATGCACACAGGGAATGTCAGACTCAAAGGCGAGGCACAGATCCACCTTCCCCCAGTGCTGGGCAGGAAAGTGCATTAGGTTGGGTCGGGGATAAATGCTTCCAGCTTGTCGTGGACGTCCTTAGTTGCTGATTTGACTCTGAACATTTTTACTAGCACAAGAGAAACTTACTCTCGGTTTTTTCTAGGGGTTTCTCTGCTCTGCCTTAGTTCCTTTGTCAAAGGCAAGAGAGTTATATAACACAAGGACACACAAGCACTTAGATCTCCCCTTCTCTCTACTCTTCTGCCTTCAGCTCAACGGCAGGGAAATGGCCCCAACAGATTTCAACTTTCTCCCCCAGAGTGTTGTTGTAAAGGCAAACAAGATGAATCAGCTGAAGTCAGATGATTAAGAAACAAATGGCCAGGTGATCTTTTTTTTGGGGGGGGGGTGTTTTTTTCGAGACAGGGTTTCTCTGTGTAGCCTTGGCTGTCCTGGAACTCACTTTGTAGACCAGGCTGGCCTCGAACTCAGAAATCCAACTGCCTCTGCCTCCCAAGTGCTGGGATTAAAGGCATGCGCCACCACCGCCCGGCTCAGGTGATCTTTCTTAAGAACTCACCAAGAAACTGAGTAACTGGATTCTCTTAACCTGACTCATAACGGCCTCATGGCTAATGTTGAAATGCTTGACTGCCTCCTAGGCCAACCCAAGGTCATTCGCCTGACTCATCTAGCCAATCAGAACCCAAGCTCTTCCACCTGACCCATCTAGCCAATCAGAACCCAAGCTATCTACCAGCTAGCCAATCAGAACTCAAGCTTATCCACTGACCCAGCTAGCCAATCAAATTCCCTCAAAAAGGATAGAAATTCGGACTCTAGAAACACTGAGTGGCTACTGGAGACATCTCAGACAAAAAGCTAGCCCACGAACTTTTGCCCTGGAGCTACTGAGCCTCCGGACCTTATTCCAGGTTGGGGACTCGGCTCCTCTAAATAGTTCCATGAGATTTCCCAGCATCTTAACAATTATCTCTCCATACAAAAACAATAAAATAAAAATAAAAGCTTCCTGAGGCCGTGGTGGCATTTTGTATCTCTGAAATAATTCATTCATTGGTTTAGGTTGGTTATGCATGTATATTCATGTACATGTAAGATTATCTATCTTAATAATTTTTTAAAAGATCTATTTATTTATTTTTTTACATAAGCAAGTACATTATAGCTGTCTTCAGACACACCAGAAGAGGGCATCAGTTCCCATTATAGATGGCTGTGAGCCACCATGTGGTTGGCTAGGAATTGAACTCAGGACCTCTGGAAGAGCAGTCAGTACTCTTAACCACTGAGCCAGCTCTCCAGCCCTATCTTAATCCTTTTTACTGTACAGTTCAGTATATTCACATGTTTATGCAGCAATCACCTCCACTCCTCCTAGGATTTTCTCATCTTACTCTGAGACTCTACGTATTCATTACTAATCCCCTATTCTTGCCTCCCCGGCCTGTAGAGTCCCCCTTTTCTTACGCTACTCATAGTCAGAGCATCTAAGCTTCCATTATTTGTACCAAAAGCACCTTAGTGTACATGCTGATGCATCAGTCACTGCCACACCCAGGTGGGGATGCAGAAACAGATAAATTGGATGACTCTACCCCCAGCCCTCCACTGGGGACCAGAGCTGACTGCTTTTGTTCCTCACTGAGATATGAACTCCTGCATCTTGTCCCAGGGACTTATCTATCTGCCCTATGCTCTGTCAGACATCAAGGGTCATAACTATATATCATCAGCACCTGCCTCCAGCTCGCAACCTGACAGCTACAGAGTCACCAACAAAATCAGTGTAGTCAGGTCTGGCTGTTTATTTGTAGAGTTGGGATGAGGGGCAGTGGCAGAGGCCAGATCAACACAGGGGCCAAGAAAATATGAGAGAATACACCCAGAGCAGCAAAAAGTACTAGAGTCCTCAGCCAGCACTGGGGCCAAACACGGGGAACTGAGGTTCCAAGCCCTGTAAATAAATCATGAAGAAACTGAAGCAGGAAGCACAGGACCATGACTGGCAGATGGGAACTGAAATAGTATCGTCTTCCCCACCCCCACCCTACCCCCTCTGCTCAGGTTAGCTGTCAGCCTGGAGACCTAATGGAGTCTGTGTACACACAAAGGCAATTCCCCGCCCAGCACAGAATATAAAACATGCCAGAAACTCCCAGCCAGAAGGACTTTGGTTGGTTATGTTTGTTTTGAAGAGAATTGTTCCTAGTCTTTTCAACACACAGTTCTTCATTCCTAAACACAAGGTTATTTAAGCCCTGACCATCCTAAAGACCTCACCCACATAAACCAATTTGCAAACATCTTATACAACTACCAGTCTTGTAAAACACAGGTGGCCATTTGACAGGGAGTAGGATATAAAAACTATATTTGCTGATTTTTTTTCTACTCTTGTGTGACACAAAGGATTGACCCCCAAGTGAGTGAAGGTCGTGCACAGACAGAAGTTAGGACAGGAAGGAAGTAGGAAAGTCACTCTGGAAATGAAAAACATAAAGAGCATTTTCTGGTCACATGCCCCCTCTCTGGTATCATGAAGATTTTGGTTGGACAGCCTGGTTTCCCTTTTACCTTTTACAAACATTAGTGGCCCTTGAAGAGCACACATTTCCTTCTGAGGAGAGTCCATGTGCTTACACACATGACCAACTACTGACTGCCAGAGCTGGACTTCAGACACATGGGTTAAAAATCACTGCCTTTAGGGATTGGGGAGGTAGTTCAGTGGTTAAGAGCACTGGTTACTCTCCCAGAAGTTGTGGGTTCAATTCCCAACACCCAGAAGATGGCTTCATTCCCAGAGGAGCCAAGAAACCCCTCTGATCTCTGTGGACACTAGGCAAGCACATAGGACTCAGACATAGATAAAGGCAAAACACCCATACACATAAAATAGTAAATAAGTGTAAATCAGTTAAATGGCTGGCTCCAAACTTACATAGCCTAATCCAGATTCAAATCCCAGCTCTGCAACTTTCTATGAGGCTTTGAATAAATACTAAGTCCTTCTAAGGCCAGTTTCCTCATCTATAAAATGGACCTACCTCTCAATGTTGAAAGGAGTATGGAGCCATGAGAAGAGATACTCATTATTCCAGTGTGGTTTTCTTGTGGGACACAGACCCTAGGTCAGGGGACAAACCCTGTTCATTGTCAACTTGACAAAATCTAGAATCACTTGGAAGATGGGTTTTTTACTTGCTTTAATTGATGTGGGATTTATTATCACCATCATCATCATCACTTTAATTGATGTGGGTGGGCATGTACCCCTCCCCAGGCAGGAGCCCCGGCCTGTATGGATGAAGAAGGGAGCTGGGCAGCATGCAATCCTCCCTCTCTGCTTCCCAACGTGATAAGACCAGCTGCTTCCGGCTCCTGCCAGTCTTGAATTCCCTGTTGTGATTGACTGACCCTTTGTAAATTCTTTTGTCTGAGTATTTTACCAGCAACAAGAAAAGAAACTAAGGCAGTCCACAGCGAGTTTTCTCTCACTGTGAAAGGAATTGGCCCAGAGAAGGTAGAAATCTGAGGGAGGACCTTCGGTGGTAAGTCATTGGCACGTTGGTGCATTGGTTACTTTTCTGTTGCTGTGATATAATGCGGAGACTGTTGTGACTACAGAAGAAAGAGCTTGGGCTGGAGAGATGGCTCAGCAGTTAAGAGCACTAACTGCTCTTCCAGAAGTCCTGAGTTCAATTCCCAGCAAACACATGTTGGTTCATAACCATCTCTAATGGGGATTTGATGTCCTCTTCTGGTGTGTCTGAAGACAGTGACAGTATACTCACATACATGAAATAAATAAATCAAGAAGGAGGAGGAGGAGGAAGAGGAGGAGGAGGAGGAGGAGGAGGAGGAGGAGGAGGAGGCGGCAGGGCAGCAGCCCAGAGAGAGCTCACATCTAGAACCACAAACAAGAAGGGGAGAGGATGGGGACTGGTGTGTGTCTTGTGAAACCTCAGAGCCCAAGACCAGTGACAAATTTCCTCTAGTAAGGCCACACCTCCTTGGCTTCCCCACACAGCACCAAGAACTGGGGACCAAGTATCCAAATGCCCGAGACTATGGAGGACATCACACTGAAGCCACCACAGTACATCTGATGTTAAAACTGTGGATAGTGTTTTTAATCAATTCTTTAAGAATTTCGAACATATGTGTGGTGTGCTTGATATCCACCCTTATCCTCCTCCAACTCTGAGAGCATATTTTATTTTTTTAAGACTTATTTATTTATGTGCTTTATGTATATGGGTGTTTTGTCTGCATGTACGCCTACACACCAAAAGAGGACATGAGATCCCATTATAGGCAGACGCGAGCCACCATGTGGAGGCTGGGGATTGAGCTAGGCTCCTCTGGAGGAGCAGCCAGTGCTCTTAACCATTGAACCATCTCTCCAGCCCCTCTGAGCATATTTTAAACAAAAGAAATCTCAAATCTATGCAAACCTGTGCCTCTTCTGAGTATGAAAGAGATAGGTTCATCTGACGAAAGGAAAGGACACTTGAGCCCAAGGCCTGCTGCCCCATGGTGTGCCCCGCCTGGGGCTTGGTCTCCACTCAGCTTTTTCTCAATTCCTGTTCAAGATCTTTGAAGAAGCAATGGACAAAAATGCAAGGGAACCAAGAAGAAGGAGGAGGAAGAGGAGGAGGAGGAGGAGGAGGAGGAGGAGGAGGAGGAGGAGGAAGAAGAAGCTTTTAATTTTCTCCAGAGCATGCATTAATTAGCAATGGCCTTAAGCTCTCATCTGAACAGTGGGGCTGAAGCATCGCCAAGATGCTATGACCCTCACAAGGTCCGGGGCGAGCATTGCAAGCCAACAGGAAACACTGCCTTTCTCTTAAAAACTAAAACAAGATCCCATGGGTAAAACAAACACATAAGACAAGAAACTTCCCTCCCCCCCCCGCCCCCCAGGATGTGGTGTAGACGAGGACAGGGACTTCAGAAGAAGGGTCCCTGAGCAGAGCAAGAGAAGAAGCCATCAGTCCCCGGGACCTAAGGGGAAGGAGTGAAAAGACCGAGGAAGAAACTGGAGGCTGTGGAGTAACCAGCGAGGATGCCCTGTTCCCTGGCGCCCTCAGAGGTCCCACCGGGGAAGGAGACAGGGGAGACAACTCACAGCCAGCACCCAGAGTCAGGAGTTAGAAACTGAGAACTGTGGTGCCAGTCCTTGAAGACTGACAGACATTGTGTGGAAGCTGGGAAAATGAATCGCAAACAGGTCCCCAAAGCCAGGGATGTGATTGGGTAACTTCATAACAAAGGCCTTCCTGAGATGACCTTTACCTAAGGGTGAAATGAGTTGAGGGTAGTGGCTGTGAGAGAACCAGAGGAAGGAAGGAAGGAGGGAGGGAGGGAGGGAAGGAGGGAGGAAGGGAGGAAGGAAGGAAGGAAGGAAGGAAGGAAGGAAGGAAGGAAGGAAGGAAGGGCCTTCCTGGAAGAGGCTGGAGGTAGTGCAAAGGCCCTGGGGCAGGAATAGTAACTTGGTGAGGTGAGTAGGGAATGGTGGGAAGCAGCAGCCTGAGCACTGAGCTGAGCAAAGGCGGGCATGGTGGAGTTTGGGAGTGAGAGTGAAGAGCAACTTCTCTCCGGAGTGATGGAAAGCCATCACCACAGCCGTACCAAAGGCATATCACCTGATATAAATGACCACCATGCAGAGATAGATGGATGAGGACCCTGGAGACCAGTTAGGAGACCCCTGTAGCAATCCAGGCTACAGATGATGGTGGCTTGAACCAGAGGGGCCCAGATGACATAGAAGAGTGTGAGCAAAATAGGGAAATGGTTGAGTAACTCAACTAGAAACGCGCACTGAGAAAGGCTCGGGCTGAAGGAACTAGGTGGGTGTCGGCGTAATTTACAGAAACGAGGGGGAAACCCACTAAGCCTAGGAACTTGACCTAGACAGTGTTAATTTCAAAATGGCTTTCTGACAGCCATGCTGAGTATATTGAGTAGAGAGGGAGCTACGTGGCTCTGCAGGGCTAGGAAAGAGTCAGGCTGAAGCCCCCGGGTCAGGGAAGAAGGATGTACCCTGAGTACATCGGAGACCCAGGAGCATCGGTGTGCTGTGGTGGACAGCGGGGACAGCACGGGGATAGAGCGGCCAGGGAGATGAGAGTACCAGGAGAGTATGGTGATCTGTAAGCCCGGGGGAGGGGGGGGAGCGCAGCACCTTGGACTCTCATGGGTGTTGCCGTGACATATGGAAGGAGAGAGACATGGTCATTGGCAGTGACTCGAAGCTCACCAGTGACCTTGAGGAGTGAAGATTCAGCGGCAGTGCCGACCGAAGCCCAGCCAAAGGGACCAGAAAGAGAATGGGCTGTGGAGGCTGGACCAGCATTGGAAACAACACTGAGATGTTTTTTATGAAATGAAGCAAAACTTCCGGCAGGAGCCAGAAACGCATGTGGGTTCAAGAGACGATTTCGGTTTTGGTTTGGTCTTTTGAGATAGACCGTTGCTACACCTGCCCAGTGGTCCTCCTGCCTCACTCGGCCTTCAGAGTGTTAGCATTGCAGGCTTGAGGACCACCCTCTGCTCAGAGAGGATTTTAATGATGTGAGGATGTAGAGCAGAGCATGCCGTGTGTTGATGTGTGAAGTGCTCGACTTCTCTCGGTTTCAGGGGTGTGGCTGTAAAATGGAGCAGGTTTGTGCAGAAAAGAACTGCTTCACATGTGCGAAGCACCTCACTACAGGTTCCATACTCACAGGCACCCTTCCCAGAGAAGGCAGCTTAGCCAGGAGCCCTCCCTGGTAAGGGAAGGCAGAGGCAAGGGATGCCTTGCAGTCCCCACACTGGCTATGACCGCTGAGAAGCTGGCGGGAAAGGATTAATGCCGTGAACAGCACATACCCTGTACTCTGAACGCACACTCAGAAACTGACCCTTCCTGATTACCATAGTTTTTGGCTCTGTACCTCAAATGTGGGGTTTCTCTTGAGCACCATAGGGCACAGGATATTTGAGTGGTCATTTTCCTGCTTCTCCTAAGGATAAAGCATAGGCTGTTCCCGTTCTTAGATGCCCGAGAGAAGTGAGTCCATTGCACTGGATGCATGGCTCAAGGCAGCTGAAGCATCTGCCCGGCTCCCTTAGCTGGGACAAGCCGTTTCTTTTCATTTTGACTGCTTTCTAATCAAGGCCCATGGTATCTGGCAGGCCTCGTGAAACATCTATCATGAGATTTACACAAAACTTGGGGGTGGAACATGGCAGTCATTGTCATAGAGGCATTTGGGGCTGCAAGCCAGGGGTCAGGGTCTAGATGTAGTACCACAAGCATTTTAAGTTGTGTCCTGGAGGATGGGAAGGATTTGCAGCTAATTTAGGACTAACAATCATGGGGGAAAATTGGACTGACTTAATCCTGAAAATATAGGTGGGTAATGCCACCTAGTGGTGAAAAGCCACAATGATTAGTTTCTTTTCCACAAACTCGTGTTACAGAACACCAGCAGGTCTGTATGTACTAAGGAACCCACATCTTCCTCTCTCCTCTCCCTGCCTTCTCTCCTCGTTGGGGATCCGAGGCTTTTGGACTAGACAGGACGCACACGGAGATCGAACTTACTGATAGAGATTACCCTTGCATAGAGAAACCATCAGCCTCCAAGAAACAGTGAGACTGAGTGTGGAAGAGACAGCTCTGTACCATCTGACAGGACAGACCCACGAAGCGTGATGGTAGTAGGACACTATCAAGGGTTGGATTCACCAGTCTCTCTGGACTGGATTTCTGACCCAGAGACCTGATCCCCTACAGTGCCTAACTAGCTATCATTCCTCAGAGAACGGCAATGAATCTGCATAGCAGTTTTGAAAATAAGACTAAGAACTTGAAACACAGTTAGACTTTGGAGGGGCATTAAAGATTGAAGTGAGCAGGAGAGCAGTAATACGTGTGTGTGTGTGTGTGTGTGTGTGTGTGTGTGTGTGTTTTGTTGAACTACTTTTAATAAAATTTTAATGACAGTAATTTAAAGCCTTGTTTTCTCTTTTGTCATGCTTTTATTTTAACATCAGGGAAATTAACACTAAAACTAAAACTAACATTAACACTAAAACTAACCTTTTGAAAAGCCATATGAAAATCTATTGCTGTAGAATCTTCCTTAAATATATACATATACAAAAAAAGTTTTGAGTGGAGATACCATATAATAGGAGAGTTAATACTCCAACCAGGCATCACATCTACCAAATTAAAAACCTCGGTTCTGGGAATGGGTTACATCTTTTTGAGTAGTTTGCCACAGGAGTCCCATAGACTCCCCCAACCATTACAAGCTTGGTTATTCTTCACAACAGTAAAGTGTTATGGCTGAGGAGACCCCATACTTACGGCATAGAACATGGGGAAGTCGAATGGGTACTCTTCTGGAAGCTTCCTCTTCTGGCTCGCAAACACAGTGCTGAAAGGTGCTATCCATGTAACTGGAGGAGAAAAGTGGCATTAGTCTCACCCAGCTACAGACCCTGCGATCTCTGATAACGATCTGCCAGTGAGATATGCTAACTGGGGCAACCGTGGCAACTGGATTTAAGGCCCACTCTGTGGAATGAAACCCATACCTGATGCTATTAATGAGGCTAAGAGCTTGAGGCGAGATAGGCCCATGGGCTACGGGAAAAACCGTTACTACTCTTCTGTTAAATGAACATAGACATAAAACGAGTCCAAATGACGTACTGCTCTAACCATAGATTAGTGCATCACTCAACTCACCAGAGAAGCTTCTTGAAGTAGATGGTAATTAGAGCAGAGGTCCACAGCTAAACAACACGCAAAGAGTGAAAGGATCGGAATCCACACAGGAACACCGAGACCAAGTCCTCAGCACAGAGGAGATTTATTTACTCCAGAGGGACAAAGGGCAATGAATAAGAGACAAAGACAAGAAGTATAGAATAAGGGAGAAGGGGAAAGGAACAAGGAAAAGGGGGAAGGTGTATGTGCCCCAGAGGGCCAAAAGATTGCCTATGGATAGAGATGAGACTGATGTAGCCCATGGGCGAATGGCAGTGTATTAAGGGAAAAGGGGAGACCCTGAGTTTGGACAACTTGGCAGGTATGGTAGTCTGTATATGTTTGGCCTAGGGAATGGCAGTATTAGGAGGTGTGGCCTTGTTAGAGTGGGTGTGGCCTTGTTGAAGAAAGTGTGTCACTGTGGGGGTAGGCTTGGAGACCCTCCTCCTAGCCACATGGGAGCCAGTCTTCTGTTTGTCTTCTGAATAAGATGGAGAACTCTCAGCTCCTCCAGCACCATGTCTGCCTGGATGCTGCCATGCTTCATGTCATGACGATAATGGAACCTCAGAACCCAGTAAGCCAGCCCCAATTAAATCTTCTTTATAAGAGTTGCCTTGGCCATGGTGTCTCTACAGCAGTAAAACCCTAAGACAGTAGGCTTTGATTGGACATGTTAATTAAGTGAGCCAAAGAGGGCCTTTGATTGCTGGACTTTGATACTTTGAGAGCTTTGGACCTTGGTGGTCAGCCGCAGGAGGAGGAAGCGGTCAAATAAGGGAACAGACCACGGTGGTTAGCTGTAGGGCCATAAGGGGAGAAGGGTAAAAGGTGAAACCTGCCGGCAGCATGTTTGCCATGCTCCGGCCTGCTCGAGCCCTTCAGACAGTAAGATTTTAGAGTGATCAGCCCTAATTAAGATGTCTTTATCACGCTGCTCCCCTCAAGACTCAGGGATCTATGGGGAAGGGGAGCAGAGAGATTGTAAGAGCCAGAGGAGGTAGATGGCTTCAGGGAGACAGCATCTTCCTGACACAGCACAGTAGATGCACATATGAACTCACAAGACCTGCACAGAGAAGGGGAAGTGGGCACAAAGCCCTGCCCTAGCCAAGAAACTACTCCCAACTGACAGCGGCCGGGAGAAGACAAGCTGGTCTTCTTCAGACAAGTAACCCCGGTATATCAACCACACTCCAGGGCCTGCACCCATGGGAGATGGGGGAAGATCTGAGAGGAGGTGGGGGAGGGAAAAAACATGATCAAAATATATTGTATGGAATTCTCAAAAAGTAAATAAAAATATCTTTAAAATAGAATAAAATATTTATTTTATGTATATGAGTGTTTTGCTGTTAATCCAACCAGGTGAGAATAAGACCATTACCATCATTTTGAGGCAGATTTGAATCAAGTTTTAATTAAGTATTTCCCCAGTTCTTCTGATCAGTAGGGAGAGAAATCTGAAGGTTGGTACTACCGAAGGAGTAACATTTCTCCCAGGAAGAGATTTTATACAGTTCTGACAACTTATGAGGCCACCTTGCAAGTCAGATTGGAGCCAATGATGGACCAATGATGGGCCAGACCATAGCTTGACCAAACTGCTTAGTTACCAATATCTGCTGCCCACTACTCAAATCTAAACCCATGACAGTACCCCAAAGAAGGACTTGGGAGGGGCTGTTACTGATCTCCTCATCTGACCTTTTCCCAGGGTGGCCACACTTTTCTGTTTTTCACTATGACCCACCTCTCTCTCTCTCTCTCTCTCTCTCTCTCTCTCTCTCTCTCTCTCTCTCTCTCTCTCTCTGTGTGTGTGTGTGGGGGGGGTGTTTTGTTTTCAATACATCCCAAACACAGTTTCTCTTCTCTTCACTCCTCCCTTTCTCACTAACTCCACCTCCCCTCTCCCCCAAATCCACTCCTCTTCTATTTCTCTTTAGAAAGGAGCAGGCCTCCTGGAATAGCCCCTGAACATGGAATAAAAAGACACAGTAAGACTAGGCACAGCCCTTGGTATAAAGGATGGGTGAGACAACCCTGTAGCAGGAAAAGGTCCCCAGAGAGACACCCCACTCCCACTGTTAGGGGTCCCACAAAAACACCAAGCTAACAGCCACATATCACATATATAGAGGACCTAGTGCAGAAGAGTCATGCAGATTCTACAATTGCCGCTTCAGTCTCTGTGAGCGTGAGCCTCCACGATCTCAGCTTAGTTAAATGGCTTGCCCCTTTAGTGGGTGTCTTGAGAGCTTGTTTGGAGTAACCAGGACCCAGGCTTTGACCTTAAGAATCTCTAGTAATGTGACATCAATTGAAGCTGCCATTGAGGATAGATATAGTTCATTAAAACCTTGTAGAAACTCTGTGGTATTTCTGGACAATGGCCCAAAGGAAGGAACCAGGAGTAACAGTCACCACTGGAGAATAGAGGGGAACCACAGAAAGGGGAAAAGCCAACAGAGGGGAAATCCCAAACTCTTCGTACAAATTTAGTCTGAGCTTCTGGCTTGAACCAAGCATACATCAGTTAGACTGAAAGCCTTTGGCAGCTAAAGGAATAAACCGAGATCTGAGCTGCTATCCATGGCAGTTGGCAGTGAGCCTACTAAGCTTGTGGTCTGGTGAAATAAAGACAGAGAACTCATCAGAACAATACGGTAGAATCTAGAGTCACCACAGTACTCATAGTGTCCAACATATGATCCAAAATGACTCGACAGGAAATGAGATCCAACCTCAAGCAACAGAAGTAATGGCATCATCACCCGGGAAGAGCTTTAAAGCGGCTACTGTAAGAAACAAAACCCAGCCGGTGAGATGGCCTTGCCCCCAGGCCTAACAAAGTGAGCTTGATCCCCAGAGCTCACATAGTGGAAGGAGAGAATCAACTTCTGAAAATTGTCCCCTGACCTCCGCATGCTGTGATATACAAATAAATAACAGCAAAAAAAAAAAAAAAATCACCCTTACTTCTGAAGCCTACTACAGACCTGCTGGAGGGATTAAAAAATAGAGATCGGGCTTTAATGCATTGCTCACCTAGGAAACCAAGTACTGAGCAGCCTGCCCCACCCCCAATCAGCCTCCGCCCCGCCCCCAGGTCAGACTCCTGTATCAATGAGCACACCATTCTTCAGGTAGAGTTACATGCAGAAGTCAAAAGACTCAGCATAGGCAAGGACGGAAGCCAGAGAGCTATGTGCTGCTTTTGCACACCTCTCTCACAAGGTAGTGATGGTCAGCACAAGAGCGTGCATCACACTAACCTCGGTTCAAATCCCAGCCCACCACTCGGGATATAAAGGCCAGCAACTGCAAACTCTCAGTGTACAAAATGATTCATTTCACCGACCACAGGTCACACCATCTGCACTTGACCGGCAGCCACACTTGACCCGACCGCTGAGCTTTACTAATTGTGGCTAAAAGAGCTCATATGATTAAGGCCAGTGGGCTAGCCAAGGTCTGTTCTTGTGGTGCTAATAGAGACAGGAGAGATGCATTCTCGCCTGTGCATGTGCTTAACCAGCCTCTGCTTGGTCTCATCTGCAAAAGTATCATTGACCAAACCAAGAGTCGGCTGAGCCTTGAGTCACAAATGAAAACAGTGGACGTATTAGCCGGTTGCTGAGAGGAGTGATAAATTGGAACAGTGATCTAACTACCACACAGTAAGAACCTGGAAAAATCTGTTATGATCTCAGTCTCACTGTCCTCAATCTTGAAAATAGCCCCTAGATGACAAGCTTGTAGAATGAAGTTTGAATACAGATAAACAGGGTTCAGGGGATACTTTCCCAAACATGCCTCTTTGGCCTTGATGTTATTATTTTGGGGGACAGTAGGTACAGATGGACAAAAAAGGACCCTTTTGTAAGACAAATTCACATCTAGACAAGAGAAACTCTATATAAAGGGAGCATGTCTCTATATTAGAAACATAAAGCTGCATTTCAACTTACAATTCTCAGGTCACACTCCATCACTGGGGAAGTCAGGACAGAACCTGGGGCCAGCAGATGATGCAGAGGCCATGGAGAAGAGGTGGCACTAGCTTGCTCTTCATGGCTTGCTCAGCCTGATTTCTTTCTTTCTTTTAAAAAATATTTTATTTATTTATTATTCACTTTCTGTGTGCGGGTGTTTTGTCTGCATGTATGCCTGTGTACTATGTGCTCGCCCACTGCCTGGGAACTGGAGTTGCAGATGGCTGTGAGATGGGTCCTGGGATGTAAGCCTGGATTCTTTGGAAGACCACTGACCTGTCTCTCTAGACCCTCAGCTGTTTTCTTATAACAATTCATGACCACCTGCCAGGTGGTGGCATCCCTGGGGATGTTCTCTCTCATATCAATTATTTATCAAGACAATACTCTGACAGACTTGCCTATAGGCCAACTGAGAAACTTTTCTTCTCAGATAACTCTAACTTGTGTCAAGTTGCCATAAAACGAACTATCACACTCATGTACTGCAAAGCTTGCAGCCCAGAGTCCTACAGCAAAAGACAAATTAACACAACAAAAGCAGGCCAGAGAGATGGCTCAGCAGTTAAGAACACTGGCTCTTCTTCCAGAGGACCACGGTCCAATTCCCAGCACCTACATGGTCTAGAGGCATACATGGAGGTAAGATACCTACACATAAAATAGTAATAAAATATTACAAAGGTGGTATGGTTTAGAAAAAAACAAAAGCAGGTAAATATATTTAATATAACTGTTATATGACCTAGAGCCTTCAGAATTAAAAAACTAGGGAAAATTGTGTTTTCGTAGACAGCATGCAGAAGTAGTAAATCAATGCTCAGCCAATTCCAAGTATGGCTTTTTACCAACAGCATTCATTATTAGAGATATTGTCACTGTCATCAGCAAAAGTCTGCCCTGACTTCACCCAAAAAGGAGAAGAAATAGGAAGAAAAACAGTAGGAATTACAGAGCAGCCAAGGAGTGATGATTTTCAGCTAATCACTCTGGCAGACAGGGAGTAGGTAATAAAACCAGTCCCCTCTGTCACACCTTACCTATCTACTGTCCCCAGAGTTAGACTGACACTAGAATAGCCTAGCTTTAATAGCCAAAGGTAAACTGATCTGGTGGCTAGACAATGATGTCCAGGGAGTGACAAAGCCAAGCCACTTCGTGTGTGTGATGGGGATCTTAATTGCTTCCCTGACTGGATTTGGAATCCCCTGGGAGATTACAGAGGCACACTTTCTCTCTCTCTCTCTCTCTCTCTCTCTCTCTCTCTCTCTCTCTCTCTCTCTCTGGTGTGTGTGTGGGGGGGGGTGTACACATTTCCAGAGAGTCCACTGAGGAAAGAAGACATATTCTGAATGCAGCAGTTATGTTCCATGCGATGACCATTGGTCGAGGGAAGAAAGTGTCCCTAAGGTGCGAGCAATCCGTTTTTCTGTTCTCTGGTTGGCCATGAAGCGAACCGGTCTCCTCTGTCTCATGTCCCTGCTTCCACGCTCTGCCCAGGTATATGGGGCCATAGGACCACGAACTGAAGGCTCTAAAACCATGAGACAGAAATAAAACCTTCCTGCCTTGAGTTGTTTCTGTCACGGTGACTAGAAATCAAATGCAAAGTGGTTCTCCAAGAATTTCAGGACAAAAGATACTTGACACCAGGCAGACCAGACCAAAAAGTCAGTGCCTGGGGCTCAGGATTCCAATGGTCAGTGTTAAGAATGTCTTTGGGACGGAGGAATGGGTAAGTGGCTAAAATCCCTTTTTCCACCATCACGAGGACCAGAGTTTGAATCCCAGCACCCATAACAAGCTGTGTATCCCACAAACAACTATAACCCCAGCTCCAAGAGAGGTAGGGACAGCGGCTGGGAGTGGCAGCCTGCCGGGCTTCCAGCCCAGCCGAGACACAGACAGTTCAGAATGGTCTTCCTCAGATAACCACGGAAATGCACATACATAGGGGTGTGGCCCCACCTCCGGGTGACTCCAAATTCAGCCTCATTAACAATCAGATTAGTTATATAATTGTTATCAAATTAACATTTGTCTGAACAATGGCTTGGCATTGTCAATCAATCCCTAGATGTCACCCTCAAACCTGCCTCAAAAGTATAGGTGAGGCTGGGTGTGATGGTGCACTCCTTTAACATCTGCCCTTCGGAGGCAGAGGCAGGAATATTTCTTTTTTTTTTAATGTATTAAATATCATCTTCATTTACATTGCCAGTGGTAAAAACCTTTCCTGATTTCCCCCTCCCCAAAGACTCCCAACCCTTCCTCCCACCACCTGCCTCCATGTATATGCCCCTCCACCTGACCCACTCCCACCTCCCCCACTCCTCGATTTCCCTTTGTTGGTTCATCTATTGAGCCTTCACCTGACCAAGGACCACTCCTCCCACTGATGTCCAACAAGGCATTCCTCTGCCACATTTTTGGCTGGAACCATGTGTAGTACAGAGGCAGATGCTAGCAGCCAACCATTGGTCTGGGCGTGGGGTCCCCAATGGAGGAGCTGGAGGGGTTTACAGCCCCATAGGAAGAACAACAATTTCGGCCACCCAGACGCCCCAGGACTCCCAGGAACTAAAACATCAACCAAGGGGCAGGAATATTTCTGTGAGTTCAAGGCTAACCTGGTCTCCATAGCAAGCTCCAGCCAGGACAGTGAGTAGTACCTAGAGGAACCCTACCTCGGAAAAACAGAACAAAACAAACAAACAAAAAGTAGGAGGAGAGCGGCACAGAAGGACATTTAACCTCTTTTCTGGCCTCTGCATGTACATGTGCACACTCGCGTGTGCGAACACACACACACACACACACACACACACACACAAGAGCATGTAAGTAAATAAACAATTAAATAAATCTCTAAAATGTTTCTTGTAAGAGGGAGTAGACCAGAATCTCTGCCTGGAAAGATGGTATATACACTTGATAAACAGAGAACAAACATCAAAGGAGAGAGTCAGACTTAGAACTCAGGGCAAGGGGGAATGAAGAAACGGCTATGGTGAAAATACTGCTTTTCCAGAGGATCCAAGCTCTGCTCCTAGCATCCACCCCGATGGCTTTCAGCCGCCTATAACTACTGGGTGATGTATGTCTATGCACCGTGTGCATGCCAAGTGCCTGTGGAGGAGTCAGAAGAGGGTGTCAGAACCCCTGGGATCGGATCTTGGCACACGTCTGTGGTTTTCATGTAACTCCCTAGGAAGAACGAGCTGGCTGCATTTTAACTTCCTGAGAAGTCACTGCGACAGAGCTCTGGCCTGGCACTCATTTGCCTCATCTAAAGGCGATGAGTAAGATGAGAAAGAACCTCAGCTCTGCCAACAGCTCTTTAAAAAGAGGATAGTTTTTGTTAAACTGTAAACGGGAGAAGAGGAAGGCAGAAAGGGTGAAAGACCAGACAGCAATACAGGAGACTTGTCATCAGAAAGAAATTTCAAGTGATGGGCACACCAGAAGACACCAGAGACCAGGGATATCCATCTGCTGTTTCATTCTGGTTAGTAATGTCCCTTCCAACCATTCGGGGAAGTGAGATCTGTGCCCATATGTTGGCTGGTAGTGTTCTGAGAAATGCAGACTAGGGTAGTGGAGGGAAGTGTGTCCTGCCCCACATTCACCCTGAACAGTGAATCAGGCTGCTCTTGTGGGTTCAGCACACGATCTTAGTGGAAGTGTCTGTCTTCTGGACTCTTGCCAAGCCTGACTGACCAAAAAGATTAGTCCCAGATGTGGCCGCCAGACCCACACAGCAAGACTCCTAAAAGGGACATAGAAAGAAACTCAATCTTTTTGTTTGTTTGCTTGCTTGCTTGCTTGTTTGCTTTGAGACAGTTTCTCTGTGAGTCCTGGCTGTCCTGGAACTCACTCTGTAGACCAGGCTGGCCTCAAACTCAGAAATCTACCTGCCTCTGCCTCCCAAGGAGGAGCTGGGATTAAAGGCATGCACCACCACTGCCCGGTTTAAGAAACTCAATCTTTCTGAGGTAGGCTGAATTAGGGAAAAAAACCTGAGTTTTTGTCCCTTTCACAAAACTTTGCATGAAGTAAGTCCATCTTTAAGGACTTTTTCAAATTAGGCAAAATACAGAAAAAACACTGATGAATAGTAGATTGTAAGAGAGGTTCAGAGGGGAAAAATCAACATCAATGCTTTCTCCACAAGACAAAAGTTATTAAATAAAAATCTCAATGTTAGGAATGGGATCAGGGAGGTCCTATGGACCGTTAAGACAACCCAGGGAATGTTCTGGGCTTTCTACTCTAACTATATGGCAAGACCATACTGCCAAAACACTATAAAGTTTGGTTGTGGTACATAGAGAAATCAATAAGGAGCTGACCTGGAAACATCACCCCTGCTGGCCAGCATTCATGGTACAAAGCATGTTTCTCCATCACAGGAGAAAAGACCTCAACAGTTTTACCCAGCACTGGACACTGAATTCTGTAACACTGACCAGGCTGGGCAAGATGTGATCGTTGGTACAATGGTGGCAATGTGCTATAGGTGTAACCTCAGCTTTCTGGTTGGATCTGAGGCTTGCTCCACAGAAGGGAATTCATGCCTAATACTGTAAACCCATTCAAACTCCTAGGGCAGGGCTGGAGAGATGGTCAATGGTTAAGAACACGTGTTTTTTTTAAGAGGACCTAGGTTCGATTCCTAGCACCCATATGACAACACAGAGCCATCTAATTCTGGGGGATTTTATGACCTCTCAGACCTGCTTGAGTATCATACATGCTTGTGGTATACAGAAATGCATGCAAGCAAAACACTGATATACATGAAAAAGAAATCTCAAACTTTTTTTTCTAAAGTGTATGGCTAGGGAGATCAAAGACTATAGTCGGAGCTCTAATACAGTTGTTTTGGTGACTGTTCATGTTGTCAAATGGCCTTTTACATGTTTATATTCATAGAATAGTAGAATAACTGTCTTAGGGTTTGTTGCTGTGAAGAGACACCATGACCACAGCAACTCTTATAGAGGAAAATATTTAATTGGGATTAGCTTACAGTTTAGTCCATTTTCACCATGGTGGGGAGTATGGCAGCACACAAACCAACACAGTGCTGGAGAGGGAGCTGAGAGTTCTACATCTGGATTGCCAGGCAGCAGGAAGAGAGAGTGACACTGGGCCTGGATTGGGTATCTGAAACCTCAAAGCCCAGTGACATACTCTAACAAGGCCACACCTCCTGATAATATCACTCCCTATGAGCCTATGTGGACCATTCTCACTCAAACCACCACCACTGCTCTCAACCTTGCTCATAGACGCTTTTCTGGCAGTGGATGAGGGTTAATGCAGACTCATAATTGGTCAAGCAGCTGAGGATACATGATGGTGGAGTGCTCAGACCTAAATGGAACATCTTTAGCAATCCCTGCAAGGGAGCCTCATGGGAGAGGCAGGTGGAAGGAATGTGAGAGCTGAAGGATGGGGCGGGGCACTGTGAAATGCTGTCTTCTGTATCAGACACAGCTGCACTCATGAACTCATAGCACAAGACCAGGCAAAGATGGCGGTGTCTGTACATCTTCCTTGAGGAATCTGGTCCTGCCTGTTAGGAGGAGGGAGCTGTGTAGCCACAGAGAGGCTGATGCACCGGCTCTGGGGGCTCTGTTAGGCTCCACTGCCCTGCAACACAGCGTCTTTTCATGGTGAAGGTCTTAGGGAGCAGTGGGGTAGTGGGATGCTCCATCAGGGCCTGGCTCAGGTTTATCTAGCCCATAAGCAGATAAGCACAAGACACCTTGTTCATGGGGATGAGTATGGGAAAGGACTTACTAGAAGACAAACTCTTCCATTTTATTCTCTGGTAGGAAATTATATGTCCCTATGTTTATCTCTTCTGTTACTCAAGGACACTCTGGGTCCGTGAGGCAGGCAGAGAGCAGAGCTGAGCCTTGCTCTATAGCCTGAAAGACTAAGCACCCTGTCAGGAAGGACCAGAGAGAGGAAACACACAAAGACTTTGTCAGAATTATTAAAGAAAGCAGATTCCCTTCAAACCAAGAGGGGAGCCTGGTTTCAGTTGGGGGTACAGATGTTGCATACATACTCCAGCTGACGGGGAGGCCCAGACAGGAAGGGCTGCAAGGACCACCCAGACTGCTGAGACGTGTCGTTTCTCAAGGGAAACCCCAGACTACCAGAAACCCAGGAGACAGACTCACAGCCATGTGTACCATGGGCAGAACTGTCCAACAAGGACCCGTGGACGCAGGCAGGCCTATGAACCCCATGTACCTGGACACAGTGCAGAAAGGCCAACATGGGTGTCCCACCAGGCCCTCAAAATACCTGAGGAAATATACATCCAATTAAGTTCTGGAGTCAATGTTTGTTTCCTGTCAGCCTAAGTGTGCACACTTAAATTCTTGCTATGACTGTCCACTTCTGGAGCCTTTGTGGTTTTCTTTCTTTTTTAACATGTTTTATTACATGGGTATGAGCGTCTTGCCTGCATCTGTGCCTGGGCACCATGTGTGTGCCTGATGCCCATGGAGGTCAGAAGAAGACAATGAATCCCTGGAGTTATGGATGAATGAACCATCATGTGGGTGCTGGGACTTGAACTCAGTTCCTTTGTAAGGGCTCTTAACTGCTGAGTCAGCTCTTTAGCCCTTGTATTTCTTATAATGTGTATCTTTTCCTTTGAATCTCTGAGTATGTTTGGCTTTCTTGCCTAATTGTCATTTGTTGTTACCCTGTAACCATGGAGAGACACCCCAGGAAGGCGGGTGCCAGCTGAGGCGTTCTCACTGTGGCTTCCCCTGGCCTGCTGTGACAGGACTGTCTGGATGCCCACCTGGCTCTTCTTGTGTCTCACTGCTCTACAGTTCCTATCAGCCTCTAAGAAATGAGGCTCGCCGCCCCCCCACCCCCGCCGCCGCCGCCGCCGCCGCCGGCCCCAACCAGTCAGGTTCCAGGACCCCACCCCCACCCCCAGGTCTGGCTGAGTCTGGTCTCTGGCCATCTTGCAATGGCAAGAACAGTCCCGTGAAAATCCCTAGTCAGCCAAGTCTCTCTGTGCCCTCTTCCCCTCTTCTATCCTGTGGTTCTTCCTGCCACTTTCTGTCCCCAGCAGCCCTGTCCCTGCCCAGCTCACAGTAGGGCAGTCCGGAAACAGAAACTAACAGTGGGCTGCTGAGTCAGCCACTGTGCAAAGCCCTGGTTGTCTCCCTTGTGACGCGGGGAACATAACACCTCCTGCTATTAACTGTGAGGCTTAGAAGGGAAATGCTATATGATGCATTTCCAGGTACAGGAGAGAGTAGGTGAAGAGGTTCTAAGGGTCTTTCTTCCCCATTTTCTGGATGAGGAAAGTAAGGTGCCCTTTGTCCACTGTGTGCCAAATCTCAGCTTCATTCTTTGCTTCCCTATGAGAAAGCAACCTTCTGGTGGTATGAAATGTTCATTCATCTCTTACTGTCCCATACCTAGAATGAAGTGGCTTTGTCTCTAGCAGTGTGCATTTTAGACAGCCCCTCCAAGGACACAGATACACATATATACATTCCTTTCCCTGTGTCATGTTTTAGCTCTGCTGATGAATCCCTTGGGAGGAGATCCTTACATCTTCCTCACTGGAGGCCTAGGGGTAGTGTTACCCCTAGGCAAGTTGTCCTGAGTTGTCTAAGAAAATCAAATCAAATGGAACCTGGAGAAGCCATGTGGAGAGCAGGCCAGTAAGTGGCACTTCTCCAGGGTCTTGGCTTTGGTTCCTACCCTAAATTCCCTTCATGATGGAGTGTAAGAGATTAGATGAAATCAACTATCTCCTCCCCAGCTCTCTTTAGTTGTGTTTATCACAGCAACAGAAAGCAAATTTACTGAATCTCAGTGCTTAGCTTGTTTTTTAGAACGCGGTGGGCGCTCAATGAAGACAGTGTTTGCTGAGGAAACAGGTGAATAGGCAGGTGTAAGAGGATGGCTGCAAGGAGGTGAGTGGGCGTGGCACTGGTTAGTTTATCTGTTTTGTTTCTCTGCGCAGCACCCGTGCTGCGGTCTCAGGGTCACCTTGGCACCTTGACACCCTTTCCTAGAACCATCCCTCCTCCCAGGGCATTTGTTCTCAGTGGTCCTACATATCAGATGCCTTCTCCCAGCAAGCAAATGGCCACACTAGTAGGGCATACTTCCTCTCCTAACCTTGGGAATCACAGTGTATCCAGTTAAGCCACGGCACTCTGACTCCGCCCCTGTGCTGAGCCAGCTTCTCCTGTGTCCTGACCTTCCTGTGAGCCGCTGAGCACCACCCCAACACATCATGTGGACTGAGCCAACAAATGTGCTTTAGCCAAGTGTGAACAGTGCGTGTTAACAGGAGACGTAGAGATGGGCAGCTAAAGGATGGACAGGCAGAGGTTGGGAAGAGCTGAGTGACTGGGTGCAACTGTGGGTAAGTAGAGGCACACAGAACTGCTTAAGAAGGGAGCTCAGGAGTCAGGTGGTAGACTGAGGCCTGGACCCCAGAAAGATGAGAGGAATAAAAGACCCTTTCAGCCTTACCCACAGGAGTGCTATGAGCTGAGTTTAGGGGAAATGAGCTTCCGGTTCCAAATCCCTTCAATGTACTAAAAATCACCTACTATTTTATCTTTTAAATGAGGAGGAATGGGCTTCATGGCAGTGCTGTTATACCTCTACTTCCTTGGTGAAGAAACTGAGACTCACAAGAGGTTTACCAAAATCTCACTGCTTCTCACAGCTAGGTTTAGCACCCCACTGGACGAGAATCTATGCCCACTACATCCGGGTCCCTTGCTCTCTTCACATCCAAATGCTGACTTTAAGAAGAATGACTAAAGTGCAGAATTTCCAAACACCAACCTAACAAAACTCCCCAGGGGGACTTCCCTACCCACTCCGGCATTCCTAACACTACAGACCTTGGGCGGTTCCGAGGGTAGAAGGCTCTGTGGGCTTCAGGGCTGGAGGGTGGGGGGATGTGGAGGAAGTGGGGGCAGCACAGAAAACAAGGCATCGGAGACCTCCATCCCTGAGACGGGAAGGAAGTAGTGAGGAACCAAGGGACTTTCTGGGGCCAGATCAAAAGAGGGACAGAATCCAGAGACTTCTGTCACTTCCTTTCTAAGCCCGTCTGTCAAATTGTCTAAAAGCGGTCTGCGCACTGTCCCGTGGAGATGCCGGGAGGAAGCACGGTGGCGGTTGGCAGAGTACTTGGGACTAGTTTGAGTCAAAACTGGTTTCTTCCTAGGTAGAAGGATCTCTCAAGGGTCTAGCCTGGTGCCGGGGGCTGATGGGATATCACTCTGCACGTTGTCACTTCCCACTCTGTGCCTTCAGAAGTGAACTCTTTACTGGGAAGGGGAGAGCAGTAAGGAGATAACCGCTGGGGCTTGGGCATGGGGGGCTGGTTTCTAAGTTTCTACTTAGAGCCAGAAACAGGCCATGCTCTGATTGCCTCCGTTTGACCATCCTGGGAGTCATAGAACTGGGTGTTCCCAGTCCAATTTCCATGAGGGAAACTGAGGAGTAGACTTAACAATCTGTCCTAAGGCACAGAGACAGCGAGTGCAGACTGATTTCAAATTCAAGTCTTCCTTGCTCCATCAGACTTCCTTCTGGAGTGGGGAAGGACTGCAGACCTGAGGGGTCATGTTCTGGCAATAAGCTTCCCTAGAGAATAAAGAACAAAGAATTTCATGAAGGATATGAAACAAAACAACAAACAAAACAAAACAAAACAAAAAGATATATAAAAACAAAAAGGAAGCCTCAAACCAACATGAAGAAGAGAATAAAAATGTATTCCTTTCATAGAAGAGGGGGCCTAAAATTATCTGTCAACAAACAATGGTGGATCACATGCTTCCCCTAGGCCTCGCACTTGCAACCACCTTGTGGGGGCTCCCCATGACCCGAGCACAGTTCCCATCACAAACACACCACACGCGGTCTCCAGCTGCAGAAAGCACGCAGGTGTGCTGAGCCACTGTCCCGTGTGGTGAAGGTGAGAAGAGCTGGCTGCAAGCCTCTGGTTTGAATGTGGTTGGAGCTCTTATGAGGGCAGGCATTAGAGACATGGGTGATAACTGTAATGCTGTCACCCCCGGAACACCTTGTCCAACAGGGCCCTCAGCTAGCAGATGGTGTGAGCCAGCTACTCGCTGTCCCAGATGTGAGGAAGGAGAAAGGGGCCCAATCAAGAAGCATACTCCAGTTTGCATATGGAGAAAGCTAAAGCGATGGAAGGAAATGGCTTTACTTCTGGCTTTTCCTGGGGGCCCAGATGCCTAGAGACTATGGATTGTCCCTGCTCTGGACACTATGATAGGAGTGGCCAGGAGAGAAAGCTGACCCACACGGTCATGGGGAAACCCCATGTCTGACTAAAGCACTGGAATTCATGTGAAATGGGGTTTTGGTTTCTTTGGCTGCAACTGGCTTCATAACATCAGCTTGACTGGGCTGAGAGCCAGCTCAGCTTAATAAGAAAAGGAAAAGAAAACAGAGACTACGCCAGGACAAGCCAGGGTAGCGTGTGGCTGGAAGGACGTGAGCCTATCCGAGAGGCTTGGCTGAGCATGCAGCATGGTGTAGGATTGATGAGAGCTGTTGAGGACTCAGAAGCGCACCCAAGCTGCCAGGTTTGTGAACTCTCTATACAAAATGACAAGGGTGCTCTTCAGCTCCCTAAAAAGTAGTCAGAAGATTTCACAGCTTCATCATCTCTTCGATGACTAGATTAACCAACTCGGAGTCTGCAGTTTCTCAGTCTACAGAGGAAGCAACTTAGGATCGAAGGAAATAAGCAAGTTGCCTGATATCACTAAAAGCAATGGGAGCAGACCGGGAGGAAGGAGGCTGCATGGCCTCACGAGTGCATGCCGTCTTCAGAAGCAAGGGGAAGATCGGCCACCGTGAGGAGCATGGAGAGACAGTGGCCAAAGGGTACACAAAGCTGCAATCCAGGATGAAAAACCAAGTCTGCAGGTCTAAAAAACAGCCTGGGGACTGTGGTTAGTCACACCGTGCCTGGCAGCGGAAATTTGCTGAGAGATTTCAGACGCTCATACTACATACATATAAAGTGGAGGCTATGTGTAGAGATATGTGTGTTCATCTGTCTGTTGTAAACATGTCAGAATTTCACCATCCACCATAAATATACACTGTTTTAGTTAATAAATAGATAATAAATAACAGATTTCAACTCCAGGGAGCCCAGGTACCTAGTCAATATGTCATAAAAAATTATAAGGACTAACTCACTGTTGATTTAGTATCTATCCTATCCAAAACATATGCTGAAAAGCAGGGAAGAATCCAAAAGTCTAACAGAAAACAAACAGGATAGGATACTGAGACACCGCACGGATTCTGGTTAGTTAATCGGGCCATTGAGGATATGATGAAAGCGGTGACATTTTTTGACTAACTTTTAGAGAACTGAACAGACATGCTTGCCATTTGTGCTCAGGGCTGGAGGGATGGCTCAGTGGTTAAGAGCACTGGCTCCTCTTACAGGGGACCCAGGTTTGATTCCCAGCTCCTATACTGGGCAGCTTACACCTGACTGTAACTCCATTTCCAGGAGATCCAACACCCTCTTCCAGCCTCCAAGAGCACTGAACACACATGGTAAACTTACTGACAAGCAGGCACACACACATGCATGCATACATGCATACACACACACACACACACACACACACACACATAAATGAAAATAAATAAATTTGTAAAAGATACTATGTTCACAGAGTTAAGAAACAAGACTGTAATGCCAACACCACAAAGAATGAGGAAGTTAAGTTTAAGGTCAACCTGGGTTACAGTGTGAGTCTGTCTTAACAGAAAAGACAAAAGACAAGGCCAGTAAAAGGTGGTTCACAATTAAGCAGTATATATTTACTTGTGTGTTGTCTGTCTACCTTCTCCTACTCCATCCCAAAGCCTTCACAAGAGTTGCTAGATTTCTGTAGAGACAATGAAGGGTGGTAGAAAGTGGTCACTAATTCAGTGAGGTCTACCTCTCTAAACTTGAACCAACCTCCTCAAAGACTCAAACTCAGAATCCTCCTGCCCTAGCCTCCCAAGTAGATGTGGTAGTATACATTTGTAAATATACAAGGTGAATGCGGTACATTTGTAAATCCCAGTATTCAGGACACAGGCAAGAAGATTGCTGTTAGTTCAAGCCCAGCCTGGTCCATATAACAAGTTCGGTCTAGCCATGGTTACATAGAAAGAACCTGTCTGTCTCAAAAAGAAATCTGGAAAAAAACAAAAAACAAAACAGTGTTTCCAGTATGGGGTTACTCTTTCCACTGTTTAGTTTTGTCTAAATGCTTATCTCTTACTCACAAACCAATTTCAGTCCCTACCCCCTGACTAAATTGTCACTAATTCTCAATTGAAGATGCATCCAACCCTTTGTGGTGAGTGAGCCCCGCCCTGCCCCTGTCTCTAACCCTGTGGTTCAAGGAATCCCTAGCCTTTAATATCCAGTTATACTAAACAGACAGTGGACCAAAATGAGACACATAACAGCTGGCTTCTGGCTCCAAATCTTTCATTCATCTGCAGTTTGCTCTTAGCAAGTTACTCCTCCCTGGGCCTCAGTTTCTCCCTCTGCAGCAGAGGTAGAGCCCTCCACTGTTGTGCCTGGATAGAAAAAAATAGGGAAAAAGTAGGAAAAATTCCCCAATGCCCCTTACATTTTTTGTCTTCCATAGCCTCTGTACACAAGACTGTAGAGATGAGTTGGTGGATAAATGGGGTGACATCATGGTCATGATGAAAACAAGAAGCACTCCCTAGAAGAGTCACCTCAATTCACATTTTCTGGAAAAGCCTCCAGTGTCCAGCTGGGATGCACTGTCCTAGTCATAGGGTGGGAACTCCCACCCCTTCAGAACCTATATTTGTTTTTTGTTTGTTTGTTTGTTTTTTCTATATTTTTTGTTTACATTCCAAATGATTTCCCCTTTCCTGGTCCCCCCCATAAGTCCCATAAACCCTCTTCCCTCCACCCATTCCCCAATCAACCCCCTCCCACTTCCTCTGTTCTGGTAATCCCCTACATTGCTGCATCAAGCCTTTCCAGGACCAGGGTCCTCCCCTTCCTTCTTCTTGGGAATCATTTGATATGTGAATTGTGTCTTGGGTATTCAGAGCTTCTGGGCTAATATCCAGTTATCAACTCCAAGTGGATCAAGGACCTCCACATAAAACCAGACACACTGAAACTAATAGAAAAGAAACTGGGGAAGAGCATCGAGCACATGGGCACAGGGGACATTTTCCTGAACAGAATACCAATAGCTTATGCTCTAAGATCAAGAATTGACAAATGGGACCTCATAAAATTACAAAGTTTCTGTAAGGCAAAGGACACTGTCAATTGGACAAAACGGCAACCAACAAATTGGGAAAAGATCTTCACCAACACTACATCCGACAGAGGGCTAATATCCAATATATACAAAGAACTCAAGAAGTTAGACTCTAGAATGCCAAACGACCCTATTAAAAAATGGGATACAGAGCTAAACAAAGAATTTTCACCTGAAGAATTTTGAATGGCTGAAAAGCACCTTAAGAAATGTTCAACATCATTAGTCATTAGGGAAATGCAAATCAAAGCAACCCTGAGATTTCACCTCACACCAGTCAGAATGGCTAAATTAAAAACTCAGGAGACAGCAGATGTTGGGGAGGATGTGGAGAAAGAGGAACACTCCTCCACTGTTGGTGTGACTGCAAGCTGACACAACCACTCTGGAAATCAGTGTGGCAGTTCCTCAGAAAACTGAGCATGACACTTCTGGAGGACCCTGTTATACCACTCCTGGGCATATACCCAGAGGATTCTCCAGCATGCAATAAGGACACATGTTCATAGCAACCTTATTTATAATAGCCAGAAGCTAGAAAGAACCCAGATGTCCCTCAATGGAGGAATGGATACAGAAAATGTGGTATATTTATACAATGGAATACTACTCAGCAATTAAGAACAATGAATTCATGAAATTCTTAGGCAAATGGTTGGAACTGGAAAATACCATCCTAAGTGAGGTAACCCAGTCACAAAAGAACACACATGGAATGCAGTCAGGACCTATATTTGTAAAGGATCCCCTCCATAAATCCTCTCATAAGTAACCATTGAGATGAGACTGTGCCCAGTCTAACTTGGTGTTATGTAAAACAATAGTTTTACAAGCTGTGCCTTTCCCTGAGAGACTCCATTGTACAAGTAGTTTTTGACTACATTCTGAATGAGAGCACAAAGACAGGATGACTCTGTACCATGGTGGGCACATCTGTCTGGCCCCACCCATAGGCACAGATGGTAAATAACTTATACCTAAACGTATAAAAGGATGACATCCCATAAATTTATCAAAAAAGGAAAAAAAATCCTTGGGACCATATGAGTACATCAATATGTTTAAGTCATTTAAAAACAAACAGGCCCAAGAACTTACTGAACACATTAGCACTCTCACCTGGACCCCATAAAGAGAACAGCTAACATCCTGATGGTAACAGCTCCTACCGGCCTGTCATCTGGCCACATGGTGAGTCTGACCATGTCAAAGGACTGACAAGCAGAGAATTTCAGCCTGCCCCAGGAGTTAGATAGAGCTCAGACCCATTCCCACTGCGGCATGGCCTGCTGGAACTACCATCCACTGGCCCACCCACCTGGACCTGCCCTGCCATCCGTTTGCTTTCCCATTGTCCATCTTGACCCAGTCCCCCTGGTCACCTCCACAGCATCCATGTTCTTACATTTTGCTCCTATGCTGGGACTAGGCTCTGGGGTTCAGCTCTGACCTGTGGCCCTGAAGCTTGACTCTGCAGTAGGCACCTCCAGTAAGAATAGAGACTAATAGAACACTAGGCATCCTCCTGTGGGCACACACACACACACACACACACACACACACACATCAGTCCTTTAAAATCTTTATTCCCACAAAGACTCTTTGTAGCCCTATCAGCTCCCTCAGCTTCTAGACAGACAGACAGACAGACAGATAGACAGACAGACAGACAGCTGATAAATAAATATTATAGATAAGAGATGGATGTACAGGGCACAGTTCTTTTGTTCCTATCTTAGTTACTAATGCTAACTCTCAGGTCACATGGCACACATTAAGTATGCCTATAGCTGCCTAGCTATCTGGGGGAACAGGATTACCTGGCAAATTGCTTTCAACAAATCTCCTATACCTTGTTAATTTATCATTATCAGTGACACAAATGTGTTACATGTGTCTGATATAGTAGTGTGTTCATGACAAATACTCTTCCAGGGAGAAAACAGAAAGACCCAAATAGAGTCTGGGCTACAACCAGGGACGCTGGCAAGTGAAGACCAAGGGCTTGACCTTAAGTGACCTCTACCTGCCTTAGGGCAGCAGCTCCCTGCCACCTGGGGAGGGCCTGCTTCAGACTGCAGATCTGAGGAGGACGCGGAGGAAGAGATTTTCCCCCTACTGTGTTTGGCCAGAGAGGGAGCTGATAAGTCATCCTGGACTGGAAGGCAGTTAGAGGCAGAGTCATACTTCCAAAGGTGATTTCAGTTTTCTTTTCCATTTTATGTGTTTTCATTTTGTGACAGCAGCCAGTGTTTGGTGTCTTTTGTGGAAACTCCCCCAGTCCTTGGGGGTGGGGCACTTCCTCTGCTGCCCTGGCTCCCTATAAAAGGTCTGCCTGAGCTGCAAAGCACCCCTGCAGAGGAGCCTGAGACAGCACATGCACCTCCCACAGCCTCTGCCTCGGGTACCATGAAGATCTCCGCAGCCGCCCTCGCTGTCATCCTCACTGCGGCTGCCCTCTGCACCCCCTCACCTGCCTCCCCATGTAAGTCCAGGGCCACAGCCCCACTCTGCCTCGATGCCACCCCACCCTGCCACCCTTCTTTTCAATCCTACTGTGTATGCTGCTGTACATCTCTATGTATCCCTGACAGCCTGCCAACACGGTTAGATGCCTTATGTATTATGGCAGGACCCTCTGAGGAACTTTCCTGTGTCTCCAAAGACTATACTATGAACTGCAGACACTCCTTACGTGTGAACTGGTGCCAGGAGTATCTGAAGGCTGACCTTTGAAAGATGACTTACTCATATCTGTCACGCATGGTTTCTAAGAAATGTGTAATACTGTTGTAGGTTGTGACAGTCTTTGATTTTGCAGGGAGAAAAGAAACAGGTCTTGTAAAAAATAAATAAATAAAAGTGAACTAAGTGCCTGCCATGGGCCGGGCACTGTGCAGATCACTTTAATGTGCCGTCCTGTTTAGTACAACTAGACTCTCAGGGGTTGCTCTTGTGTTGCCGTGGGAAACAGGCCCAAGGACACAGATTCTTGTCTAAGGGTGCACGCTGCTAGATTTGTGGAATTTGGTATTCCAAAAGCCCCATCTGACTGGGAAACTAAAGCACCACCGCAGAGCTGTGGGATGGCAACTGTGCCACTCAGTGGCGTCTTGAATTGGCTGACCACCAAGAGTGTCTCTATTCGGAGCCCTTTCACCACAGGCCAGCCAGGTCCCAGGATACTATGTGCACTTCCAGCCCCACTTAGGATCGTCACTAAGTTATGGAACCTCACCTTAGAAGCTTCCCTATAACTCATCCTACACCCCGAATACACCAAGCTTTGAATCCACTAGGGGAGCTCTGAAAGCACAAGGTTAAAGGCAGAAGGCGCACAGCAGAGGCGATGGGTCCCGGCGGGGGCTTATGGTGCAGAGCATAAGGCACAGGCTTGGCTGGTGGACCAGACACAGTTTGACAGGACAGGCCTCTGTTGAACTCTCACCATGGCAACCGTGTCCTCTGCCATTTCTGCCAAAGTAGACGACAAGAGTCACTGCTTTTACGATAGCTCATGTAAAGAGCCCAGCACAGCCAGCAAGGACTAAAGGGTCTGCTTTCCTCCCCCCTTCCTTCTCCCAGATGGCTCGGACACCACGCCCTGCTGCTTTGCCTACCTCTCCCTGGCGCTGCCTCGTGCCCATGTCAAGGAGTATTTTTACACCAGCAGCAAGTGCTCCAACCTTGCAGTCGTGTGAGTCTCAGCCCCGTGGGTTCCCCTTTGGGGTACAGAAGCCATCCCACACCCGTGCCATTGTCCTTCTCTGGGGGCGCCCCTCTCCTCCCACTCACCCTCTAGGCTCCTCTAATAGCTGTGGCTCCTAATCTCCAGCTCAGAGTCCCCAAATGTAACATCAAAGGACTAGACACCGGTAGCCTTAGAGCAGTGGTTCTCTGTCTGTGGGTCGGGACCCCTTTGGCAACTCACTATATCCAAAAATATTTACATTACAATTCGTAACAGTAACTTTACAATTATGAAATAACAACAAAAAGAATTTTGTTGATAAGAGTCACCACAACATAAGAAACTGTATTAAAGGGCCACAGCATTAGGAAGGTTGAGAACCACAGCCTTAGGTTCCTTCCTATAGAGATAGTTCCTAGGACACCAACCTTTGCCTACTGCTCTGAGGAACTAGGGAGGATGGATCAAGGTCAGTTCCCTAATTTCAATCAAGTAAATAAAATTTAAAAACCTATCCATTTAAGAAGTTATAATGAGACTCAGCTTTAAATACGCATATGGATAGATTTGGGGAAATATAATAATCCCTCCCACACAGAGAGTGCTTACTGGCATGTTGTGTCTGTGTGCACTGTCTCTAAACTGTGCATAGCCCTGGTCAGTGCACACAAGTCTCTCCACAGATTCAGAGACATTTTCTGCTCTACTCAAAGCTGCACAGTAAGTGAGGGATGTGGTCTGTCTCTGGACCTACTTCCTGTTATGAAAGAAAGTCATTAGTGACAATAAGCTTGAGAAGTTTAAGATGATAATGACTTACAGAATGAAATGGGGAGTTGAAGAAAAGGCGCGGTGGTTAAGCGCATTTGCTGCTCTTGCAGAGGATCCAGGTTCAATTCCCAACATCCACATGATGGCTTACAATGATCTGTAACTCCAGTTCCAGGAGATCCAATAGGCACAAACGTGGTGCACAAATACGTGCAGATGAATATTCATATACATAAATGTAAAAAAGAAAAAGAAGAAATCATAAAGTTTCCAGCAAAAGGTTGAAGAGTCCAAAGACTTTTTGTAACCCTGGCAAAGATGGACTTCAGTTCTGGTGAATCACTGAAAATAAAACATTATTACTTAATATTACTAAATTTAGCTCTAAAATAAGACTTTTTAAAGAAAATCCTTCCTTGAACACCTAGTATGAGCTGCAGAGATGAATAAAACTGTCCTCCTTGACTATGGAGATTTCATCTAGTAAGAGTGATAAGTTGGACACAGAATGACTACAGCACCCTATAAAGTCTTACTAGAGGAGAGGAGGGGTGTGCCTAGCTTCAGGGGTGAGGCAGGTGATTCAGAGGTGATTACTGTAAAAAGATGCTGTTTGTGACGAGATTAGGAGTAGAGAAGTGTGTGTGACATGGGTGTATCTGAGAACACACTCACGGGCTTCTACTTTGGTTAGGGACATGTGCAGGAAAGCAGAGGGCACCTTAAGTGTCAGGAAACTGAAGCAAAACATAGAGCTGGCAAGAATAAAATGACCAGGTACAGACAAAGCCAAGGAAAGGGTCTAGAGAAGAAGCAGTTGAAGTCACCCACGTGTGTACTGCTGTCAGAAGAGAGGTACCTGGAGGCAAGAAGACACACAAGAATCAGGCGCACAGGGGCTGATGAGATGGCTCACGGGTAAGAACTGTTCTTCCGAAGGTCCTGAGTTCAAACCCCAGCAACCACATGGTACTGAGATCTGACACCCTCTTCTGGTGTATCTAAAGACAACTACAGTGTACTTACACATAATAATAAATAAACTAAATAATAATAATAATAATAATAATAATAATAATAATAATATAAACCTTTAAAAAATAGGAGCTTTGGAAGACGAATCAGGCAGAGTCAGGAGCTAGGATGGACGAGATACAGATGAGGCTGAGGTTTTCACTCGGGGATGTGCAGGTGTGCACATCTGGAGGGCAAACTGTATAAAGAGGAAGGAACCAAGCAAAGTTCCCACAAGACACTCCATGGAGATGCCAGATGGTGTGCAAGCCAAGGGCTGAGGGCAGGGTCCAGGAACTGTCAATAAGAAAAGGCTGGCCCATGCTGTCTGGGCCATCCTTGGCTACACAGCTGCTCTCAGAATCCTAGTTACATCATTTGGTAAATCAGGGCCTCTCAACCCCCCTGGGGTAGTTTCAAAAGAGGATAATTAAGACATTTCTTTCACTGGGTCACAGAGAAAATAATGTGAAGGAGGCAGTGTCTTTGAGGACAGGTGGAAGGGGAAGTCAGATGAACAAAGGGCCCCAAAATGGAGGAAGGAAGGGAAGACTTAGCAAAGGAGATTTGTGCTTTGGTAACACATACTGTATAGAGGAGGAGGAAGTGGACGCCTGAGTGATCTTGATAGCTGGCGGCGGTGTCCAAGCCCCTGACGACATGCTCGGAGTGTCAAGGGCAGCGACTAGGCAGTCTTGGAGTTCCCTCTTAACTCCCTCATCTCAACTGATTTAAGTAAATCAATACTCACTTTTTCAAATTTATCACTCAGCCTAAGGCCTGGAGCAAGGAAAGGGGCGAAGAGAAGGCCAGTGCTTGGCCTGCTCAATGCTAGGTTCCAAAGCTGTGTATATTTGTAGGGAATTAGCATAAATGAAATCCTGCCTGTAGCTCAGTGCCTTGAGTTCCAAAGGAGAAGAATTATTCTCTAAAAAGAAGAAAACAGTATGCAGCTACAAAAATGCCCTCCCTGACTCTCACAGCCTTTATGCGTTTCAGTCCCCTACACCAAACGCTGCTCCAGGGTTAACCTTTCTCTATCCTGCAGCTTTGTCACTCGAAGGAACCGCCAAGTGTGTGCCAACCCAGAGAAGAAGTGGGTTCAAGAATACATCAACTATTTGGAGATGAGCTAGAATAAAGGGTGTCTTGGTGCCGACCCTGCATAACTTCCTGTCACTGCTTGCTCTCGTCCTAGCCAGCTTGGATGCCGCTCAGCAACCCCCCGCCCCGCCCCCTCCCACTCACTCCTGGGAAAACGGGTGCCTCTGCTGCTCACAGGCTGTGCACAGCGAACCCAAGGAATCAGCATTTCATTAAAATCTCTGATGCAAGGACAAAGCTGGCTCCTAGTTTGACTTCTTCCTAAGAAACACTCTTTCCCAGACACATACGTGGTATCAACACCAGATTTAAGAGGTAGTTAGCATAGACAAGCAAAGCTGATAAAGTAACCAGCGGTTTATCCACTAGGGCTGAAGTCTAAGCACCATGATGTAAGTGACTTGTAAGTCTCCAAGGAGTTATCTGGATCCCTGCCATGACACCTCCTTGCTTCCTCAGGCTTTAACCCACCTATGTGAACATTACAAATACCAACCATAGCTATAGGTGCTATTAGTTGAACTGAATGAAACACTGGCTCAGTCCCTCACATTCAAAACCCTCTTTCACTTTATAACCTTGGGATGGGCACTAATATTAGCTCTACCTACAGTATGGACTTGACAATTATGTGTGTGAGAAAGACAGACAAACAACATGTGTGTGCAAGCCAAGGGCTGAGGGCAGGGTCCAGGACACACATGCACACACACACACACACACACACACACACACACATTTAGCCATGGTGCAAATGTGGAGGTTAGAGGAGAGGTGTTCCTCCCTCTCCTTCCTTCTCACGGGGGTGGAGCACAGGTAGGGAGGCTTGCACACAGCAAAATTTTTACTCACTGAATCATCTCACCAGCCCAATAGTCAGGAAAATTCAAGGTAAGTTGGAAATTGTTTGTCCAAAGCCCCAAAACAAAAGAAAAACAAGTTTAAAGTTGTTTTAAAACCAACTAGATCTAACACAAATGTTTATGGTCTATGTCTTGACATCTTCAATTCTCAAATTTTTAAACATAAAACTTTTCAAACAAATTTTTAGCATCCTCTGGTATATACATTTTTTTCTGAGCATCTGAAACTGCATGTACAATACCACTTCACCCATAAGGATTTCAGTATTGTCTACCAATGACAAGAACATTCTACATAACCACAGAGAGAGAAATAGGAAACAAGGACACTATTATTTTCTAATAAACAATTGTCAAATACATATTGTCACATCCCCACCGGCCCAAAAATAGCCTCTATGTATGTTTTTATTAAGAATCTAATTCAGAGCCAGGCATGGTGGCGCACGCCTGTAATCCCAGCACTTGGGAGGCAGAGGTAGGAGGATTTCTGAGTTCGAGGCCAGCCTGGTCTACAGAGTGAGTTCCAGGACAGCCAGGAAACCCTGTCTGGAAAAATCAAAACAAACAAACAAACAAACAAAAAGAATCTAGTTCAGTATACACACTGAATTAAGTGGAATGTCTTTTTTGGTGTTATTAAAACTAAACAAAAAGCAAACAAACAAACAGTGTCTCTTTGTGTAGCCAGGGCTGTCCTAGCACTGGCTATGTAGATCAGTGTGGCCTGGAACTCTCAGGGATGCACCTGCCTCTGCCTCCTGAGTGCTGGGATTAAAGGTGTGCACCACCACAACTTGCCTTTTTAGTATGGCTTTTGTTTTCTGTGTAGATTGGAGTGGGGGGCTTCCTATGTAGCCCTAAGTTGCCTGGAACTCCCTTTGTAGACTACAGTGGCCTGGGCTTTATGATAACCCCCTCCATCTTCAGTGCTGACCCACTATGCCCAGACATTTGTTTTGTTTATTCAAGCAGGATCTTAGTACATAGCCCAGACTGGCCTTGAGCTTTCAGGATGGGGTTATAAGTGTATGCTACATCACCTGGCTAAACAACATTATCTTATTTTCATCCTTAAGGGCACTGAAATTATTTAGATTATATTTTTGTAAAGTGTTTATCATTAGGTTTGCTTATTTCCTTACAGTTGGACTAAGTTTCCTTACAGTTGATTAAGTAATTCTGGTAGGAATTCCACTTGATAGTGTTATCTTTCCCTGTGCAGCACATAAAAGCACTCATGTCAGTTTATTTATATTAAGTCTGATTAAATGATGATCAAGCCAGTAATCCATATTTTTTTAGATTTCTTTATTCTTCTTTATGTGTTTTAATGTTTTGCAAGCTTACATGTATGTGCACCACATGTGTTCCTGCTGGATTCCTGGTAACTGAGGTAATAGATAGTTGTTGGCCACCATGTGGGTTCTGGAAACAGAACTCCGTTCTCCTCCAAGAGCAACAAGTGATCTTAATCAGTAAGTTAACTGGTTAACTGGTTAAGTCACATCTCAAGCCCCAATGATCCATATTTTCTTGATATGTAGTGTCATGGTTAATCTTCAGTTATCAAGACTGAATAGATAATGAACTAAGCCACTGGCCATACCTGTGAGAGATTTCCCTTTTTCCTTTCTTAAAAGATGAATTTAAAAAATCATATATTGGCCGGGCGGTGGTGGCGCACGCCTGTAATCCCAGCACTTGGGAGGCAGAGGCAGGTGGATCTCTGAGTTCGAGGCCAGCCTGGTCTACAGAGTGAGTTCCAGGACAGCCAGGGCTACACAGAGAAACCCTGTCTCCAAAAAAAAAAATCATATATTAATTTTCTTTGTATTCATGTTTACTTACATGCATGTGAACCAAATATGTTCTTGGTGCACACAGGTCAAATGAGGGCATTAGATCCCCTGGAACTGAAGTTACAAACTACTGTGAATTGCCAAGAAGGTGCTGGGAACCAAATCTAGGTCTTCTCTGATGATCTTAACTGCTGAGCTACCTCTCCAGCCCCTTGATAAGCTTATTAGGAGTAGGAAGGTCTATCTATAATGTGGGCAACACCATCTCAGTGACCAGGCTCTGGGCCGAATGGAGAGTGTTTTCTGTGTTCTCGTTGTGACTGGCCAGGTTGCTGTGACTTCGCCGCCGCAGTGGATTGTAATCTGAACTAGGAATAAAACACTTTCATCCTCAAGTTGCCTTTGTGAGAGCATTTTAATCACAGCAAACAGAAAAGAAAACAAGACACATAGTAGGCTTCTTACTGTGTACTGACCCACATGTCAATACCATGGTAGGCACTGGGGTGGAATAACAAAGAAATTACAGGGCTGGAGAGATGGTTCAGTGAGTGGGTAAGAGCACTGCCTGCTCTACTGAAGGTCCTGAGTTCAAATCCCAGCAACCACATGGTAGCTCACAACCATCTGTAATAAGATCTGACGCCCTCTTCTGGTGTATCTGAAGACAGCTACAGTGTACTTAGATATAATAAAAAATAAATCTTTAAAAAGAAAAAAGAAAAAAGATTACATTACTGAACCAGATGGGGAGGGGACCTTGGGAAAGGAAAACCTTCAGAAATGACATTGGTATGAATTTGAAAGATCTGAGTGACAATTTGACAGGCAAGAAGGAAGGGAAAGATGGAACAGCATATGCAAACAGAAGAGATCTGCACGGCAGCTCCTTACCACACAGCCTCCTGCCGGAGAAGAAGGATGTGCGTATGGAAGAGGCTTTCCTGTCCCTGTCATTTTTTCTGATAGCCAATTCTGTGAACAGCTTCTGTGCTTAGCACAGGTTGACTTGAAATTGATGGCTCACATTTTGTATCTCACCAAAGCTACTGAATTTGAGCAGAAATGACTTCACTGCTATTTTGCTGAGGGAAATGAAGTTCAGCGAACAGAGGCAGCAGCGGAACTCAACAATGGAAATGTGCGTTCTGGTCACCATGACAACCTGGTTGCTCAGCACTTGAGTGTCTCCCTGGTTTCAAGTATACCAGAGAAAGGTCCTCCTCAAGCTGTACCCTCTTTGCTTCACACCCCTGAACTTCTGGCTGTCCTGGCTTTCCTCTGACCTACACCAAAGATGAGCCATGAAAAACAGGCTGATTTCTCTCAATTCCCCAAGCCAATGACCAACTGCCCATGGCTGGACTATCGAAACCGGAACAAAAGTGAGGATGGGGAGGAAAGTAATGGAGCCAGGGGTGGGGGCCTGATAAAGTAAAGCTAGCTAACCAGACCTAATCTCAGACAAGGCCCTGGGTTTAGCAAATCCATGGGAAAGGCCAGGGCAGGCCTTTGGACAGTCTATCTCTGCCCCCAGCCCTCACAGTAAGTCTCTTTTCCAAAGGAGAACTTGCTGGATTCTCTCAAGTTGAGATACCTGTGTCCCCCAGCTTCTCCCATACTTGTGTCTTGCCTTCTACACAAACCTTACACCTCTGGCTCTTTGCATAAGGTCTTCCCTAAACCCACTGCTCTTATCCCTAACTTACCTAATTAATACCCCCCAAACTCCCAAACGAGGCAGGGTTTCTCTATGCACCCTCAGCTGTCCTAGAACTCACTCTGTAAACCAGGCTGGCCTCAAACTTAGATATCAGCCTGCCTCTTCCTCCCTACCCTGCTAACTCTTGCATATATGCAAGACTTGGTCTGTGTCATCTCCTCTAGAACATAAATATCTGATTCCCAGCCCTGAAGGTACCTCTCAGCTATACTGCTTGTGTGTATTTCCACATTCGTTTCCCTTTGTAAATCACTGAAGACCATAATTTGTCTCAAATGCTAAACCAGTAGTTCTCAAAATGTCCCAGAGTGATCAGATCCATCCAAATCCAAGAGAATCAGATACTAGGGGGATGAGTCCCGGAAATCTGGGTTTTAACAAGCTCTCCCAGTGAGCCTAATGCACACTCACATTTGAGAACATGTGAGAGACCAACAGTTGTCACCCTTAACCGACTACTGGAATCTCCAGTGGAGTGTCCCAAAATGCCTAGGCTCTATTCCCACAAATCTGACTCAGTCAGTCTGATACAGGGCCTAGGCATGTTCAAATATCATTCTAATAGTTCTGATATGCAATCAGGGTTGGCCACTAGTCCTGTGTTCCCAACTTCAACTACATGGGAGGCACCTGGGATCTGTTTGACATGATGTTCCTAACAGCATTTCTGAGAGGCTCCCAGGCACAGTATCAGGAAGACCACCCGCCACTGAAGGGCTAGGATGGTGCCTCATTTACCACCCTAGTTCCTGGGGAAATACCTGGTGCTTGTATTTCCTAGCTGCAGAACAAATGAACGCCTCACAAGGTGTTGGATCTCACGCTTTAACTACTGTCTTAGTGGTACCACACATATATCTTTGCTCCTCTTGCCAGAATTCAGAAAAGCCATGGCTCCTGTTCGCCTGCCCTTGTCCTGTTACAAGGTAAGTGATTTTTGTGACCCTAGGAGCTGTGTCAAAGTAGGAAGAGCACCAAACTCCCTCCCAATTCAAGCTAGCTCACAGAACCCTGACATTCACCTGTGGGTCTGCCGTTAATGCTGTGTGATCTCAGACAAGTTACTTTCCTTTTCTGAGAGAGACTCCAGAGTCCTCATTATAGGTCAACACTGCCTGCCCCCTTGTGTAGAGTTTCTAATGAGACAAAGTCTGTAAGGCCTGGACTATGCAGATTGTCGGCTAAAAGAAGTCATTTTTGTTAAAGAAACAATCCTTACTTGGTGTTTCCAGATAAAACACAAACTGACCGATTAAATCTAAATATCCCATAAAAAGTGCATATGATTTTTAAAATATATAAAGTTCTAAATATTTTATTCATTCCTGAAACCCAAATTTAAGCTGGCATCTTTTGGAGTTTCTTATTAGTGCTTTGCTAAATCTAGAAACCCTGCTTCTATGAGTCAGCATGGCCTGACTGAAGTCAAGTCCTGATAATCACTGGGAAACTAGTAAGATCTTACCAGTCTCTTGAGTAGGGAGCTACTGGCAAAAACCCATTGTTCCCTGTTGCCAAAAAAAGATGTGTTGTAAAGACAGAAAGATTTCAGAGGTGGCTGATCCAGGCCAGATCCACAGAAAACCACTGCCCACATGAACCCCAGCTACAGTCAGAGCTGTACCAAGCAGTAAAAGGCTGGGATCTGACGTGCACAAGGCCCTGTGAGTAGTCTTAGTGGCACATACACTGAAGTAGTCACACAGCTAAAAGAGCATCTGAAGGAAGTCCATTTTCTCAAGTAGCCTATGAAGTTGGTGGAGGCAGAGAACTATGCAACATACCATAGGTGCTACTGTCTGACTAAGTCGTAGCCTCTTTTCCTTCGCTGTACATCTCCCCCAGACCTGGCCTTCTCCCTGCCCACTTTTCAAAGGCTTGGCGATTCTCAAGTAACCCAACTGTGAATTCAGATCAATTTACAGATCTTTTCAAAATCTTGAGTGCTTTTGAGCTTCACAAGTGCTTTGGGAGAGGAACAGAATAAGGATTAATTAGACCCATTTTACAGAGAAAACTGAGGCACTGGTAGAGTAAAGTAACTGTTCCAAGTCATAGAATGGGAGAGATGGTACCTGTGTTTCCAGCCCAGATGAGAAGCTTAAGTTGGTATCTCTCATGTTTGCTTTACCTACCTTCGCTATCCTTTCTCTGGCCCGAGCACTGCAGTAATGACCTAGGGGAGCCCTCTGACTGTTCTGCAACTTGCTCTTCCCACCAGGTGCCAAAGGAAGCATTTCCCCCAAGTCCAGAGTGCTGGAGGGTGCATCCAAGCAGGCCAAAGGCAACGCCTTGCCTCCACTTACACAAAAAGCCCGATCTCTTCACACACTGGCTTACCCTCTATGACCAACGCAAGGAACGGGAGTCAAAAAAGTTGTTTTGGAAAAGAAGAAACCGCCCAAGGTGTGCTTTGCCCATTTCTGTAATCTTCACACATTCCCAAGCTCCTCCAGGAAAAGAGGGAAAGAATCAGGATGGGTTGGACCAGGAGTGGGGCAAGTCAGGTGCTAAAGAGGACTCTGTGATTCTAGACGGGCAATTCCATCAAGTGGGTATCACTGACTCCTCTCTGAGTATCAGTCTTTCTCTGGTCTCATTGCTGAGGCTCTGTGGCAGAGGTGGGATTGTAACCTGAGGAGAGGAAGAAGGGGGGACTATGGCTGTCTATGCAATTTCTTACACAGGTACTTCAAAGACAGTGCCCAAATACCAAACCTCCACGTCTCTATCAGCCAGTTGACTTTAAAACCTAAGGTGGGACCAGAATCATTAGATCCCACCAACGACCTCCTGAAGTGGCAAAGATTAAAGGTCAGGATCAGAGTGGGATAAGGAATGTGGACACTCCCTTCCTGAGAATACTTTACCATGGACTTACTACATTGGGTTCAGACTACTTCAGCCCAGGGTCCTTCCCTGAAAAACGGAAGGAAGGGAAATTGGGCATCAGTTGACTGGACTCTACGGTTACTGGAGTTCTATGGTTTTTTCCTTCCATTCAACCGGCCCACCTTGGATGAGCAGGAACTCACTAAGAGCTTGAACTCTCCACAAGAGGATGAACAATGCTATGCAGCCTATGTGAGAAGCATGGGCATGGGGGATAAATGGGAGGGGCAGCTTCCAGGGTGGTACTGAGATGGAAAAGGGAAACAAGCTAGAGGTGGCTGGTAGGGGGCAGGGACACCCTAAGTATAAAGTCTAGCTGTATACAGAACATGATAACTCTTGAGCTGGTGTCCAAGGTTTCTTTCCTCTCCTCCATCCCTCTTCCTGCAGGCTTTAGGGCGCCTGGGCATCAGTAACAAGTTTGTCATGGAAGCACTGTGGCAGGTGGTGAGTTTGGGGTCTGCATGGAGTTCCAGGAATGAGAAAAGAGGGTCTGAGGTGTGGAGAGGGTAAGAAGGAGCATGGGCACAAGACAAGGCCTTCCGGAATACCAGGAAAGATCAGGCCCACTGTTGTGTGGTAAAGTCCCTACCTCTTGTCCTTGGCCTCTTTTTTGTTTGTTTGTTTTGTTTTGTTTTGTTTTCAAGACAGGGTTTTTCTGTATAGTCCTGGCTGTCCTGGAACTCACTCTGTAGACCAGGCTGGTCTCGAACTCAGAAATCCACCTGCCTCTGCCTCCGTCCTTGATCTCTTTAGATGGCTGTTTGAGAGTATGAATCTGAAGATCCTTCTTGTCTATGAAAACACTTTGAACTGTAAAGCCAGAAAACTGGAGTTGCAGCCAGGCTTGGTGGCTTGTCCCTGCAAGGCCAGCACTCAGGAGATGGAGGCAGGAAGATTGCAAGTTCCATGTGAGCCTGAGCTACATATGTTCAAGACCAACCTTGGCTGCATAGCAAGACCTTGTCTTAAAACACTAAGGACTGCTGGGCAGTGGTGGCACACGCCTGTAATCCCAGCACTTGGGAGGCAGAGGCAGGCAGATTTCTGAGTTCGAGGCCAGTCTGGTCTACACAGTGAGTTCCAGGACAGCCAGGGCTACACAGAGAAACCCTGTCTCGAAAAACCAGAAAAATAAATAAATAAAAATAAATAATAAAAAAACCACTAAGGACTGAGGATATAGCTCAGGGGTAAAGCATTGGCTAACATGTAATAGGCTTTTGGGTTCTATCACCACACACAGAAACACACACTGCCCTGGGACTGTACTCATTCTGATTTTTTTGTTTTTGTTTTTTCGAGACAGGGTTTCTCTGTGTCACCCTGGCTGTCCTGGAACTCACTCTGTAGACCAGGCTTGCCTCAAACTAAGAAATCCACCTGCCTCTGCCTTCCAAGTGTTGAGATTAAAGGCGTGCACCGCCACCGCCTGGCGTGCTCATTCTGATTTAAGTAAAACATTGTTCCAGGCTTACATATGTTAATCTAAGTGTTCCTACTATGGCTGATGTTGGTCTGTTCACTCTTCCTTTCTTCTTTCCTTCCTTCCTTCTCCCCTCCCTCCCTCTCTTTCTTTCCTTCTTTTTTTTTTTTTTTTTTTTTTTTTTTTTTTTTTCGAGACAGGGTTTCTCTGTGTGGTCCTGGCTGTCCTGGAACTCACTCTGTAGACCAGGCTGGCCTTGAACTCTGAAATCCGCCTGCCTCTGCCTCCCAAGTGCTAGGATTAAAGGCATGCGCCACCAACGCCCGGCTCTTCTTTTATTCTTATGTGTGTATTTGTGTTTGTGTTGTTGTTTTGAGACAGATTTTTACTATGTGACCCAGGTTTTAAATTCATGGGCAATCCTTCTTCCTCCTGAACCCAAGTGTTGGAATTATAGCATGAGTCACCATGCCCAGAGCCTGAACCTAATCATTGTTCTCTATAGTCGTACCTACAGTCTTAGAGAACTCTCAGAGATGTTACTAGTATCTCACAAATAGAAACTCTGAGAATCCAAGTGCTGGCCTAAGACCAATACTACACAGAGATATGCGTGTACACAGAAGCCTGACTCACTGGCTTGCTGTTGTTCCCACTGAACCATCCTGCCTGTGTGCTCTGTGTGACTATAAACAAGCCACATTCTAGCTCTCTGATTTCTCTTTTGTAAAAGTTACACTGAAACAATTGCTAAGGTTTTGACAGTCTATCACTTTATGGTATGTTTTCATATTTCCTTCTTAAATCAGGCTCAAACTGGTTCAGCAAAAGTGAAGAACGAGGCCTATAAAGCCCTGGCCCTCCTGGGTATGTTCTCACCCTCTGAAGGGAGTTGGGGAGGTACAAAAGTAAAGCCACTTTGTTCTATAGGTGTGAGTGGAAGGAAAAGGGGGTATGACCGCACTCCAACCTAGCATGCTACAGGGTCTGGGAACTACCCTAGGCACTGTTGGGCAGAGAGAAGGTAGGATGAAAAGGAAAGATAGAGTGGAGGGAGGGACAGGGAAGGCTTTAGTAGTTGCATTGATGCTTAGTCAGCTCTCTGATCTAGTGGGAGAATGGGCAATGCCTTGAAATCAGTACTTGGGCCTCCCCGTCTTAGAGTAAAGTGGTGTTCAAAAGGTCCTTTCAGAGAGGAACAGTCCTTGAGGCCCTGCCCTGACGTGAACACCCTCCTTGTCTAGGCTGCTTGGATAAGTCTGTGATCAAGGCTCTCAGCAAACAGTTGATGGAACAAAAGGGAAGTCAAAAGTTGGAGACACTGGTGGTGCTACGAGTAGCGCTGAACTCCTGGGCTGCTACGCGTAAGAGCAAGGTGATTGGGAGGAGAATCCATAATTGGGGCAAAGACGGTCAAGGTCATTGGTAATTTTGGTTGGGAGTTGGGTGTGGAAGAAGGTTACCTAACTCTCAGATTTAGTAGAAGACACTGTCCTTGTGGAGTTCCCTCTAAAGTTGAATGAAAGTATAGGCTGATATATTCAGTTAGACAAACTCCATAAAGCTGACATCATTAAACGAGATTCAGTAAGTATGCCTGTGCTCTTTTATCATTGTCATCACCTCTAAAACAGACCACTGAAGCAAAATGTCTGTCACGGAGGACCAGAGACTAAAAGTTCACTGATGCAGTTTTCACTTATGTCCCCCTTTAGAGCCCTGGTCCTTTAATTCCAACAGTACTTCATGTAAAATAGAATCAGTTACTCATCCATTAATTCAGCAAATATTAAAAAGTTATCATGTACAGGCACCATCGGTCCCTTGGGATATATCAATAAACTAAACAGGCAAACTGCCTTTGTCGGGGTGCAGGGACTCACAAAACTATTTAACTACAAAGGTATATAGAATGTTAAAGGTCACAAGTGGGTGGGGAAGAAGGAGTAGAGATTGCTGAGTAGGGAGGAGGTCAGATTGTAATTTAGACATGGTAGACAGGGAAGGTCCAGTGTGAACAAAATATTTGAACAAAGACATGAAGATGCTTTATAGATACCTGAGAGAAGGTGTTCCAGGCAGAAAGACTAGTCAACACAAAGGCAGAAACTTGTCTGGCATGGCCAAAGATCAGCAAGAAAAGACGGTTGTTGAAGTGGAACAGAGTAAGAAGAGCAACAGGAAATGAAGGTCTAGTCACTAGATCACATGTGCCTTGGTGGGCTTCTTAGGTAATGGGCTCTTCACTCTATGTAAGGAACTTTCTTACAGTTCTTAAACTGTGATTTTCCTTTCAAACAGTTCACTCTAAAGAGAGATGACTTAGGAGAGAATAGGTGACAGCAGAAAGTAGGGACGGGGACTGTGTGATGGCATCAGGCTGACTTTAAGGAGAAGGATTGGAAGCAATATTCTAGAAAACATGAGTCAGGTATGACAGCTCCACCCTGAAATCCCAGCTCTTGTGAGACTGAGGCAAGACCATCCTGAGTTTGGGATCACCTATAAAAGGAGATCATCCCCACCCCCACCCCCCAGAAAAGACAGAAAGTAAAAGGTGAAGAAGGATAGCTGAAGACACAGTGCTTCTTGTTACTCATTTCACCTGTGTTTCCCTCTAAGCGGCCCGAAGTCGGATATGAGGAAAAGCTGGTGCTTTTGCTGCAGAATCTGATAGACAAGCCACTGAATGAAGAATCCTTAGAGGCAGCCCTGTGCTTGGGTTTCCTGAGGCCCAGCAACAACATGGTCCAACAGTTCTTGCTACAATGTCTGTGTCAAGGGTCCATGTCCCAGAGAATGAAGGTATGAGAGGCAGCAGCTGGGATCTCTGGCACGTACTTGGCAAACAGTGGTCAGTGTTGACTTGGGTTAGAGTATGCTTTTACCATCACATCCCAAAGAAAGCAAGCTTCAGCTGTGCATAGCAGAGTTCTCTGTGTGTTTATGAGTATGGAAACACACAACTAGGGGGGAGATAGATAAATACATGTGCACATACACATATATCTGGTATGAGTGTTCATCTATTTATGTGTGCACACATCCACTTGTGCTCTCATTCTAATTCTAAAGGCCAAGAGGGCAGAAAGAAGCACCCTGTTCCCCAATGAGTTCTAGGGCTATCCCTAAAGTCTGCTTGGCTATCAACACTCCTCTGGGTACACCAATATACCATGTTCCTCCTCACCCTTCACAGGCACTTAGGATGCTGGTCAAGATGATGAACATTCACTCCACTGCTATCACCAAGGCCATTCTGGAACAGCTACATTCTAACGTCATTGACGTAAGCAAGCTTTGGGCTACCTTCCTTAGCACTAGAAGAGGAGGAAAAGAATGCATTGTCTTTCACACCTCCCTGTCCCTTCCCTTAGGATCGCTTGGAAGCCACCCAGATGCTCAAGACCATTGGGCTGGAAGAGATCCAGGCACAGGGGCTAGAGGGACTCACATTTGACCTGCTCAAGAAGAAAATGCACAATGAACCCTTCCAAGTAAGATCCTAGCTCCCAGCCCCAAATCTTTCTCCTCTTTATTCTCTTGAGATGGGGATTCCCCAAAACTCCACACACTAATATGACACTGTTTTTACCCTATCCCTCCACACAGTCCATGTTTTTAATCTATCTGTCTTTGGTTAAGCAGTTCTTCAGCACAAAAATGCCACCCAAACTGCTCCCTGCTATTCTCTTCTTCCTCTTCCTGCCTACTAACAGGCTATTGATAGTCTAGGATCAGTGTGGTGGTACATGTTTGTAATCCCAGCACTTGCAAGGTAGTCCTGTTCATTCCAGATGATCAGAAACTCAAAGCCAGTCTTAGCTACACACCAAGTCTGAGGAACCTGTGGGCAACAGGAGATGTGATGGGCAGGGATAGTCCAAATAGCACGTCCTATGGGAAGCTTTCCCAAATGACCAGACTCAATCCTGCCTTTCTCCACATCCCATTGCACTTAACTACAGAACTATAGCCTTTCCACGTTGTTCTAAAAGGTAGGTTGTCTCATCCCTTCATGACACTTCTCAGTGGTTTTCAGTGCCTTTGGGATGGCTTACTTTGTGTCCCATCTCAGGCCGTGTTTCCTTCTTCAGGTTTTGTCCCTCCAGTACTAAGGACTAACCCAGGCCCTGGTGGAGAGTAGGCAAGAGCTCTGCCACTGAATTCTACATGTCCAGGCCTTGGTTCCTTAAAGACTCACTGTAGTACCGCTGGCCCCAAACTCCAATCCTCCTCTCTCTGTCTCCCGAGAGCCAGGATTACAGGTGTGCACCGCCCTGCCCAGAACTTGTCAGCTTTACTTTCCCTGGCTATACCAGCTGCAGCTAGGGTGTCCATATCTTGATGGACCTGTACAATTACTGAGTGCATTTTGAAAAGCCTTAGTCTGACTACCTCGGTAAATGAACTATTCCCCTCATCCTTCAACTATAAGCTGGGTCATCACTTCCTCCAGGAAAACATCTCAGAACCCAAAGGAAAGCCTGTGCACCCTCCCCAGTACTGTGATTGCCTTTGCTCGAATGCTCCATCTATTGAGCCGTCAAGGCGGGTACCCTTTGTAACAAATCCCAAGTGTTTATTAAGGGTGTCTGGAGTGCTGCTGTGGTACAGCCTGCATTCCCTCTCTCTGTGGTTGCACTCTGCAGGTAATAAGGCAGGCTGTGTCTGAAACAGTGGAAGCGCTCAAGATGAAGCCTTTAATAATGAAATTAATGGAGGCGTAAGTTAAATTAGACAGGGCTAGGAGGCAAGAAGGGGATTGGCTGAGAACCTTGTCTATACTTTGGGGCAGGTCATTCTGACTCTGGGCTTTTGTTTATCTGTTTTTGTTGTTGTTGTTGTTTAAATCACTCAGGGTTGTTATAAAACTCCACTACAACCCCAAAGGAACTTTCAGAAGGCATCAAGTTCTAGTGATAGTCAAACCCTGATCCATCATTTCAGTGTTTCATGGCAAACTAGAGTTATCTGTCCCTGCCAAATTCTTCTCTGATTTGAGAAACCAGAGACAGAAATGAAATTAGCACATTTATAGTCATGCTGGACTCACTCTGGGCTGAGATGTAACCAGCCTTCCTCCCACTGAACAACATATTCCCTTCCACACAGGCAACTGATGAGCCCAGATGTCAATGACCGTCAGGAAGCAATCATCTCTTTGGTAAGCTGGGCTGTTTTTCTGACTCAGTTCTTCGAGATGTCTTGATGATGGAGGGCAAGTAAAGGATTGAGCAGTTCCAAGGGATAAGAAAGAACTATAGTTTGGGAAGGTTATTTACTTTAGAATTCTAGTCCTATTGAAGGTCCAAGTCTTGGGATTAAGTTGGATATATGATAGGTGGGTATGAAAGATGCTATTAGATATTACAGAAAAGGTCTCCACTCTGATAAATATTGGGAACTAGATCCCCAAATGCCAAGGAAAGAAACCACATCTCTCTCTAGGTCATCGAGTCATCTCAAAGGGAGAAAGGGAAAGAGGCTGGGGATCTTACTTTCCTGGGGCTGGCTACTTAGGCAGAGTTACTCATTCTCTGTGCAGGGTGCCCTGGGGATCCGCAACGAGCAGGTGTTCCATTTGCTGCTGGACATGCTAGATGCAGAAGAGACCAAGAGTGTGAAGAAAAGCGTAAGGCCTTCCTGTCCTATAGCCCCACCCTCACCCTCTCTCTCTCTCTCTCTCTCTCTCTCTCTCTCTTTCTCTCTCTCTCTCTCTCCTCCATATCCCTCCCATTCATCTTACTATTTGTTCAGAGTCAACAGTGGGGAATTGGGGCAAAAGTCCTCAGACACTGTCCCTTGGCTGGATTCCTTGGGGCCTAGTAACCACTCCAGAACTTCCCCTTTCCCAGCTAATTCCTTTCCCAGCCTGAGCACAAAATGAGCCAGCCCCATAATCTTTGCTTTTATGCAGATACAAGAAACACTACTTGTTTGGGCCTCAAGAAATCCATGGATCCAAAACAAGCTGACCAACAAGGTTTTCTTTGTGTACGACGTACCGAAGACTGTGAACACTGAGCCTACAAGGTTCCGGAAGAAGCCAGAGAGCCCAGAGGATCTGTGTATCAAAGACTTTCGACAGGCTAAGTTGAGCCCTTTGTTTATAGCAAAGGCCTACAACAAGCTAGGGGAAAAGATAGAGGCGCCTGCCTTCTCATTCTATTTCTCCAAACCGAAAAAGCAAAGGCCACCGGCCACAGGACCTTGGGAACCAAAAATCAGGGAACAACTCCGGAACTTCATGTTGCCTCAATATAGATGTGTTTCTTGGTTCTAATTCTGAGAAGATAACTCGTTTTTCTCTTTTATGAATGAACACTTGCTTGTCACTACCTAGTTCCCGAATCACCACTGCTGTTCACTCCCTGAGACTGCACTGGAGCAGACTCCTTCCCATGGTTGGGCACTCTCCTATGCAGTTATATTTCCTTTCATCAGAGCAAAGCAGGAAGGGCAGAGCCAAAGGTTTTCTCTTTGTGACTAGCTTTCCGACCGTTCTAGCTTCATTCTGCTGCTGTGACAAATACCATTACTAGAAACAACTTTGGAGAAGAAAGAATTTATTTATTTGGCATTTACTTCCAGGTCACAGTCCCATTATTGAGGGAAGTCAAAGCATAAATTTGAAGGTAGGAGCTTAAGGCATGAACTTTGTAGGAACACTACTTCCTGGCTTATACTTAGTTCGCTTTCCTATATAATCACGGGATACCACCCACAGTGGGTTGAGTCCTACTGCATCAACTTTGAATCCAGACAATCTTCCACAGACATGCCCACAGGCCAATCAGTGCTAGACAACACCTTAATTAAAGATTTCTCTTCCCAGAAGACTCTAGATTTTATCAAGTTGACAATAAACCAACCAACCAACCAACCAAATAAATAAATAATAGGACACATCCCTAAATCAATCCTTTATTAGTGCCCAGAATCTAGGAACAAAACTAAAGACCTGACCCTCTATCAAGAGAAAAGACTGGGCAGTTTGCTTCCTAATTTCCTTACTTTGGCCCCTACCCCACTCATCTAAATTGGTGAGAATCTTAATTTTTAAAATTCCATTTATTTATTCATGTTTGAGAACATGTCCGTATGTATATAAATCCATACACCACAGCACAACTTGGAAAAGTCAGTTTTCTCCAGACACTATGTGTCCCAGGCATCTAACTCAGGTAATCAATCAGGCTTGGCAAAAAAAAAAAAAAAAAAAAAAAAAAAAAAAAAAAGCTTGCCTGTATCTACTGAACCACTTTGCTGGCCTTTTTAAACGATCTTTTTGAGACAGTGTTTAGCCATGTATCCCAGATTGGTGTGGATACTAAGCTTTAGTCAGAGCCAATCAAACTTTCTGCTACCTATCTACGTCAGCCATTCACTTAGACCCCATTAACTCTGTAAAATTGTCTTAAGTGTTTTTTTTTTCTCTTATTTCTATTGACATCTGAACTTCCCTGTCAACAAAACCTACTATTCTCAAGCTACAAAAGGCTGCCAGGTGTTGTGGGACATATCCATAACCCTGGCATTTGGGAGGCTAGCAAGAGAATGATAAATTTGAGTCAGCCTAGGCTACATAGTGAGGTTTGTTTTGTTTTGTTTTTTAAATATATATTTAACCAGACACAGGTCCTCTGTAAGAGCAACAAGGCTCTTACCTATGAGCCATTTCTATAGCTCTATAGTTTATTTAATGCTAGCCTGAGCTATATACACAACAAAGGGGGGGGTAGGGTTGGGAAACGGGCAAGAAGGGAAGGGAGGAAGAGGAGTGGAAGGGGGAAGGAAATGACTGAGGGTAGTGCAACTGGTTGGTGTGGAACCAGTGAGAAACACTGATTTTCAAAACTGCAGAATACTGGTGACAATAGAAAGAATAAATGATTTAACATTTTAGAGCTTTGGCAAGTGACTAAATTAAGGTTAAGATTTCAGATACACATACATGAAGAGGTAGGGCTTGTAGATACCCTTTATTTGCTATTAGAGGGAACAACAGAGATCCCATTTCAAAGAGTTCTTACAGAGGGGTGTGTTACATTTTGAATGGTGTCCTAAAACCAGTTCTAACAGATCTTGAGGGTTGAGAATGGGCATCTTGGGACTCTTAAGAGGTAAAGTGAAAGCCAGGCGGTGGTAGCGCACACTTGTAATCCCAGCACTTGGGAGGCAGAGACAGGCGGATTTCTGAGTTCGACGCCAGCCTGGTCTACAGAGTGAGAGACTGGTCTACAGAGTGAGTTCCAGGACAGCCAGGGCTACACAGAGAAACCCTGTCTCAGGGGGGTAGGGGTAGGGTGGAAGGTAAAGTGAAGGCTCTGACATGCTGGTGACTGATCAGATGGTAGGTGCAGTATGAAGCCAGCCACTTATGCTCAGTGCGGTCAAGTCTTCTACTGAGGATTGATGCAATTAGGATAGAGATGCTGCCAACGTAGAGACTGGTTATCTGGTTAAGTAACTGCATGTCTCTGCAGACACCATAAATATGGACTAAAAGGGGATGGAGATCTGGGCAGTGTTTTATACAAGTTGAAAGCTTAAACAATATAGCTAAAAACACAATGTTTGTGCCTGTAGGCTACTGAAACGCAGGAAAATATGAATGGCATTGCTTATTATTCCAAAACCTCAAGACCAGTCAAGGAAAGAACATCTCTCCTGTCTTTGAATATCATGCTACAGGGAGATCCTAAGAAATGCCGCTTATATTCTAGAAGAGGGAAATCATGCTCTCCAAAATTACCCTACTTTAGTTTGCATTCAGAATTCTCTAATCAAAACTTTTTACTAAGGCAGGAGTTCCCAACAAGGGGCAGTTCTCCCCTAAGGGAATCTGGCAGTTCAGTTGTCAGGGCTTAGTGTGTAGAAGGGCTATTATTAGCTTCCAATGAGCAAGTATCAGGGATGCATAGGACAACCTTCTATAAAAAAAAAAAAAAAAAAAAAAGACATCCATCTAACATGTTGTAGCACATACCTTTAAACCCTACACTCAGGAGGCAGAGGCAAGAGGATCTCTTCTAAGTTTTGAGGCCAACCTACATAGCAAGTTCCAGATCATTAAAGCTACATAGTGAAACTGTCTCAACAAAATAAACAAGACCCAACATGGTGTTGAGAGGTATGTTCATAAACTCAGCACTTCCAAGGCTACATAACAAGACCCTGTCTAAACAAGGGGGGTGGGAAGAATATATAACCCAAAATGTTACTTTTTCACTTTTTGTATATGTAAGTGACACCAATGTGTGTGGATTATCTGTGGAGGCCAGAAGAGCTCACCAGACTCCTTGAAGCTGGAGTTAGAGGTGGTTGTAAACTACCTGGATGTGGGTACCAGGAATTGAACTTGGGTTCTCTGGAAGAGCTGAACTATCTTTCCAGCTCCTAATAGTATAATAGTATCATCTTTAGAGAGGATCTTATACTGTATGTAGGCCAGGCTGGCTCTTAGCTTGTGATCATCCTGCCTCAGCCCCCTTAGTACTTTTGGATTAGATGTCACCACACATAGCAACTTTTCCCTTGAAATGTACTTTTTTCAGGATATTAACTCAGACAAAAAACATGTTATTTCTCATATAAAGGTACTAGCTCACAATGTTTGTACTGTGGGAGTACTGGTATAGGCTATGAAGCTAAAAAAGAGACCACAAGAGGGAGTCTTTTGGTCTTTTTTCCTTTCTTCTTTGGGTCGTATTGGCCACGTTATTCCCTAGTTTCAGGATCTTATATTCATCTTATAAATGTCTGAATTGTCTTAAACTCCTCTTCCCTAGTTACATTGGGTGCTTTTAAAAATGCCCAAGCTTGCCGGGCAGTGGTGGCGCATGCCTTTGATCCCAGCACTTGGGAGGCAGAAGCAGGTGGATTTCTAAGTTCGAGGCCAGCCTGGTCTATAGAGTGAGTTACAGGACAGCCTGGGCTACACAGAGAAACCCTGTCTCAAAAAACAAACCCAAAAAATGCCCAGGCTTCATTCAGATTTTTGGAGTAGAGCCTAGGACATTTTTATTTTCAAAAATTTCTAGATTTTACATATAGCTAACATTGCTATAGGTAGCTTAATTCATAATTATATCTATTCTCAACTCCCACTTACTGATAATTTGCAAATATGTTAATGAAGATGTTATTAGCCAGGAAAGGGGTATTAGCCAGGAAAAACAAGAAAATGGTAGACACATATCATGCAGTATTGAAAAAGGAGTAGACCATATGAGTATCTAAGAACACTACACAGAAGATGTACAATGATACTGAAGCAGAAGCCTATTTGGTATGACCCAAGAATTATAGGGCCAGAGGCTGTACACACAGTACTGTATCTTACATCTTTACAACATTTAACTGTCTATATAGGGAGACTTGTGAACAGGCTACTGCAACTGTCCAAATAAAGAGACAAACGTAGCTTGTTATCAACTGTCAAAGAGTATAGATGGTTTAGGATATATTTTGAAGGTAGAATAAAAAAGGCCTGCATATATATATACAATGTAAGCCGGAAATCAAGTTTGGACCTGCTCTAACCTGGATGGGTTGGAAAGGGTCAGGTTAGGAAAACTAAGAAAGTGATCTGGGAGATCAAGTGTTCTATTCAGCATACGTTAAGTTTTTCCATCTAAGTGGAAAAAAAGGTTAGGATTCAGGAGTAGGGAACTGAAGGACATTGGCCAGGACTGGACATAGAAACCTGGCAGCATGGTAGTATAATCTCTAAGCGAGCTCTCAGCCATCCTGGAAACTACCATTCTAAACAAAGCAGGGTGCGATAAAGACCAGCTAGAAAGAGCGTTCCGACTCACCTGGGTTAATACTGATTTTCTAATTGTATAGGGCTAGTGAGCTATAACAGTCCTAAGTGTGACAAATAATGCACTCAATGTCCACAAAAAACAAGCAGCTTTTATTGCAGTATTACAAAACACTTTCCATTTTGGCAATATTTTACAATGCATTTAGCTTTAAGGGTTGGGAAAGAGAAGGTGGGAAACTAAAAGGGAAAATTTTAATGGACATTTCTAAAAGGAAAACTGTCCCCAGCCCTCCCACCCAAATAAAAACCCAAATGTCAATTTCACTACCCAAGAGGCCATGAGGAAAGCAGCAGGCACACTCTGACAATTCCCCATGGATCATGTCAGAGACAAAGGAGTATTTGAAACAGTCATCAGTATGGTCGGTTGCGCTGATCATTTCTGTAGTCGTTTCTAGGAATGAAAAAGTAAAAAACCAAAGTAAATTCTAGGATTTTAACAAGGAAACATTTCCTCAGAGCGCTGGTAACCTGTACCAGCTAGATATTTTCTATAAAATATACACCTTATTTCTGTATCACAAGAAAATAGTATTCTTTTGGGACAGGGTCTCTACATAGCCCCAGCTGTCCTGGAACTCACTATGTAGACCAGGCAGGTTTTAAAACTCAAAAAAGTATTCTTAATAAATCTAATACATCAGCTTTAAGATTTACAGAGTTTCTTAGAGGCTTTGCTACCCATCACTCTAGTAATTTTCTACCTAAACCAAGGACTACAAGAACACTATAAATACTTGCAAGTACTATGCCAAGTCTAGTGTCCAGACAGAACCTTGGCATAACAGAATAAACAAATGTAAAATTTACATATCATGTATAAAGTCTATATCTGTCACTATGTATATAATCTCAGAAAAGTTACTGTTATAGAGACCAACAAAGGAACTAGAACTAAAGTTGTATAGATACTATTATACAGTACTTGCAACACATGAATTTAGTATATAATGATAAAGCTATTACTGATATCAAACAATTATACACTGCTTTTTATGGGCAAACCACTGTTACAAATTTATCAAATTCCACATATTGGGTATTATTTGCTCCATTGTTCAGAAAAGACTATTAATGCTTCAAAGGGTTATATAAATTACCTAAGGTTGCATCAGGGTGTGGAACAGAAACCAGGTAGTTGGACACTACAATATGTAAATACTATAATCCTCACTAGCTTTCACTACCTCCAGGAAATAGAGGAACTTGTAGAAGGAATATATGCAGGGTTTGAAAATCCTCCAAGAACTTGTAATATAAACATTGTCAATTATCTCTCAATTCCAATTTTCTTTAGCCATGAGAAAAGTAATAAGTATAAATATTAATTTGCAAAATAAAAGAAAAACTTAGAATTAAACAGGGAACTACAAATTTTCCTGAAAGGTGTTAATGGAAATAAAAAAGAAAGAAAATGTGTCAAAAATGGTTGCCTACGAAGCGCTGGGGCTGGGGCTGGGGCTGGGGCTGGGGCTGGGGCTGGGGCTGGGGCTGGGGCTGGGGCTGGGGCTGGGGCTGGAGAGATGGCTCAGCAATTAAGAGCACTGACTGCTCTTCCAAAGGTCCTGAGTTCAACTCCCAGCAATCACATGGTGGCTCACAACCATTTGTAATGGGATCTGACACCCTCTTCTGGTGTGTCTAAAGACAACTACAGTGTATTCATGTAAATAAAATCTTAGGAAAAAAATGAAGCAAAAAGGTTCACAAATACATCTGAATACTCACCTTCCTCCCATCTTGCCTCCAAAGCCACCTCGGTCTCCTCCATAGCCACCTCTGTCGCCTCCATAACCCCCACCTCGGTCTCCTCCGTAGCCACCACCTCGGTCTCCACCATAGCCTCCACTTCTGTCTCCACCGTAGCCTCCACCGCCACCACCACCACCACGGTCTCCTCCATAGGCCCCCCGGCTGCGGTCTCCTCCATATCCACCTCGATCACCACCATATCCTCCTCGATCACCTCCGTAGCCGCCTCGATCACCTCCGTAGCCTCCTCTATCTCCTCCATAGCCACCTCTGTCTCCTCCATAGCTGCCCCCTCGGTCTCCACCATAACCACCTCTGTCTCCTCCATAGCCACCTCCTCTATCCCCACCATAGCCACCCCCACTCCTGTCTCCATAACCACCCCCACTTCTATCTGCACCATAGCTACCACCACCCCTGTCTCCACCATAACCTCCTCCACTTCTGTCTCCACCATAGCCACCTCGGTCTCCACCTCTGCCCCCACGACCTCTGTAGCCCCTTTCTCCACCGTAGCCTCGCCCCCGGAAATCTGCAAGGTAAAAATACAAGCCAATAAGGCCAGCATTAATAATGCAAAGCCTCCCCAAAGCTAGTTAGAAGACAAGTACCTTATATGTGCAATGAAAGAACTAACAAGATAAAGAGCTGGCCTACCTCCCCCTGAGGGACGTGAGTCCTCTGGTCTAGGCTCATTGCACTGATTACAGGAATTTCTTCGAGCAAAGTTCATATTTCCACATGACCTGAAGGAGGAAAATAAAATGTTCCTAAGTCTACAATAAACCCAGAATCCTTCCTTATACCCTCTAACTATATCCCTTCACCCACCAAAGTAAACACCATACTTACGGATTAGGGCAAACCCAGTCCCCATTCTTGGGGTCTCCACCTCGACCCTGAAAACCTCCACGGCCTCTATATCCTCCCCGACCTAGTGGGGAGGAGAGGGATAAATTAGAAGTGAAAAACCAGCAGCAGACACTAATAATATTTTAGAAGAGCATCAGATGAAAAAAAGTAAGTGTCAATTAATACCTAGACAGACTACTTCCAAATTAATTCCTGTTACAGCAAGGCTGTCATTCTTGTTGATTTCACTTAAGAAATACAGCGCCGGGCGGTGGTGGCGCACGCCTTTAATCCCAGCACTTGGGAGGCAGGGGCAGGTGGATTTCTGAGTTCGAGGCCAGCCTGGTCTACAGAGTGAGTTCCAGGACAGCCAGGGCTACATAGAGAAACCCTGTCTCAAAAAAAAAAAAAAAAAAAAAAAAAGAAATACAGCAAACATTAATGGACCTCATATGCATTACAATATCAGTCTGCTTTTTAGAATATTCTACAAAGTTTGAAAATCTCAATTATTAAGTCTAAGTAGTTAAGGTAAATTCCAAACTTGAGGAAATGAACCAATTTTTTTTTAAAAAATCAAGAAGCTGCATTTGGGGAATCTTAAAAATTGGGTCAGCTCTGGCAACGAGACAACTCAGCAGGCATAGGACTTGTTCTAAGCCTCACAAACTGACTTTGATGCCTAGGACCCACCCAGTGGAAAGAGCAATTAACTCAGCAAAGCTGTGCTTTGAACTCCACATGTCCACCATAGCATGCATGTGCTCACACAAATAAATGCTTTAAAAAGTTAGACCAACCACTTAAGTAGGTTTTATTTAAACAATTGCTCCAGAGCTCCTTTACCACTGCTGTAAGAGCACTACAAAGGCATTTCATAACCTTTCCTACCATTTTCTTAGCTACTGGAACATCCTAATTTTAAGTGAAATATAGGACAGTTGGGAAGATGCTTTAGTGGTTTAAAGCCCAGCTGCTCTTGCAGAAGACCAAGGTCTAATTCTGAGCCATTTGGTGGCTTACAATCATCTGCTAACTCCAGTTCTAGAGGATCCAACAGCCCCTTCAGGCATCCTTGGGCACCAAGCATTCATATAGTACATACATGAAAGCAAAATACTCATGCACATTAAATAAACACATTTACAAAAAAGATAGGTAGATACACCTAGAGAACAAAGAGTAGGTAGTAGCTAGTGGTGGCACACACCATTAATGCCAGCACTTCCCTTTGTCTTTGAAGGGTGAGGGGTGGTAATCTCTGAATTGAGGCCACACTAATAGACAGAGCAAGTTCCAGGACAGCCAGCACTACACAGAGAAACTCTGTTATGAAAAACCAAAAAATAAATAAAGTAAGATTTATGGGGCTGGAGAGATGGCTTGTTAAGAGCACTGGCCATTCTAGAGGTCCAAAGTTCAGTTCCCAGGAAACACACAGTATAACAGGACATCTATAATGGGATCTGATGCCCTCTTCTGGTATGCAGGTGTACATGCAGAACACTCATACATAAAATACATAATATTTTTAAGTCACAAGCAATTATATGTAAGCAAGGACAGAACACAGACATATATTTGAACTCTGTACAGCATCTGGGCCTTTTTATTTCTTTACATACTGCTAGGGATCAATGTAAATATCCTACCTCGTCGTCCACCTCCACTTCCACCACCTCTCATGAATTCAGGCCTTCTAGTGGCAAATGACACTTTAATGATGTTTCCATGGAATTCTTTTCCTAAGGAGAAAAAAAAAAAAAAAAAAAAAAAACAGTCCTGAGGCTGAGCAAAGTGGTATGCACCTTATAACCTCAACACTCAAAAAGCTGAGAGGCAAGAGGATCACTGAGATTTTGAGGCCCCAGCTTCAACTAGACACTAAGACCTTTTCACCAAAAATCTAAAAAGAAGAAAGGGAAGAGGAGAGGGTTTTAAATAAATGCTACAATGCCACAATGCCACTTCATATCTCTACCTCCCAACCTAAGTTACTGTCTTGGCTATTTTTACTTTCAGAATAATGAACACATCCCCATAGAAATTTAAGCATACTAGTGCTTTGTGTTCCAAACAGTCAAATAATGCTAAAATATAACCCATAATCTACACAAAAGAACAGACCTTCCTGAGGAGATAGTTATTTCTTACTAAGTTTAAAGACAAAGAAAATAATATCTAAGTGTAGATAAAAGTTTGTTTTTGTCCTGAGGACTGAACCCAAGGTCTAATATAAATATGTACATATATATCTCCATACATATGCTTATACATACATATGGGCTTCCCAGTGTGTTTATAGTTTAGAATAAACAAAGGGAGGAAGGGAGTCAGCAAGGCTGGGGTTCAGATTTAGTTGTAAAATTGTTCCCAATAGGATCATGCTTGAATAGTTGGTCCTCATCTGGTAGCACTGTTTTTGGAAGGTTGCAGCATGTTTTGAACAAGATGCCAAGCTGGCAGATGTCAACCAAGCCAACTTTCTATACCTGTATCAGGGTTAGAATTATGTGCAAGATTAAGGAAACACAAACAAAGATATACTTCATATCTACAAGCACATAAAAGCACAAGCTTGTTGTATTCTTGATCACTATTAAACAGGAAAATAACCACTATCTCTCAGAATATGTTTTGCCTTCCTGGCTAGAAAACATTTCTTCAAAGTGTACAAATAAGAGCTGGAGTATTCAGCAGTTAGGAGCACTGGGTGCTTTTCTAAGAGCCAAGTTTGATTCCCTGCACCTACATGACAGCTCTCAAACCACTTATGCTTCCATTTCCAAGGGATGTGATATCCTCTTCTGGCCTCCAAAGGCAACAGCTGCGCAAATCATGTATAGACATACATGCATGCAAAACACTCAAACACACATATGAATTTAAATATAGGAATGGAGCATACCATCAAACCAATCAATGGCTGCCTTAGCTGATGGAGGGTCATCAAATGAGACTGTAGCTTCCCCTTTTGGCTTTCCTGTGTCTTTGTCTGTGTAAAGATTTATCATTGGTTTTCCAGTCTTTTTGTTAGTCTAAAAAAAAATAAATAATGACCAAATTGATGTTGCATTTCAGGAATAAGTGATCATGCATCATTCAGGTAAAGGTTTTTTAAAAAAATTTATTTTGCATATTATGTATGTATGTATGTATATGTATATGGTGTGCACATGAGTTCAAGTCCTCTTAGAAACCAGAACCGTCCGATTCTCTGTAGCTGGAACTTCAGACTGGTGGTAAGCAGTCCAACATGGGTACTGAAACCTGAATTCTGATTCTAGAATAGTCCATGCTTTTCACAGTGGAGCCACCTATCCAGCCAGGTATGGATTTGTTTAAAAGGGATCCATACAGTCATATTACAAATAGTATATATTTAATGTAAAAATGAATTATCTATAAGTGTGGACATTGAAAACTTTCTATACTGAAGTAAGAGAAAAACATAAGAGAAAAACAAACTATGAAAATCTTGTTAGGAGCCAGCAGTAATGGAACATGCTTTAATTTCAGTACTCTGGAGGCAAAGGCAAGGTCCATCTTAAATATTTTGAGGCCAGCTTGGTCTATATAGTGAGTTCCAGGACAACGAGAGCTTTAAAAAAAAAAAATCTAGTAAGAGCTAACATATTTGATGGTCTGAACTCTACTTCCAGGACCACCAAAAACAGTAACAACCACCCAAAAAACAAAAATCCTAAAAAACAGCATGCTATTTATGTGTAACATTTAAATTCCTAAAAAACAAATGTAGATAATGTTTAAAAAAAAAATACATATGCTGTAAAACATTTAAAGGCTAGAAAGAATCTTTCAATAAAATCAATGCATTATTATTAAGATAGCCATTGGACTTTGGCTGGGATGAGGGTAGAAGACAGTTCTACTTTATTAAAAATATGTGGACAGCCATGGTGTCTTGTCCCTCTAATCCCAGCACTCAGGAGGCTAAGGCAGCAAGATTTTGAGTTTGAAGCTAACCCAGGTACAATGGGAGCCCCTATTTCAAAACAAAGAAAAGCTCTGAACTTGTGTGTGGTTCAGGTATAAATTACAAAAACAAACAAACAAAAAAACCAAAACTAAAACAAAAGCAAGCAAGCAAAAAACCCAGGAATTCTCCAATAAGGAAAAAAAAAGTAATTTCACAAATACCAAAGCAAGGACCAATGAATGCAATAGCACCAACCAACCATTATTTCCTTGTCCCTGATCTACAGGCTGCTTTTCAGTTAAAGATGGGAAGTACATGCATGAAATTAAGTGAACAACAACAGAACAATCACAAGATAATAAACTAATGCAGTGCAGACATTAAGCATACAAAGTTGTTAGTAATATCTTCAGTTTACATATATTTGTATTTCAGAATCCAAGAATAAAGCTTAAGCACAGAAACAAAGATAAACATGAGCAAGAAATAAAACCTTCATGTACTTTTAGTAAACTCAATATGCTCTTCAGATTTTTTGAAAACTTGACTTTAGCTAAAATCATCTGTAAAGAGGAACAGCAATTAAAAAAATGCTTCCACCATATTGGTTGACGACTGATGTGGGAGGGCTCAGCCCACTGGAGACATTGCCACTCTTAAGAGGTGATCCTGCATAATCTAAGAAAACATGCTGAATAAACCATAGGAAACAAGCAAGTAAAGTGAGTGTTCCTCCACAGTCTCTACTTCAGTTCTTGCCCCAACTTCCTTCAATGATGGGCTACAATAAGCCGAATAAAATAAATGCTTTCCTCATTTCTTTTGGCCAGAATAGTAACAGCAATAGAAAGCTAAATAAGACACTTAGCAAAGGCCTAGAGACTCTGGGAAGCACATGCATTAAAGGATTTAGATAATGCTTACTCGAGTATACAGACTTACAATGTAATATATGTATTTTAATTAGAATATTAATTATGAAATCTTCAATATGACACTTTTAACTTACCTTGATAATTCCTATTTGCTTAAAGAACTCTCCCACTTGATCTGTAGACACACCCTCCCCAAGTCCTTGCACAAAGATTGTGTTGTTATCTGAATTATCAGACTCTGAATCTAAGGGGGAAAACTTATGGTCAATTTCATATACATATTCATTAAATTACTACCATCCTGTTCAGTAATTAAAAACAATTTATTGACTAATAATGGACTGCTTCTAAGCACCAAATATAAGGACCAACATAAAACCTTATATAAACATGCAAAGTATTCACAGTAGTTGTATGGAAGATCAATTCTTACAACAAAACTACAGGTAAAGTGCAGGTTACTCTGAAATACACATAAACCAATTAAGGGAGATGTTAAAAATATCATTCTTCAGATCCAGGACTAAAGCTCATGAAGAGATGAAGAAAGTTAATTAGCATACCTTTCTCTGAAGAACTTTCAATTATATAGTCATAGAACTGACTAATCAATACTTTTAAAAGTACACAATTCCCCCAAATTGGACACTTGACTCTCAGGCCAGCCAGCCAAACAGAATTGCTGGTTTCCCATTCACTGCAAAAAGCCTTGTATATATCAGAAGGTAAGAGCACCTGGTACACACACCTTACCTTACACGCACACTTTTGGATTAGTACAACAAAGTAAGAAAGCTGTATAAAAATTCAGTCCATCAAGGGATAATTCAGAAATTGCCATCCATATAGAATACTTTGGCATCTTAATAAAAACAAAAGTTCTGATTTCAATATATATTAAATATTTTTACTCAAATAGATTTTAACCTCTAAATCCTAACTTTCAAAAGGCTCCAAAAGCAAGACTATAGCCTTTATTCATCTAAAAATAAAAAGCCACATAAAATTAGTGACTTTTACCCAGAGAAAGACAATTCCCTTGTGCATGAACAACTTTCTTATGCCCACTAAAACTACCAATTCAATGAAAGATTTAAACAGCTTTTTTTACCTCTACATTGCTAAGATAACAAATTTCTCGTTAGACTGCATTAACACTTATTAGCAGTAAAAATTTGAATGTTCCTTCAAACAACAAAGCACAAATATAGCAATTTTTCTAGCAAGCTTTCTAATCATATTACTAAATTATTATTATTTAAAATCAAATTCCCCAGATCTGGCAGCACCATTAAATTAAACCTCCCTCCAGTATTTACCCCTCCAAATACATAATTCCTCTTTCAGAGGTAAAAAACCAAACTATTAAGACTCTTACCAGCATCTGGTCTGGGTCCATAATCCCTGTGACCTATGGGAGAAGAAAAGGAAAGATTGTCTAAGACAACTTATTTGAAATTAAAAAGGAAACGGTAATAACCAAAGCATGTAAAGTCAGTACTTCAAATCCTTGAAAGTCAACAATCACAGGTTTAAAAATAACTACATAAATGTTTACTATTTAAAGTTTAGGAAATCAAGACGAATGCCAACATTTCTTTAGCCTTGTCCAAGACAGCACCCACTTTTGTTATTATTCTAGTATCACTTCTGTCAAGCACTGTTATAAGGCTGATTGGAAACCCCTAATAATTTAAAAACACCACGTCAGCTACCTTTATAAAAGGAGAAAAAAAAATTTTGTCAAAACCCAGTGAAGTCCTTATTCATTGGTTACAGACTCTTTCATGCAAATACACTGTGTAGAAAACGCATTGGACTACTTGAGATCAGATTTGGTTTTTAATATCTACTTTGATATAAGCGTGTATACAGAGAGTACTTTGTAATGCACACAACTCATGAGCCTCAACAGAGTAAGAAGGGCTTAGACTGCATCTGCCGGATATTGGTGGCTTTTAGATTTATATAGCATTTCCACTGAAACATTTTGGGATACTCAGCACTTACCACCAAAATTTTTGAAGCCACCGCGGTCACCACCACTGCAGAGGAAAAATTGAAGAAATGATTTCTTCCTTAAGTCTCTAATGTGCTGAGCCCTGGGCTCAATCTACACTTAACTGTCACAAGTAGAGTGCCTAGGAAAATAGTAGCACCACTAACTTTCCAGTAAATCCATTTCAGAGTTCAACGATTCAATCTAAGTGCTTTCCCTAGGATTTATTTCCAAAAGCTGTCTTTTCACATTTATTATAACACATCTAATATACTTTTTATGCTAAAAAAAAAAATCATCTTCCCAACCCCAAGCCAAAAAATTACTACTCAGACCATAACTTGAAGCTGCAGGCACAGCATGAAAAAGTGTGAAATTAGGATATTAGGAGTGTTTTTAAATACAAGGAAAAAAAAGATAAAAGACCAGCGGAATAAAAAGCAAAGTTAGACTTTGAAGGCAGAACAGGAAAGGTAAAAACCTGAGGACAGATTCTGCTGCGATATTAAATCATGGATTTTATTAATTTTTAAAGAAATGAATTTAAACAAAATTCCATGACCCACTGGAATGTGAGATCTTTTTGTATCATAGCAGTGGTTCAAGCTGCCAAATGGTCTAAATATCAAAGCAACAAAATATGTTAAAGATGCAAAGCCACAGAATGACTTTACTTGGCAAATTTACACTGTCAGTTAAGTCAAAGATCCTTCTACACATATGGTTTTATGTAACAAATCTATGTAGCTCATACTAATCAAGTAATTAAAACAAAAAACAAACCAAACTAACAAAAAAACCAAATTCTATACATCCCATAAAAGCCTGTTTCTCTTGAGTGAAATACATAAACCTTCTATAATACAAGTGCTGATAAGGAACTAACAGAGTTTTCAGATAATATCTGAGTTGCTGCTCATCTACCATGATCCTAGAAGCTAACCTAATTTATTATCTGCTTACAAACCTCTACTCTAGTGACTACCCAACTCTCTAGATGGCTTTTCTGAATTGTCCAATGAAAATTGACTAAATGAGAAAGCTTTCTCTTTTTAATTTCCCTGACATAAAAACATTTTGCTTTGCAATCAACTTAGGCACAGACACACAAGTGTTTTAATTTGCTTTTAAATCCCAGATTTGCTTTTCTAAGTCCCAGAAAACCCTTCTTTCCAGCAGGAAAATAAGGCTCATTCAAGACTATGTAAACAATACTAAACTGAAGTCCTTCATAGATACAGCTATGTATTTTAAAATTACTGTTTTAGCACAGTACCTAAACCTTCCCTATACTTTAACTGACATGTCTATCACTGCTCCCTCTTTAAGAAAGAGAAGCTAGTCTATTTTGGTTTTAGTTTCTTGAGACAGGGTCTTAATAATGGTCCTGAACTTGCTATGCAGATAAAGATGAACTTGAGTTCTTGAGCCTTTTTGAGGTTCGGTCTGTAGCGTATAATGTACTACTAAATTCTGTATCCCAAGGTCATTGCCTCAAGGGAATTCTCAAGTATACCAGCTTTTGTTGTACAAATCTTGTTCCTTAAAACTATTGGTTGAATAAAAATGCCTACAGCCTGTAGCTGGACAGAAAAGAGGTAGGCTTGTTCCTGGGCTTGGGGCCTGAGGCAGAATCCTCTAGGAGCAAGCAATAAGAAGGCAGAAGGCACCATGGGATAGATAGAACTTGAGCGCACAGCTTATCACAAAGGCCTGCCTGTTGGGAGGAGGAGTGGCCCTGGTGTAACATGGCAAGTGAGATTTGGGGGTATGGGGAATATGCTGACAGGAAAGTAGACAAAAGAGCATGGAGGGTTGATATCTGCCCAGCTCTAATGCTTTAAGGCTTATAAATATAAAGGTTTTGAGTGTTTATTTGGGAACTAAATGATTAAGGTGGGGTAGAAACCCCTAAATAAAATTTACCACAACACTTTCGCTTCCTCCTAACATTCATTTGTCATGAGAGCAAACAGAGGTTAAATTGTTAAAAATAAAATGTTCCCTTCTTTTTCAGTACTGAGGCCTCATGCTTGTTTAAGTAAATGGTCTACTATTAGTCTATGCTCCAAGCCCCTTGAAAATTGTATTAGAAGCCAAGGTTCCTTCAAAGATTAACCTTAGAACCCCAGTGACAAGAATTAATGAAAATACCAAGCCCACATTTCTTAAAAATTATTTTCTTGTATATGGTGCATGTGTATACATATGCAACTACTCCTGCATGTGGAGGCCGGATTTATCACAAGTCTTCTGCTATTTCCCACCTTATCTTTTTTAATTTCTTGAGCTCCACTGAACCTAAAGCTCATGAATCAGCTAAACCGCCTGGCTCCTGAGCCCCTAGGAGCTTCAAGTCTCCTCTTCTCAGCACTGGGATTTACAGGCATGTGCCATGGTGCCCATTTTAGGAGGTTAAAGGGTTTAAGAGGAAGAAAGACTTTTTACAAGGAAACTAGAGGCTATGTGTTCATAAGATAGATACTAACTGCTTTGTTGTCAACAAAACAGCTGATCTGGCCCACAATGAAAGAAAAATACACAATGTTATATGTAAGGGAGACTCTTTCATTTCCAGTCTTGTCAACAATACAATTTGAACAATTTTGGTGGTAGGAGTCTCTCTACAGAGTGCTAGCTATCCTTGAAACCACTATCTAGACTAGGTTTGCCTCAAAGTCAGAGATACACCTGCCTCAGCCTCCCAAGCACTGGGATTAAAAGCATGTACTACTATATGACCTGGCTGAACAATTAAAAAAAAAAAAAAGATAAAGATGACTCAATGGTTATCTTTTAAAGGCACTTGCTCCTCTTTCAAAAGATCCAAGTTCAGTTTCCCAGCACCCATGTTCAATGGTTGCAATAAAACTGCCTATAACTCTAGCTCCAAAGTATCCAATACTCTCTTTCTGTCTGTGGGCACCACCATATGGAAATTATTCATACAAAATAAATATACATAAATATTTTTTTAAAAGATGCATCCTCTAAAAGGATATATAAAAACATTAAGGTTGAGTTTCTTTCTTTACATACTTCAATTCTATATCCTTACTATTCAAAGGGTAAGCACAAGTATAAACAGTCTAAGAGCTACTGAGAAAAGCAGGCTCGTAGTCTCCACTGAATGGTAATTTGCATTTTAGTAAGAGCCCCATGTAATTCATTATATATAAGTCTAAAAAAATACTGATCTTAATGTTTACCTGTACATTCAAATGTCATTCAATCATTCTTGCTCCTTAAGTAAGCTTGATATTAACTATATTACAATTCCTTTATTAGGAAATTTACTGTATTAACTACACAAATAGACTTCAGGGAGTAAGGGAGATATTCTTGTGGTTTAATGCTTCTTTTCAAACCTGCAGTTAAGTCAAAGTAAATTCTTCTACATATTAAGGCCTCCTTAGCAAATTAAGACAGAAGGATATCTCAACAGCTCCATCAAATGTTGCAAATTTGTTTTCAATCCCAGAAACAGAAGCAAAGAAGAATTCCCCAAGAATATTTTAAGGTAAAGTAATAGGGATATTTAAGACACATAGGTATCTTCAACTTTTGGCTAAGTATCCCTACATAAAGAAACTTAAAAGATATAAAGATATGAGTCTCCCAAATTCAAAACCACAATGAAAAGAGGATTCTAGAATTGACTGGAGGTTTCAATGTGATGTCACGATATACTTAGAAAAGACACATTCAATAGAAAGGAAAATTTAGGGGCAGGAAAGATAACTCAGTGGTTAAGAGCAATGGCTGCTCTTCCAGAGAATTCATGTTCAATTTTCATCATCCACATGGCTCACAGCCTAGAACTGCAGTCCTAGTGGATCCAACGTCCTCTTCTGGCCTTCATGGGCAATGCATGCATATAGTATACAATCTTACATGCAGGAAGAATGAATACCCATAGTTATATTTAAAAAAAAAAAAAGTACACATTTTTTAAAGAAAATTTCTTAAGCATACTATTCCTTTGAGTTTATGTTTTAGGGGCTTGTGCATTTTTCTTGTTTGGAGGCAGTCTCTCATTTTATATAACTTGGGCTAGCCTGGTACAAGGGACCCCAAACTCGCCTCAAACTCACAGCAATTCTCCCAAGTGCTCACATTAAGTGTTCAACTGATAATTAAAACAAACAAAAGAACCCAATGACCACACGTCTCTACTGAAGGACTGAATTCCTAAGAAGCCACAGGATGATGCGGTCATACTACCATACCACCACCTTATATGGTGATCCCAGAACCAGAGCACTGTTGCTAAATTATCCAGTCTTCAGCTCAAGCTCTAATTCTGCAGGAATCTTTTATCCTAGAACTCACTTAGAGAGGAAAAAAAGACATAGCTAAAAAGCAGGATTACCTTAAAACCATGCTCTGTGCTTGAGTTTTTATACTAATAAATCCAGAACACACATTTTGGGAGTGAGAGGAAATGACCAGCAACATCATATATGAATGATTCAATCAATTTGAACATCGTTCTCAACAGTATGGTTTACTTCCTTCCATGTTGTATATGTATGACAAAAAGGTTTTCAGAATCAAGATTTATCAATTAACTTCAGGAAGATAAGAATCTCTTTCTAGAGCTACAATATCCAATATATAGTTAGTATCTGCATAAGTGTTTAAAATATAAGTAGACAAAAATGATAGCTCTAAATGTCAAAAATGAACAAATTTCTACTTCTAGCATTACAGCTTACCTATTAAATGAACTATATTAGATGTACTGGGTTAAAATGTAATTGTTTTTGTTTCTATTTCCTTTCTTTTGCAGTCCTAAGAACTGAATACAAGAGACTAGCACAAAGTGAGCTATACCCCTAGGCTGTTTTCAATGTGGCTACTAGAAAATTTAAAACTACATACATAGTTCAAATTTATGACCCGCATTGTTTTCCTATGGAGCAGTGCTATTTTACGGTACAACTAGAACATATATACAACTCTATCATATCCGGGTACTAAGAATAGAATCTGACTTCTGTTATTGTTGTTTTGATTTTTCGAAATAGGGTTTCTCTGTGTGGCCCTGGCTGTCCTGGAACTTACTTTGTAGATCAGGCTAGCCTTGAACTCATAAGGAGTTCACCACCACTGCCTGCCAAAAATCCACTGTTCTAACCAGGCTAAAGCATGGTTACTACCTTACCACGTTACCTCCGACTCAGGACATACACATATTTTGTTTGAGATGAGTCTCTGTATGCAGTTCCATGCCTACCTCTGCGTCCCAAGTGCTGAAATTAAAGGCAGACACTACCACCACACCTGAATATACATATACATATTTTTAAGAGAGCCAATTAAATTATCTTGCAAAAGGGAGAAAATATTCAAAATTGCAAGATTCTGGAATTCACATTTAAGAGCTTGAATCACTTTATCATAAACAATGAAAAAGAGATTCTGCAAGTGAGTAATCAATGCTAAAACTAAAAGGCACTGAGACATTTTTATTTTAGCTTCTAGCCCACTAAGATGTCAATGTTAGAAGACAGTAAGAAAACTCAGTATTCTTTGCAACAATTTTTCCTATAATTCCTATGAACTTCACATATCTTTCTCCAAATTAAGTCAAAGCCTTCCTCCAGCCAACCAGTCATAGAACAAGAACAACCTATTCTTTACCACATGCCCAACCCTCACCCTCAAACTATGACCCTCTTTAAAGGTGATAAATCTACTTAATGCCAGGTACTCTTCAAATTGTTTTGTCCCTCCTAGCCTTCTATACCCCACAGTTAATGCTTTAACCTACTGAGTAAGATGATTAGAAACACAAATAGTGGTGCTGAAGACTAAAATGTTTGTGTATTTTGCTATTTAAGCACAAGACCAAGTGTTTAAAAGAAATCTTGAAACTGGGCATTTATAATCAAATTCACAAGGCTGTCCACTAATGAATAAGCTAAAAGGCACATCTTAAAGATGTTATAGTATGGGGCTGGAAAGATAGATCAGTGGTTAAGAGCACTGACGTGCTTCCAGAAGTCCGGAAGTTCAATTCCCAGCAACCGCATGGTAGCTCATGATCTATCTGTAATGGTATCTGATGCCTTCTTCTGGTGCTCTCCAAAGAGAGCAACAGTGTACTCACACACATAAACTAAATAATTAAATCTTTAAAAAAATGTAGTACATGAAAATTTTATTTTTTGTTTATTTGGGTCCGTCTCTCTCCGAGGTGGGGAGGGTCCAGAAACTCTGTGTAGACCAGGCTTGGCCTTAAACTCACAGGTCTGCTTGCCTCTAAAGTTTTAAAAGGACAGAGACAGGTTTGTTTACATTCATTTATGCCTACTTTGGTGCTCCAAGGACAAGGTTGAAGACTAACATATTTACCATCTTGCCTTTCACCAAAAGAAAAATCAAACCATGACAACTAATATACAGAGAGTAAATAGCCACCCAGATTTCTAAACAGGCTTTATGTGAAAAACTAATAATATACTGGGAGACAAGGAAGTATTTAAGACTAAATCTCTCCATCTTTCTCACTTTATCACCACTTAAATATCAGCATCATTTTGATCTAATAAGTAGCAGGCTTCTGCACAAACTCTTTGCATAAAGAGATTAAAAAAATAAAAACTTAGTTTATCAACTAATATCTGAGCTACAAATTAAATTCAAATATATTGCCAAGGTAGTTATGTTGCTTTAAAAAAGGGGGGAGGGGTGGTTTGGAGAGAAGGCTCAGCGGTTAAGAGCACTGGCTGCTCTTCCAGAGGTCATGAATTCAATTCTCAGCAACCACATGGTAGCTCACAGCCATCTGTAATGGGATTCGATGCCCTCTTCTGGTATGTCTGAAGACAGGTACAGTGTACTCATATAAATAAAATAAATAAATCTTTAAAAAAAAAAAAAAAAAGGAACCCAGGCTATTCCCCTCACCAGAGAAGAATCAATAACACCCTTTCAACCCTGTGGTTCCAAGATGGGTGCTCACAAACTAATGTTATTTATAGATTTCCTATCCATTCCCTTCCTCCTAAAAAGTGAGAGTTCATTATTCGAACAGGCTTTTTGTTTTTGTTGTTTTTGTTGTTGTTTGAGACAGGGTTTCTCTGTGTAACAGTCCTGGCTGTCCTGGACTTGTAGACCAGGCTAGCCCTGCTTAGAATCCACCAGCCTCTGCCTCCTGAGTGCTAGGATTAAAAGTGTAAACCAGCACATCCAGCAACAGTCACAGTTTTAATACTTAATGTATTAGATTATAACTTCCTTATGCAGATATTAAACTTAAGACACATTTATAGGATTATAGGTAGCCAGTTATCTAAAACAACTTCATTGGAAAGTTAAGTATCTACCTTTTGTTATCTCAGGGGTTTTAGGTTGAGGAGAGGCTAGGTAAAAGTAAATACCATTTCACTTTACTGGTGGCACACCGCTCTTTTGATAATGAAAACAAATACAATATCTTGGTAACGTAAATAACTACCAATCAAAAACTAATGTCAACTGATGAAGATGTACAATATCGTTTATCTTGGTAAAAGGACTACCAATCAAAAAACTAAGGTCAAATTTTTAAAGACTTTAAACTCTCTTATAAAATTTTTCAAAATTATCAAACTTTAGCATTTCCATAATATGAAAGCATACAGTATATTAAAACAGATATATAAGCAAATTTGGGAGCACTTAAAATGACTGTGTATATTAGTTGTTTTTCATATCACAGAACTAAACTGTTGTTCTTATTATCAGTAGCAGGCCACCAACACTTTCAATTCTCAGCAAACATAAATTATTTTAAAGCCTGTGTATAAATTTTTAATCTATAAATCTCATCTCAGGACATAGGCCAATTGGTTTTTCATTCCATCTTCAAGACCAATGCACTAACTTTACAGTTGTATTTTAAATTATGCTAAAATCAGCTTTTATAACCTGTCATATAAGTAAATGAAACCAACATCAATAATTTAAAAATAACAACAAGAAATAAAGGCTTCACATACCACAGCTACAATCAGAAAAATTACAGAATGTTATGATATATATCAATTATTTCAATAATTATGTTTAAGGAGAGACATATATTAATAAGCTTTCTTACATGTCTATCCCACCTTTCTATATTCTATATCTAACACTTTCCCCACCCAAGGGAACTATTTGTCTTTCATACAGATTAATTTACCTTTTAATTGGTTAAGAAACTAAATACTTTGGTTTCCAAAGGTATCTTTTAAAGGAGTTTTTTTTTTTTTTTTTGAGTCCAACTCCAGCAGGAAAACCAATCAAGTAATTTAATCTAATTATAACAAAGATAGGAAGCTTTAATGGTGTTTAAGTTAACATACACCATATAAAAGTTTCAATATAGCCTCTTATGGAATGATTTAAGCCTGAAAATAAAGTTTTAATTTCTGTTCTTTCTATAATATAATCTCTAAAAACCTCTTTACTTAAATGGCAGAATAAAATAAGGAAAACACTAAGAACGAGAGAGAAAATGAAGACATCTGTATCTAAATACTTACCTTGATCCTGTCATAGGACCTCTTCCATCCTTGTCATATCCCCCACGCCCTCTACCTCCTCCCTGTGACCCGCCATATCCTCTATTATCTTCTCCATACCTACTCACATCACGACGGTCATCTACAAAAAAAAAAGTTACACACAAAAATATTGTCGCCTTTTTTTTTTTTTTTTTTTTTTTTGGTTATAACAAATGTCTCCCCAGCAATTCTTCTGTCTAGCTCCCACATAGGAATTATGATGTATGTTCCCATACCCAGCAACTATTGTCATATCTGATTAAATGTTTCAAACAATATAATTATAAATGGCTCCTTGAGACACACAGAATGTTCTTCAGGAAAGAAAGAAATACACAAAAATGTAAGCCATCACATAATATTCTGGAATTCAATGTGCTTAAGAATTACATCTATGGGGCTGGAGAGATGGCTCAATAGTTAAGAGCATTGACTGCTCTTCCAGAGATCCTGAGTTTGATTCCCAGCAGCCATATCATGGCTCAAAACCATCTGTAATAGATCCGATGCCCTCTTTTTGTGTCTGAAGACAGTTACTGTGTACTCATAAAATAAATAAATCTTTTTAAGCTAAACTAGAAATCTTAGATTCAAGAACTTTAATAAATTAAAGACAGAATTCTAATTCTATTTCCTTCACCTCAAAGACATTAAATGTAAGCGAAACACAGGTCAAGCCTGCAAAACCACAGCCACTACACACTTTTTTTTTAACCACTACAGATTATTTTTACCCATTCACTCTATTATCAATATGACTAGGAATATAGTTCAATGATGAAGTGTTTACCCAACACATACAAAGATCCTGGGACTCAATTCCTAGCACTACCAAAATAATTTTTTTCAGCAAAAATGTTTCATGATCACTTACTAGGAGCCAAGTCCTATGTACACAACAAAGGCATTAAAAAAATAAAAATAAAAAAACTGGCCCTTGAATCACTGACTTTCATGATGTGGTCTGAGTCTTAAGTATCAGTAATATATATAAACTGCTATGGAACAATTAATGACTGTTTCTTCTTACAAGAGATTAGAAAAGACTAGCATAGGTTAACTTCCCTAAATTAAGTATACCATCACCAAAAAAACCTGACAATAGCACTGTCAATTGCTCAATTTAAGAGACAGCATCAGTTTAAGAGAAATGTAATCAGGAACCAAGTCACCACGCAACCTTCTGATAATATCCAAAAAGTTAAAAAGAAAAATCTAGTAATAGTTTCAATGGCCATGAGAAATCTATTTCTAGTCATGTCAAATTTCTATCACCAAGTAAAATTCTAAGTGTGTTTTAATCCAAACTCAATGAACAATTCTGTGAAGGAATGATGAAAAAGAGGTCATTATCTTACCTTGTGTGTGGTGACTGTAGTTTTCCCTTTGTGAATGGTAAGACTGCTGGTTTTGATTATAGGAATCATGTTGCTGATAATTGGACTGCTCATCATATGAGCCTTGACGCTGATCATAACCTGACTGCTGGTCATAAGAATCTTGCTGACCATAGTCTGACTGGCCATATGAAGGTGCTCTTCCACCTTGACTAAACAGAAATCAAGAACATGAGAACTTACAGAATTATGTTTGCTGAAGCAAGTTAAAGAACACTACTAATATTAGGCTGGAGAGATGGCTCAGGAGTTAAGAGAACAAATCCCAGCACCAACCCGTCAGCTCACAACTGTCTGTAACTCTTAAGATTTAATACTCTCGCACAGACATACACATAGGCAAAACACCAATACACATAAAAATAAAAAAATGAAAAGGAACACTATAAAGCTAAACCTCAGCAGTATTTGCTAGTATTTCTCATGGTAATTATTTGGCTCTTTTATCTATAAAAATTTATCAATGGAATGCCTTCCAAAGACAATTTCACTATCACCTAAAAAGATGCCAAAGGGGAAAACAAGTTGTTACACTGGGGAATAACAATAAAAACAGAAGAACCTTTAGATAATATTAACAAAGTATAGAGCTTAATGCAACAAAGTAATTAATTTTTACTTCTCTGAGGTTAAAAGGAAAACATAGGATAACTACCAAAATACAACGATATGTATGATTCTTCTACAAACATGGGCATTGATGAGTTCTCTTATTATTTATACATATCTATGTCACTTCCTTTCAATATCATGTCTTTATTTTATTCACAGGCGTGATGGCTATTCTTTTGGTACTAGGAAGACATGAATCTCATGACCTTAAAGCCAACCTAAGCTATGAAGACTCTGAGGTCTCAAAAAAGGGAGCTTAGGCAGAACTGTCTCCATTCTTAACAGTCACACCTAATTCTACAGAATACCACAGCAATCTATTCCGACTCCCAACTCAAAAGCACCACAAAACAATAGTATGAAAACTTAACTCTTTACTTTAAAATGATCAAAAGAAGCATTTTTTTTTTTTTTTTTTTTAGTCAGGCAATAGTGGTGTATGCCTTTAATCTCAGCAGAGGGATTAGGAGGCAGAGATCAGTGGATCCCTTAGAGGCCAGCCTGGTTAATAGAGTAAGTTTCAGGACAGCCAGGGCTACACAGAGAAACCCTATCTCTTTGAAAAGCACATTTAAAAAATAAAACAAAACTAAAGACATTTCTCTCTGCTTTACATGTATTTCATGCTACCAAATATATGTATAGCCTCTATAAAAGCATTTTCCTTTGGATTACATGTACTAATTAGGCTTGGTGTTTTTCCTAATGCAACATGGTGTCCAGATATTATTCTCTCTATATACTTTATGCTTTTCAGAACACTTGTGCCTTTAAGACCAATAATATGACCTTATAACTCTTTCCCCAGTGCCATTTAAATTTCACTTAAAGTACTTGTCACTGCAGCCAGAAACCACTGGAGACATTGGTCTGTATTCTTTTAACCTTCTTTATGCCTATAAAATAGAAATTACTTCTAATATTGTTTCACACTGGTGTCTGAAGATCAATTATATAAGGGAATGTGGAATAAGTCCACCAAACAAAGCACAATTTCATTTATAGAGGTTTACACAGTGTTTTAGGCCAGCCATTGCTACAGAGTGAAATAATATTTTAAATAAAAAAGGGGAGAGAGGGCTAGAGAGATAGCTCAGTGTTTAAGAACGCTTGTTTTTGCAGAGGACCCAGAATTAATTCCCAAAATCCAGAAGGTGGCTCACAACCACCTGCAACTCCAGTTCTGGGAGATCCAATGCCTTCTTCTAGCCTCCACCCTCCACCTTAGCCTCTGGGCACCAAGCACATACATGTTACACATATGCACATAATACTCATAAAGTAAAAATGTATTCTTTTTTAAAGGTAATGCAACAAGTAGCTCAAAAGCAAAATGAAGGATTTGGGCACATAGCTCAGCTGTAGAGTACTTACATAGCATACCCAAAGTCCTGGGTTCTACTATCAGCACCACAAAATAATTAAATAGAAATAAAAAAGGCAGACATGCTCAACACAATTTCAATAGTTCACTCTTTCCTTACCCTCCTGATGATTCCGTGTTTTGTTGTCCCTGGTTATTATATGATTGCTGGCCATATGAACTCTGCTTTTGATTCTCATAACTACCATAGGACTGTGAATAACCTAAAAATTAAGTGAGAATACTATTTAGTGAAGGCTCTGATTGTTGACTCTCTAAAATAGTAATTTAACAAACCAGTCCAACCTGATTGATTTTGTCCATAACCGGAGTAACCACCATAGTTTTGTCCATACGAAGAATCAGTCGTTTGCCCATAGCCAGAATAGCTCTGAAATTCAGGTAAATAGTCAAACTTTATTACTTACCAGACAAAATAACAATTTATAAATGTTATTATTTGTTAAATAAAATAAAGACAACTGTTTTTTTTTAAACCTACTTGTGGTGTTTGTCCATAGCCTTGACTGCCTTGATTTCCATAGGAAGAGTAACTGTAAAAGAAAATTATAATACTTGAAAGAAATATGCTTTAAGAAATTTTAAAACTTAAGAACAAAACTTTGCTTTCAACAGAACAGTGTTTCTCTTCATCTGAATTGTTTTTGTGAATACTAGTTCTTGTATTTCCTAAGGTTAAAAAAAATTTTTGGTTGTATTTAATAAATGACTGCTTATATTTAGACAACAATTTTGCCTGTTTCTTAGACTTTAAATTCATGACCAACAACTAGACATATATGAAGTCATTTCCAGAACTGCTGAATGTCAATATCTAAAGTGTTGCTGTGAAAATTTCTCACAAATAATATTTCACCAGAGCTGCTTTGGGATAAATAACAAAATAGAGAAAGGCATTGAACAGTATCATTCCATAGACAGGTTTTTATTTAGTATCAGGTATACAGATGTCTAATACTTAAAGCATATACAGTTGTTTGCACAATATATACAATGTAAACAATATTTATACAAATAACCATTCTAACAACCACATTGTGACCCAGGCCTATAATCCCAGCACTCAGAAGACAGAATTAGGCAGATGTCTATGAGTTTAAGGCTAGCCTGGTCTACATAACAAGTTCCAAGTTCCCAAAGCTACACAGTAAGACCCTGTCTCAAAACCAAAAACACTGAACATTTCTAAGAATGTGTTATTTCCAAAAACTACACGGAGAGGCCCACAGTAATTATCAGAAGGAGAAAAACGATAACTTTTTTTGCTTGTCCTTCAAGACATGGTCTCTCTGTGTACCCTTGGCAATCCTCACTTTGTAAACTAAGAAGGACCCCAACTCAGAGATCCCCTTGAGTAATAAGGTTAAAGGCATATGCTAGCACACCTTCTTTAAAAATATAACTTTTCGATACTAACCAACTAGCTATATCTGAACAGATCAATTTCTTTTTACTACTTGTTTCGATTAAACGTCTTTAACTTCCCAAGTACAATATGGAACAAAGTCCAATTTAAATGCCTCAGTAATAAAAGCATATATATCTAAAGTACCAATATCAAGTGAAATTATATTGTATCAAAACTGGCATGTAGTTTGATAAATGTGTTGTCTGACTGTTACTACCTTCCTAAGATTTAAACATTTTAAATTACATCATGCAAGTACTAACAAGTCAAAAAGAAGAAAAAAACCAAGCAACTCTCTGAATATATGGCTCTTTAATACCCCCCAAAATATCTTCAAAATAAAATCTTTTGGTTTAGAGATAACAAATATTAAAATTCTTCAGCTAATCTTTTTCTTTTTTCTTTCTTTCTTTCTTTCTTTTTTTTTTTTTTTTTTTTTTTGGTTTTTTGAGAAGGTTTCTCTATGTAGCCCTGGCTGTCCTGGAACTCACTCTGTAGACCAGGCTGGCCTCGAACTCAGAAATCCGCCTGCCTCTGCCTCCCAAGTGCTGGGATTACAGGCGTGCGCCACCACCACCCAGCCGCTAATCTTTTTCATAATCCATAATTTTTAAATATACAACCAATAAGTACTTGCCAAGTACCTACTAAGAGGTACTATCTTAAAAGAATAAAATCGCATCGATTTGTTTCTGATATGCTTCTTAATTTGGAGGCTTAATTTTGAGCCTCCAAAAAGAGCTGCAGTGTTAGAAAGTTGTTACTTCTGGTAAGCAAGAACAGCCTACCATGATTTGGATATACCATGATTTGGACATAAAAACAAACTTCACTGTGGGCATACTAGGACCTTAAGAACTGCTAAATACTATACTATAGTGCTTTAAGAAACTCTGCTCTAGCTCTGGATCTTCCCGAGAGTGTTTTCTAGCTCGCTCAAGTTCTACTGGAACTGTAGGGCAACTGACAGAGGATGGCAGGGCTCAGTTGTCCTCACTGTTAAATAAATGTTTTAATTAAAAAACAAAAACAAAACAAAAAGAAAGAAAATCTGCTCTAAGAGCTGGCGAGAAGGCTCAGTGGTTAAGAGCACTCCCTGGTCTACCTTATGTCCTGAGTTTGATTTCCAGCATTCCTATACTAACTCAGAACCATCTCTAACATCAGTCCCAAAAGGATCCAACACATTTTTCATGGGTACTACATGTTCATAACATAGATATAAAGGCAAGTTTAACACTCATACTCATAAAATAAAGCATTTTTAAAAAAAAAAAATCACATTAGTACATTATATATCATCAAAAAAGTAAAATGTTCTTCTAAGAACTTGTCTGATGCTAATTTTAAGGAATTCTGTAGACAGAGGATGGCTCAGGGGTTAAGAGTACTGCCTGCTCTTCCAGAAGTCCTAGGTTCAACTCCCAGCACCTAGATCAGGCAAATCATAACCATCTGTAATTCCAGCTCCAGAAGATCTGACACCTCTGGCCTCCACAGGCACTGGTACTCATGTATACATACATTATTTAAAAATAACAATAATTTTTTTTAATTCTTAAAAGAAAATCTCTTAATTTCTCAAGGAAAAAATCTTTACAGTACCTAGGATTTTTGTCTTTATCTTTAATATGTATTTATTAAACAAACTATTTAAAAAAGGGAAAAAAAGTCAGGCGGTGGTGGCACACGCCTGTAATCCCAGCACTCTGGGAGGCAGAGGCAGGCGGATTTCTGAGTTCGAGGCCAGCCTGGTCTACAGAGTGAGTTCCAGGACAGCCAGGGCTATGCAGAGAAACCCTGTCTCGAAAAAAAAACAAAAACAAAAAAAAGGGGGGAAAAAAGGAAGAAATGTTGCATGACACCTATTTATAAAGGCGAGCTCTAGCCAAGTTATAATTAGTTTCTCCCACCCCCTTTTAAAAAAGGGATAGTCTTTGTATGTAGCCCAGGCTGGTCTCGAATTTGTAACAATCCTACCTCAAGCTCCTAAGTGCCAGATTACAAACCTGAAAACTACATCTAGCTTTATTATCTTAGCATCCAAATAAATAACAAATTTCAGAGAGAAACTGTAGTATCTGCTTTCTTAGTTTTAGTCTTTCATGATATTATGAAAACATATGTATACTTTACCTTTGCTGCTCACCCCCAGACTGACTGTAACTTCCAGAATCTAAAACACATAAAAAGAATTTTAAATTATGCTTTCCCCTAAGACTAACTTTAGTTCACACAAATGAATATACAGCCAGAAACTGTCAAAAAATACATTAAGAAAAACTAGAAGCCAGGACTGGTAGCACACACCTTCAATTCCAGCACTCTGAAGGCAGAGGCAGGCATATTTCTGAGTTCAAGTCCAGCCTAATTTACAGTGAGTTCTAGGCGAGCCAGCAACGCAGTGAGGCCCTGTCTCAAAATAACAAAAAAATAAACACACACTCAAAACAAAAAACTAGAAAATAATCTGTGCATGGGGAAATCAACACAGTATTTTCTTAGAAAACAGTGAACTACGTTTTTAAAGTAACAACATTGTTAAAAACCACTGTTCCTGGGCTGGAGAGATGGCTCAGAGGTTAAGAGCACTGACTGCTCTACTGAAGGTCCTGAGTTCAAATCCCAGCAACCACATGGTGGCTCACAACCATCCATAATGAGATCTGACTCCCTTTTCTGGTGTGTCTGAAGACAGCTACAGTGTACTTACATATAATAATAAATCTTAAAAAAAAAAAAAACTGTTCTACAAGATGTGCTAGTGGTCACAAGAAGGGGAATAAATATCAGTAAAAATTCAACCTTTAAAAACAAAACAAAACAAACAAAAAAATTTAACCAAGTGTGGTAGCTCATGTATTTGGCAAACTGAGGCAAAAGGATTGCCACAAGCTTAAGACCAGCCTAGGATAGGTATATAGACTTCCAGACCAGGCTGGATGAGACTTGCTTCAAAGGAAAATACAACCTACACCCTTCAAAAGTTCAAGCTACATATATGCTATGTTTTTTTATTTTACATTAATAAGAACAAAAAGTATGTTTAAACTAAACAGGGCCAGAAAAGGAAATAACATGCATTCTGACATGATAAATCTACAGAATCACACTCACTTATCTCTACCATATCAACACATACACTGTTCTATATTGGGAGTACTGTAGTTGTCAGCATCAATAAGTCTCCAGACACTTGCTAAGAAAAGCTAATGATTTTACCAAGTTTTCAAGTAATTTGCTAATTAGTGACATTAAAACAGCAATGATATCTGCCTAAATAAACATGTCAAGTAAAAGGAGAAAGGGCAGAAGAAACACTATAAGCTTTTCTCGTAGTTCAAAGTCTAAGTCATAACAAAAATTGCTGAGGAGGCTCTCTCTACCCTTTAGGTTTGTATTCAATGTCAAATGAAAGTTTTAATTTGTTGTAAATAAGATAGATGTTATCTAAAATATTACAAAGCAGGAGTGTCAAACTGATCATATGGCCAAACTTACTAATCCTAACATCTTTACTGATCAAGTCAAGTGAAAATAATAGTGTCCCTTTTCATTCAATTTACATCAAGTTATAACACTACAGGTTGGTTAAGCAGGTGACAGTAAATTTGCCACCATTCTACTGTAAATATCTCCAATCTGACATTTCTTTTAAAAATCCTTAAGATTATTAAATGAGATCTGATAAATTATTTCTATGAAATTAAGGACACAAGGAGACCTGAAATGGGGGAAGACGGTACCTTAAATATGTTACTATTTCTGCAACTGGTAAGAGTTGCACCTACCAGCCAAAGATAATTGGGGGTGGGGGAGAAGACTCTACCTGGACCATAAGGGGAATAGATGTACCTATCAAATAACAAAGGAAAATCACCTGAATCAGAGTCAAAAAGATGGGGAGGGAGGCAAATTTCTGCATTCGAGGCCAGCCTGGTCTACAGAGTGAGTTCCCAGGACAGCCAGGGCTACACAGAGAAACTGACTAGAACCACCCCCCCCCAAAAAAAAAAACCCTGACATTTGAATCTTGTGCCTGGACATGTTCATTATTTAAAGTGTTTCTAAATTACCAAAGTATACCAGTGTACTGGCTCTTCTATGTCAACTTGACACCATCTTGAAAGGGGAGGGCCTAGCCCACTGTGGGTGGTGGTCCCAGATTCTATAAGAAAGCAGGTTGAGCAAGCCATGAGGAACAAGCCAGAAAGTACCACCCATCCATGGCCTTTGCATCCTGCCTCCAAAAGTTGCCTGCCCTGGTTGAGTTCCTGTCATGACTTCCTTCCATGAGGAACAGATATGGAAAAATAAGCCAAATAATTCTTCCCCAAGTTGGTTTTGGTTTTTGTTTTTTTTTTTGGGGGGGGGGTTGTTTTTTTTGTTTTGTTTTGGTTTTTTGTTGTTGTTGTTGTTGTTTTCCGAGACAGGGTTTCTCTGTGTAGCCCTAGCTATCCTGGAACTCACTCTGTACACCAGGCTGGCCTCCAACTCAGAAATCCACCTGCCTCTGCCTCCCAAGTGCTGGGATTACAGGCGTGCGCCACCACCGCCCGGCTCCCCAAGTTGTTTTGGTCGTAGTATTTCAATACAGCAATACCAACCCTAAGACAAGGTGGTGGGGTATTATTGTGACAGGCCTGACTGTGTCTTTCTGGGAGGATAGGAAGGACTTTGGAATTTTAGAGTAGAAAACCCATTGAGTGTTTAGAGCTCAGTAAGCTTTTCTGTAGGAGCTTGAAAAATAATTGTGTTAAGAGCAATGCAGATTATGGAGGCCTGCCTGGCTTGGGAAGTTTCTGGGAAAAGCATAGACTTTTTTTTTTTTTTTTTTTTTTTTTTTTGGAGACAGGGTTTCTCTGTATAGCCCTGGCTGTCCTGGAACTCACTCTGTAGACCAGGCTGGCCTTGAACTCAGAAATCCGCCTGCCTCTGCCTCCCAAGTGTTAGAATTAAATAAAGGCATGCGCCACCACTGCCCGGCTGAGAAGCAAAGACCGGGCCTTTTGTATGAAGAATCTATGGTTCTGGCCAGGTGGGGCTGACCAGTCAGTAGTGACTAACAAGCGACCAGAACCACTAAAGTAAAACCATTGCTTCACTGGGACAACTGATCCTGAGCTAAGAAACTTGGAATGATTAAAAGACCAACTAGGAGGTGGCTCCTGAGTTAGCATACAGAAACTACGTTCTAAAGGTGACTAGGTTATGTTTTTTGTGTTGGCAGCCAAACTTGGTATTGTGTAAGCGTCTCCAGGTGATAAAAATGGTCTTTAAGGAATAACTGAGGCTTTGGCACTATGAGAGGCCACTGGTGAAGCTGAACCTTCAGCAGCAGTTGGAGCCCCAGGAATGAAGGGGTCATGAAAAGAAGCCAAGGCTTGGCACCATGAAAAGAGAACAGGAGAGTATATTGGTGAAGGTGCAGCCTAGTACAGTGAGGCCCCAGAATTTGAAATGCCAGTACCACAGAATGACCAATAAGAACAAGCAGAGCAGCAGCTGTGAAGCAGAGTCAGCTGGAGCCTAGAAGACAAGTTATGTATGTTGCAGAAGGCAGAGCCAGAGAACTGACCCAAGCCTTTTGTAGGAGTCAGGAAGATCATGGGTAAATACCAAAGACACTGGATACTGAGTTATTTCAGTTGGAGTTTGGTTTTGCTGTATTCAGACTATAACTGTGCCTTGGTTCTTTCTCTTGTAGAAAGTAACAGGAGCCCAGTTAAGAGAATAGATTTTTAAAAGATATTTTAGGTTTTAAAAGAGATGTTAGATATTTAAGGATAAAATTTTAACTCTTTGAATTTGTAAAGACTGTGGAACTCTTTTTTTTTTTTTTTTTTTTTTTTTTGGTTTTTTGAGACAGGGTTTCTCCGTGTAGTCCTGGCTGTCCTGGAACTCACTCTGTAGACCAGGCTGGCCTCGAACTCAGAAATCCGCCTGCCTCTGCCTCCCAAGTGCTGGGATTACAGGCGTGCGCCACCACGCCCGGCTAGACTGAGGAACTCTTAAAAGTTTGTAAAATGTTTCATATTGTGATGCTGATGTTTATGTGTGATCTTAGGAATGAACAAGAAAAGGCTGTGGCTTAACAGTTTTGCATGTTAAACTGACAAGGGGTTATTTGTCCTGGATAGTTTTATGTCAACTTGACACAGCTAGAGTCATCGGAAAGAAACCTCTATTTAAAATGCCTCCCTAAAGCCGGGCGGTGGTGGCGCACGCCTGTAATCCCAGCACTTGGGAGGAAGAGGCAGGCGGATTTCTGAGTTCGAGGCCAGCCTGGTCTACAGAGTGAGTTCCAGGACAGCCAGGACTACACGGAGAAACCCTGTCTCAAAAAAAACAAAACAAAACAAAACAAAAAAAAATGCCTCCCTAAGATTCGGCTGTAGGATATTTTCATAATCAGTGATTGATAGAGGAGAGTCCAGCTCATTGTGGACGGTGCCATTCCCTGGGCTGGTGGTCCTGAGTTCTGCAAGAAAGCAGGCTGGGCAAGCCAGTAAACAGCACCCCTTCATAGCCTTTGCATTGGCAATGGCTCCTATGTTCCTGTCCTAACTTTTTCCATGATGAACATTAATGGAAGTGTAAGCAAAACTCTTGCTTTAGTCCTGGAGTTTCATCACGGCAAAGACAACCAAGTGTGTCCAACCTGTGATCCAAACACTGGAATTATAGGCATGAGCCACAAATCCTTACTTATGAACTTCCTTTAATCATACACACTAGCTGCAAGCATACTACTCCATTTCAGGTGATGTTTGCCTTGTTACTCTTTCCATCTGACCTCCAACATATGTTTAATGTCTATTATTGCTGAACAGCATTTATCTAAGTACTTTAACATTATGAACACCTTAAATGGACTGTTTTTGTTTTTACATGTACCAAACATCTTAGAATTTTCTATCTACCATAGTTTTTCTTTTCCTTTTAACTCCTTTCCTATTATCTATTATTTTATTTTATTTTTTAATTTATTTTATTTTATTTTATTTTATTTGGTTTTTTGAGACAGGGTTTCTCTGTATAGCCCTGGCTGTCCTGGAACTCACTCTCTACACCAGGCTGGCCTCGAACTCAGAAATCCGCCTGCCTCTGCCTCCCAAGTGCTGGGATTACAGGCGTGCGCCACCACCGCCCGGCCATCTATTATTTTATTTATCCACAATTTTACTATTTCTTATATATTTCTGTGACCTCATAACTAAATTTTTGCATCTTTCCTGGCAAAATTCAAAATTATCCACCTCCACTAAAACATACTTTACTATCTTAATGTCAACCAAAACCTTTGCCTTTATTTTCCTTGCAATTTTTACTTTTTTTCTACATTAATTCTTTTAGTAAAGAATTCTTTTAGACCAGTATGACTATGTGAGTTTATTTGGTATCAGAGTCATTATTTTCCAACTAAACTCATTATTCTCTTAAAAATTGTTTACCTTTTTATTTTTCACCCATATAAAAGTATGCATGCAAGACAGATGATGATGTAAGATGTGCTGAAGCTGGAGATTCCAGGTAATTGTGGGCTGCAAGATGTGGATGCTGGGGCTGAAGATATGGCTCAGCAGTTAAGAACAGTGACTGCTCTTCTAGAGGTCCCGAGTTCAAATCCCAGCCACATGGTGGCTTACAACCATCTGTAAAGAGATCTGATGCCCTTTTCTGGGGTGTCTGAAGACAGCTCAGTGTATCGATAATAAATAAATCTTTAAATTAAAAAAAAAAAAAAAGAGATGTGGGTGCTGGTAACCAACTCTGGTTTTCTGTGCCAAGAGCCATAGCTCCAGGGCCCCTCCTAAAATTGTTTTCTGTGGGTTATTATTTTATAATTTGTAATTTCATAGACTGCTCAAAATTATTCTTAGGCATGTTTGAACTACTGCTTGATTAAAAACTTCAACTCACTGAGGCTTGGTGAACACCTTTAAGCCCAGCAACCATGAGGCAGGTGTTCTGTGAGTTCCTGGCCATCTAGAGCTAGTGAGCCATGTCTCAAAAATAAGAACAATTTAACTTTTCTAGATTTTATTTTTAAGACAGGAGTTTCCTATGTAGCTCATGCTGGTTTAAAACCAGAGTTCTTCCCAACTCAGCTCACTGGGCACTGGTGACAGGTGTATACAACCATACCCACCAAAATTTTAGTTTCTTCTCTACCCTTCTAAGTTGAGTTTTGTAAGACAAACTGTAACTACATCTAGAAGTCTGCTAAGTTTGCTATTTCACTTTCCACTTTTGGAAATTTTATCTGGGGGAGGGGAAGGATAAATCTACTATCTGGTACCTATATAGTGAAGACAGACTGCCTAAGGTTGTCATGACTTTCACTGGTACACCATGATATTCACACGCCCACATGCTAATACAATTTTTGAAAATTATATTTTGGTTTTTTTTTTTTTTCCAAATCTGTGTGGCCTTCCACATAATATATTGGTCTTAAAGTTGAATCTTTTTTTTTTTTTAGGTTTTTAATCTTCAACCCAAGAACATTTTCTCTAATCCTGTTTGTCATTTGACTCACTGACAGCTGTTCCTAGTTCAATATTTACCTAGAACTCACCTTTTGAATGGTTTGGATTCTCTCAGATTCTTTGTGATCTATGTTGCAAGAATTCCTCCATAAGTTTTTCATTTATTTTCAACCAGGAACCCAAAGACATTAACTAGCAGAAGTTTTTAAACTTCCTGGTTACTGCAGGCACTAAGACTTGTACCCTTTGTTCATCCCTTCACTGATAGTCCTTCAAATCTATAATCAATTTGTAAAACCAAGACTTTCAAGGGTTCCAGTTTTCATTATCTGGCTAACAGTTCAAGGATTCATCACCTGTCCTTAGATAATAAAACAACTATGCAAGACCTATACTCTATAGATTAACTGCCAAAATAGCTCTGTGCAGACCACACTGGCTTTGACATTTTTACCATGGGTCTTATGGCCTTCCCTAATTTTTGTCTCTCTCTCTTTTTTTTTTTTTTTTTTTTTTGAGGTGTCTATAGAAGATTTGATCTGTTCTAATTGCCAAAATGAGAAATAACTTGATTTATTTTATATATAACTAACATTTGTGATTTTAATTAAAAAGGTTTGGTAATTTACTTTTGCAAATAACATTTGAACATCAGACTGACAATAAATTTGACTTACTAACTAAGTGCTATGCATATATCTTTTTCCCCTGATGCAGAGATAAAACGTTTTTGTGCTCCAAATGCTTGTATTTTAATATGTTTGCAAGTCTGCCACAGCAAACATCTAAATAAGTTGTTAATTAAATTTCTAAGTGTAGTCTGGAACATTTAAAGGATGTAGCTTATTAATGATACTAGTTGCTTACAGGGGGAATTTATTCTGTTAAGTTTATTAATTTAAACACACATTAAACAAGTCACTTATACAAAAGTCAAGGTATTTCATACACATCACAAAACATGTTAAATTGTATTTAACAGTAAGAAAAAATTCTAACTTAACCTCTAAATTTAAATCTTTCATTGAAAGTACCCAGTCCTATAAAAAAGTCATTGTCATCTATGAATAATTACAATAAGAAAACCAACAGTTTGGACCAAGTGCAGCAAGCTTGTTAACTCCACTCAGGAAGCTGTTAAAGAATGATGAATTCAAGGACACACTGGAAGACCCTGTCCAAGCAATCCCAGTTTTTACTGAGCACTGCTTACACTGAATCTTGGTAATTCCTACAAGAGGATAGAATCTTAACTTTTTAAGTCATGGTTAACCTGCATATACCCTTCCTAAAGGATGCATCTGTACATCCTTTTCTGGACCTTTACCTGGAAAATTATGCCAATTTCTCCTTTGGAACAAATAATCCCTTGTTTGAACAAGAATTAAACAGAATTTAAAAAGTGCTAACTTCACTGCAGCTTAGTTTTTTCCATCATACAGGTACCCTACCCAAAAGGATAAGATTTCTAGCTCCTTAGTATCAATGCTAATCTAAGGGAAGATCATTTTCTGCCCGTCTTTCTAGCTCATTTGGAATCTTCTCCAATTGCTGCTGCTTTGGTCATACACACTCTTCCTGTTGGACTGGGGAAAGCTTTAGAAAGGGCTTGCTAATTAATAAAAGTGCAAACCTTCCAGGCATACTGGTTTGTACCTTTAGTCCCAGCACTTGGGCGGCAGGGGTTAGGTGAATCTGTGAGTTTGAGGCCAGCCTGGAGTTCCAGTTGCGCCAAGGATACCTAATGCGATCCTTTCGCCGATAAATAGGTGAAAAACTACCAAAGGCATTATGTCATCTCAGCCATATGGCTTTAGGCACGGTTTTCCTCAGAAGAACAAACTCGTTCTGGGTCTGTCTTTGCCATCTGTAAACGTAGCCCAAATAAAGGACCTTGTGATCACCTGGAACTGATAGAATTAAGAGGGCTTTTAAGTTCCGATTTAACAGGACCCAAACTGCCTGTCCTGGAGGGGGAAAGCAAAAGCCTCACTTCCACACACCAATGGCTTCTATAAATATTAATTTGAGGAAGACGCTGTCCTTGGTTTCTAAGTCTTAAGGGAAACGCCACGAAGCCCTAAAAGTGCTCGTCAGTAACTGTCCAGGCTTATTTTTAAGTTCAGGAGATTAACAGGTGGAGGAGGGAGTACAAAGGTGAAGCCGAATAAACAAACCCCCTCAGCCCCAATGGTTACAGCAGAGGGAATGACCGTCCGCGCGACTTCGTGTAAGGCAACGTGCTTCAAAAAGGGCTTCCAGTGCGTAAGACTCCCACCTGATGAATGGGTGAGTCAGGAAGGCCCAGCTCCACTTCTCGGATGGGGAAACAGAGGAACGAGGCGGCGAGACGACCGGCCGGAGGCCTCGCTGAGAGATCTGAGGCGGAGCGGAGGACCCGAAGCCCCAGTCCTCAGGCTGATGCTCAGATCTCGGCTCCCCCCGCCCTTACGGTGGCGTAGACGGGCCTCCGCCCCCCAATTCACGCACACCCTCCCCGGGGAGCTGCTCGTCTCCCCAGGTTCCAAGGGCAGGATCAAAAAGAGCTCCAGAGCGCTCCCGCCGTGATTTGTAGCCAGGGAGCGTTGGGAGCGTGCGTGCCTCCGGTCCAACATGGCGGCGACGCGGCCGCCCCCCCACCCGAGCCTCCCTCAGGCCGGAGACGTTCCCTCGCGGCCCTCCGGTGGGCGGGAAGACGGCCCGAACCCGCCGGACCCCTTCTCGCCGCTGCCGCTGCTCGCTGACGGAGTCACCTACCCGACATGACTAACAGCCGCGGCGCGGAGCCCCCCACGGCCCGCGGAGAACAAGGAAAACGAAAAGCCAGGCGGCGCGGCTGCCGGAGCTGCTCTGAGGGCAGCGCGGCGGGCTGAGGCCGATTGCGGGGCCTCGGCAGCCAATCAGCGCGCGGCGGACGAAACCACCGCGCCGAAGCCGTAGGGGTGTTCCGCCGCCGCTCCAGTCCGCTGAGCCTTAGCGGCCTCCCGGAACCCCCCTCCGCGACCGTACCATTATTGAGAGGGAATTGAGAGAGGAAAGTACCAAAGCCCTCGCGGGGCTAGGGGGAGGAAACCCGGCCAGCTCGCTCCGCCCCATTTACAACCCTAGTTCCAGTTTTATTGGGTCTGGTAGAATTTGAAGCTATGAAGCCAAAGAGCAGGCGCCCCTTTTATAAATAAGAACTTATTGCCTGGAAAAGTGGTTTCTTCCTCTAAAATCGGGAATGGTGTGGTCGTCCTCGCTCTAGCTCTTGCCGCAGAACTTGAACCACTTGGGGGCGTTCCGAGTCTGGGCAGCGAGCTGAACGAAAGTCGTGACGAGCGCGGTACCTGATCACCTCTGGGCTTGTTATAACCGCCTTGCCCAGTAAAAGTCAAGGTGAGACCAGAGCAAAAATGTGACTTCAGTCTAAATCACGCGCATAAACTGGCTCCTGGAATAAGGCGACGCGGGAAGCGATCTTTCTTAGTCTTCTATAATAACATCAAACTCTTACATTGTCGGCATCTTACATCATCTCTTTTAATTCGCACAACAGACTGATGAAATAGTTCCCCCGGGTTGCGGATACAGCCGAATAGCCCGAGGCTAATAAAGGGCAAAGGTGGAATTTTGAAGCCTGGTAACCGGATCCTATTGCCGAGGAGTTTACCGTAAAGCTAAACAGTAAGCTCAGTTGGGAAAAGGGCTTAGAAAACTCGCAAGGACAAGGACTTTTCCCCCAAGTGAGTGACACCTGAACCAAGGCCTGGGTGATGAGTCAATCAAGTTGAAGTGGGGAAAAGATCTGTCCAGACTAGTTGTTGAACAAGTAATTTGATATGTTTGGAGTGTAGTCTCCAGGGGAGGAAAGTAGAACTTGCCAGAAAAGTAGGAGGCTACCTAGCTGAGGCCTCCTGATTTGAACTTTGTCCTGAAGGCGTTGGATCCACCCACTAGAGAACTTCGGAAGGGGGAGATTAGGTGCGCATTTTCCAACTGCAGAATGAAGAACAGGTTGGAGATGCGAGGTGCCTAAGAGTGGGTGAGAGGAGAACCACTGAGAATTTTGCTCAGTGATCCAAGCCTTGGCTAACATGCTTTGAGTTCCTGGGTTCAATTCCCAGCACTGATAATTTTTTAAACCAATCTAGGTAGCACACCCCTAATAATCCCGACACTTAGGAAGCAGAATCAGGAGGACCTCTGAATTTGAGGCCATACATAGTGAGTTCCAGGACACACAGAACTGCAAAGAGCCTTTTTTTTTCTCTCTCTCTCAAAACAAAATAAAAAATTTTAAGCAGGGAGATCACTTGAGTGGCTGACACAATAATGCTGGTGAGAGAGATCATAGTCCACTGGACTCCTAAAGTGCAGAAATCACAGACACTTAGGATGCCATAAAAGCCTGTGCAAGGAATGGCCAGATAGAGGTATCGTGCACTGTGCTAGGGACCAGGAGGAGAAGGTTGGAATGAAGCAAAGAAAGGGGTAAGTTTAAAATCGATACCTTCAGGTCAGAAAAGGGCATGAGGTCATTTCTCCTCATTGTGTCCTCAACAGTATAGACAGGGGATTCTAGAAACCTTTAGATGGGTCCAAAAGACAAGGCTAAAGAAATAAAAGTTCTTTCATTACTGTGAGCCATAGAACCTTAGCATCTGTATCGAGGAAAGCAACCTAGAGAAGAGCGTATATAATAATAAAAGTAGAGAATCAGGTTACAGGAGGAAGACCTTCTGGGTTCTAAGTTTGTTTTTGTTTTTTAAAAAAAGAAATACAGAGTAGTGCTCATTTTTGACTGTGTAAGTTTATATATATCATTATTCATCTAGTTTCCCTTTCCTAAGATCTACTCTGTGTGTAAACCTGGGAAGTCCCAGAGATAAAGAAACCCAGCCTGCTGGCCTCCAGAAACTGCAGTCACGGCTGGGGAGTGGTGGCGCACGCCTTTAATCCCAGCACTTGGGAGGCAGAGGCAGGCAAATTTCTGAGTTCAAGGCCAACCTGGTCTACAGAGTGAGTTCCAGAACAGCCAGGGCTACACAGAGAAACCCTGTTTTGAAAAACCAAAAAAAAAAAAAAAAAAAAAAAAAAAAAGCCTGCAGTCACATAATATAAAGCATGGTGCAGACCTGCGGTCCCTACTAGACTTGAATGTTCTAGGGGCGGAAGGTTAAACTGAGCTACGAAGAAAGAACAGGAACAGGAACAAGGCCAGCAGCGGTGACAGCACCCACGTGGGTTGTCAGTGGAGTTCAGGGATGAGGGATGATTCAGACATGGAGATTCTTGTATAGAATCCCAACCAATGGGAGGCTGAGGCAGGAGGATCCTGAGTTTGAGGACAGCTTGGATGACAAAATCCTTGGAGAGAAGGGGGAGGGGGCAGGCTACTTCCTGAAAGGCCTTGTGTGTTTTATGGAGAATTTTGAACACTAAAACTTTTTAAATGGGAACTTCTGGGCCAGCGAAGTGTCTCATCAGGTAGTCAGTTACTGTCAAACCTGAAAACCTAAGTTCTATCCTTGGGGCCTGCACGGAAGAAGAAAACTGACTCTTGCACGTTATCATCTGACCTCCACATGTATAAATAAATAAAATAAACAAGAAAGGTGGGACCTTCTGAGGAAGTTAATTTAGGAATGACAATTAGTTTTCTGTATTCATTATCTCTAATTTTCTAGGCACGCTTGTGAAATAAGGGTCTATATTTTGTAGATGATAACCCCGAAACTCAGAGAGGTGAACACTTTGTTGTTGTTGTTTTGTTTTGTTTTGTTTTGAGACAGGGTTTCTCTGTGTAGCCCTGGCTGTCCTGGAACTCAGAAATCCACCTGCCTCTGCCTCCCAAGTGCTGGGACTAAAGGCGTGTGCCACCACCGCCCGGCAGAGGTGAACACTTTTATCTAGGACACACAGCCAAGTAGGGATAGAAGCAGTGCTCTTCCCAGCCTTTGAACAAGGTCAGTGACCTATGCACAGCGTCCCTGACCTCCAAACCTGAAACTCCTCCCATGTCTATACTGTTCCGGGTCATTCTCCACCACAAAAGGTAGAGCCACAGTGCCTCCTGCCTCCCGTGCCTTTGCCTCATCGGTGAATCCAGGGAGCCATGATGATCTATCTCTGCAGCAAGCTTTCATCTTCACCCTCTTATGCCTGGTGCTGCCTTCTTCTGCTCCTGTGATGCCCATCACCTGGCCCTAGTCTACACACCGAGAGAAGAGAGCAGGAACATTTGTTTAAAAGATGTATGTATGTGTGTATGTATGTATGTATGTGAGTACACTGTCGATATCTTCAGACACTCCAGAAGAGGGCATCAGATCCCTTTACAGATGGTTGTGAGCCACCATGTGGTCAGGACCTCTGGAAGAGCAGTCAGTGCTCTTAACTACTGAGCCATCTCTCCAGCCCGAGAGCAGGAACATTTAACTCAGCAGCTTTAGCTGAATGCTTCTGGGCCAGTTTGTCTCAGATGCATTTTCCATGACCTCACAGGAGGATCTTGCCTCTGTAAATGGTGTTGTTTCCATTCAGAAATCACTCCTTACCCCACCCCAACCCATAGGGGTGAGTGTTGGGTTGACTTTGCCCAGTTAGCTCTTAGGCCCTGGGGTTTTTTGTTTGTTTGGTTGGTTGGTTGGGTGGGTGGGTGGGTGGGTGGGTGGGTGGTTTGTTGTTGTTTTGGGTTTTTTTGTTTGTTTGGTTGGTTTGGTTTTTCGAGACAGGGTTTCTCTGTATGGCCCTGGCTGTCCTGGAACTTACTCTGTACACCAGGGTGGCCTTGAACTCAGAAATCCGCCTGCCTCTGCCTCCCAAGTACTGGGATTAAAGGTGTGCGCCCCCACTGCCCAGCTAGGCCCTAGGTTTTAATCCTCAGCCATGCAAAAATTATTTTAAGTTAAAAGTTGTTTAATTACTGCCACTGGAATTGGTAAGTTAGGGGCTGGAGAGAAAAGCATGAGAATCAGAGTAAAGATCCCCATCACCCATGCCAGTGCTTGGTGATCCTAATAGCCTGTCTGGAGTCCCAGCACTTGGTGGGGTAAGGGGATCCCCAGGGCGAGCTGGCTAGCTAGACTAGTCAGGTGAGCTCTGGGTTCAGAGAGAGAACCTGCTTCCGTAAATGAAGTAGAGAGCAATGGAAGAAGACATCTGACTTAAACAAACTCTGGCCTCCTTGTGTAGCATTTTCTCAGGGATTGAAGCATTCTACCTGCAGAGAAAGTTCTTAAGACAGGAAGTAAATAATTCCAAACTTCAGGAAGTCCCTGAAGCGGAACAGATTCACCAGTCCTTTCTTCCCTAAGAGTATATGAGCAATGAAGACTCCTGAGAGTTGGTCTCAGACAAACCCAGCTGCCATGAAAAGGCTCTAACAAACTGATCCACCAGGAAAAGACACACACCAGCCTGTTGAGCTGCCTACAGGCTGTGCAGTGTGTGCCAGGTTTCCAGTTTTTGTGAGCTGCCACACATGTTAGAGTAGGCTTTGGTGATGCAGCTGTCTTTGAGTCATTTCTCTATTCCTATTAGTCATAACCCCACCTCAATATTCCTGTAAGTAATTCCAATAGAATTCATTGGTTCACCAAGTTGGACTTTGGTGTATCCATGCATTGGTGTGTACTTGCTTTCTAGGGTGAGTCGATGTCTATGTTGTGTCTTCCCAGGAAAAGTCTGTCACACAATACCTCCACATATACACATGCACCTGCATATACATACTTAAATACATGTACCACACATGTACACACAAACAAAAAGCCCAGAGTTTGTCAGAGGGAAACCTGATAGGAAATCAGGAGAAAAGAAACACAAGAAGAAATGGAAGTCATTCCCAGGGGAGTGAGGAGAGCTTCAGGCTCCACTGGTGACCTGGGCTCTAGCACTTGCCTCCTGAAGGTGGGCAGTGTTCAGAGCCCTGATCCCTGGCTCCGTAAACGACCCCTTCCCTCTGTCCTTCTGACTCATGTCTGGTATAACCTCATTACATGGACAATTTGTGAGTTGCCTTCACTGCCGGGTCAGCTCCCCAACTCTTCCACCACTGATGCAAACCTTGCAAGGACATTGTAAGGACTAGATTTAAGCAGAATGAGAAAAGAAGCTCTACTCAAAGAGAGCTGTTTAAGGTGTGACCTGTTCCACCAGGATCTCTCTGGATGCTGTTTTGAAAATACAGTGAACTACAGGACTCACAAGGAGATGTCAAGCAAAGTAATTGCTCAAAGTACGGTCAAGCCCAGGCCACAGTAAGATCCTGTGGCTTTCAAGGCTTTCCAATTTTTTTAGTTTGTTATGTGAATATGTGGCATATTTCTCTCTGAATCTACAGCGCCCAGCCCAATACTAAAAAGTCGTCATTAAAATATTAAGCATATTTATTCTTATTTGATGTGTATTGGGTATTTTGCCTACATGTATGCATGTGCACCACAAAGATGCTTGATGTCTGTAGAGGTGAGAAGAGGGCATTGGATCCCCTGGGCCTGGGGAGTTAGAGGTGATTGGGAGCTGAGAACTGAAACCAGGTCCTGTGGAAGTGCAACAAGTACTCTTAACCACTAACCCATCCATCAAACCCCAACAGTATGTCATATGTATGTATGTATGTGTGTGTATATATATATATATATATATATACACACACACATATATATGTGTATATATGTATATATACACACATATAGATGGGGGGGAACCCTGTGTGTAATGAATGCATAAATAAGAATTCCACCACACAGAAATGACCTGCCTTTCTGGCTTGTGTACAACTCCTCAAACTTGAAGAGCTTATCTAGAACTGTCCTTTGTCTCCCACGGGGTACAAGTGAGTGTCTCGTGAGTGTTTGTTGAAAGCATGGCAGCTGCTCTGTGCCAAGAGCCACAGGCGGCGCGAAGCCATTGTCAGCACTCCACCCTCTCCAAGGGAGACGTTCCTGGGGCCCAGTTCCTCTGGCCTTCCTAGAGAGCAGACCTCCCAGCTGCAGCAAGAGATTCCTTATAAATGACCAGGCTTACCCAGTCCTCCCACCATGGCAGGCGCTTCCTGTTTGGGGTGGAAAGGAACCAGACACTTTCCTGTTAGCAGGTCTCTTAAGCAAAGCAGCAGATGCTGAGCAAGTCACAGCCCTGTCTTGCCGGCCAGATGCCTGGCGGGCAGACAGCCTTTATGTGGAAGGGAAGTGGGGCACGGTGCCAGATTGGCCCAGGTTTTATTGTGTTCCTCAAACGTCCTCAGGGTACTGGTGTGAGTAAAAAACAAACCAATAAGAGGCTGGTGGTTTTGTTAAGCTGTGGGGATGAGGATGAGGCAGAGGGGTTGCTAGTCGCTGAGGCCTGCTTAGTGTGTGAGTACCGTGATGGTTCTGCAGTATGTCCTCTGGAATACGAACCAGCCCAGGTGTGGAAACTACGCAGTACCTGAATGAACGCTTGTGTCCGTGCAGGTTACTAAATATCTTCTCACTTCTCATCAGCTGTCAGGGGCACGGGAAAAAAAAAAAGACAAGAATTCTCTTTGTCCTACTAGAGAAACAGCAGACCAACAGAGTTGGTCACACAAGCTGAAAAGGCCAAGATTCAAACCTAGATCTGTCTCATTCCAAATGTCTTGCTTTTCCAGATCAGAGAGAGATGGAGACAGAGGCAGAGAGCCAAGAGAATCCAGGCACTTGTGAAGGTGTCCCAAGCTGAGAAGGCCACGCCCACCATGCTGGAGTGGGGTGACTTCCCTCTGTGATAGGCAGAGGTGATTGCTAGAAAGTGGGGAACTGCATCACTAAAAGCTCAGAGTTCACTGCCGGAGAGATGTTGATTCTCTCCACTAAAGCCCTCACCACCCCCGGGCAAGCCTCTCCAGCTCACTCCAGCCCCTCTCCTGTCCTTATTCCTCAGATTTTCCCTATTCTTAGGTTTCCTTGAGGCTGGTCCTCCTGTGAATGCCATTCTTAGGAGCCCAGAATTTTTCCTGAGAGAATCTACTTTGTGTGAATCTACTTTGTGTTCTTTATACTTCCTGGGAAGGAGGAAAGGGCAAAGACAAAGCTGTTGTTCCTGGTATTGTACAGAGAGAAACTGAGGCCTAGCGGGTCCTTGTTCCAGTTTATACATCTTGCCTGATTCAGGGACCTGCTGTGACCTTCTGCCAGAACAGCCACTCCCCTTGGCGTACAGCATGCCCAGGCCTGGCACAGGTTCTAGAGTCCGGTCCACTCTAAGGAGCTAAGCCAAACCCCAAGTTCTGCGGGAGGAAGGGAGGGGAGGCAGCTGTCTTTGAAGAGGACATGTGATGAGTGCTGCCAGGTCAGTCAGGAACCACTCAGCAAAGATGGGGTAGGAAGGAAGCCGAAACGAGACCATTGGAAAACTCGGAGGTGATTTCCTCTTGGACACTGGTATTTAGTATTAGTGTTTTGTTAAGACTGCAGTAAAGCTCAGGAATCTGAAGGTTTCTGGAAGGGGGAAGGGAGTGTTCTGGAGACTGGACCCAGGGCTTTATGCCTGCTGGGAAAACAGTCAACCAGTGGAATATAGCCCATCCCAAATCAGAATTTTTAGTAAGTGCTTCTGTGAAGGACCTTAGAACCGCACTTTATGCATTTCACTTGATGTATGATAGTTCGTTGTTCTAGAACCCTGCCTCCATCACTAGAACTGTGACACTGAGCAAATGATGGAATCTCCAAGCCTCAGATGGCTCATCTTAAAAAAAAAAAAAAAAAAAAAAAAAAGAATGCAGAGGATTGTAGCTTTCTCATAAGGGTATCTCAGGGTCTTCCTATGTAGCCCTGGCTGACCTGGAACTGGCTCTGTGGACCAACCTGCTCTTGAACTCACAGAGGCTGCTTGCTTCAGCCTCCCAAGTGCTGGAATTAAAGGCTTGTGCCACCACACCTGGCTCCCCCACCCCTTAAAGATCTATTTTAGGGCTGGAGAGATGGCTCCACAGTTAAAAGCACTAGTTTCTCTTGCAGAGGACTGGGTTTGGTTCCTAGCACCTACGTGGCAGCTGACAACTGTCTGTAATTCCAGTTCTGGGTGATCTAATGTTCTTCTGCCATCCCAAGGACATTGCACACACATGGTACACACGCACACATACATATATGCATGCATGCATATATACACATACAATGTTTAAGGTAAATCTTTATTTTAAAATATTTAATTTTTAGTTGCGTGTGTACAGGTGTGAGTGTGTGCCCTTGGATGCTAATGCCCTCAGAGATCAGAAGAGTGCATCAGATCTCCTGGGGCTTCGGTTACAGGCAGGGGTGAGCCATCCAGTGTGAGTGCTAGAAGTTGGACTACTGGCTGTGGCAAGAGCAACCAGTGCTCTGAACCACTGAACCATCATGGGTTTGGGGGATTAGTTGTTTGTTTGTTTGTTTAGTTGGTTGGTTGGTTGGTTGGTTTTTGCCCTAATAGCATAACTGAGGAGTCAAGGTAAAGTGGAACAAGGTAGCTCCTAAACTCAGCAGTGGTGCTAGTGTGAAAGGTCCCTGGATGGGATTAACTGGGGATTCATAGAAATCCACACCTGCATTCTTCCAGACACTTGGTTATCTAGAGACCCACAGCTCCCTCTCCCCCTTCCTTATCAGTGTAACTGAAATGGACTCTCTGGGATGTGCCAGAGAAGATGGAGAGACTCTAACTGGAGAAAGAATCGGCAAACCCAGACTGGACTTCAGCTTGGAGTCTCCTCTCAGATAGGAATCCCTTACTGACACTTGCCCAAAGCTCCCTGAGCCTGTTAGAATCCACCCACTAGCCAAGGCTACCTGCCATATGCCGTGGTCGCACCCATAACTCTCAGACATACCCTACAGTTGCCAGTTAAATTATAAGATGCCCAGCTGAACTTTCTCTCAGTTGATCACTTTTAGTATGCCTGTCCCACACACCACATGGCATCCACCTGTGTTGGACAACTGTTGATGTGATACTGAAGCGTAGCTGAGGACTGTACTTTTATTTGCTGTCTCTAGTAATTCCCTCCCACTCTCCTTCAGAATCTCATCTATGGGCCACCAAAGCTTGTCCACGTTTTGTTTTGTTCCTACTGAGAATTTACATTGTAGCCATGTAGGTAGACTGAAAGCTCTCAGAGGACAAGGCTCAAGCCCCAGAATCGCTTCTGAGGAGGCTCCCCTGCTGCATCGTCAAGCACACCCATCTCCAGCTCTGCCCCCGCTGCCCCCTGGCACAGGGATTGTCTGCCCAAGGGAAGGGTGGCTTTTTCTCATTAGTCTTTCGGAGGAGTGCTTGCCTCTGACCAGTCTCCCCAGAGATGGGTGCCCCCTCTTCATTGGTTAGTTGAAAGGTATGGGGCAAGCGGGTGCTGTTTCCAATTAGTGTCGCAGGGAACGCCCGTTTATAAGATGGAGATGTGTAGGCACAAAATTTTTTTTCCAATTCCTCTCCCCCAGTAGCGTCTTTCAAATAGCACAAGACTTTGAGAGCAGTTGAGACCCTGAGCCTCGGGGTTATAATACTGCATTACTCCTTTGTTTAGCATTTAATAGAGTCCAGATTATTTTTACAACCCTCATCCGATCCCACAAAGATGAGGTCCGAGTGTCCTGGGACCATTTGCATTTTACATATGAGTGGACTGACACAGCACCCTGCGCTCACTCTCAAAGACAGACACTTTTGCTCAGTATGTGGGTAGCAAAGACTGTCAGAGAAATCTTTCCACTCCATTCTTACACACTGTATAGGCTCTACAGAGTCTTTTGCTATGTATGCTTTCATGTTCATGCTACTCTGGGAATTAAATGCCAGCTACTCTCCCACTGATGAAGAAAGCGACATTTGAAGTAGATGATCCTTTTCCACGGGAGGCACCACTGCGCCCTGCCGTTTGTGTTCTGGCTGATACCAGGCACCATGCATGCTTACTAATGTACAGGCATGATCCCATTGACTCTTCCCCAAACCCCAAGATCTATGTATGTATTAAACCCATTTCCCTGTGATAAGAGGTTCAGAAAAGGTGACAAGATCACACAGCCTGCTGGTGGCTGGGGCACGACTAGGAGCATTTCCAAAGAAGCCCATCTCAAACTCAAGCCCCAGCTCCCGGACCCCAGCCAGTCCTGGCTTCTCTTCCCACAGTCAAGTGCCTCGCCCCTCACCTAACTGAAATAGACCTGGAATAGGCCCTCTTTACCAAAATCCTGGATAACTGAAGGACTAGGAGTCCTATCCTCCCGCGCCCTTTTGGAGAAACTAGGACCAAGCACAGAGTTGCAGCCAGAACAGCTACACCGCCGGCGGAAGAGACTCGGGCTGGCAGCCGGGCTGGTGGGTGGGGCGGCGGCCGGCACTCCCGCCCCTCCCCGCCCCTTTGGTCCTACGGCTGACTGACCCGCAGGCAGGCATCGCGGTTGCAGGACTACCTCGGGCGGCGGTGCAGCCAGGCACTAGAGAGCCTGGGGACTTGGTGGGTCCGCCCGCGGGCCGCGACGAACTGTCATCCGTGGGAGTCCGGCACAGCTGACCGCCACCGCCCAAACACGCTGCGATGGTGGCTGGCGTGAGCCTCCTGCTGCGCGCCCTGCCGCTGCTGCTGTGGGGCTGCCAGGACGTCCAGCCCACCCAGCACGGACACCCGGAGCTGCGCCAGGAGGCAGAGGTACGGGGTGTGCCGGGCAGAGAGGGGGACATCACCCGCGGTGCCCTCTGAACGACCAGCTGTGTCCCTTTCCCCTGACACAGACCACAAAGCTGTGTCCCTTTCCTCTGACAGCTTACAAAGAAAGAGACGGGACAGGGTTACTCCCTAAGCCAGAGCTGTTTGGACCACAGAGGCCTGCAAGGGTCAGGACACAGCTATCATACCGGACAGGCAGGCTAGACCCGGGAGAGAACCCCACCTTCACCGCTAAGCTGAAGTGACTAGCTGCTCACCCATCAAATGTCCCCACACCTTGGGTGTAGTGCAGAGGGGACTCCTGACTGACTAGAGTGACTGCTTACTGAAAGCAAGCAAGCCTTTTAAACTGCTCAAAACTAATTTGATCTGTCACATGGGGACCGTCTGCAGAGGTGAGTATTAGGGAGCTTTAAATAGTGTTTTTGGACCAATAGAAAGGGAGAAGAGACAGAGGTAAACCTCAAAAGATGTCTCATTTCACTTTTCTCAGTTCTGTTTGGCGCCGGTAGCATTGTGAAACCTTTCTGAGGTGAAGTGGGATTGGTGTAAGGGGTCTGTTTTCCACTTTGTGATTGTACTAGCGACAATTTCACGCGCACACACACACACACACACACGCACACGTGCACGCACACAAGAAGCATCTATTTCTTACCTCAAGACTAGGACCTAGGTCTCCACTATTTTAAGAAGAGGTGGGAATCTGCTTTCAACATTTGAGTCCTGCTTCTGTGCACAGACTCGCTCCCCTGCCCGGCTTCTTCCGTTTTCACTAGCTCCCATCACTGCTGGGGAATATCTGGAAACGACCTTGTTTTAACAGGTAATGTCTCTCTTGACTCATTCAGCTCTCCCCTTTGCAACAGAGGAGGCAGCTCTCCCCTTTCACATAGAAGGATTCGATTCGCTTGTCTCTCTGGATTTACTCTTAAGCATCAAGAGTCATAAGGTCCCAGGAGAAGGCTTCTGCCTACAAAGCCAAGTTTTGCTATGAGTCCCACCCCTCCTCCCCTTAGGCAATCCCTGGCAGAGGAACAGAGACAGTATCTCTGCTGCCCCTGCCTGTGGTGGCCCCAGATGGCGAGAATTTCATCTTGGGGTATGCTTGGGAAACTTAATATGTAGCAGATTGAGTCCCTGTCGATCTGTTTAACATAAATTTGGGGAAGGGGATTTTAAGCTCTGGGCATAAAAAAAAATGTTCTAAAAGTATGCATGCTCTGGAAATGTATAGTGTGCATCTCTGTGTCTGTGCAAGAACAGAGTTGTGTGTGAGAGTCTGTGTTTCTGTGCATGGTTAAAATGTCTATCGCTTACATGGGCTTCCAGACCTGCATGTACACCAGGGTAAGTCACTTAACCAGTAGGTACCCATAATGCCTGTTTCACAAGACTGATGTGTGGTTTCACTGGAATTGTGTATCTTAAACACTCAGCCCAGTACTTGGTACAGAGGAAGAAATCTGTACAAAGAAGTTGTTCTCAATGTTGTTGATGTTAGAATTATCTGTATTGTTATCTTAGAGCACCAAGCTTTGGATTCGGAGCTCCTGGCCAGGAGTCCGGCTCTCCAACAACAACACAGAACAAAGCTCGTGAGACAATGCTTGTCAGCATTGACCCGCGGGCAGCAGAGGGCTGTGGCTTCTGATAGTGTTGCAGTAGCCATGGCTATGACAAATTATGTCTCATAAAAAATCAGGCACCATGACACACACCTGTGATCCCAGCATATGTGAGGTCTAAGCAGGAGGATCAGAAATCCAAGGTCATAGTGAATTTGGGGCCAGCCTGGGATACATAAAGTCCTGTGTTAAAAAACTGAAACCAAACCAAACCAAAAAAACAGAACTGCCCTTTAAGATACGGTGAAATAAAGCAGTGCTTATTAAGTTCACAGATACTATAGAGCAAATTTTCAGATAAGGCACACCAGGATAGCTTCTCCCCAACTCTAAAATATCTAGGGACATTGTCTCACACCCTGGCTTTCATCTGGAGTACTGGGTCACTGAGGGAAACACAGTCCTCACAGATGGGAGCTCTGAGGGTGAACCCACCACATCCCCAGTTCTTGACTTGGACACAGGTTCGTGACTGCAGTGCAGGGAGGTAGAGTAAAGGCGGAGCCCTGAGGCCTGCTGACCTGAGGTGGCCAAATCTAGAGTTTGGAGCCGTTGACGCGGTAAAGTGGCTAGAGTGCTCAGAGCAGTGTCACCAGGGACACTGTGTGTCACCAGGAAGGGAACTAAGCTCACGGGAGTGTGTGTGTGTGTTGGGGGGGGGGCGGTGCTGTAAGTCTGTATGGGGTTCACTGTAGACCTTGGCCTGAGGACCTCCCTGGCATGTGCAAGGGAGACAGTGCGGGGGCTTACCAGAGAACAACTGGTATATGACTGGAGACAGATTTGGAAACCGAGCAGTTCTGGAAGATGTTAGAGATCCAGCCTGGACAAAACAGACAAAAGCTGAATTCCCCAGGCATCCATGCGAGGCTGCAGTGATACCATGTGTGAGTGTTGAAGATGGTCTAGTGAGAACAAAGCCTAGAAATGGGGGACATGGGATGCATTGTCCCTGACCGGAATTTCCTAAAAGTCAACTGACTAAATAACCCAGTACACTGGACTCTGTAATACAGCATGCAAGATGTCTGACAATAGAACAAGAAACGAGGAGGGGGGGGCAGGGTAGGAAAGGAAATTATGCTGTCATTGCTGTCATTACTGACTTGGAAGTGTCTGGTGTGAAGTAGAAAACGGAATGTGTCAAGTGGGAAGTGTTATATCAGTGTAATAGTAACTGTAAGTAGACTAAAATAGGTTTAAGGATGTACAGAGACCGGTTAAGGAAGTAATACATACGCCCAGAAGCAAACCAAGCCTCGCAAAGATCCGCCTCTACATATTTACATATTCTGAACATTCTGTATAAATGAAGCCATATAAAATGTGGTGGGATGGGAATTGAGTGCTTTTTTAATTTCATTTATGTACTTATTTTAAGAAAAAGTCTCACTCTGTAGCTCCAGGCTGCCTTCAGATTCACTATGAAGCTCAGCCCGGCTTCAGACTTGCGGGGACCCTTCTGCCTTAGTCTCCCCAATGCTGGAACCACAGGCAGAAACCAGGATTCCCTGCCTAAAAGGTGGTATCTGTGGAGAGTTGGAGAGTTTGAACATTTCTTTTTTTGTTTTGTTTTGTTTTGTTTTTCGAGACAGGGTTTCTCTGTGTAGCCCTGGCTGTCCTGGAACTCACTCTGTAGACCAGGCTGGCTCAAACTCAGAAATCCACCTACCTCTGCTTCTCAAGTGCTGGGATTAAAGGCATGCGCCACCACTGCCCAGCCGAGTTTGAAGATTTCTAACCCAATAAAAAGTAGAACAAAGCCAGCCATGGTGGCACACACATTTAATCCCAGCATTTAAGAGGCAGAGACAGGCAGATCTCTGAGTTCATGGGTAGTCTGGTCTACTGAGTGAGTCCAGGGCAGCCAGGACTACACAGAGAAACTATGTCTCACAAACCCAAACCCAAAACAAAACAAAGAGCAGAATAAATATACATTAAAAACAGCAACCAATGGCCTCATGGTGGCATATAACTTATTCCCAGCCCTCAAGAGGCAGAGGCATACTTTTCTCTGCGAGTTCGAGGCTACATAGCAAGTTCCAGGACTGCCGAAGCTACAAGAGACCTCTCAAAAAAGTCTCAAAAGATTAAATAAATAAATAAATAAATAAATAAATAAATAAGCCCAGCTAGGGTTTTAAGCAGTGGTAAAATGCTTGTCTAGCATGTGGGAGGCCCTAAGTTTTAGCTCCAGCACAGACACACCAGGCTGGTATTGAGATCGTTCAGCAGGTAAAGGCACTTGCTGCCCAAGCCTGTCAGCCTGACTACCTCAGTTAAACCCCCAGAATCCCCACTGGAAGGAAACAACTGTAGAAAGTTGTTTTCTGACCTCCACACATGCATGCTGTGGTGTGCGCGCGCGCGCACACACACACACACACATTCACAAATAATACATTAAAAAAAAAACAAATACGGTTGTAGAAGACTTGAGCAGCAGTGTCAACTGTTCAGTTGACCTAATTGGTATTGATGAACAAATATGCCATGCACCTCTCCACCCCTCTAGAATCCCGGAATATTCTTTTCAAGTGCAAGTGAATTATTTACTAAGATAGCCGTACCCTGGGTTATAAAGTAAGTCCAAATACATTTCTAAGCAGGAATATTGCAGGTTATGCCTTCTGACTAAAACAAACCTAAATCAGGCATCAGTATATACAACAGAGCTGTGAATGTTTAGAAATTAAACAATACACTTCTCAATTACCCACAAGTCAGTGGGCTCACGAGAAAAATTGGATGACACTTTACACAGCAACATTTAGAGATATAGCTAAAGCAATATTCATCAAGTGAAGTTTAAAGCTTTAAATGTCTACAGTGTGCAAGAAAAAAAAATTGGGGGGGGGGGCGGGGATGGGGGGTGGAGGTGGGGGGGTAGGGGGTGGAGGCAGTGAGACTGGATCTTTTAATGTAGCCCTGGATATCCTGGACCTTGCTCTGTAGACCAGGCTGGTCATGAACTCACAGAGATCTACCTGTGTCTGCCTCTTGAATGCTGGGATTAAAGGCGTACAACTCCATGCCCAGGCTAAGAAGAAGGATCTTAGATCAATGGTCTAGACTTACATTCTAGAGAAGCTAGGAAAGGGACAGGGGTGTAGAAGGGAAGAAAGGACAAAGTAGGCTGTGTGTCATGGGCTAATTCCATCACTTTTCTGCTGCAGTAAAATCTGGAGGTAAAATGTTTGATGTCTAAGAGTCTCTCCAGCTAAAATGTTTGGCTTTAGTGTGTGTCTATGCCCATCTCTCTCTCTCTCTCTCTCTCTCTCTCTCTCTCTCTCTCTCTCTCTCTCGGTGTGTGTGTGTGTGTGTGTGTGTACAAGCACCTGCCTGTGCAGCCATATCTGTGTCTATAGTTTTTGTTTAACTTGGAGGTTTTGTCTCATTGTTATTGAGACAGGGTCTTGCTTTGTCGCCCAGGCTGGCCTGGAGCCTGTGGTCTTCCTGCTTTAGCCTCCCCAGTCCTGGGATTATAGGTCATGTCCACCTGACTGTGTCTGTCATATCTGTTCCTGTGTCCAGTGTGTCTGTGTCTGTGTTTCCCTGTGTGCACACAGAGCGATTAAGTTAAGGGCTTTCCAGAGTGGGCTTTGCCTGGGAAGAGATTTACTGCTTTCAAAACGCTATGAACAAGTTCATTGTTGTCCAGTTAGGAAAACTAGAGCTACGCACAATACTCCTAAGTAGGAAGGGCCCCCAGCGCTGAGTTGCAAGACTGAGTTAATGAATGACATCACCACCCTGGCCCCCATTCCCAGCTAGGTTCTGTCCTATGTGGGGGCGACAAACTCTCCCAAGAGATCTATATACCCTTAGCTTTGTTTGGATCTTTTTACAACAACCAGACTAAGTGGTCCCATGACTTGCCCTCTACACAGTGACCTCCCCATATCTGCACAGCAACTCCCAGTGTGCGGTACAAGAAGCCGGACTGTTTATTTCTCCAGAGACTTTCTTAGGCTTCTGTAGAGCATTGACGCCAAGATGTAGTGTCTTTCTCATACCCCAGAGCCATTCATTTGACTTTTGTGAGTCAGAAACTAGAAGTCTGGGCGTGGAAGCCATTCCCAGGAGCTTGGCTTAGTGACTCATGAATAAGGGTAAATAGAAATGCAAGAAGAGGTCCCAAGGACCACAGAGGACCACAAGTCTGTGGAAAAGCATTTACCAGCTCAGCCTAAGAACAAAACGATCCTAAAAGCTGTGGAAAGGAAGCAGGACCCCAGTGAGGAGAGTCTGTTGAGTGTCTCCTTAAACGCAGTCATGACTAGGGCATTATCTGCAAACCTAGGAGGGACCAAGTCTACATAAAAGGCAATTCTGCATTAGAAAAAGGGTCAGTCCAACCCTTTGGGGGCTTAGGCAAGAGGATCTATAGTTCAAGGCCTGGGTAGTTACAGAGTCAGACACCTGGGCAGAACCTTGTGAATGGCAGGACTGGGTCAAGGAGAGGAGTCAGTCAGAAGGGCGACTCCACCCCAGCCCCACAAGGCCAGGAGTCAGGGAAGCAGAGCATTCTTGAAACAGACATTGGTGGTTTTGAAGAACACAGTCCAGTACTGTTGGGAACCTGTGGCTCGTCAAATGATCTGTTAGGGTGTGCACAGAAGATTGTCCATCTGACAACAATGGAGTCCACTGTCCAAGCAGCTTCTGCCGGCCCCACTTCCTGCAGAAGAAAACCCCAGCTTCACCTCTAGTATATCTGAGAGCCATTCCCCGGGTCCAGGTTGGGAGAGCTGCTAACCCCATGCCTCCACACCCCAACATAAAAGCTGTGGGATCGCTGATGAAGATGTCAACAAAACCCCTGGGCTAGTTCTCAGGGGTCTGGATTCAACTTTTGGTTAGAGTTCCTCATTAGGTAGAGTCACTTCAATGTGACACCTGCTCCCCTGACTGTCCTTTAAGACAGGAGCAAGCTCACCTGTGCTTGCTATCTTCCTGCAAGGTGTCTACAAGGTTCAAAGGAGGCTTAACATCTAGAAAGTGCCACAGATTTGAAGGACTGCTTGCACTCCTGGTCACCAGAGACCCTCTTTATATAGATCAAGACAGGACACCAGCTGCTGTTCCTTACATTTGAATTTGGCTAGCAGCTAGAGGTACACTTGAGGGATAAGTGGAACCCACCATGTGCCTGTGTGGAAATAAAAACCATGAAGTAGAATATGGCCTGGAGCCCAGTGTGGCAGTCCACATCTGTGGTCCCAGCACTCAGGAGTTAGAGACCGGAAGATTGCTGCAAGTTCCAGGCCAACCAGCACCTCGAGAAACAGATGCCCCCCCCCAAAAAAAAGGAAAAAGAGGAAGGACATGACAAGAGAAAGAACAGGAAGAAAGGAAGATGGCCTAGCACACTGGCCCTGCTTTTTGCATGAATCTGTCATTTTGCAATTTTTTCAATGCTGTGTGTATGTGTGTACGTGCGTGCGTGCACATGTGTATGGGTGCATGTGCTTTCATGTCTGTACATGTGTGTGCATGTCCCCATGTGTGTGTGCACACATGTGTTCGTGCCATTGTGATACTATGCACCTGTGGAGGTCACAGGATAGCCTGCAGGAGTCGATTCTCTCTCTCCACTGCTTGGGTCCTGGGATCAGACTCAGGTTGTCAGGTTCAGTGGTGAGTGTCTACCGGCTGGGACATCTTGCCAGCCTCTTTGCTTTATTTTTGCTTCAGAAACTGATGCAGAGAATGTTTAAGAGGCTGATGACTAGAGTGCCCTGGCAAAGTCCCTTCTGCCAATAAAGCCCCGTGACCACAGAAGTTAAAATATCGTTCTTAGCGGGATGACTTCCTGGAGCTATCCCCAGGGCATCTCACTCAAATTTGTGGTGAGGGCAGTCAGGCAGTGGTCTGCCAGCTGATGTCCACTGGGGCAGGGTGGCTAAGCAGTTCTGTCAGAGTGTGCACACTGGTCATTTATCTGCAGTGACAGCTAGGGCTGGGCGAGATCTAAGGCTCTAATCCAGGCCCGCATTTATAAGAGGAACCTGAGGTCCAGAGAAAGCAGGACTGAGGACACAGCAGCAGCAGGGACTCACCGACCCTCAGTCCAGTGACTCAGTTCTTGCCTCTGCCTCATTATCCTGCTCAGAAGTTCCCCCTCCAAACAGTCTGAGCTAGACACACACCCTTTCTTGACAAGTAGGGACCCATACTGGAGATCCTCTAGAGAGGCAGTCCCACCCAGCCTGTGAGCATGCTCATTTTACCCAGGCAGCTCTGCCACTCCCAGGGACATTCAGAAATGACTCCCCAGGAAAGTGGCACCACACTTACATAAGATGGGCCAGGCATGTTGGCACAAGTTTTTAGGCTCAAACAGGGTGAATCACCTAAAGGGCAAGGCCCTCAGCTTCCTTTCCCTTCAGCTCCAGCCTTGGCCTCCCTAGGAGAGAGACAGGCAAGCAGATACCAGGGAAGAGAGACAGACAGTTGCTTGTACTTCAAGGTAGGGAGGAGCTGCCTGGCACCCCCTTCTGAACATGGGGGAAGGGATAACCGTGGATAGAGCTCAGAGTCCCTAAGACACACAAGCCAAGCCTCAGAAAATGGAAGCCAGATCCTCCCACCCCCGTGGGCCTCCTGAGAGATCCTTAGATCCAGGGTTCCCCTCCAGCCAGGACAAGGCTCTTCATCCAACTTCCTGTCCTGATTGTGGTTGTAGCCATGGCTTTGGGAGGCCCAGCCCCCGCCCAGGCAGCCCCTGATTTGTCCAGCACATTGGAAAGCTTACCAGAGCCGGGCGGTGGTAGCCCATGCCTTTAATCCCAGCACTTGGGAGAAAGAGGCAGGCAGATTTCTGAGTTCGAGGCCAGCCTGGTCTACAGAGTGAGTTCCAGGACAGCCAGGACTACACAGAGAAACCCTGTCTCCGAAAACAAAACAAAACAAAAGAAAAAACAAACAAAAAACAAAAAACAAAAACAAACAAACAACAAAAAAAGAAAGCTTACTGGATAAAATGAAGGAGTTTGGAGTTTGGGAACACGTTGTTGGAAGACAAGGCCCAGGCAGTCATTAAACATATCAAACAGAAAGAAATGATGACCAAGACCTGGACCTGATTTTCAGAGACATTCAGCAAAATGAAGGAGAAATTAAAAACCACGTTTGCCTGAGCACCTGGCGGGCCACCTCACAGCAGCAAGGACATCCACGTGAAGTGCCAGCTCCCTCCTCTTCACACTCCAATAAAAAGCCTGTAGAGAAAAAAAAAGAAAGAACGAACAAAAATGGAAGCCAGGGGGAGAGTTTCCAACCCCGAAGGGACAAGAATGAGGCCTAGTGCTCATCCACCAGTCTGGGTCTTCTGAGAGCCTTTCGTTCCCCATTGTCAAGCAGTTACCTACCCATCCTACTGCCTCTTTCTCCCACGTAAAGCTGGAAATTTCACTACTCTTGGCAGAGAGACTGAGGTACAGAAGAAAAGCAAAGAGGCTTAGGACAGTTCCAGGAGCAGAAGTCTGCCTGCTTATCTCCTCTCTGCTCTACTAACAGTAGCAGGGGCCCCTTCCTGTATGTCATTTTAAATGTCTAAATATGTGTTGTTATGCATAAGCACGAACGCCCATAAATCTAGACGATCTCCATTATAATATTTGAGTGCTGTTATGGAAATAGAAAATGTCAAATTCTTAAAATGCCTTTTCCTCATTCTCTGGTGCCTCGGCTTGGCTGGTGTCCTGGGCGTGTGTTCTTTCTCCTTAATGGGAATTCAGCTCTGCAAAGCCACTGCAGAGGCCAGCATTTCCCGCTCTAGCGACCCCTGAACCTGCCTCTGCCCCAGCTTGTTGCCAGAGTACCAAGCAATGCAGCCCAGCCAGGAAACAGGGGCCCCACCACGCACCTACCCCCCACCCCCCACCCCCCACCCCGCCCCAGAATTTCAGCCAACTCCCTGATAAAGTCTGGGCGGGTTTGTGGGGAGAGAAACAAGGGTGTGCCAGCCGGGCTGACCTGTGGCCTGGTCTCCTGAAAGTCACTGGTCCAGCTAAAGGGCTTCCTGGAAAATTCCTCTTTCCAGCCACATCAAAGGAAAGGGCAGGGGCAAGGAGGAAAGGCTGAGCCCGGCTGCAGCAGCGAGGCAAGCGCGAGTAGCAAACCCTGAACAGAGCGCAGAGATACAGGTGGGCTGCGTTCCAAGCCGAGCGTTAATTTTCCCTGCTGAAGAGAACTAGCGAAATCAGCCCTTGCCGGGCATTTACAGTGTGCGTGGCACTCTGCCAGATGTGCATGGCTTTCTTTATTATGGTTATTTTTTTAAGATAGCATCTTACCGTGTGGCTTTGAACTCACTATGCCAACCAAGCTGATCTTGAGCCAAAGACCCTCTGGCTTCACCTTCCTGAGTCCTGTGATCACAGGCATGCACTACCACACTCTGTGCATGTTGTCTGTAGTCCCGAGGAGCCTGTGCGGCTCAGCTTATGTTCACATTGTAGGAAAACAAAACGAAAAAGAACACAGACTAAAGCTCAAAGCAATAATGTCCTGTGACCTAGTAGAGTCAAGGTTAGAAACGTTCTTTATCTTCAAGTCTGGCGAGCAATGCATGATCTCACTGACTGAGACCCTAGGACTCCTTTACTCCAATACGCGTCTGGAAATAATGTACATTACAGAGGGAAAGAAGAAAACAGGAGTTCTGAGACACTAATAAACAAACCACCAGAGAAACAGCAAGGCCGGGTCAGGAAGCGGTCTGATGTCCAGAAGGATGCTCCTTATGGAAAGTGTCTGACGGAAGTCCGACAGTTGAGGTTACTAACCATGGATGGGAATATTTCGCTTGCTTTGTTTTGTTGGTTTTTTTTTTAATTATTTTTTATTTTATTTATTATTTCTTTATCATCTTGGTTTTTTTCGAGACAGGATTTCTCTGTATAGCCCTGGCTGGCCTCAAACTCAGACACCTGCCTGCCTCTGCCTCTCTAGGTCTGGGATTAAAGGTGTGTGCCAGCACCTGGTTTGTTTTGGTTTTGTTTTTGGTTTTTTGGTTTTTTGAAACAGGGTTTCTCTGTGTGGTCCTGGCTGTCCTGGAACTCACTCTGTAGACCAGGCTGGCCTCAAACTCAGAAATCCGCCTGCCTCTGCCTCCCAAGTGCTGGGATTACAGGCGTGCGCCACCACGCCCGGCTGTTGTTTTGGTTTTTAAAATATACTTTTCTTTTGTGTGTATGCACATGCCTGTTCACCACATGCCTGCAGGAGCCCACAGAGGTCAGAAGAGGGTGGCAGGTCCCCTGGAACTAGAGGTATAGGTGTTTGTGGACCACCATGTGGGCACTGGGAACAGAACCTGGGGCCTCTGCGAGAGCAATACATCCTCTTAGGGCTGAGCCGTCTCTCCAGCCCCTGCCGTGTTTGTCGGGACAGAGTCAAACTTGCTATGTATCTGAGGCTTCTTCCCTCGCTTCCCACCTGCTGGGCTCGAGGGGCCACGCCGAGATGGAAAATACAAGACGGATGCATGTAAGTGAAATCCGTACAGGGGAGGCCTGCCGGTCCTTTGAGAGTCTGGCCTCTCTTCCAGCTGTGTGTGTGACCTGAGGCAGCAGCTGTGGCTGGAATTACTTGGAGTTGATAAAAAATAGCAAAGAAAGGTGAGAGTCAGAGAAGGAGGGAATGGAAAAGCATTTCTATAAAGATAAGCCAACAAAGAAGACATTGGGCTGGTCATGTTGGCACACTCCTTTAGTCCCAGCACCCAGGAGGCAGAGACAGCCAGATCTGTGTGAGTTCAAGGCCAGCCTGGTCTACTTAAGTTCTAGGTCAGTCAGAGCTTCATAGTGAGGCCCTGCCTCAGAGTCTAGCAGCCAAAGGGCTGCGTCTACTCAGTTGGTAGAATGCTGGCTTAGCATGAACGGCGGCCTGCATTCAGTCCCCGAGCCATGAAGATCAGCCACAGTGGTGTGTGTCTGTAATCCCAGCACTCGGGAGAGGGAGGTGGGAAATGAGGCCATTTATCTTCATTCAAGGTCATTCTTGCCTACACAGGGAGCTCAGGACCAGCCTGAGGTAAATGAAAGGAAGGGAGGAAATGAGAATGAGGAGGGAGAAGGGACTTTTTTCTATATCCAAGGTGTGGTTTATGGGGCTTTATCAGTGCTCTGGCAACCAGGGTGCCACGTGCACCAGCTCCCCAGAGGCTAGCTCTGGTGATGGGTGAGGTGATGAGTCACCCTCTTCTCCCAACTGGCACCAAGAACGTGGTCACTGAGAGACGATCTTCCATGTATGTGAGGGCATGCAGGCATTAGAAAGCCGCGGTTGGAGGGGGGACCATGGGACATTCTCTAATTGTTTGCTTCCCCAGAGGTTCTCAAAGGAGAAGTTGCAGATTTCTAATTCAAAATATACTTCTCTAGGTCATATTTTTATATCAGGTAAAAAGTTGGTATAAGCAAGCATGTTTAACGTCAAAGGGCTCTAGCATCCTTGCCCTTTGGAAGGAGAGAATTAAAAAGAAGCTGAAATCAGGTGGGATAACTTTGTACAAGACCAAGCAGGGCAGAGTCAGGACCCGATCAGCTCCGAGAGTGCTTAGATGTTTCAAAATAAATGCAATGCACATGGATGCTGGATATGCGCATAATGCAATGCTGGATATGTGCATAGCAGGCACTCCAGCTTCTCAGTGTGGGCTGCCATCCTGTGACAGAAGCCACGCTAAGTGTGACCAGTTCTCATAAAAGAATAAGTTCTTAAGCCGGGCGGTGGTGGCGCACGCCTGTAATCCCAGCACTCTGGGAGGCAGAGGCAAGCAGATTTCTGAGTTTGAGGACAGCCTGGTCTACAGAGTGAGTTCCAGGACAGCCAGGGCTATACAGAGAAACCCTGTCTCGAAGAAAACCAAATCCCCCCCCGAAAAAAAAAAAAAAGAATAAGTTCTTAACAACTGTTCTGTAGCTGAGAAACAAGTAGCTTAGAGAAGTAACCTGAAAGTTTGAATTCAAGCCCAGACCAGGCTGCCTCCGAAGCCCATCCCTGTTCAGCACGCCCTACTGGATTCCCAACAATGCCAGGAGATTCTACAAAAGCTGGATGTTACAGGTTGAGTGGTTTGCCTTCGACCCTCCAGCTAGTCGACCATGGCCTTTCTCCGCTGTCGTTTCCAAATGTTCTCGGGACAGGGAAGGGAAACTGGTGTGGACGTGTGTGCCTCGGCCCCTTGTACAAGAGGAGACAAGAATGCTGCATGGTGAGAAGAGCTGATGGTTCTCTCTCCCGCAGGCGTTCCTGGAGAAGTATGGATACCTCAGCGAGCAGGGCGCCAAAGCGCCAGCCTCCACTCAGTTCAGTCACGCCATCAGGTATGGCGGAGGGACGTGAGGGGGTGCGAGATGCAAGCTCCCTCAGACGCTCCTCTGCAGTCCTTTCAATCCCTCCTGGCAGAGAGTTCCAGTGGGTATCCCAGCTGCCCATCAGCGGCGTGCTGGACCGGGCTACACTGCGCCAGATGACACTCCCGCGATGTGGGGTTGCAGATACCGACAGCCACGCAACTTGGACACAGAGGATCAGTGCCCTGCTTGCTGGACACCGGGCCAAAAAGAGACGCAAGAAACGCTTTGTAAAGCCAGGTGAGTGCATTGAATTTCAACTAGTGTCCGGGAGAGCCTATGACCAAAAGAGTAGCTGAGCTGAGACAGAACTCTGGGAGAAGCCTCTCTGTCCTAGGGGCAGATTATTTGACTCATGAACACAGAAATTTAACTCTAAATTATATCTGCACCGATGAATTTTCATTGAACATATATTCTCCAGATTAAACCCCATCAAGCCCACTCAATTCTCTGATCAGTTCCCTGTGCAGGGCAGTTAAGCTGTTGTCAGTAGCTTTTTCTTACATCTTGTTGCCGTTATCTCCAGAAGAGTCTATTCTCTTTCATAAAACTTACGAACCAAGATGTGCTCCACTGAATTTTACGTTGCTCATAGCATTAAAAAAAAAAACAGTTTTATTTAGGTGGAATTAACACAGCATGCAGTTCACCCATTTAAAGTATCCAGCTCAATGGGGCTTAGTGTATTTGTAGAATTGTCCAGCCATTACCACAAGCTAATCCCTCCTTCCGGAACGTTTTCGTATCCTCTGAAGAAATGCCCAGCCCATTAGCAGTTCGCTCCCCATTGTGCCCTGCTGCCAGCCCTGGCCACCACTAATCTGCTTTCCCTCCCTCCCCGGGGATCCGCCTATTTTGAACATTTCGTCACAGCGCATTGTGTACTCCGCCCAGTTTCTCCTGTTGGAAGATGTCCTTGTCTTCTCTTTCCCTCTCTTCTCCCTTCGTGCTGCTTCCTTGTCGAGGGAGATTTGAACCCAGAGCCATGAGCGATGCCTCTGGCCTACGTCACAGCCCTTCTCTCCTCTTCTTCTTTGCTTCCCTCCTCCTCTCCCTCCTCTCCTCTTCCCTCTCCCTCCTCCTCTCCCTCCTCTCCTTTTCCTTCTCCCTCCTCCTCCTCTCCCTCATCTCCTTTTCCCTCCCCCTCCTCCTTCTCTCTCTTCCTCTTTTTCCTTCTCTTCCTCCTTCCCAGCTCCCAATCAAATATTCCAGGGTCAAATGCTACCCATTTAAGATTTATGAAGATTTGCTTTTTCTGTCTATTTTCCACAAATAATAAGTTTCACCATGTGGAATTTTAGTATCATGGTTGCTTTGACTGAATCCGTTTTTCTTTGGATCAATTTTTGCAGCTTTCAAGGTCGCTCACGAGATGAGGTTTTTCCCGTCAGGTGTTTAAGTATAATTGATTTTCCTGTGCACACTTTGGACCGGGCCCACTTTAACTGTGCTGTTTTCACCTGCTACGCTCACTGTACACAGAATATCTTTTCATGTCTCAGCTAATGTAGAAGGAGATTGTGGGCAGCTGTTGGGTGGCTGTTTCCAAGCATGTGGTAGTCCATTGCTGGTACATCTGCATGTCCATCCACCTCGGCTGCCCTGTTCTGAAAGACCCGTAGTCATCCACAGTCAGCTCTGGGGTGGTGGCACTGCGGTAAAGATGGCCTTGGTGTCAGCATGGTGTACATACTATTGTGCCTCATCCTTGGGCAATAGAATGAAAGAAAGAAGTAAAACACAGGGAGGCACAAGCTCACGGCAGGCCAGAGCAGAGGGACACTGGAGGCTTGGGGCTCAGATATCAGTTGTCATGACCAAGTCAGGCCAGTCAGTTCTGATCCCTCCTCCTCCCTCACACAAGGGTTGCAAAGGAGAGCCTCCCCAGACTACTAAGTGCTAGATAGCCTGTGGGCATGCCCAGAAATCCTTGAGCCTGAGTTCTGGGGATACTTCTTTCTGGCTGCATCTTCTGTCCTCCCTCCCCCCACCCCACCCCCACCCCCAGCCCCCCACCCCCCGCCAAGGTAGGATCTAACTGAGTGCAGCTAGCAGTTTGGAATTGACAGAGAAATGCAGGGCGCCTAGTTAAATTTGAACTCAGAAGAAAAATAAGGATTTATTTTCACGTTCAAATTTTCCTGGGCATGCTGGATTCATACTTGCTGCTGCATCTGGACCCTTGGGCCAAGCACCTCTCCTCTCTGCGTACACACTCGGGGCTGGTTTCTAGTCGGTTGGGAAGTTTGCCTTTCCTTCTCAGAGTTGGTGGGTGGAGGATGGGGTGGTACATTGGACTTGGAAAAGGAAATCAGAGCAAGTGTGCGGTTCCTAAGCCCTCACCACATTCTAGGCGGTCTCCTGATGCCATTCCAAAACGCAAGCCTTATCAACACCACTGTACAGAGGGGGAAACTGAGGCTTGGAGAGATTTCCCCCAATTCCTGTGAACTTGCATGTACAGGACTACAGTTTCAGCCTATAACCGGTCTAATCAGTTGCCTGCTGGGACTCCCGCTCTCTTTCCCACCCCAAACGTCTAGCTTTCTCACACACACCCCACCCCCCACACCCCAACCCCGGCCTCCTTAGCTCTGCTGTTCCCTAGTCCCTTTGGGACCCTGAAGAGAGAGGGCCTAGCAGGCAATACCACATGCTGAGGGCCCCGGGGTTATCATGAAAAGCAGCTGTGCCCTGGCAGGACTTGCGAACAGGGCCTCAAACAGGCAGCATCTCCCGGGGGCCAAGGTCAAAGCCTAGTGCTGCCCCTACCCGCACAGGCAGTTCCTTCCTTCCTGGTCCCTCCCGAGGAAAGCGAAGAAAGCGCTCTTTCCCCTCCTCCCCCAATTCCTGTTCCTATTCATTCTCCCGCCCCTCCTCCACCCTACTTCACAGAGGATTTTTTTTTCTTTCTAGAGACCTATCGCCTTCACTGGCCATTAAAAGAACTACCACCCTCCCTCTTTCCTGCTTGGGGGAGGGGGGGGATGAACGCAGAAGGAGTCACCTGGTACCCTTTGCTAGAGGGTTAAAAGTTTGGTTTGGTCATGGTGGTCTGAAGAGTCTGAAAATCACAGCAGGGTGTAAGAGGGCCGAGTGCAGCCACTCTGTGCCCCGGGAGGACTGAGAGAAAGCGGCAGAGTGTCCTCAGTAAAGAATGAACTTGTCTGGGGGTACACCTCGGGACCCCCAACCTCACCTCCACCTTCCCTGTCTCCCTCCCTCAAAATAATTCCCTCTTCACTCCCTAAGGACTGGTCACTGGCTGAGAGGCAGTAGTTGGGTGGCTGCCAGGCCAAACAAGCTCAGGGAGAAGCATTGCCTTGAATAGAGTGGGGCGCACCTCCGCCCCCCCCCACTTCCATGGGTAGAGAGGGCCAGAAGGAACCTCCCTTCCATCTGGGGAAAGCCCAGCCCTTGCTAAGCTTTGAGCAGACCAAGTGATGTTTAGGCAGATTTATAGGCCTGGCATCTCTGCAGAGAGGACTGCTTGCTCATCTGTGTGGTACGGTAAGGAGTCCTGGGCCAGGGAGAGGGTACGGGGAGGGGGGGGTGTTCTGCTCAGTTCCTCTCTTGTTCTGCAGCTGTGGGCAGGAGCCTTCCCCTGGGGTCACAGGCATCAAAGTCTGGCCCCCAGGAATCTTGCCAGAAAGCTATGAGGCTTCCATTTGGGATTTCAGACTCTGAGGTCCAGGGCCCAGAGGCCATCCCTGACAAACCCAGAAGCCAGACTTTCTGGCTTCTCTGCTCCTGGCTGTACAGCAAACGCCAATGTCCAATGCAATGAGTGACCTGGGGCTGCGGCCGAGGCCAGAGTCCCAGCCCTCGGGGAGGAGCCCAGGTTTGGGCCAAAGGGAAAGCAACTGAAGAACTTAAGAGATGGAAAACTTACTTTGGGCCTGTGACAAAACACACCCTTTGTTCTTATTTGTCTTCAACTCCCGAGCTCTCCAGAGTCCCCCAGGAAGCCGGGAGGAGGTCAAGAGGTTAAGGAAAGAACTCAAATATTATATGGGTGTTTTGGTGGTTGGCCAGCTGCAGGCCCTGTGTTCTGGCAAGTCCAAGAGTGGAGTCTCTGGGAGGTGGCGGGAGACTGTGAGGGTGGATGGAACGCAGGAGGCAGGCGCAGCTGTGACCTCAGTGACCTCCACTGTCTCTCCATCCGGACCTGAGGAGGGGCCTCAGAGTGATTGTCAGTCAGCAAGAGGCCTGTAGCTTCCCGGGACTCAGCCTAGGCTGTGGAAAAGAATAAGCCCAGGGGTTCAGACTGATCCTTGAAGGGGGTCTTTTCCTGGAAGAAGCTACATCTCTAACAGCAGACTCTCCAGGGGAAGGGTAGTCTGCCCAGGCCGAGAGCTCCCTTCAGCAGTGACATATCTTTCCTCCTATCAAATAGGAGGCTGCCCAAGGCAAGAGCTGAGTGTTCCCTATCGGATCTAGGGCTCCCTGGGGCAGGGCCAACCCACCCTTCTGGGCCTGTGGGGACCAGTCTCAGCAGCACATATGACTCACGCGGTCTTTCTGGGCGGCAGGTAACAAATGGTACAAGCAGCATCTTTCCTACCGCCTGGTGAACTGGCCAGAGCGCCTGCCCGAGCCAGCTGTTCGAGGGGCTGTACGCGCTGCCTTCCAGCTGTGGAGCAATGTGTCAGCGCTGGAGTTCTGGGAGGCCCCAGCCACAGGCCCCGCTGACATCCGCCTCACCTTCTTCCAAGGAGACCACAACGATGGGCTGGCCAACGCCTTCGACGGCCCAGGTGCTGTCCTGAAGCCTCCTTCCACACTGCAAGCGGGTGCTCGCCTAGGGACGGCAGCCTGGAGGTGGCCGTGGAGTTTCTTCTCGAAACCACAGCCAAACCAGGTTCTCCTCCCAAGGACCCTCTCTCACTTCATCTGTACAATGAGAGCCACAGGCCCTGCCCAAGGTGTATCACACGGCTGGAAGGACAGCCAGATAAGGTTTGGTGTGGAAAGCACTTTGCTAACCCTAGAGTGTGCTGGGTTCTTGGAGAACATTCGGAGATCCTGACTATTCCTGCTTCTAGACAGGCCTGTACTTCTGTTGTTCTCCAGAGTAGACTTCCCTAAGATATCCTGAGGCCTCCATCAGTTTCTGTCCTCCCCTGTCTCCTGAGAACCAAGAGCCTTTACCCTACATTCGCAGAAGTGTTTCAGAGATCATAGCCACAGCCAGGTCCACTGGTCCCCAGCTTGGGGGCTTCCTCTGCAATGTGAGCCATTCCCCCATTCTGCTCTGCACTGACCTTCAGAATCTGACCATGGGTTGCTTGCATTCCCCAGTGAAGGCTGAGCAGGCTGAGCAGTGCTGAGACCGCTGACCATCCCCCTGCCCTTGTCAGTCCCTGCTGCTCACCTGGGCTCCTAGAAGGCGGAGCTGGAAGGACTCTTGCTGGGCTCCGAGGCTAACATTGTCACAGTGCTGTTTGCTAACCTCTGTCGGGGTCGCCTGCCTGGGAAGGTGCATGTGAGGGGCAGGACCTAGAAGCCACATCTAGCTATTTCTGCGGGGACCCAGAGGTACCACTGCGGGGACCACTGAGGTGCTTACTGTCCCTGCTCACTCCTAAGACAGCAGGGAGAGAGGCCTAGAGGAGCCCTGGCAGGGGGAGGACACATGGTTACACACACTAGATACATCAGCCAAGCGTGGTGGCACACGCCTGTAACCCCGGCACTCCGGTGGAGACGGCTCAGTGCTGTGCAAGTGTGAGGACCTGGGCTCCGATTCCCAGCACACGTGTAACCCCAGCACACGTGTAACCCCAGCACACGTGTAACCCCAGCACTGGGGGATGGAGACAGGAAAACCCTGGGAGCTCACTGGCCAGACAATCTAGCCAGAATGGCAAGCTTCAGGTTCACTGGCGAGGCGCTGTCTCGAAATTGATAATAACAACAATATTCTAGTTGAGAGGGCTGGAGAGGCGGCTCCATGCTTACGAGCACCGGCGGCTTCTCTGAAGAACCTGACTTTGGTTCTTATCATCCACAGTGGCTCGCAGTCGGAACACCGGTTTTCCAGGCAATCCCACACCCTTTCTTGGCATCTGAGGGCAACAGACACATGTGGTACATGCAGACACACATGCAGGCAAAATACAACAATTAGATAATTTGACTGGGGGGGTTGTATGGACCCCCACCTTTAATTCTAGTACTTGGCTGGGCGGTGGTGGCACACACCTGTAATCCCAGCACTCTGGGAGACAGAGGCAGGCGGATTTCTGCCTTTGAGGGCAGCCTGGTGAGTTCCAGGACAGCCAGGGCTATACAGAGAAACCCTGTCTTGAAAAAACAAACAAAACAAAACAAAACAAAAAAAAAACCGAAAAAAAATGAAAAAAATTCTTGGGAGGTAGGGACAGAAAGAGCTCTGAACTCCAGTCAACCCAGAGCTACAAAAAGACACCTCAAGGGATTAAAAAGAAAAGTGACTGAGACAAGACTTCCCAGCATTGACCTCTGGCATGCATACATAAGTGAGCATACATGCAACATACATGCATTCATACACACACACACACACACACACACACACAGAATAATAAGACTCTGTCCAAATAAAGGGTGGTGGTGGGGGTATGACCCCCCGGGTGTGGCGAAGGGGCTTGCCCTTGCTGCCAAGCCTGCAGACCTAAGTTTGGTCCTGGGGTAGATGAGATGGTAGATGAGAATCGAGTCCCTCAAGTTGTCCTCTGATCCCCACATGGCACAAATGACACACACACTTAGAGCAACAACAACAACAAAAAAACAGTCTCTCTAATGTAGCCCCTGCTGGCCTTGAACTCCACACATAGAAGCACGCACATTGTTAAATTTGCAGACTCTTGAACAGTACCCAGTACCCAGTACCAAGTACTTGAACAGTACCAAGTCCCTGGGTTAAGAAGCCTCAAAAAGTCTTACTGTCCCTCTTCTAGGGGTACCCACTGTTAATGATTCCTAGACTAGGCACTGTCATAAAAACCAAGTGTGACATACGTTCGGTCCTGTAAGGAAGAAGTTCATCAATATGCCTATTTTCAGATCAGGAAGCTTATTAGAGAGGTTAATTTGTCCGGCCAACATCACACAGCTAGTAAAAAGGAAATCTAGTCTTGGAACCTAGGCAGTTTGGCCCCTAGCTAAATCTGCAGTGTACTTCCTCTTAAAGAGTCCGCTGTTTAGTCCTCTGCTCACCTATCCCCGCACTCCTGCATCCATCAGACTCTACAGAGACAGAAATTAGTAGACCACACCCCCAACGTGGGAGCCGTTGCCGACGGGAGGGCGTTCAGGGTCTTGGCTGGTCCTGATCCTCCACCTTATTCTCAGGGGGCGCCCTGGCGCACGCCTTCCTGCCCCGCCGTGGCGAAGCCCATTTCGACCAAGACGAGCGCTGGTCTCTGAGCCGCCGCCGTGGGCGCAACCTGTTCGTGGTGCTGGCGCACGAGATCGGCCACACGCTCGGGCTCACGCACTCGCCCGCGCCACGTGCGCTCATGGCACCCTATTACAAGAAGCTGGGCCGCGACGCCTTGCTCAGCTGGGACGACGTGCTCGCGGTGCAGAACCTGTACGGTGAGCCTCCAGCCCCTGGGGGTCTTTCGGACTCCGGGTCCTCAAATAGGATACCCCACCCCCACCCCTCGTCAGTTCCTTGCTTCGGTCTTTCCTAATCCTAAAGCGCCTAAGGCTTCCTTGAAAGCTGACTATCCGCGGGTTCTGCTTTATCGCTCGGTCAGTTCCATAAGAGCAAACCTCTGCCCTTAGCTCAGAACCCTCCGGTCGCCCACGCTCGCGTTATCTCAGTTGGTCACTCTTTCCTGGGCTGGCGAGTGGGAGAAATTTCTGGGATGGTGCGCGGTGCGCACCTGGATAAAACCAACAGCCGGGCTGCACGCGCCCCTTACTCTTCCCTTCAGCCTGTCTCAGATCCTAGGCGGAGCAGAAGGGTGGGTCTTGAGCCCTCCATATGCCCCCACCCATCTCTCTCTCTCTCTCTCTCTCTCTCTCTCTCTCTCTCTCTCTCTCTCTCCTTGGATCTTAAGGAAAGCCCCTGGGACGCTCAGTAGCCACCCAACTCCCCGGGAAGGTGTTCACTGACTTTGAGGCCTGGGACCCCCACAACTCTCAGAGCAGACGCCCGGAAAGCAGAGGTCCTAAGTACTGCCGCTCTTCCTTTGATGCCATCACTGCAGGTAAGGTGGTCCCAGCCACGGCTGGTGTCTTCATCCTCCGCATCTCCAGGGGTCCAGAGCTGAATCACAAGGTGTGAGGAATGGGGATATCCTGACTACAGAAACCCGAAATCACATGCTTTCCTCAGGGAGGGGCAAGCTCAGGCCCAGCAAAGAACTCCCGCCTCCCTCAGCCCCCCCCCCGCACTTCCCCCTCCCACCCTTGCCCCCCCCCGCCCCGCCCCGCCCCGCCCCTGCATTCTACCTTCAGCTAGTCTGGGAAACCCGGTTTAGGGCAGCGCCACCCCCAACCCCCAAGTCATCAGGAGGCTAGTAGCCTTTCCTCACATCTCTTGTCTCGGGACAGATGGGCAATGGCGACTGTACGTCTTCAAAGGGAGTCACTTCTGGGAAGTCACAGCCGATGGCAATGTCTCGGAGCCTCGGCCACTCCAGAAAAGATGGCCCGGGCTGCCCCCTAGTATCGAGGCTGCCGCAGTGTCTTTGGAAGATGGAGACTTCTACTTCTTCAAAGGTACCAACCCTGAGTCAGCAGAGACTGGGACGTGGTGTGTGTCCTGCCTGAGGGTCCCCAACCATGAGTCCCTGGTGAACTCGCTACCTCAAGTCGAACCTGTGGCCCAGAAAGACTCTTTTCAGAGATGGAATTGGGAGCAACATGTGTCCAGGGTGTCCCGTGTAGAGACTAGGGGAGGACTGCTCTCCAGTCTGAAGTCAGCAGAAAGCCTGGCCGCGTCTGCCGTGGCATCCTGGCAGTATAAGGCTGGCATGTCACTTAGCTTTTGGAACTTGTATTTCTTGGATAGGAAAAGTAATACCCAGGTATGAGGAGGAAGCCAGATAACATGCAACGACTGAAGAAGGGTGGACTGGACATGTGGTAGTACTGTTCAGAGCGGCATCCATTCCTTCAACCAATGCTAATTCTTTGTTTCCCAGGACCAGGGAGAGGGAAGGACCGGGGCCAAGCACCTTTGCCCTCGGGGAATTAGTAGTAGTTGGAGAGTGAAGAAAAGTTCGAGCTTTCCCAATCTCCCACTCCACACCCAGGCAGGGAATCCTCCCGTCCCCTTCCCCAGCCCGGGATTGCGTTCATTGAGCATTCTCTGCTCTCTGCTGACACCTGCTGGGCGATGTCTAGACTACAACTGGCTCCAAGGATACTGTCTAGGGTTCCGAATAGAGCGACAGAGATGGGGTGGAGGGCCAATGTGCGAACGCCTCCAGCTCACTATGGTTCTCCATACCCCACAGGGAATCGCTGCTGGAGGTTCCGGGGCACGAAGTCCGTGTGGGGGCTCGCACAGCTCTGCCGGGCAGGTGGTCTACCCCGACACCCGGACGCAGCTCTCTTCTTCCCGCCTCTGCGCCGCCTGGTCCTCTTCAAGGGTTCCCGCTACTACGTGCTGGCTCGAGGAGGGCGGCAAGTGGAGCCCTACTATCCCCGCAGCCTGCGGGACTGGGCCGGGGTCCCTGAGGAGGTCAGCGGCGCCCTGCCAAGGCCGGATGGCTCCATTATCTTCTTCAGAGATGACCACTATTGGCACTTGGATCAAGCCAAACTGCGGGTGACCAGCTCCGGGCGCTGGGCCACCGAGCTGTCCTGGATGGGCTGTTGGAATGCCAACTCAGGAGGTGCTCTGTTCTGAAGACTCCCCATCACTGAATGAACCGTGGTTGCTGCCGCCTGAGGGATGGGGCCTGTCTAGAAAGCCCCTGAACCCCTCAAGAAACCTCTTGAGCAGTAAGGACTCCAAGCAGGAAATCAATCTGCATTTGTTCCTCAGGGTGGAAGAACTGGGGTTCCCATAGCCTTTTCCCTCAGAGACCTCGTTCCTTCCCACCTGTACATGTGGGAAGGCGGGTTCTGTTCTGGTGAAGATGCTGCCCTAGGCCCATAGTCCCAAGTCCTGGGAAGTTGCAAAACTCAGCTGGGGCTGGAGACTATCTGCAGGACCCTCCCTTTCAGTGCCTCTCGGACTCAGTTCTGGAAAATCGAGGGCTCAGTTATTTCATCCGAGACTTCACCCCAGCTCCTACCCTCAGCAAGCTGGCATGTAGTGAGGCCTCAAGGATCCCCGCTGTCAGAGGCTCTGTTGGATTAGGAGGCAGAGCGGAAGGGACTGTGTTCCTCCTGGGCCTGACTTGTTGTCTGGGCTAATGAAGAAGCCCCGCCCCCAGCTGGTCAACCTACTGGTGTAGCCGACTTCCCTGGACAGACTTATCTATCCTTCTCGATAGAAGCACACGGGTACCGGGTGCTGGAGACACAGGGACCATGCTCTTATGTCCAAGCCAGGGACCACCAGCTAGCTGGGTATGGTTATCATGGAGAGACAGGGATGAACCTCTCTTCAAAATGAAGAACATCTCCACCCCATTTGCTTCTAAGATGGACATCAGGAAGATGAAAGAGGGCCCTTGGGGAGTCCACTCAGGACGCAGCCTTCATAGCGCTCGCAAGGGCCCCGTTCTCCAGGCCACACACGCGGCAGCATTCCGAAGCCCATGCTGTCTAGCCAAGAATAGCTGGGATTCCTGGAGAAGGAACCAGCTCCCTGCCTTCCCCTTTGTCTCAGCCTGTCTCGGGATTAATTTTAGCATCTGGATCTCCAGCTCTCCCTCCTCCCACTCCATCTACCAGTACCTCTGCGCGCCAGCGCGTGCGAGTACACACACACACACACACACACACACACTGACCACCAACAGCCAGCTCTCAGGGAGGGAAGAATCGGGCAAGGGAGCAGTCCACAGTTCTCCAGAGGCATTGCTGGCCACGTGCCCTCCTTTCTTCTCTGCAGTGGACAGAATGGCCTTTGACTGCCCTTGGATTCAAGTGCTTTGCACTGCCCTGTCCCAGGGAAAACATGGAGGAACCTCCCTGCTGGCCCACCGCTGTCTGGGTTGTACCCAGCGGGAGAGAAAGGAAAGTCGCATCTTTATCACTCCATTCCACCTCAAGAGACTCTGGAGACTCTGGAGTTAGAGGGAAAGAGGCAATTTATTAAGAGGCCTGAGGGAACCCCGAGGCTATTTTTTTTCCGGGTCATGCCTGAGGCCAGAGGACCTAAAAACGATGCGGTTAAGGCTGTGTGGAAGGCGTGAGGCTCGGGAGGGCTGGAGGTGCTGGGTACTGTCTGGGGAGGAGTGCCTAGTTTCTGCTATAGTTCCGCAGGACAACAGGTGGAACCGTGAACCGACAGTGTGTCTTCTCGCCGGAAGGAGGCGCTAAGGATGGCGGCTTGAAGGGACAGTTCTGTGGAACTCACTAGAGATAGAAGAGTTTGGAGCTTTGCTGGCTCAGAGGCTGGGAGTGGATGAGCTCAGAGTTGCTGGCGGCCTCCGCCTTACCCAGGTCAGGATGCTCAAGAATACAGTGCTCCACGTAGGCCGGATGGCTGTGCAGAGTCTTGCATTTCTTGCAGAAAAGGATCTCACAGCGCGCACAGCCCCCGCGGCGCGGTGGCCGCCGCCGCGTCTCCAATACGCACGGTTCCTCCGGGGCACCCCGCTTCCTGCGGGCCGGGGACATGCGTGATCAGAGCCCGGCGGCCCTCCTCCCTAAGGCTCGGCCCCAGGTCCTTTGCGTCTCACCTGTCCGCGGGGCCCGCCAGGCCACCCAGCAGAGCGAACGGGCTGAGCCAGCCCCAGAAGCTGCTGTCCGAGCGTCGCAGCAGCGCCACCTGCTGGCTGCTGGGCTCCTGGCGCAGCGGACTGTAGGACACCGGGCGGGCCTCGCGCTCATCCGCGTCTCGGGAGTCCTCTTCCGTCTCCGGCGCGCTCTCGGGGTCCGACCTCTCCTCCACCGACGACGACGACGAGGACGACGATGAATCGTCCTCCAGCTCCTCCTCCCTGGCCTCGGGATCCTCTACCTCCTTCCTCCACAAAGGGGCCTTCACGCCTGTAGGCGGGGACAGGGTCAGTGCAGCCCCCCGGGTGCCCTGGATGCTTGCGTGGGGGGAGATGCCTCCAGCCGGCGGCTACCTGCCGAAGGGCTTCGGAGTCCCAGGTTCCCGAACTGCTGCCGAGTTCCCACCCTCTTGAGCGTCCTTGCTAAGGATTCCAAGCAAGTCACCTCGCTTCCATCAGGCTCAGGCTCCATTTTCCCGTCTCTGAAGCGGGAAAAGTAGCATCTACCTCAAGAGTGTCTGTGAGGCTGACTTTAGATACTATCTGGGTAAAGCAGTTTCCTGCTGGCGTTGGGCAAGCAAACAACGAACATATATTGCCAACCCGGAAGGAGGAGGGTTACCCAACATTAATAAACCAATTGTTGTTTCAATAGGTGGTCGTTTATGGGTTGTTTTAAAAAATGAATTAGTTTATTATTGATTATTATTATTAATTATTGATACAGTCTCACTATGCTGTTATAGTTGAAGAGGAAACTCACTATATAAACCAGGCTGGTCTGGAACTCACAAAGAGCCTCCTGAGTATGTTTCAAAGTGTGGCTTTCCCTGGTGGCAGGAAGCCTGGTATCACTGGAGGAGGGGTGGACAGACATAGATGACTAAATCAGAAACAGGTCTCAGGCTTGACCAATTGCAAATGGATTTCATCCGTTTCCCAAGTTAAGAATTGAGCAGAGTGATAATTACTATTAGGCTCGTGTGGGCTCTGTGGTGGTTAATATGTCAACTTGACAGGATCAAAACCACCTAAGAGTTTGTGTGAAGGAGTTTCTGGGTTGGTTTAAGTGATGTGGGAAGACTCACTGTGAATATAAATGACACCATCCCATGGGCTAGAGTCTGGGTCTGAGTACAAAGGAGAAAGCAAGATGCCTTGTGTCCTGAGTGGCACAGGCCATGTGACCTCACGCAATGCCACCGGGATTTTGCCGTTACAATAGATTGCACCCACTACGGTGAGCCCGGTGAGCCAGAATAGCCGTTTCCGTCGTTAAGCTGCTTCTGTCAGGGATTTGTCACAGCAAGGAGAAAAGCAACTGACCGCTAGGCACCATGTGTTCAATTCGCCTTTTCACGGTGCCGCTTCATCCGGGACCTTTCATGGGGGTGACTGGGTGGGCCGCGGAGGGGTCTCTAAATGACACCAAGAGTGTCTGAAACTGCCTTGTCACAGAGTCAGGGAAACAGATGGAGACTCTGGTAGTGAAGGCCAGGCCTAACACCGCCACAAAGAGGCGCTGGGAGACATTTTGGGAAGAGGAATAGGAACTACAGTTGGAAAGGGAGGTGAGGGCTTGGAGCTGACGGTCAGTAATGGAAGCCACGCATGGCCTGATGGCGAGGCATGCACAGACTGTATCTTAGCACGTCCCCTCCAACAGCACAGGGACCTTTGAGAGTCATTGCAGACAAAATAGATGGTGGCTCATGCTAATGGTCTCAGCACAAGAAAGGCTGCAGCAGGAGGATTGCTGAGAGCTCAGGCCGGCATCCTGTGCTATGTAATAGGTTCCAGGCCAACCTGGGCTACAATCTGAGCCTTGTCTAAACCCCCTCCACTCTAATTTTGTTTTTGTTTGGAGGAGTGGAATTTTCTTTTTCTTTTTCTTTTTCTTTTTCTTTGTTCTTCTTTTCTTTTCTTCTTTCTTTCTTTCTTTCTTTTTTTTATTTTTATTTTTTTTTTTTGAGACAGGGTTTCTCTGTATAGCCCTGGCTGTCCTGGAACTCACTCTGTAGACCAGGTTGACCTCGAACTCAGAAATCTGCCTGCTTCTGCCTCCCAAGTGCTGGGATTACAGGCGTGTGCCACCACCGCCCAGCGTGGAATTTTCTTAATTGTTTGTTTGTAGCTCTGGCTGTCTCCTGTAACTCATTATGTAGACCAGACTGGCCTCAAACTCACAGAGATCCACCTGCCTCTACCTCCTGAGTGGCACGCCCACCCCCACCCCACCCCCACCCCCCACTCTGAAAAAGATCCTTGACATCCAGGGCAGAGGAGGCAGAGAGAGGTCTGAACAGGAACAAGCAAAGGTAAGAACTGATGGAGGACAACAAGAATATTTACAGAGGAGAAAGCCGAGGGCTTGTAGGAACATGGATGGGGAACTGGGAAAAGTTCAGTTTTTCGAGCATCACCATGGTGATGGGCTGGTTGCTCGAGATGAGTCAAGTGGTCCTAGCTCGGTCCATGCCCTTTCTGACCCCACTCACCGTGTTTATCCATTCTTCCCAAGGCTGTGCTGCCTGTCCCCTCTGGACAGGGACTGGGATGTGGGGCATACCCAGTGTCTCTAGAACTCCGTGTGGTTTCTAGGGCATCTGTTAGATCACAGGGGGTGGGACTAGAATCTCCACGGCCCATAGGCTCTGCTTAGAGACCGATGCCTTTTCTAGAATCTCCAGTTTCAAACAAAACCCGCATGTCTCCTACCTTACCCCAGGGAAGATTCCAATGAGGAACAGAGGATAGCTTTGACCCTGATAGACTGGGTTCGAATCCCAGCTCCACCACATAAATGTAAAAGCTATCAGGCCTCCAACAGCAATCATCTTACAGGGGCAGTTATTCAGTTAGGCCATTGCTGGGATGGCACCTGGATGTGGGCACCTGGAGTGATATCCTTGCGCCACTCCCTAAGTCCCAGTATCCCTTGACAGACACACCTAAGCCAACAAACCTAGCCAGGGACTCAGGAAACTGAGTCCCAAGAGCCCCGAGGCCCAGTTGTTCATCTCACCTGCCTCCTGGGCCTGATCTACTCACCAGCCCTTTGCCCTTTACTTTTCTTAGGGTAATTTGGGGGTTTATGGAATTTCAATGTGTGTTAGAGGCTGAAGAGATGGTTGAGCAGATTAAAGCATGTGTTGCTTTTGCAGAGGACACTATTCAGTTCCCGGCACCAATACAGCTCACAACTGTCTACCACTCCAGTTCCAGGGGACCTGGTGCCATCTTCTGGCTTCTGCAGGCACCAGGCAAAGCACATGCCATGCACACGTATGTGCAGGCAAAACACATGTACATAAGATAAAGGAATCTTTTTTTAAAAAAAAAAATCAGTGTCATAAAAATAACACTAGCATTATATCACATCAAGACTTGTTCTCACAGAACAAAAAGTCACAGAACAAAACCAGCTTTCAGTGAAACCGTGAACACGCAATCTTACTGGAGGCAGCGTGACTCCTGCACTTACATGAGACCCAGGAGCCCCCTGGAGAGGGGACACCCATTGAGAATGTGTGAAAACTAGGAATGGACTGTTTTACATCCAAAGGGAGTGTTCAGCATCAGAAAAGAATGAGCTGCATTTATTAGCAAGCCTGGGCACCACTCCTGCTGTTCATAGAACACGCCCAGAGAACAAGGTGAAGCCGGGTACCAAAGGGGGATGCACACCTGTGACTCCAGTATCAGGGAATCTGAGACAAGATGGATGATTGTGAGTTTGAGGTCAGCCTGAGCTATAAATGAGATCCTGGAGGGTGGAAGGGAGAAAGAGAGACAAAGGGAGGAAGGGGAGGATGGGCTGGTACATGATTCATCTTATTTGGCAATACAGATGACTTTAAATCATCCATTAGGGCCATATGTGTGCCTGTTGGAACTCTCTGGAACATCCTATGGGAACCCATAGAACCACCAACCAGTTGGGATGAAGGAGACTTGGGGGCCTGGCACCACAGCTAAGCATTGCACCTATGGCTCCAGGAATTCAGGTGTCTATGTCACCGCAACTGAGTTCTTCACTGCTTCTAGGTACCACTGGCCCTGTTTTCATGGCCCACATTGGTGAGTCTAGTGGATTCTAACCAAGGACACAAGTTAACCAAAAGGGACTGGCCCGTCAAACTCCCAGATGCCTTCTGGGTAGGGAACACACCAGAAAAGCATACAGCCTTCTGACCCTGGCTGTAAAATTCACGATTCTTCCCAGTCACCTCTGCATAGGCAGGACAAACACTATTTTGTCTACCAGGGGACTTGTGGCTTCCAAAGTCATTTTGCCTATAAGTGACAGCAGACAAACTCACATAACAAGACAAAAAGGTGAATGCACTCTTCATCACAGATGGAGCTGTGTTCTAAATCCCCTTAATTTCTGTTCATCAACACGTTTTCCAACCCAAGAAAAATATGAGCACAGAATGTCTCATTTCTTTCTTTTTTAAATAAAAATTTTATTTATTTTTATTTTATATGTATGAGTGTTTTACCTACATGTGTATATGTGTACCATATGCATGCCTAGTGCCCATGGAGGTCACGAGAGAGTGTTATTTCCCCTAGCACTAGAGTTATGGATGGTTGTAAGCCAGTATGTGGGTGCTGGGAACTGAACCTAGGTCCTCTACAAGAGCAACAAGGGCCCTTAACCAATGAGCCACCTTTCCAGTCCTTACATTTTATTTACAACATTAAGTCTTCTAGTTAAAACACAAGGCTACCCAATTCCCTCCCAGATATAACTAAATCTCTATTACACTTCTCTGATGTTTCATGTGTAGGTTTAAACCTCTGAGGTTGGGTCAGCAAGATGGCTCCTGGCTCAGAGGATAAGGAAACTTTTGGCCAAGCCTGGGGACCTGAGTTGGATCCCTAGAGCCCACATGGTGGAGGAGTAGCACTGATCCCTGCAAGTTGCCTTCAATCTTCTGCATGCACGCTGTAGTGTGCACATACATGTGCATTCACATTAAAGCAACAGTTGTATTTAACTGAAAAAGACAGCAGATTTTTAAAATTCTAGTTTATATAAATTATGGTTGGCAGGTTAGATCCCACATGTACACACAATCTGATTTTGTAGGAATGTTGCATTACATGTTCATTGAATTGTGAAAAATAAAATACAAAGGATAATATGTAACACAGACAGTATATGGCATCAAAAGCCAAAAGATTTGCTACCTGACTATTTACACAAACTATCAAGCCAAGACTTATAAAGACTTTGTTTGTGGGACTATTGTATGGTCGGGACTATAATTTGTCTCTGTCCCCACTTTCCCCTTCTTCCGTTTAGTTAAGAACTTCCTCTGAACATTGACAGGACACATGGCCGCCAGCTACAGTTTCAGCCTCCCTTGCAGCTATGCCTAACCTTTGGCTCAACTCATGTGAAAAAAAAAAGTTATGTATATAACTTACACTTCACATCCTTAAAAGAAAGCTGTCAGAGCCCACACACTTTCTGCATCTTCTTCCTACAAATTTGGGAAAGACAAAGTCCTGGGAAGCCAGGATGGATTCTGTAAATGTTGATAAAGCTGGACGGAGCCATGGGTAGAAAAAAATATCTTTGGACAATGTCATGGACAGAGCCATCCTTCTACCTAGAACCACTTGAGCTTTGAGAGGGGTGTGAGTGTGTGTGTGTGTGTGTGTGTGTGTGTGTGTGTGATGTTTCCTTCTGTACAAGCCACTGTTTTAGGTGGTTGGTCATTAGATAACAAAATAAGAACTCCAGTGCCCTAAGGTCCCCTGTATCCAATGGTCTTGTGTACCCCAAGGCCATCTGTCCCTTTTCCTCTGTGGTTGTATGCCAATCCCTCCCTTCTTTATGTGTACAGGGAACATGGCTTCACAACTGCATCCCTAAAACCCTAACATCCTATTGGAAGAAGCACTTCTCCTTGTAGCTCCAATTCAGAAGTCGCAGAGAAAGGGGGCTGGGGAGATGTCTCAGCACTTAAGAGCACTGGCTGCTCTTCCAGAGGACCTGAGTTCAATTCCCAGCACTCACATGTTGACTCACACACTCTATAACTCCAGTTCAAGGGGATTTAATGCCCTCTTCAGCCTCAAGGACACTATGTATGCATGTGGTGCACAGACATACATGCAGACAAAACATCGACACACATTAAATAAATAATAACATTTAAAAGCTTTTTAAAGATCACAGGCAGGGCTCTGTGTGGATGATTCTGGGTTATGTGATCACCTAGACGAGAAGCTCCCAAGGTGAACAAGGGGCAGACTTTTGCCTTTCAGAAGACATGTGGCAATAGCTGGAGATGTTCTAAGATGTTAATAATCTGGGGTATGTTCTATGGGTATTTGGAGGGCATAGAGCAGGCAGGCATTCTAACAAATGTCCCAGAGTGCTCAGGACAACCCTCTACATAAAGAACTAGCTCACCAGAGCCTCAGAGTGTCAAGGCCGGACACCCTGTTTTAGATTAATCCTATGAACTCTGCAGGAGCAGCATGGGATGTGACTACTTGTTGTTGCCTGGTCTAAGCTACCATTGTCCTCCTTAGATGGTATCCCAAATGTTGTCCAGTTTTTCCTGTGGTCCCGCAGTCCCTCCACACAGCTGCCCAAATAAGGGCATGTCTCTGGCCTCAACTCTGTAGTACACTCGCCATTTCACGCGGAGAAAAGGAATCTTGGCATCCCCCTGCCAGGCCCTGGCTGACTTGGGGCCCCATTTCTTCTCAGCCTCACGTCTGTCCTCTCTTTACTGTTCTTTCTATTTTTATTTATTTAGTGTTTGCTTGTATACTATACTGTATATATACTGTACCATATGCATCCCTGGCCTGTTGTCATAGAGGCCAAAAAAAGGTGTTGGATCCCCTCAGCTAGAGTGACAGACAGCTGTGAGCTGCATGTGAGTGCTGGGAATCGAACCCAGATCCTCTGGGAGAGCAGCGAGAGAGAGCTCTTAACCTCTGAGACATCCCTCCAGCCCTCCTCCTTCTCTTAAGAAAGATTTGTTGATTTTTTTTCTCTAGGAGTGTTTGCCTACATATGTGTATGTGCACCATTTGCATGCCTGGTGTAAGGAGAGGCCGGAACAAGGTGCCTGATCCCCTGGAACTGCGGTCACCAAAGGCTGTGGGCAGCCATGTGCATTCTGGGACCTGAACACAAGTCTTCTGCAGGAGCAGCCAGTACTCTTTACTGCTGAACGTTAAATGCTCCTCATTTTTTTTAAACTTGTGTGTATATGTGTGTCTGTGTGCTATGGGTTTGCGGGTGCCCATGGAGGCCAGATGTGGGCATCAGATCCCCTGGGGCAGGTGGCACAGATAATTATTATGTGGGTCCCGGGAGCCAAGCCCAGGCCCTCTGGAGAAGCAGCAATCCCTCCTAACTGCTGCGGAACCATCTCTCCAGCCCTCTCCTTTTGCCATTCTTTCTTTCTGTCTGTCTGCCTTTTTTTTAGCACTGCTATTCTTAGAACATACCAAGCATGCTCCTGCCTCCACGCCTCAGCACTGGTGGCTTTTCTTCCTCATGCGGGGTCATGTCCTCACTCTCTCAGGTCTCTGTTCAGGTGACACCTTGTCATCAAGGCTTTCTTTTATGGATGGTGTCACCTCCTCTAAAGCCACCACTCTTGTCTCCTGTATTCCCCTGGTGTTTATCACTGCCTGATTGACGACACATTTATTCTGTTGTTATTTGTTTTGTCTTTTGATTTTTAAAACAAGGTCTTACCATGCATGTCAATCAGGACTTGAATTTGCTATGTAGGCTGGCCTGGAACTTTCAATCCTCCTGCCTCAGCTTCCTAGTTGCTGAGATTACAGGTGTGTGTGCCAGCACACTGAATCAGACTTCTTTGTTCATCTACCACACATCACCATGTAACATACATGTAGCCTCCACGAGTTCAGGCAGTGACATTTTTTGTTTATTGCTGTATTCTAAGCTCCATGATAGCTTCTGGTACATAGTAGAGGCTTAAGAATTCTTTTAGCAGGTGATGGTGGGGTGTGTCTTTAATTTCATCACTTTGGAGGCAGAGGTGGTTGGATCTTTGAGCTCGAGGCCAGCCTGGTCTACAGAGTGAGTTCCAGGTCAGGCAGGGCTACACCGAGAAACTCTATCCTAAACAAACAAACAAACAAACAAATAAACAAACAAACAACAAACAAATGGAAAAACAGAGAGGGGAGAGAGAGGGGGAAAAGATGATGATGAAGAAGAGGAAGAGGAAGGAGGAGGAGGAGGAAGAGGAGGAGGAGGAGGAGGAGGAGGAGGAGGAGGAGGAGGAGGAAAAGAAATCTTTGTTGAATGAATGCAGTGCTGTGACCATGGGATGAAATTGTTCTAGAAGAATCACACGGATGAAACAAATTCTCCGTGGTGCTCAGACAGGGCTGCTGGAAGAGCCCATGAGTCGGGGCTGTGTATTTCCTCCCAGCACGCTGGGATAGACATTGTCCTTCCCATTTGACAGTTGACAAACTAAGACACAGACAGAGCAGGGCTTGCGTGCCACCTCCGAAGGGATTTGGGGTACAGCTCCCATCTCTGAGCTCTACTGCTGGGTCTCTTCCAGCTCATCCATTTCCAGGGCTCACCCATCCTTAAGCCGCAGCCCCTTCTCCCTCAACTTCCCCCAAATCCTCCCACCAGGAGTCAGCTGAGAGAGAAGCCAGCCCCGCCTCTCTGGCCCGCTCCCTGTGCTCAGGCCTCACAGCAGGACAACAGGCACCAGGCTGCTGGAAGGAAGGGTTAACAAGGAGTGTTTGTAGCAGCCGCTGTCTCCAAGGAGAGGAAGGAAAGCAGAGCAGCAGGCGGGAGCCTGCATGCTTGTCTTCCGGGCTCCCTGGCTGGTGACGGTGGAGGGTCCCGGGGATCAATAGATGACTGCCCTCAACTTCCACCAGTCCCAGAAGCGCTGAACTCCGTCCCGATGGACTAGGCAGCTGAGAGTGAGGCCGCTGCAGGCCACCAAAGAAAAGTTCAGGCAAGGACTGAGGAATGTGGGCAGTGGGGGCTGGGCCTGGCCCAGAGGCTGAAACCCGCAGCAAGGCTCAGAGACAGAAACTCTGGGCTCTCAGAGGGTAGAAGGGGACCCAGTGAATCAAGGAGAACTGGGCCGGACCTTGACCTAGCAGGTAGCAGAAGTAAAGAGACAACGGTGTGTGTGTGGGGGGGGGACGACAGGAGGTTCCTATTTCCTCCCACACTTGAGTTGCAGTCATGTCTCAGCATGTGGGGCATGGGAGGAGACCCAGGACCCCAGGGCCTCCTGTGCGCAGCATCCGGCCCTTCAAGTCCAGCGAGCAGTACCTGGAGGCCATGAAGGAAGACCTGGCCGAGTGGCTTCGGGATCTGTACGGACTGGACATTGATGCCGCCAACTTCCTGCGGGTGCTGGAGACTGGCCTGGTGTTGTGCCGGCATGCCAACACTGTCACGGAGAAGGCTCTGGCCTTCCTGGCTGAGGCACCTGAGCGAGCTCAAAAGATTCCCATGCCCCAGGCTGGGGTTTTCTGCAATGGGGCTGCTCAGCCCGGTACCTTCCAGGCCAGGGACAACATCTCCAACTTCATCCAGTGGTGTCGCAAGGAGATGGGGATCCAAGGTAAAGCGACCGTCTCAGACTCTGTAGTAGAGGGGCGCGCATCACTCGGAGGCTGAAGCTAAGTTAGAGCTGGGGGTCAGGAGCTGAGGTATTCTGGATTTTCCATGCGGTAGCTTCAGTTTCTCCATCTCACAGAAAATCCTTAGTAAATACACCTTGATGACCAATAGATACTCACGAGTGATTAAACTCATGAAGATATATGCATTGCCTCTTCCGTTTCCAGTGCATGCTGGGTACTTAGGACGGAGGAGAATATGGCCCAAATGCCCAGGAATGCATGGTCTAGGAAGGCAGACGGGTAGATCCAGAAATCACAGCCCAGGGTGATATGTGCTTCAAAGGCACATATATGATATGAGATCCAGAATGGAAATGGTCAGTCTGATGACATGGTAGTGGGCGCCAGCGAGGGAAATGAGAGGGAGAGGCGGGCTAAAGAGAGAAGTTTGGGAGGGGGGATTAACTAGTCGGAGAGCAGTGGCGACGATGCACAAGGTAGGGGAATAACTGGGAGACGCTGGCCGGCCAGCAGGAAGGACTGAAGCGGTGATTCTCGACCGTCCGAATGCTGAGACCCTTTAATACAGATCCTCAGCTTGTGACCCCAGACCATAAACTTATTTTTGTTGATACTTCAGAACTGTAATTTTGCTGATGTTATAAATTGTAATGTAAATATCTGATATGCAGGGTATCTGATATGTTACACACACACACACACACACACACACACCGGGGGGGGGGGTGACCCACAGGTTGAGAACCACTTGACTAAAAGGCTAGGAAGGAAGCTCAAGGGGGGGGTCTGTAGGGAGGGGCACAGTCCTGCAGAGACTCACAGGGCTCAGAGAGTGACAGCTTTTGGCCGTGAACCCAGGAATGGGATTAGGTGTGATCACACAATTCTCCAGCCCAAAAGGAAGTGGGAGGAGACAGGGAACGGTCAGGTTTAGACTCCGGGCTGGTGGAGGGAGGCGAGGGGCTGGGTCAAAGGTTCATCAAAGCTAAGGATGGAGCTTACGTGCATCTTACGTAGCTTACATACAGCTTATGTATGGCCTTGGGTTCCATTCCCAGGACCAAACCCCAGACGACTGCTGCTTTCTGTTGAGATAGACTACACCCCTACTTTTTAGACAAACACTGTGGCTCTGGGACTAGCTTGGAGGTCACAAAGCCATGGGAGATTCCTGGACTGAGCCTTATAGGGTGGGGTAGCCAAAGTCTATAGTCAAGTTAGCCTGGTTGTCTAGAGCTGAATTTAGGGTGTCCAGAAGATGGGTAAGAAGAGAAGAAACTGCTTTCTGTTCCTGGGATCTTCTCATTGGCTAAGTGGATCGCAGAGGAGCTGGACAGGGAGAGCTCTCCTGCCCTAGGGTCAGCCAGGCTCTGAATACTCCAGCTTCTGCAGTTACCCTGGCTGCCTTGTGTGGACCCTTTCTAAGAGCTTCTCAACCTGAGATGCTAAGACCCGAGGCACCATTTCCAGGACTATCCCCAGGACCATCCCTCCTGTGCGCGCTACTCCTGCTTTGGGATGGGGTCCAGCGGGGTACTCAAGCCAACCGTGAACCCTTCTCTCCTTTGTCCCTCACCAGAGGTGCTGATGTTCGAGACAGAGGACCTGGTGCTACGGAAGAACGTGAAGAGCGTGGTACTGTGTCTGCTGGAGCTGGGTCGCCGCGCTTGGCGCTTCGGTGTGGCTGCACCCGCCCTGGTGCATCTGGAAGAGGAAATTGATGAGGAGCTCCGGCGCGACCTGGCCCTGCCCTCGCCGGACCCGCCACCACCCGTACCCCCTGCCCGCAAGCCTTGCCACTTCCACAACCTGGACCAGATGGTGAGGTGCCCGACCACGCCCTCAGGCCGAGCATGTGCCCTGCCTTCCTCTTTCCCAGTCCCGACAGCGCTGCTCTACTCTGAGCCCCACCCCTAACCACACGTGACAGCCGCTATTGCTGTTTACCTACCGCCTTTGCACCAGCCGGCACTGCCCCTCTCATTTGACCCTGAGAACTGGGTGCCAAGAACGTGGTATCTGCTATCGGTTAACACCCACCATGCGGCTTTGGGCAAATCATTTACCTTTTCTTCTTTTTTCTGTGTGTGTGTGTGTGTGTGTGTGTGTGTGTGTGTGTGTGTGGTTTTTTGTTTGTTTTTGTTTGTTTTGCTTTGTTTTTTTTTTTTTTTCAAGACAGGGATTCTCTGTGTAGCCCTGGCTGTCCTGGAACTCACTCTATAGACTAGGCTGGCCTCGAACTCAGAAATCCGCCTGCCTCTGCCTCCCAAGTGCTGAGATTAAAGGCTAAAGGTGTGTGCCACCACTGCCGAGTCATTCTTCTTCTTTTTTTTTTTTTTCCTGGTTTTGGTTTTTTCGAGACAGGGTTTCTCTGTGTAGCCCTGGCTGTCCTGGAACTCACTCTGTAGACCAGGCTGGCCTCGAACTCAGAAATCCGCCTGCCTCTGCCTCCCAAGTGCTGGGATTACAGGCGTGTGCCACCACGCCTGGCTGTCATTATCCTTTCTGATCTTCCCTTCACCAGCATGTAGCACACGGAGACACAGTACCTGTTCTCTGGGACTGCTGTGCGATGCAACATAAAGTGCGTGGGACAAAGAGTGGGACCTGGGATCCCACCATAGGGGAGCTACTTCCTGAAGCTAGCCCTATTCCCATCACTGGGAAACATGGGGTTCTGGGAGGGTTCCCCCCCCTTTTTTTTAAATTTTTCTTCCCTCCACTTCCCCATTTCCTCTCTTTCTGTTTTGCTCTTCTCTTTCCCTTCCTTTGCTGTGTGGCCAGATGTGGTCACAAACTTCTTCAGAATGGTTCCTTAGCTGAAGGCCTGTGAAGGATGTCCCACACTGGCCCGATGGCACGGCACACCTTACCCCACATCGGCAGGTGGGCCGCAGCGGGGCTGCCCAGGTGTTTTTGAAGGCCCCCTTCTTCCTAGTTGCCCCTCAGCCCCCAGCCCTGACCTCAGCACCAGCCTGGTGGCACACAGGTGCTGCACTTAGTCTGGCCCTGTATGCGAATGGACTAGAGTAATCCGGCAGAGGAGAGAGCTGAGCCTCTGCCGCCGCCGCCCACAGGTGCAGAGCCTCGTCAGCCATTGCACATGCCCAGTGCAATTCTCCATGGTCAAGCTGTCTGAGGGGAAGTACAGAGTCGGGAACTCCAACACGCTCATCTTCATCCGGGTAAGTCCCACTTAGGTGGAGGGACATCCAGGGTTGGCAAAATGGGGCTTCTCTTCATGGAACCTCGACTAAGTCTGGGGATGAGGACAGGAAGTCAGTCATCATATACCCAAGTCACCAGGCCTTGAGGCATTCCCTTACCTTGGAAATTTCCAGAAGATTCCAGCCACTGTTGACATCCCGCCCCCCTCAGGTGCAGCCTGCACCACCATCCTCCACCACCTCCACCAGAGCTGAGTGCACAGGGAGCCCCCAGGCAGACAGAGGGCATATAAAAAGGTACCCCCACTTTCAGAGTGAGGGAGCCAAGAACCTGGGCTTTTGTGTGCTGTGTGCAGCCCCCGCCATGTGGATCCCAAAGTACACCACCCAGACCCTGGGCCCATCCATTCTGTAGAGTGAGCAGCATTGCAGTCTGGGCGGAGCGGGCGGGGTTCTCGTTAGCCCTTCCCCATGTCTGGCTTCAACTCCCCGAAGACGCTCTATGCTTAGGAGTGTGGACAGCGGTTGGGCGTGGTCAGGCCTTTTCCTTGGGCATAAGGCATAACAGGGAGCAGAGCCAACAACAACCTGAGACCCCCCTCAGACTCCAAGACAATAAATAGTCCTGTGATTGGGGCCTGGGTCAGGGATTGTGGCCCCCACTTTTAAACTGCGGAAATTAAAGTTTGGAAAGTCTGTAGGACCTTTTCATCACAGAGTTGGGTAGGACCCCCCACTGTCTCTGTCACACCACAGGGACATGATGGCAACAAGAGTGTCCTGGGGCCTGGCTAGTTATCCAAATGTCTTGTCCAGCTGTGGCTGCGCAACTTCCTGTTAAGCAGTCTGGCCCCACCCTTGACAAGTGATGTCTGATGCCATTCATGAGTAAAACTAAAAAGCAAAATATTCTGTCTCCCAATCACACGCGTGTGTAAGGGGACATAGAGGAATAGGGGAAGCCCTCCACTTAGCTCTCAACCTCACCTTTGCCCCCTCAGATCCTCCGGAGCCACGTGATGGTGCGCGTTGGGGGTGGCTGGGACACGCTGGGCCATTATCTGGATAAACATGACCCCTGCCGGTGCACGTCCCTCTGTGAGTTCCCCGGAATTTTTTTTCTTATGGGGCTGGTTAGAGACACATATACATAGTTTCTAGTTAAGAGGTAACTTGTGGGAGGGCGAATAGGTCTGATCTCCAGGGGCTGCGCTGTACAGGGATCTGTGGGTGAGGAGTGAGGGGCAGTCATGGATCAATACTAAGAGTAACCACAAGGTGGCGCGCAAGGCACGCAGAAACAACGTTGGCCAAGATTTGGCCTTGGAGTCCGTCCACACAGGGGGCCTGAGGTCTCTCTCAGGTTTTCAGTCCTTCTCTAATCTTCATCAGTACTTCAAGTCACTCCGAAGACGCATACAATTTGAATAAAAGATGCAGACAAGCAGTGCCACATAACTTCCAGTAAATCCTGATGTTGGGCTCTCTGATCAGACTGTGTCCCCGAGTCCCTTTGTAGAACCTGGGACTGCCACTGTAGGGAGAATAAGGTGAATCTTACAGAGTGAAACAATAACCAGGAATTGAACTCTTCTTTCTTCTGCTTTCTCTGGGACCCACTGTGGCAGCCCACAAACCAGGCAGCTTCCTGAAGCCCCCAGGACCACCGGTGCAGCATGAAGTGAAGGTTCAGGATGGGTCCTCACAGCCCGAGCCTACAATGACCATCAGCCGCTCACAGAGCCCACTGCCTCCGGTGGACTGGAAGACATACACCTCTTCTGGCCGGAAGCTGAGGCCCCCCACCCCCTCCTCTCCTGGACCCCGTAGTGAATCCCCAGTGTGGGCCAGAACCCCCAGAGAGATGGCTTCACTCCTGAGGTGCAAGAGAGGGACTTGGAAGTGTCCCCCATAAATTTATTCTCAGTGGCCCTTCCCCCAAGATAAAGGGAACAATGTTTTACCCTAACAAAATACTACCTAAGGTAGATATGATGGCACACGCCCAGAGTCCTAGAGTTCAGGCCACCAAGGCAGGAGGATTGTGAATTCCCAGGCCACTTCAGGAGGCCATATCACAAAACACAGAGCCCAGGGGGACAATGCTTCCCTGGTATGCACAAAGCCCTGGACTCTACACCCAGAGCTGTAGACCAAGGCAAGCCTCCAGGTGTTTGCAATCAAAACGGCACCCAGGACGTAAGGATCACCTAGTTGCTCCCATACCTACCCATCTTGTAGACGTGGAGGCTGAGGCCATATTCGATATTCTTCCATTTCGTGATAAAGCTGACTGAGACCTGCCCCGAGTGTGGATAGCTTCTGATTATCAGTCTTCTGGTCTAGAACTTTTCCTTGAATAGTCTGAAGTCCCTTCATGGGAACAGGGGTGCCCAGGGTGCTAGAATGTATGCATAGGAGACTCTTGGTCTGTCCTGGGGAAGAACACTGGTTCTCTAAGCCCCTCCCCCATAGTGTTCCCACAGGAAATGCTTCTGATTATCCTGAGTCCCTTTCAAGCCTGTCTTTCTCTTTCTCAGGTCCCAAGAAAAACCAACTCCACCTCAGAGGATGTCATCACCTGGTCCCCAATTCTCATCTACTTGTAGGGGACCACACCTACAGAGTAGCCTGTCTGGGAAGAGAGCAAACAGATGCCCGGGGGAACTGCCCAGAGGAAGCACTCCCACGTCGTGGGCTCACAAGGAAGCAGACAGTCGTGGAGCACATACCAAGGCCCCCACAGCCCAGAGGCTCCAAATCCCAGAGGCCACCAGTGAAGAGACATCAGTAAGAGGACCGTCCCCCCCACCTCGCTCCTCCAGCCTGGCCGGCCCTCACACCCTCTGGCTCCTGCACCGGGGTGGCTCCCCACAACCCCGTGAATCGATGTCTGTTCAGGCCTCATCCCCTGGCAAAGGGCTCACAAAGATCCCTCTCCGGCTGTCCCCTGCCCGACCCCCAACTCCAGGAAGAAGCTCTTTGGGTGCTGAAGGTGGAGGCCCCATGGGGAGAGGTTCCATCTCATCAAGGGCCCTCGCAGGAAACCCGGATAGATCCACACATGGGCATCGTTCTGTGGAAGCAAGCAGGGACCACCAGACAGACATCCAGGTTACTTCAGAGACTGAGGACCCCAGGAGCTTAGGTACACAGAAGAGGAAAGAGAAACACACCTCTCCACCCCTGGGCAGGACCAGAGAGCAAGACCTCTGTGATACCCTTAAAGAGGAGGTTGTGGCCAGCATGAGACTGCTGGAGGTGAGGGCTGCCTGTTCGCAGGGTGCAAGGGCTCAAGCCATCCCTCGAAGTGGGGTCTATGTTCCCGGCCTGGGTGGGAGGTGGCCTGAGCCTGGGGGTCCTTATGATAAAGTCATCCAGGAACTGGTTCAGGGTCCCCCACCTCTCCTTAAAGTGGATCTGAAAGCCTGGAAGGTAGGATCTGAATGCCCCTCGAGGCCAACTGTGGACCCAGGAAGCCCCAAAGAGAAGCTAGGTTCCAGAGGGAGGGTGACGAGGATAAAAGGAAGCCCGAGTGCCGAGGGTGCCATGGTGAGGACTACGTCACCCGCAAGAGGGCGGGACTGCTCAGCCATGCCTGTATCTACCGACCTGGAGGCTCCCACACATTCATGCTCAGACCCCAGTTCTGACAAAGCCAAGGTATGTCTGGGCAAAGGCAAGAGAACTCTCCGGAAGCCCCAGAAGGTCCCATCTATTTACAAGCTGAAGCTGAGACCCAGAATCCGGCCCCGTAGAGACCACAGGCCTGAGAAGAGACCTTCCAGAATTCCCAAGCCACTTGCCTACTCCTGCCTGGGTCCAGCCAGGACAGCTCCTGGGAGCAGACTATTAAAAGCTACATTGGGTGGTGAGGGAGGGGCCGCCTGCCGGGTGAATGGAGCAGGTAAAACGGAGGAAGAGAAGAAGAGAGAAGCTAGCATCTCACTGGAGCGCAGCATCCACCCTCCAGAGAGCCAGGAGCCTCTGCAGCTCGGTGGAACCCCGCTTGCACCTGAGGAGGAGTCTTGGGTCTGAGGAGCCCTCAAATAGGGAAGGGCATAGCAAACTGTATGCAGTGCAGTGTACGTGTGAGAAAGTGCAGTCCCTCGCTCGGCACAGTGCCTTGGCCAGAATAGGCCTGAAGACCCCACCAGTTGTGCGAATGGGCAGCCCATCCCTCCCATCAGGAGCCAGCTTCAATCCAGGGGTGAGAGAGAGCCTACCAAGAACACGAACAGCTCCTCAGCCTCCGGACATTGGCGCAGCTGTAAGTCATTAAACGCATGTGGGTCTGTCTTTGAGCCTCAGCCTTTTGGATCTTTCCCCTAAGACTGTAGAAGTGTAGAGAGGCGCAAATTCAAACTTTGGCTGTGCTGGGGGTAATGGAGACAAGGCGGCGTGAGCTGTCGGCGAGCGAGGCTTTCTTATCGGATCCCGGTGCTCAGGACCTTGGACAGCGACAACGGCAGCTTCGCACAGGTCCCTGAAGGCTGGCCACCCTTGAGGTGGACTTCAAAGATTTGCCCCCGGTTCTGAGAACAGGGATGGCTCCGGATGACAGCGGACTGGTTGATGGCATCCATCACACTTCTGTGTCTAAGAAACTATGGTTCCGAGGCCCCAAATTTAACCCTGACTGGAAGATATGGAAGCCGTTAGGACTGAGTCTTGTAGGCATCTGCGAAGGCAGGTGATGGCACCCTCGGTGTGGCTGAGATTAGCTGGAGGGAAAGGAGTCTCATCCAGAACCCTTTCCCTTTGGTCTCTTAGTTGGCCCCAAGCTTTCCAAGTAGCACGTGAACGGACAATCTCTCTCTCTCTCTCTCTCTCTCTCTCTCACACACACACACACACACACTGCACGGACCCACTCCTTCCACAAGCAACAGAGCTGACACTGAAGTAGAGAAACGAGGGAAAACGCTCCCTGATTTTTTAATCTGACTTCCAATAACAGCTCAGCGGGTGTCACACACACTTCCAGACCCTGTGTGGGAAACCCTGGTTGGGGAGGGGAAGGACAGAGACTCAGAATGGGGGTGGAGGGGCCTGAAATCCAAGACCTGGGATGAAGAGGAAAGGGTGAGGGGGCTACATTCCAATGACTCCAGTGGAGGCAAGCCAGAGGTCTGGGTCCCCCACCCTCACCTCGAGTGCCCCAGAATTGGGGGGGGGGGGTGATCGGGCACGCGGGTGGCTGCCATCTTTACCCCACACCCTGAGGAACCGGTGGTGGGGCTGCAGGAGAGGAAAGTGGGCACTCCTCCTCCTTACCCTCCCAGCCACTCTGAAGTGTGGGGAAGGGGAGCCACCGCCTCTGTTTCAGAGGGAGGCTCTGAGAGGGCAAATTACTAGCCCCAAAATTGTGCAGGACAGCAAGGACTAGAACCCAGGATGCTGGGCTGCCCGAGGTGAGGGTTGCTGCTGTACCGCGGTGCCCCTGCTGGGTAGAGGGAGTGGGGTGCAGTAGGGAAGCAGAAGAGAGAATCGTAGATTCCCTCCCACACGGGAACACCATGAACTCCCCATCCCACCCCTGCCCCAGACTCCTCCCCATCACCTCTCTGGGTACCTGATTTCCTGGTCTGTGCACCCGAGCCTTGGCAAAGGCTATGTACCCCCGTGTGCAGGCATCCTACAGACCCCTCTTGACAAAGGGTCCTTAGTATGCTCCCAACTGGACCAGGGCGGAGGCTGAGGGTTCAGCCTCAGGAACTTTCTTTGGCCGGGGCAGGGGACATGGAACCACTTCTCCCTCCCTCCTTCCCTCCCTCCAAGTCCCCGAGCAATCCCTCAGGCCAATCCTGGAGTCTCCATTATTATTATTTCTAAATCGGTACAAAACTGACAGTGATCAGCTCCGGTGACGAGAGGTAGAAACCCGGCCAGGCAGCCGGGGAAAATGGGGTGGGTGAGTTAGGGCATAGGGCCAACCTGGTGTTGGGGTAAAGGGTCAGTCAGATTCTGAGGGCCTCCACCTGCGGGTAGAGGGCATGCCTCTCTCTCCCAGCCACAACTCCCTCATTCTTATTCTCTTCCTGGCTCTGCCTGTCACAGACTGATCAAGACAACCTGAGATCTGAGGGAGGCAGAGTCTTAGGCAGTTGGACTGAGGTGGGACAGGGATACAGAATCTGGCTAGCATAACGTGACCCCCTCCAGGGCACCATCCCCCCCAACCAGTCCCCCACCGACTCCACATCCCCCACCGCAGCAGCCCATCCTAGTGCAGGCGATAACAGAGAAGTGGGACCTAGCCTCACGGAGAGAAAATGATCCTTTGAGGAGTTTCCTCTCCACACTGTCAAACAAAACAAAAAGAATTTTAGCCCAGGGGCAATCTGGCTTTGGGGGTCAGGGGCGAGGGGCACCCAGCAGGGACCATTGTGTTAAGGCTGGAAGGTGGGTGGTTGCGTCTCTGGGGGCTGCTGGGCAGGGAGGTCTCCCTGGATGCGGGAGAGCTCAGCCTTCTCTCCCTGACGGCCGTCGGGTCGGACCCCTTGGCTTCAGTCCTTGGGACACTTGCATCTCTCTGCCCTGTGCCGGTGGCGCTGCCGGGGAGAAGGCCTGGCATTACAAAGCTGCCAGGATCCGCGACAAGGGGGTGGACGAAATGAGAGCCCTGTGAACGGAGCTGGGGAGCAGGGAGAAACACTGGAGGGTAGATAGGACAAATGAGGACCGACAGACACTGGAGAGGACAGACATTGGAAAGGGGGACGTGGGGGAAAGACAGACACACTGTGGGGAAGGTGGGCAGGGGCCCGGCCAAGACAGCACCTCCTCGCCCCACCCTCCATTTCACACGCTCACCCCTTGGCCCACAGGTTGTGTCCCCTCATGGGGCCGGGCACTAACTACACTACAGCACTGAAGGTGGCTGGCTGACCCAGGGAGACCCAGGTGGGAGGGGAGGACTGGGGAGTGGCGGGGAGGCTCCCTCTCACCCTCTGATTCTCGTGGGGGGAGGTGTGTGGCTGTAGGGGTGCTTCAGGCCCGGAGCCCAGAAGTCACCTCCTGGGGTTTCCTGCTCTGGCCCGCGGGAGGCTGGCCCCGCCCTGCCCCGCCCCGCCCTCCCTTTCCGCCGGGACAGGGCTGCTGCAGGGCGCACGCGGCGTCACATGATGGCGCAGCGGTTGCGGCGCAGCGCGCCCTGGAAGCGCAGGGCAGCGTGCACGTGTTTGCAGCGGGCGCAGCCCACACTCTTGAGCAGCTCGCTGAAGAGCAGCAGGATATGCCAGTTGTACTTGGCCGAGCACTCCACGTAGCCGCACTTCCAGGTCTTGCGCACCAAGTGCGACACGTTCCAGCGTGGAATCACGCGTCCGCGTTGCAGGTCGCGCTTGTTGCCCACGATGATGATGGGCGTCTCTGAGGTGCCGATCACCCTGCGGGTGGAGGCAGAAATTTGGGGGCGCTGCCAGTCTCGCAACCACTGGGCTCCACGCTAGCGTGTGCTCTGCTCCAGGTGCAGCCCCAACCCCTTGAGGAAGGTTACATCTTTAAAGAACACATCCAAAAAAGTTGATACTATTGTTCTGCCTATTTTACAGACAAGAAAACTGAGGCTTATATGTCAAAACTGATCCACGACCATACACTCCCTGCCCCTGCTCTTCACTGTCATAAGTCGGGGTCCCAAAATGAGTCAATAGAAGTGGGGTGTGTGACCCACACCTGTAATTACAGCACTCAGGAAGCCTGAGGCAGCGGGATTTTGAGTTCAAAACCAGCCTAGCAACATAGTGAAACCCTGTCCAAAAAAAAAAAAAAAAAAAAAGGAGGGGGGAAGAGGGTGGGGACTTGTGGAAACCAGAAAACTCAACAATACATTTCACCTGTGACCCTCCAGCGCCCCCATCCATGTACCCCTTTTTGGAGACAGGCTAGCTAGCATTAGGGCATCCACTAAGGTAGCAATAGATGGTCACAGCTTCTCACCTCGTCTCCAGGATCTGCTGACGGATAGTCTTGACGTACTCAAAGCTGTCAAAGCAGCAGATGTCATAGACCAGGATGTAGGCGTGGACGCTCCGGAGTCCCCTGCAGCAGGCATCTGCCCACTCCTGCAACACCCCCGGCAAGGAGCACAGTCAGAGCAGCCGCGAGGCCGCCCAGCCTCCAGCCACCCTGTCCTAGCTACACCAAACCGGTCCTTTCTATCCTCCGCCCCCAGCCCCCAGAAGGCCAGGCCCTAGGAACACAGGTACTCAGAGCTGTAACTCCCCTCCCCTGTCAGATAGATAGAGCAAGCCACAAGCCGCCTGACTTCCTGGCCCACCACACTCTCTTGCGCAGATCTGGAAGTTGGATCTGTCTAACCCAGCCATCCAATCCTTTGTTCAAAGTACATTTATAAATTCCCCTAAGAGCACAGTCCCGACCTAGTGCTTGTCCCTACTATAATAATATGTTCCAAGGCTTAGGCGAAGCTCCGATTTACTCTTCCTACAAGCAGGGGTCTATACCCACCATCTCCTGTGTCTGAGGCCATGGATTATACTCTGGTTACAACTATCCTATTTCCGGTTCCTCACAACTGCAGTGACCACGCAGGAGGGCCAGGACCCGGTTCTTTTCTTTTACACACTACCTCCTCTGTCCCTTGTTCAGCGAGTCCTTAACCTTTTTAACAGAAGCAACTGCGCTGGTAAGCTCTCTCCATGGTGCTGAACTCCACAGCCCCCGCAAGCCCAAACAATGTAAGTCCTATCCCTAACACAGACCTCAGGTTGCTGTCTGAATGCAAGCACGAAGAAGATTGAAACTGGAAGTATAAGGGGGTAGGGCAGGGGAGAGACACAGGCTCTCGATCCTCCTGCCTCTGCCTTTCAAATGCTGGGATCACAGGCATGCATCACCACCCCTGGCTTGACTATGTGAGTATTTTAAAATACTTTTGTCTGAGAGAACGTCTCATGGAGGGGCTGGGGGAGCTGACGCTCAAGATGAATAGGCCCGTGGAAAGGCTAAATGCATTAACGAGAAGGTTCCCTAAGAGATTAATTAGCTAGTTAGTCTGACAACAGATGTAATTGCAAAAGTCTGTTCAGGAAAGCGGCGTGCCGAAAGGGGGTCCCCGAAGCTTTGGGGCAGAGACCTTGGGAGGCAAAGGAAAGCAGGGCCTCCTCTCCCCACAGACAGGGCCAGAAGGGGAGAACAGGGAGGCCCTGCAGTCGCAAAGTATGGCCTGGCATGCCTGAGGCCCTGGGTCGCACCTCCAGTCCACACAGAAGGAGGCAGAAACACCTCCGGGTCCTGCCAGCTTGCATGTGGTCGCGCTAAGAGTTTCCGCTGAAGCAGAAGGGGCAGACCTAGGTGGCAGCTGTGCAGTGTGGAGCTGGAAAGGCATTTCCAACTCAAAGGCTCGGCTCGGGAGATGCTGCAGTGGGTATCCCTGGGGAGATGATGTGGCATCTTCGTGCTGAGGTTTTAATTTTTGGTGCAGAGGCAGGATACAGAGGAAAGATCTAAGAATGCAGAAAATCACAATCCTGCTTCCTCCGAGACCAGAGAACACCGTGTTCAGTGGGGCACCCATTACCTCGGCATGGGGGGTGGGGAGGACAGGGGGCCTGCATGCCTCTGCACCTCCCCTGTGACCCCATAAGAGGAATGGAGAGCCCCAGAAGAGGGAGAGAGGCTAGGTTCCGTGCTCTCTTCTGGGTTGCCAGACTTTGAGGGTGACAAGTCCCACCCCTCTTTCAACACACTGCCTCCTCAAGGGGACCCTAGGGTGCCTCCCACTCACTCCTCTCAGGGACCCTCACTCCCTCCAAAAGGGAACAGCAGAAAGCTCCAGACTGGCTCGGCTGCCCCTCTCCTCCTTAACTGAAGAGAGGAATGGCGAGAGCTCAGCCTTCCTGCCAGTGTGGTCCACACGGGTTCTAATTTGTTCCCCTAGAGGTCATCTTTGGATTGTACTGAGTCAGGGAATGAACTGAATATACAGCCCAGTGGTAAGGAATGTGCTTCATGCACAAAGCCCTGGGTTTCGCCCCTAGCTGACAAAGACAGAGACAGAGGAGGAGACAAAATTGAGTACAGCTGCAGGTCTCAGGCGCCTGGCCTCAGCCATGCGTCTGGCATCTCCTTTGGTAGGTTGCATGTGCTTGCTGCTCCGGAGGAGAAGGTACTGTGGGAGGTGACAGTCTTAGACTCAGGCATGCATTAATCTATTTCTAGAAAAGTAGCCATCAAGATCCTTATGGTTTATATTTGATCATAAAGTTTATGAGATCCCTTCTTAGGGCTTCTGTACTTAAAGCCCCTTAGCTGAGCTCCAGGAGTGAAATCTTTGAGCGCTCTATATCATAGCACCAAATATAAGGGCTAATCAAAAAGAAAAGGGTCACCAGGTGTGGTGGCGCACACCTTTAATCCCAGCACTTGGGAGGCAGAGGCAGGCGGATTTCTGAGTTGGAGGCCAGCCTGGTCTACAGAGTGAGTTCCAGGACATCAGGAGCTATGTATGCAGAGAGACCCTATCTCAAAAACAAAACAAAACAAAACAAACAAACAAAAAACAAAAAGAAGAGGAGGAAGAAGAGGAGAAAGAGTCACACAAGCATGATACTGCATGCCTTCAATCCTAACACTTGGGAAGTGGAGGCTAGAGATTTAGGGGTTCAAGGTCATCCTTGGCTTTAGAAAAAGCTAAATGAGACCCTGACTCAAAAATAAAGACAAACCCCCAAATAATAAGAATTCAAAACAGGCTAATGATACTAGTAGTTCTCAAGGGAACAAAAGCCACAGAAACATGAAAGGAAGTCTTAAATATATATAAAAATGCCCAGCTTCACAAGCAGTAGGGAATGCAAACTATAGATCAAACTGACAGCATCCCGTCTCATATTCTCCAGCAGTGGTTCTCAACCTTCCCAGAGCTGCAACCCCTTAGTACAGTTCCTCACGTCGTAATTATTTTGCTGTTACTTCATAACTGTAATTTTGCTACTGTTGTGAATCATAATTTAAATATCTGATATTCAGGAGATCTGATATGGGACTCTCTCAAAGAGGCTACGAACAGCTGTTCTGGTGTGGAAAACGGTAAAGTTTTATAAGACACACAACTTTTAGAGCAGGGTCTCTGGAGATACCTTTTAAACCCTGTCCATTCCAGTAACTGGTCCTGTACATATAGCGACTTATGTGCAAACCATCTTGTGCAAAGGCTGTTGATTTATTTGGCACTGACCCAACTGGTATAAGCTTGGAAACCACCCAGTTGTCCAATAAGAGAGGAACCCTCTTTGCAGTGGAGTTCTGAGTAGCCATGAGAACGACGATGTTCTTCAGATTGGGACAGGAAGTAGTAGCTTTAGTTATAATTTTAAGTGTAGTGCCACACACCTTTAATCCCACATTCAAGAGACAGAAGCAGATGGATCTCTTTGAGCCTAGTCCACACAGTGAGTTCCAGGACATCCAGGGCTACACAGAAAGACCCTGCCTCAAAAACACAAAACAAAACAACCACCACCACTCCATGCCTCACCACAAAACCAAAACCAACACAAAACAAATGGTAAGCTGAAGAAGCAATGGCCAGGCTTGGAGGTGCATGCCGGTTATCCTGGCTACCCTGAAGACTATGCAAGAGGATTTCAAGTTCCAGACCAGTCCGGGCAACAGAGCAAGATCTTGCCTCTTAATAAAAACAACTTAGAAGCCTGGGCATGTAGGTGAGTGGTGGCGTGTTGACTTAATTAGTGGAGACCCTGGGTTCTATCCTAGGCCTCAAACAACAACCAAACCAGGATGCAGAACACTGAGGGGGGTGTTTTTATGTAAAAGGGGTGCAGTGGAATGAGAACGCAGCTTCTTACTTGAGTGTCAATGAATGATCAGAGACACCGGCTAGGGAGGGAGGGTAAGGAAAGGGTGAAGGAGCAGAGACAGGACGCACTGCTCTAGGTCACAGTTCAGGCATTTCAACTGCATCTGACCCATTCTAAAATTAGTAAAGATAAATACACAGCTGAACGTACAAAGAGTAACTTGGGCTTGGAGCCAGGTGTCCTCAACGTTTCCACGTGGGAAGCAGAAGGCTGTGGACTGGGACTCACTGCCCTGACCTCTTGGGCGCACTGTGGAACACACGCTCACACGCCCAGATCAGGTTCACGTATTTACAACAGGCTAGCCGGAAGCCCTCCTGTTGGGGGTGGCTCAGACTCTGCTGAGCTCCTGCAGGCCCCAGCCTGAGGTGGCTGGATTTTCTGTTACAACTAGCCAGGGTTCCTGCATACTCTGGCCAGAGGACTCTGCAGCGAGCAAAACACATCTGGGAGCTCAGCTTCCCTGCAGTCAACTTTCCTTTAAGCCATAGGCAAGAGAGGTGTAGAAGGCCTGGTTCTTAAGGCTGGGGGAGGTACCTGGGGGATGCAGGCAATGGGAACCTTGATATTTAACTGCGAGGGGACTAGAAGCAGTCCTGAGGCTGGGGGAGAGGGTACCTGGAGGAATAAGCCCTTAGGCAAGAGATCAGATTGGGGTCTCCAGAGCCGCTGAGAACACTCCTTCTCAGGTCTCCGTCTGAATGCTGACCCTTCTACAGAAGACAGTGAGAGGATGAGGCTGTGGCTGGCAGAGCTGAGTATGAACGGGCAGTTAGTGTCCTCTTCTCCTCTTCCCTGCCCCTACTTTGTTAAGACATCGCCTTCCATGATCCCGTTCTCCCCAGTGGGTTAGACCCTTCCAACCAGTCCACTCTATCTCCCTGCTCTCCTCCAATGGCAGCATTCGTTACATTGTATAACAACTGCTTCAGGTCTCTCTTCTCTTCCAAAGGCAACATTCATTACATTGTATAATAACTGCCTGTCACCTTAGTCTTTTCTCACCAGACTATGAGTTCCTTGAAAGCAAATTTCCATATCTGATTTTGCTGACCATTCGGTCCTGGTGCCCGGTGCAGGGCCCGGGCACACATTACACACTCATCAGACATCTTCGGGATTCACTAGCACACAATGAGGAGCTTCTTGCGACGGCTTTAAGCAGGGAGGCCCAGGATGTGGAGCTCCTGACGGTGCTGCGGCCGGAGCTGGGGGGCAGGGAGCGTGTAGCCTCCCCTTTCCCCACGGCCTGTTGCCCAAGGGAGCTTACCTGCAGTGTGTTGACAGGGAAGGCGCTGATGGGTGGGAAGTCCAGGATCTGTAGGTCGTGAACGTGACCATTCATGACCACGGCAGGCAGGTAGAGGCGGCGGGCGGTGGTGGGCACACAGACCTCGCTGAACTCGTTGTATAAGAATTGGCGCACGATGGCACTCTTGCCCACACCTCGCGCCCCCAGCACGGCCACCCGGTAGGTGGAGACCATGCCTCCCGCCCCACTCCGCCACCGCGTCCTTGCCTGGGGCTCCTCCGGGCTGCATATTCCAGGGGCTGGGGGCTCAGCCACCGTCAGGACCAACCATTTCTCCCTCCGCTTCCCTCTGGCCCTCTGCGGCCACCACCTAGACTGGGGGACAAGAGGTGGGAGGGTGGCTCAGTGCTCTGGCTTATCCCTGGACCTGGACCGAACTTTCCCACCAGTACATCGTTGCTTATGCTACCAGCGCCACTTGGAAAGCTTTCTTTTTCTAGACCCCCTATCTCAATCTATCCCCGAGCTCTTCGCCTTTCTTATCCACTCTTTTTGTTCGGAACCCTTGATCTTCACCGGATCTGATTCCCCTCCACCAAAGCGTACTTCCCTGGACAGCAGAGAGAGCCCTAGACTTGGATTTCAATTCCAGTCCCAGCCCCAAGCCTGGGCCACACATCAGCTCCTCTCCATTTCTTCCTGAAGAACAAACACATTTTGGTGGAGGCCCTCTTGGCATCCTCAGGGGAGGAAACTCCTTTTTGTACAGAACTGCTCTCATATTCTGGACGTCTTAATTTTGAGACTCTCAGGAGATAAGTGCCCACAGCAGCCTCCAGTTACCAAGATGACCTAAAATGCCCCCAGCATTTCCCAAAGTCCCACTGAACTAGATGTCTGCATGGACTCTGGAGAGTAATACATTAGAGCACTGGCTGCTAGCCTGCCCACACGGTTATCCTCGGTCAATCCAATACCCCTAAGGGAGAAGTATTCCTATTTGCACTTCAGAGACGGTCCGTGTGCTCCAAACCACACAGCTAGGAACCTCAGCTACTTTCTACGGGTTGCGCGGTGCTCATCTTGTTTAAGCTTAGTGATTCTAAACAGAGACAAGCTAAGAGCCGGGTCTGCGCCTGGAGCCCAGAGGGCCTGGCAGCACTCAGCTGCTGCCCGGGAAGGGGCTGGACTCTGGAGGTGAATTCGTTACCTTTTTTGCTTGCTCAGTTCCTGTGGCTTTTAAGAGTTTGGACACAAACCCCAGCTTTGATGATCTTTAGCTGTAGGTCTGTGGGTAAAACACCTGCTGTGGAGTCCTGCTCTGCTCATGTGCAGAGCAGAGCCAAGGGCCTCCAACACAACCTCAGTCTTAATCCCTTAGCTGGAAGAAAACCTTCCACCTGGGTTGAATGATGTCACCTCCCCCTCGGTAAGTGGGTACAAAGAGGTGATTTCCTGGGTTGTGATGGTTTTCATCATGCCATGTTTACTCTGTGTGTGTGTGTGTGTGTTTTCATATATGCATGGTTCATAGCTGAATGCCCCTCCCCCAGGCTGTCCTGGTTTACAACACGCAATCTACGGTTATGTATGTATATGTGCACAATGGTAAATAAAGGGAAGGGTTTGGAGCAAGAACCATCAAGGTTTGATTCCCAGCTCTGCCATTTACTTAAATGATGACCTTGGCCAAGAAACTTCATAGGTATTGTGAGGTTGTCCATGGGAAGCCCAGTGGCTGGCACAGAGTAGGTATTGCAATGAACAGTGGCTACTGGTCACCTAAGGTTTTCCCAGACACTCAGTTGAACCTCTTGGCAGTCTAGGAATGGGTCACTATCTATAGTTGCATGGGCTCATGATCTTGTAGTGTGTGGACCTGGGCATCCACATGCATGCATATGATGCCTTTCATTTTATTGAAGGACAAAATCCATCACCCATAAAATCAAGACCGAGGGACTTGGGGAAGGAAGCCACCTCAGCTAAGCCTGGGACTCCAACCTCATCTGTGCCTCATGCACCTCCCTTCCCCAACAGGTGCTCATCTGAGCCTGTCTCACTGGAGACCAAACTAACCCTGCCACCGTGCACAGCCCTTTCAGGTCCTTAGGCCTCTGGGGCATCCCTGGATGCTGCCAGCTTAGCAAAGAGGCTCAGCTGGGTTAATTACATAACAGCTTGAGCAGGTGGGGCTGGGGGCGTCCTGGGCAGCTCCCAGGACAAGGAGCACGGACTCACTCGGGGTGTGGTGAGGCTTCAGGATGTACCCTGCCTGCAGATTCTCGAGCCCCAAAACCAACTCTTTCTGAGTAGTAGCAGAAACGAAAACCAGGTACAGTCTGGGAGTCAAGAAGTGGGTACAAGAACAGTCCCCTATGCACAGTCTCTGGAACTCCCAGGCCTAAGTGTGGCCCTGTCCCCAACTCAGAGGGGACAGCTGCCCCTTCAATTCTTCCCAGGCGCAGGTCCTGGGTCTAAGTGGTTTACTAAGCCCACATGCCTGGTTATGTGGGGGTGAAAGGTCTGTCCGAGGAAGCAGGGCCCAGGCCCCCCTGAGCTTCCCCAGGGCCTGCATTCTGCAGTGAGTCTGCAGACAGCTCCGGCAAGAGACAGGGGTCACACACTCGGGCCATAGTCTCTTTCTAGTCCCTTCCCCGGCCTGGACACCTTGGGTCTCTAACTCACACTGGGAAGGTCTGGGGTTCTGAGGATCCTAAAGGCCGGGTCCTGCGTCCTCGGGTGGTGTGTCCCTACCACGTCCGCGTGGGGGTGGGGGCGCCGGCAGATGCCGGGCTCCCAATGACCCGATCGGTGGCAGGTGTGGGGGCTGCAGGAGCCCCGCTGGCCGCCGGCCCCAGCTCCACTCCCGCTACCGCTTGCCCGCAGCCCCCTCCCGGGCTACCCCTTACCCCGCGGTCGCCCCGCTCCTCCTCCACCTCCCGCTTACCCGGGGCCGTCCCGGCTGCCTGCCCCCTGCCCTGGCTGGCGCGGCCGCGCTCCCCCCGGGCTCCGGCGCTGCCTTGGGCTCCCCCGCCCGGGGGGAGAATGAGAGGCGCCGCCCGCGGCCCGGGCGCGGCGGGCTGGGGCGCGGGGGGCCGCAGCACCGAGGGTCGCTCAGCTGCTCGCCCTGCGGAGCGCGCCGCCCCACTCGCGCTGGCGGAGGGGGAGGCGGGCGCGGGGGGTTCCGCTGGGTCCCCGAGCCCGACGGATTCACTGGGGCGCCGCGGGACCAGCTCCCCAATCCTTAACCTCGACCTTCATTCCTCCCCTACGCCCCCCCCCCCGGCCCCCGCGACTCTCCCCTGGAAGAATGTAGCTCGAGCCTGAAAGAGTTAGGGGCGGGGACGAGAAAGGCCCCAGAGCCTCTGCCTTCATTGCGACTCCCTTCCCTCACAGCCTAGCACCCTGCCCTCGGCACGGCTGGTCCCCTCCTCCCCACGCTCTGTCCTTCTGACCCTTACCGATACGGTCAGTCAGTGACTGGCAGATGCCCAGCGTGTGTCCTGCCCTGGGTGCTGGCATCCAGATTCTTGCTCTTCCACCCCTGAAGGACGGAGTAGAGGGTGGTCACTATCACCCTTCACTGCGGCAGGGAACAGCAGGCCAGGCTAGCGCGAAGCAAAGCTGGTCCCCTGCCAAAGCATGACCTCCACTCCTCTAAGGCTGCGGATCCCTCTCCTTTGTGAGAACCCAGCATTTGCCGGCCTTGAGGGCGCAGTTCCTCTTGTATTTAATCTAAAATAGTCCTCACCAACATTTTTATCAGTAGGTAACATCCCAATGTGGTAAGAGCTTTGCCTAAATCCCCAGAACATTCCACGAAGGAGGTTGTTTCCCCCATTTTACAGATGTGATCACTGAGGCTGAGAAAGGATGAGTAACTCCTCTTAAATGCAAAATTGAATACTAAGGCTGTGTTAATATCAGGGCAGCTACGCTTCTGAAAAGCTCAGCAGAAGGCTCACAAAGTCCAGTGGAAAGGCCAAAGACAAACCTTTTATGAAGTCAAAAGATGTCTAAGAGGGTAAATCAGGTGGGCTACTTCAGACGAGGCTAGGAGCAATTGTTGGGTCTGAGAGACCAGAGACCTGACAGAATGCTTCAGGTTCGAAGAATGGGGTCAGAAGAGGCTGAGAGTTTAAGACCTTCTTGACTGCTTCTTGTTTCCCTAAAAGGGTCTCAAAGACCCTGTTTCACTTTTCTTGTGGTGTGGCAAGTACCTGTCAAAAGTGACTTAATTTTGGCTTATCACAATAGCTACATCTATTGTGGCCAGAAGGCCAGGTGGTGGGAATGCGAGGTCCCTGGCGTTGTGCTTGCAGCCTGGAAACAGACTCATGCTAGCGGTAAGCTCAAATCTCAGTTTCCCCTTTTGCCTTTTTAGTTAGTCCATGGGATGGTGCTGCCTGAGATTTAGGTGGAGTACCCCCTTCAGTTAAACTTCCCTGGAAACACACTAACAGACATGCGTTTCCCATGAGGTATGTGTTTCCCAGATGTCTTCAACTCTGGTGAAGTTGACAAGGAAGATTAGCTCTCAGAGACCCAAACCACCAGGAGTGTCCTCAGCCCTGTACTGGACGGACAAGGCCTCTGAAACTGCACCCCTGCTGGGCATTCAATGCCTCTAGAGTGGTGGGGAGAAGCAAGCCTGGTATCTATCCACCAAGGGTTTTCCGCATGGGACTGAATCCTCCAAAGTTATTACCGTGGGTTCCAGCTATCCCGTTTCCCTTCGCCCTTTGGGCTCTGTGTTTTGGGCATTTTTCCAACTCTTGTCCAGATCTCTGCTGTGCAGAAAGTGTGGCGGTCATCCGACTGTGCTTCCCAGCCAGCCAGCCCCATGTCTGACTCCAGTCCTGCCCTGTACTGTGGGACTGAGGCAAGAAGCCTGTGCCGGTTGAAATAGATCCCAGTCCTTTCCATCATCAGTGCAGACAGGACCTAAAGGAGCCACCATGGTGTGTGTGAAGTATTCACAATATCTGGCATGGAGCCCCAGTGTGGGGTCGTCACTCTCAGGATGAACAGCACTGTGAGAAAGCATTTCCATTTATTCTAGGTGGGGCCAAGAGTTGAGATATGGGTTTGAGAAGGGCTGGAGCAAATGCTGGAACAGGATTAGGACTGGGAAGGTCAGGGCCCCTCTCTCAGAGGACCACTTAGGGGTTGGGTGGGAATCAGATGTGACTGGACATAAGGAATTCCAGAGGAGTCACTGACATCCTCTTAGCTTGATTAAATCATCCAGGACATTCTTTCCTACTGCGTTTAAAAATCTTTCACCCTCATCTTGCCCGAGGATACAGGCTTTCTGTTATTTCCTCAGGACATAGGTCCATCTCAGCTTGAGAGGGGCTGGAAATAACAACCTAGCAAGGCTGTCCCCTACAGCTTATGAAGCCTCATGCTAGCCCTTCAGTGAAACGCATCGCTTTTATTTTAAAATGAACAGCAGTAATATCTTTATAAAATGGTACATTTGCCTGAATTTAAGCTAACACATTTTGCCTTGCTGAGAGATGATTTGGGCCTGTTTACTCTCCTCTGTCACTGGAAATGCCCGTGCTGGGAAAGTTCAAAGGGTTTGGTCCTTTGATCTGTCTGGCCTTGGGCCTCTTGTGGCTGTAGTTCAGCTAAGGATTCCTGGTGGCTGAGATGCAAGTTCACACACTCAGGTTCTAGGAGAGCTACTGTGTGTGGCCCTCTGTAACACCTGAAGCCAGGGCACGGAAGGACAGGGGCCAGACCCATGCCTGCCCTATCGGAACTGAGGACTCTCACAGGGCTATCAGGCTGGCTGGGAGTAGGTCATGAGTGGAAGGACAGCCAGCTGATATGAGCTTTCACGCTCCGGTCCTCTGTGCCAGCAGTGGAGGAGGGGAGTCACATTGTATGAATTCAGGTGTTGGGGTTCTGCCTGGAGGATCTGATCCTAGAGATGGCAGTCTTGTTCCCAAACAATGCTCACCAAACAACAGCTCTTCAGGGCTACTTCTCCAACTAAGAATCTAGGTCTCCCCCTCACCCCCCGACTGAGGCTTTCCCTTGTTGGCAGCATCAAGAACAGCAGAGCAAAAAGCTAAATGAGAACTGAGAAGGCAAGTTCAAAGCCAACTTGAAACTTTTCAAGAAACATCCTTGTTGCTAATACCATGTCTGGGGGCTGGCTAGGATTCTAGGATTAGTGTTCAGAAGATAGAAATGGGTAACAACGGGGGAGGTGTAATCTTTCCCAAGTGCCATACCAGCTATTAAAATAAACAGGCGCTTGCTTCTTAAAGCCGAGGGTGGCAGGGAAAAATCTGGGTCCATGCAAGACCGGAAGTCCTAAAGCATGCAGTGGGAAGAAGGCCCAGACTGGAGAGTCTTCAGAAACAGCATGCCTGAGGCCCATTCTAGGGGTAGAACACAATGTACTCTCAGGTTTAAGTCTGGGGCTGAAGGGTCAGCGGCTCAGAGCATAGGTGGATGTAGTGGACTTAGCAAAGGTGGATGTAGTGAGTAGGAGGGAGAACCTTTTATGGAGTGAAAGAGGAAACTGGCATTGTAATTAGATGTGGTGCCTCATCTCCCCTGAAAAGCAGGGGATGCTGAATTCAGATGGGCAGAGAACAGGATAAGTAAGCAAGTGTCGTGGGCACCGAGTGCTTTACCACTTTATGGTGACAATGCACAAGTCTTACTGTGGATGAGTGCAGATGAACAGGAACAAGCCTCTCCTTGCCAGTGAGTCCTGACTGGCTCAATATTAACCTTGGGTATTATATTTTTAAAAAGTGCATATGGGGGACACAGGAATGCATGATGTATGTGGGGGTCAGAGGGCATCTTTTGGGAGTTGGTTCTATCCTCCCACTATCACACGGTTGGGTTCTGGGGATGAAAATCAGATAGCTAGTGCCTTACCACTGAGCCATCTCACCCTCACTGTGACTCACTCTTTTAACATGTCAGAGTCAGTTCTGAAAGCTCTCCAGGAGACCTGTGCACCTGGGCTGGCTCCATGTTTGACGGTCTCACAGACAGACCTCACCACACTGCTTGCTCTTCAGATGCCTGACTCTTTTCCTTTCCAGGATTTCCACTGCAGCTTGGAATCCCAGCAGAGAGCCAGTAGTTGCCAAGGGCAGTTCATTCAATGTCTAGACACCAGAAGCATCGACTACAGGCCAAGTGCTGTAGAGTCCAAACTATCTATACTTGAGAAGTGCAAGGACTTGCCCAAGGGCGTCTTGTTCCTCTCTATGCTCTTCCCCTGGGTGGAGCTGTGGGAGATATCAATGGCGTCAACTCAGCACACCATACAGGTGCCCCAAGCAATATAAATAGCAATGGACTCCTTGGGATGATTTCTTTAAGGCAGTGGCTACCCTATTTGCTTGGGAGCATGCAGGCCCTGAGTTCAAAAGGCTTTTGCACCAGAGTGCACAGGTACGGAGTAACAGCTCAGCTATGCTTCTGTCATTGGCTGTGCTGGCAGATACTGGCAAACCAGGGGACCTGAAGGTCACTGCATTTCTACCTAGTGTGCTGGGAAAAGCCTAGAGTGACTCTTCCCATCCACATCTTCCTGAAGTTATGGGACCTGAGACCTGAACAATGGGTAGCTTCCTGATATAAATACTTTTTTCTCAATTCTAATTTCAACTAGCTGAACCCCTTGGGAAGGTTAGGGCCATTAAAAAACAAAAAGTTACTAAGGTCCTTTCTCTAGCCAGCTATGCATTGTCCTGGGGTGAGTTCAGGGAACAAAGTTCATATCACAAACTATTTTGTGTAAATGAGTTTATTGATGAATACACAAGGTAAAGGCTCCCCAAACCCCACCCTCCCCAACAACAGATCCCAACATGAACAGGAAAAGAAGCATTCTTGGGACAGCTTTTACCCTCCCACATCTGGTTCCGGCATCCCAAGCTTCACAATATGGCCCAGGCTTGGCTGGGGACAAACACTTGGGGAATCTGACCAGAAAGAGCTCTGGTGTGTCTGCCCTCCCGCCCTCTGTACTTCAGCTTTCCAGAGACACACGTAGGCGAAGGAGAGCCAACACAGGGAGAACTGACCCCAGCTCTCCCAATCTGGTCAAGCTCGAACTGGGCCGGAAGGGAAGCTTCAGGAAGGCAACCGTTTCTTCAGGAGAGGTCCCTGCATCTTCCTCTCTCCCGAGGAGTCAGACAGCACGGATCAGCTCAGGCCAGCAGAGAACCGCAGCTGTTATCTGTCACTGGTGGATGCTGAGAGAGGCCTCAGTTTCTGGGATGGGCACATTCTGGTATAACCTTTTTTTCCTGCTTGCCCTGACACAGTCTTCTTTTGGGAAGTACAGTTTGCTTGGAGATGGGAATCCCTTACACAACTCATATCCAACTGACTCCAGGAATCAGCATCAACAAAGAAACTTACTCAACTCGGATTTCCACCCAACATCCCACCAACCTACACGCCTCCCACACAACCCTACAGTATTTCCTAATCCCCACATGGTGAGGGAGGAATGTATTTCTTTTTCACCAGCCTGCAATCCTCTTAAAGATTCTCAAAGATTAAGGAACTCGAGAGAAGCTTTGCAACTGGGAGGAAACAGGATCACTCCAGACACACTTGTAAAGGAAGTTGGTTTCTACTCTGACTTTTTCCAGTCTGTCCTCGGGATCCAGGAGGTCAGGTCTGAGTCCTGCATGAGGTCTTTGGACTCCGGCATGCTTCTGACTTGAGCAGAGGACTCTGAATGGATCCTGGTACCGGGTGCCAGGGTGCCAGGCTGTGCAACAGGTGGCACATGTCCGGCAGTGTGAAGGGTGCTGAGCAGGGTGTGAGTGCGAGGCTTTCTCTGAGGAATCATACCAGTGTGTTAGGGAGGGCACGCCACATCCCCAGCCCTCTGTGAGATGACAAGAACTACATGGCCTTCTGGAAAGATCTTCCTCTGCTCAGGAGCTTGAGTATCATGGAGGAAGGGCAGATGAGCGAGCTGGGGGACAGGGTCAACTGGTGCCATCGTTACACACCTCCACACTCGCTGGCTGGCTCTCCAACTGGGGCTCCAGGGAAGCCTGGCAAGTGTCAGCTCTGCCCTCGCTCTTGTGACCTGGATGCATACTCACGTTAACTGAGATGTCACCTGCCACCTGGCCCCGTGAATGGGTGGAGCACCAAACTCAGTACGGAGTGTGCAAAGAGCCACCAGTAGGCACAGCAAAGGCAGAAGGCTTTGAGGAAAAGAACAATGAGCCAGCCACATAGGGAAGCTGATGGAGTGTCAGGGAACCAGTCTCAGCTCTGCTACTCCAGGGCCAAAAGGCCTCGGCAACACTCTTTTTACCTATTACCTTTCTTTGTAGAAAAACAGGGTTGGATAAGTCACTTAAGTCCGTTTTAACTCTGAAACGCTGATTTTAAATCTGAATGAATGCTGAGAAACAAAGGGAAGGAGGCTGGGGGAGGGAGCTGTGTTCTTACTCATGTCTCCTCAGCCTCCTCAGGATGACTCCTGGGCTAGTGCCGTGGACAGGAGGACAGCTCTGTAACTCTCAGTGGTGTGCCCACATGCCCAGTGTGCCTACACTCGGAAACATCAATGTAGACCACCCCCATATGGAGTTGTCAAACGAGACAGCATGGGCATAAGGGAGCTCGAAGCCTTGGCCAAGGAAAGAACTGGACAGAGGGGCGGAGTGAAAATGCAAGAGCCCAGGAGCAGGGTTGCCCCCCTCCCTGCCCCAGAAGGGGCCAGGGCCGTTCGTGGATCTCCGCTACGAGTGGGTTTGATGAGGGTCCGTTGCCCTTTCTACTCAGGGCTCTACCTCAACTTCTCATCTGTACAAAAATATAAAACAATAAGGTGCAGTTTATGTTTCAGTGACACTTTTCCTTGCTTTAATTAATTTGTTGCCTTTTTCTGCTTGTGAAATGAGCTCTCGATTACAAAATATCAAACTACACTCAAAAGAGGGTGTAGAAAAGGCTAGCCATTGGCACAGCACGGAGAAGCTCACAACTAAGGACAGAGAACAGCAGCAGGTGGCAGAGGCGGCAGAGGCAGAGGCGGGGGAGGGTGGAAGGAGGTGTCACGGGAAGCTAACCTATCCCACAGGGTGAACGCTAATGTCAGCACAAGGTGACTGGCCACTACCGGGGTGGGTACCGCAGGGGTTGGGTTCGGGCTCTACACAACAGTACAACGTCTTCCAGTTAAGAGTTCTTGGCTTGCACCGATTACAGGCTGACTGGACCCATTTATTAGTTTTTCAAAATGCTGTCGTAGACCTGATAGATGTACTGAGAGACTTCAGGGGCTCTACACTTCAGCGACAGCTGTGAAGAGGAGGAGACAGGAGGTTAGAATGGAGATGGCATTGGCCCCAAAGGCATCCAAGCATCCACATCAAGACACTTTCTGACATTCTAAGACACTCTATGATTGGAACAGCCAAAGAGAGAGCTCACATTAATACAAACCATGGATTTCAGAACTCCGACTTCACTAGGACCAAGCTGTGCTGTGCGTCTACCTACAGCCCGTGTGGCTTTCTGAGCGAAGTATGAAAATGACCTATGCTAAAGACAAAGCCTCTGACCCCAGGGGAGCCCGTGTTTACGCTAAACATCAATATAAAAGGATTCTCATGGAAAAGGACAAAAAATAAGCCCAAATTTGGACTTTTTTATTATATTAAGGTTAAACAAGATATTACTAGCAATAACAGTAAAGCATGTCTATACATAGGAAATTATATATATATATATGGCTGTTATTTCTCTTAAGTGGGAAAGTAACAAGGTTATCCTCCACAGTATATTGCTGTGAGATTATTTTACCCGTTATTCTCTTTATAGAAACCCTGGATAATTTACCATAGTACCCAAGATGAAAATATTTTGAAAAAAAAATCTTTTCAACTATGTCAACTTATGAATTTCCTGAAAAACCAACATCCTAACAATTTAGTTAGCTAAGTGGTAACTCTTGACTGACTCCCAGCACTTGGGATGCTGAGATGGGAGAAGTACTGAATTTGAGGTTAGCTTGGGCTACACAGTGAGTTCTAGGCCAGCCTGGGCTACAGAGTCAGACGCTATTGTATAAAAAAAACAAAACATGGAGCTTGGGAAGGTAGCTCAGCAGGTAAAGTAGTTGCTGTATAAACATGAGCACACAATTCGGATCCTTAGCACCCATGTAAAAATGCTGGGCCCATTTTTATGTGATATGTCACAATTGATATAACAGTGATATCAACCATTTAGCAACACTGCCTGTCAAGACCTACCAAGAATGCAGCAACAAAAGAAAGATGTCTGGGTAAATGGAAAGTGGATATAGCTGGAAAAGTGTTTCACAAGGACGGAAACTTCACTGTCTTTTTTTCTTTTGGAGACAGGATCTTACTATATTGCCCTGACTGCTCTGGAACTCTCTATGGAGACCAGGCTGGCTTCAAATTCAGAGATCTGCCTGCCTCTGTCTCCTGAGTGCTGTAAAGGATTAGAGGTGTATGTCAGTACACCAGGGTCCAGCCTCTTTTATTCTTTTATTTATACTTGAGTGTACTGAATTTACTCCTAGGGCACTGGTTGTTATTTTTTGTTGTTGTTGTTGTTATTAAAAATTGGACATAAGATTTACTAGTGGGTATGGCTGGTGAGGTGGAGCCTTCTAGAGCTTAGGACTTGCCACTTACCCAGGGGACTACAAAGGGGTGACCTTGACCCTCAGCCACCATGTCTTCAAATTCATGTGCATTAAATGTGGTGAAGTCCCAGTCCTCAGAGATGTGCATCTTCTGGAGGCCAGGGAACTTGACTAGGCCTGAGCAGGGCTTCAATCATACTCTGCAGCTTAGTGCATGTGAACATGATTACCTAGACAGTAAGAACCCTGGCCACTGTACCTAGAAACCTCTCAAGGAACCCTCCTATATCTGTCTGGACCCATCAGCCCCAGCATAGGATAACAGCCTGCTGATGTGCTGATATGAAAAGGGTGGAGCTTCCCTTGACTATGAATATGACCTTTACCGAAACTTTTTATCATGTTTTTGTTGGCACAAATACACAAAGCCTCTAGGGCTTTAAAGTGCAGTTGCTCACATTCATCTGACCCTGCATGACTATTATATTTATTCCCATTTGCCTTCTTCCTCCCTAGCTCTAAGATATAGCTCTTGGCATGGGGATGCTTTGGCAGAAAAGAGGCTTTGGGTAAGGTTTCTTGTGGTGGTTTAAATGGACATGGCCCCTACAGGCTCACAGGCAGTGGCATGTTTGGAGGTGTGGCCTTGTTGGAGGAAGTGTGCCATAGGGGGTGGGCTTTGAGGTTTCAGCCAGGCCCAGCTTTTCTCTCTTCATAAGATTTGCTGTGGTCATGGTGTCTCTTCACAGTAACAGAACATGGACTAAGACACAAATGTGCATGGATACATATGAACATATATGCACACAAACACATGTGAAAAAGAAACTATGTGATGATTTATTTTCTATAACACTCTCAAGATGATGTAATCGTTGTAGGAGACCCAGTGAGTGCTTGCCCGGGCTAGGTTTACATTCCAGCACCTAGGAGGCAGAGGCAGCTCGATCTCTGAGTTTGAGGCCAGCCTGGACTATATAATGAATTCCAGGCCAGCTAGGGCTACATGGTGAAACCTGATTCCAGAAAAAAACAAAAAAACAAACCAAACTATAAATGATCCCTCAAATACAGAAAAACAGGTCATTCTGTCACACCCTAAGACAGTATGTAATGTACAGTCTTATTTCTGTCTATAGTTATAGTCATTATTGTCTAGTCTTGAAAGTAGATGCATAAGATAGTAGCAATATGAAAAACTGGGTTAAAAGAAAGAGTCCCATTAAAAATCTTGTGAGTACTCTCAAAATGAAATATTTTTAAAGTGTTATTATACTAAGAGAATGAACAGTCCATCTCAAACAATGTGCATTAGGACCCATCAATAACATCTGAACCTTAAACATTACTTGCCTAATTAACATGCCTCCCTCTCCCAAATCCCACATGATTTTGAACAAATCATTAATCATTTCCCCCACTTCTGATACTAGGGGTTGACCCTAGGGCGGGGTCCAGCCGACAAGCATTCTGCCACTGAGTGATAATCCCCAGCCCTAGTTTACTTTGTTCTTTGAGACTGGGTCTCTGAGTTCCCAGTCTGGCCTTAAATTTTCCAGCTTCCTGCCTGAACATCCCTTAGAGGTGGGATCACAGGTCTGTGTTACTAGGGTCTAGTCTCATTAATTATTCTTAAAAAAAGAAAATTACATTTATCTCATTTATTTGTGTGGGCGTGTGCCACGGTACTTGTGGTCGGAGGACAGCTGGAGGGGGCCACTTTTCTCCTTTATCAGTTTTTCAGGCTTGGTGGCAAGTAACTTTGTCTACTGCGCCACCCACCCCACTGGCCCCTCTCTAATCTTTTTAACCACAATCTCCTGGTCTATGACCTGGGACTAATGTGCTCTCTTAACTTAGCACAGATGGGACAAAGTATACACTAATGAATGATCAATTTAAAAGAAGCACGCACAAATGTCCAGAAAAGTAACTAACTGGAGATGTTCTACCAGACATGGATTTCTTAGTGAGACCTTCTCCTTTTAGGAAGAGTACAGAGGAGTTTCCTGTTCTGGGGAACTTAAGATAAATGACAGAGATTATTACTCTATAAAAAAGACAAGAGATGGGTCTGGCTTGGTGGCATAAGTCTTTATGAGCCAGAACTCATCTTCATTTCAATACTTGGGAGGCTGAGGCAAATAGATTTTTGTTTGATACCTGCCTGGTTGAAAGAGTTATTCTAGGATGGCTAGGGCTACATTTTGAGACCCTGTCTTAGAAACCTGAAACAAAGAAAAACAAATATGTAGCAGAGATAGAAGGGAGGGCGTCCACCTCATAGGGACGCCAGATGCTTCCTGGGAAAGCCCAAGTTGACCGGACTCAGCAGCAGGCATACACTTAGCATTCCAGCGTGCCCCAGGGAGAACACTAAGGATTTCTGTTTGGGTGGTACTACTTTGATGCATGCTAGCATAAACAACAGCTGTCGAAATTAAGGAATGGGGTCACAGAATAAAAGGCTCTCTAAGTCTGACTTTTCACCTTCCTCAGAACTAGTCACTATTGATCTTCTTCCCCTGCCAATTCCTTCAAACAACCTAACACAAGAATAAGGTCTTTCCCCATCTCAAGGCTTGTGGGGGATCACATTTTACATCGGGGCCTCGGGGACCAGTCTTTACTGCCAAGCAAAGCAGTACAAAGCCATCCAATGACTTTTACTCTGTTCAGTGGGATGCTGGAGGAGGTTTCTCAAGCTACAGGGGAAACCTGCAGGCTGGAGACTTCTCTCCCTGTTAAGGAAAGCAGGGTTAAGATTGATAAATTAGTCACTTGGTCAATTCATGGTTTTGGGGTAGTTGTGTATGGGTCCAGGCATCCTTAGGAAATGGTTGTTTCGTTTCTGGTGGGAGTGTGCTGGGCCTTCTGCTCCATCCTTTCTATCACTTTGACAGGCCTTGGTAAGGCTGGCTGTTCCTCAAGCTCCGGTGATCTTCTTGCCCCCTCTGAGTGCAATGCTGGGTTTCCAGCATGTGTGGTTATGCCCTGCTCTCATGTGGGTACTGGGGGTCTGAACAGGCCCTTATATTTGTATAGCAAGCACCCTTATCATCTCTCAGCCCCAGAAACACTTTTTTTGAGGCAGGGTCTCAACTATTGAGTTCTAGCTAGACTCAAATTCGCAGCCATCACCTTCCTTTTCCTAGGGTTACAGGTGTGAGCATGATGGCCAGGTGCAAACACTCCTCTGAACAGTTTATTCTAGTACCAAACTCATGCCATGGAGGAAGCATCTCTGTGTCAGGGAAGCAAAGGGTTTGCAGAACTCCTACTGTCAGAGGCAGATGGTCTACCCTGGTCTGCCCCCAGCACCATGTGCTGTAAGTCAGAAGACCACAGTGAGGAGAGGAGGCATTTCATGAATCCAACACGGGACTCCCTTACTAAGTGCTTGTTTTTGGGTATCTTGGCCGGAAGTACTTCTCCAGGTCTCTAGTACACTAAAGAATAAATGTATGGGTTCTCACCTCTGTATTCTAACCTGTCTCACACATTCTGGGAAAGCTTACCGTATAATTGGGGTTTCCTGGCTGGATCCGCAGCTCTGCCAAAATCCAAATGCCATTAGTGAGCTTCAGGGACTGGTACAGCATGTCCTGCCCTTCCACGTTCCTCTTGGCGATAGTGTAAACATTGTTGTTTTGCAACTTGCTGGAAACTGTGTCTAGAAATAGAGATAGGAACTTAAGACTTTCGGTTAAGGTCTCCGATGAACACATTCCCTTCTCTGCCCTTCCTGTGAGCTGTCACATATCCTTGAGTTCCCTGATGAATTCTAGCACACACACATTTCCAGCGGTTCTTCTGATACAGACAGGCAAAATGAAGGGCCTGCCCATCATGTTATCAGACAGAAAACAGTAAGGTGCACTAACACTGGTTTAAGAGTTACCTAGGGAAGTTATACAATAGATAGGCCCCAGGGTTTACTAAGAAGAAACTAAGTTCTCGTGTTAATTACTTTTCCCTCTTCAGTAAAAGTGTTCCCTGGCTAAAGGGACATAAGAAAGGAAGGTATTTTGGTTTACAGTCCCAGGCTACAGCCTGTCATGGTGGGACTCATGGCAGCAGGAGTGAGGGACAGCTGTTCAACATTGCATCCAGGCAGCACAAGACAAATTGCTAGTGTTAACTTGTTTTTCCACATTCCTTCAGGTCAGGACTCCACCCAAGGAAGGAAGCCACACAGAGTTCAGGTGGGTCTTCCCTGAGGCTAGCCTAGTTTAGATAATCACTCACAGGGGTCTAAAGGCTTACCCTCCAGGTTCCAGACCAGGTCAGGTTGACAGTATTAAGCATCACAATGGTACACAGGTACAAACACTCTGATGGGGACAAAGATGGATTTGTGGGAGTCCCCATAGGGACTCTAGTTGAGGCTCATTTCTGGAATACTGCTCCCAACCAGGAGTTACACTGATAATCAGATGTGCACTCCCGTCAGAACTGCACGGGGAGCCACATGGGCCTCAGTCTCACAGCTTTAGAAAAGGACAGAGCTGCACAAGTCTTTTCAAGTCAGATTTATTAAACTGGATACTTAATTTTTTTTTTAAAAGCAGGCAAACTAATTCTTCAGATGCTAGAGAAAACCATGCTTTCAAACACACAAGGAAACAAACTGCTTTAATGAAAGACACAGAGGCCCAAAGCTGTGTGAAATGACTGTTCCATCCTCAAGTCCCAGCTGCCATGCGGGTGAGGCCTCTACTCCCGAGTTCAGGGCAAGACCAGGCTGGTGCTCTTGCGACGTCAGCATCAAAGAGACACAATGCTCTAGAACCAATTAAAGGTCATTTCTCTGTCTGAAATGTTGTGTTAGAGACAAACTCCCCCTCACCCCCACCCCAAGATAGGGTTTCTCTGGCTGTCCTGGAACTCACTCTGTAGACCAGGCTGGCCTCGAACTCAGAAATCCACCTGCCTCTGCCTCCCAAGTACTGGGATTAAAGGCGTGCGCCACCACCGCCCAGCTAGAGACAAACTTTTAAGAATGGAGATGACATGCCAGGTGTGCTAGTGTCTTTAATCCTAATACTCAGGGCGCAGGGGCAAGGGCAGGGGCAGGGGCAGGGGCAGGAGGAATCTCTGAATCTGATGCCAACCTGGACACCCAGGGCTACACAGAAAAACTCCCTTTAAAAAAACAAAGGAGTAGAGATGATAAACACAGCTTCTTTGTTAGCTCATTATTAATCAGCTTCAGATAAGAACTCAATTTACTCAGCCTAATCCAGAACTAAACTCTCAAAAAAAAGTATATTCTAGTGTGGTCTCTAGGAAAGGAAGCCTGATGGCCTGCACCCCATGGTCTCCGCACAGGCCACCTCGTGTTTTTATTACTGCTTTTCTCACTTTCCCAGGTGTCTGTGATCAGCAGCTATAAATATGTATTTGAATTCTGTGTTGACCTGGCACTAGAGATGCTACTAAATCCACAGGGTTAAGCATTTGTTTGAATGAAAGCTGGTGTTAGAGGCACTTCTCACGGGTGTCCTCCATGCCCAGGCCAGGGAGCGCTGGGCACGGCAGTACTAAGGTCTCATTCATTAAGTATTTTTAATCACAGTTAGTTTTTAATTTTTTTTTTTGCCTTTCATTTATATCAAAGTAGTTACAGCTTAGGGGCTGGCGAGATGGCTCAGCAGTGAAGAATACTGGTTGCTCTGCCAGAGGACCTGGATTCGACTCCCAGCTCACAACTGCCTAGGGCAGTGCTTCACAACCTTTCTAATGCTGTGACCTCCTGGTACAGTTCCTCAACCTTTCTAATGCTGTGACCTCCTGGTACAGTTCCTCAACCTTTCTAATGCTGTGACCTCCTGGTACAGTTCCTCAATCTTTCTAATGCTGTGATCTCCTGGTACAGTTCCTCAACCTTTCTAATGCTGTGACCTCCTGGTACAGTTCCTCAATCTGTGACCTCATGGTACAGTTCCTCAACCTTTCTAATGCTGTGACCTCCTGGTACAGTTCCTCGTGTGGTAGTAATGCCCCATGAAACTCAAGAGATTCACCTGCCTCAGCATCTGAAGTACTGGGATTAAAGACATGAGCCAGCACTGCCTGGCCATTTATTTTGTTGTTACTTCATAACTAATTTTGCTACCCTAATGAATCATAATATAAATATTTGATATTCAGGATACCTGATATATGACCTTTGTGAAAGGGTCATTCACCTCCCAAAGGAGTTGCAACTCACAGGTTGAGAACTACTGGCCTCTAAGGACATAGGGCATGCATGTGGTGCACAGACTTATGCAGACAAAACATCAAACCCGTAAAACAGAGAGAGGTGGTTTTATCCTGCCTCTATGCAACACTGCCGGAGGAAGGAGACTCAATAAACGCTGCAATCGTCTTGTGGGTGTTGAGGGGCAGAGAGTTCTTTGCTGTCAGTCATCTCTTGGGGGGGGGGGCAGACAGCTCTTGCTGTCACTCTGGTTCCTACAGTGAAGTGCTCTTGCAACTTAATGGGTTGCTAAGCAACATTTCCTGCTGGATTCTGGCTAATGCTTTTTGAAAGGGCTGTCTTTAACACACAGGGAGTTGCTTTAAGTTGCAAAAGCTTTTCCTAACTTTCAAGGTGCTTGCCTATTTCCCAGAGCTGCAGAAATCATGCAGGGCATGTGCCTTTGTTGGACAGTCTTCTGTTGCAAAGGCACACATGTGCTTTATCCATATATCGAGGCCCAAATGCCTACAGACTTACAATCTTACCATTTGTGTAACAGATGATAGGGAAGGCACAGAGCTGCTTGGGCTGAATGGACCTACTGTGATGTCTATCAGAAGGCTCAATGGAAGGAGGGCTCTACAGCAAAGTATGTTATTTTTTATTTTTATTTATTTGTTTTAAGCCTGTTATTATTTATCACCACATAGGACCTTTTTTTTTTTTCTTTTCCCCGAGACAGGGTTTCTCTCTGTAGTCCTGGCTGTCCTAGAACTCTGTAGACTAGGCTGGCCTCGAACTCAGAAATCCGCCTGCCTCTGCCTCCCAAGTGCTGGGATTAAAGGCGTGCGCCACCACCACCTGGCTTTTTTTTTTTAATTTTGTTTTTGTAGGACCTATTTTTAAATTTAATTTTTGCAGTGTAACACACTGAACCCAGTGCCTTGAATATATCAGACAACGGCCCGAGCCTTATACATTTTATAGTTTTAGGTTTGGGCTTGACGTTTTAAGGGCTGAAGAATATTTACTCTAAGTGTAGCGATCAGCGATGGCAAATCCTGGTGATGCATACCCACAACCTCCACTCAGGAGGCCGAGGCAGGAGAAGATGTAGCGAGAGCCAGATGTTATGCAGGCACTTGGAACAGACTTCCTAATAAAACATCATTGTTTGTTTGTTTTACGTACTTGAGCTCCTGGCATACAGGACAGTCTTTCGAAGTTGTGAGATTCTGAGAATGTGTGATATCAGATGCTTCAGTGGCTACAAATGATGCTAGCTCAGGGGGAAGACACTGAGACCTGTTCCAAAGTAGGATACTGGTCAAATATGATTGTACTTTGAGATGTGACTTCTCATTCACTTTCTTCCTCCCACAAACCTGGCTCTGTAATCTGGGTATCTGGGTTCTTTGGGGCATTGATTAGCAAGTTCAAAACTGCTAATCTATAAAGGGCATTTCAGAAAAATTACTGTGAAAATGACTGAAAAGATCATTTGGGGTAAACAGCTACAGTCAAGTGCTAATTAGTAATCTTCCATTTTTTAAGAGTACCAAAGCATGGGAAAGCCCCAATAAAACCAAAATCTAACTCATTCTCAGTTAGTGTCCATGCCTAAAGAAAGAACTCTTCAAGCCGGGCGTGGTGGCGCACGCCTGTAATCCCAGCACTTGGGAGGCAGAGGCAGGCGGATTTCTGAGTTCGAGGCCAGCCTGGTCTACAGAGTGAGTTCCAGGACAGCCAGGGCTACACAGAGAAACCCTGTCTCAAAAAAAACAAAAACAAAAACAAAACAAAACAAAACAAAACAAAAAAACCAAAACTCTTTTACTACAGTATCAAACAAGTATGGATCTGTACCAGGTGTCTGAGCTTTCTTGAATATAGTAAACAATTAAACAACAGGCTTGCTTGTAAAAGTGCTTGCCACAAGCACCTGTTTAGATATGGATGGAAACGTATCTGCCTCTTGTGCACTTTAGGTGGCGTTTCAAGATCTGTAATACTCCAAAATGTAGCTAAAAGGTAAGATGTTAAAGAGGCCCAGGTGTGGTGGCAGATCTTTAATCCTATGATTCAGGAGGCAGAAGTTTCTATGAGTTAGAGGCTAGCCTGGTCTGTAAGACAGCCAGGGCTACACAGTGAGACCCTGACTAAAAATAAAACAACACAACAAAAACCGAAACAAAACCACCACCACCACCACCCACCACCACCACCACCACCACCACCACCACCACCACCACCACCACCACCACCACCACCACCACCACAAGACATCTTTACAAGTGTTTGCTGCTGGGAAGCAGGAATCTTGTTGGTACCTTTCTAGTATTCACGATAAACAGCAGCACCATCAACACCCACACCATACACATCTTTATTTTGGTAAGATTATTAAGACTTGCTGAGTTTTTTCCTTCTCTAGAAAGCTCAGAGAACAAACAGAAAAGCTCACTGCTATGTTGGTGAGTCCTTTAAGGCTGTGACTTCTTGAAGCCCAGAGTGTTCCTTCCATCTGTCAAATGTCTTTGCTAGCACAGAAGAGCTATTTTAAGTGTTGGTGCTATTGTGATTAGGGAAGATCAGCTGGAAAGGATGGTATTTTTAGCTCTCAGCTAGACACAGGGTGTTGAATCAGAAGGCACTAAACCTGCAAAGGCTCCTGTTAATAGAGTCCTCAAGACTGGGAGGAGACGTAAAGGCCAAGGCATTCCATTGTCAGGGTGGAGACAAGGAAGAGTAGAAAGGACTAGTCAAACAAAGTGGTCTTGCAAAATTAGCAGTGATATGGCATGAAAAATGGCCTTGGTCATCTAGAGATGACAAACTGGCTGTTTTTTATGCTCCATGTGCTCCATTGCCACGATGTGTACCACCAGGAAACCACTGTGGCTTTCAAAACTGAGTCAGCAGTGAAGACTACATCAGAGAAACGGCATCGCTGGGAGGAAGGCCACATGCTTTGGCACAGTAAGAATGCCTTTTTTTCCTAGTATTTTGGCAACCCAGATAAAGTCTTTGGTCAACCAAATTCCATTTTTGTCCTTTTCACACAGGATCCCTGAAACCGAGACTATCTCCCAATTACTCTGGCTGTTTCCTATGCTCTGTGGGAAGAAGAGCGGTGTCTCACTGGGCGTTAACAGCAAGCACCTGTGGTCTACAAGCCATTGCATTCATTTACCACGAAGTCAGACAGGTTTCTCTAATGTGGGACTTCTAGAGCTTTCAGTGTGTGAATACACAGGCAGGCCATATGCTGCATTTTCCAACGTTTATCACTACAGGGAAACTTCCCCACCTTTTATTAATTAACAGATATTCTCTCCTATGCACTGTTGAATCGACTGGAACAGAATGGTGGTTAGCCCAGGGCAAGACAAAGTTGACTTTCTCATGGGGCACATACTGGATTTAGCCACCAGGACGTGGACTCTATGGCAGAGGCTTCCCAATTCCAGAGCAATGGTCTGTTTTGTGGAAAGCTGTGCTCACCAAATACAGTTCACTGTTAACTGACCAGTGAACTTCAGAGGAAGGGACAGATAGCACCACTGGCCATTCCAAACCCACAAGATGAGGACAATCAGCTCATTAATAGAGGCTTCCCAATTCCAGAGCAATGGTCTGTTTTGTGGAAAGCTGTGCTCACCAAATACAGTTCACTGTTAACTGACCAGTGAACTTCAGAGGAAGGGACAGATAGCACCACTGGCCATTCCAAACCCACAAGATGAGGACAATCAGCTCATTAATAGTAACAGAAAGTGCAAGAGTCTCTCCTCAAACCCCTTTTCACTCACCGGTGGAGATGTGAGGTAACCCTCTCCACAGGGAGGCTCTGTCTAAAGTATCTATCAAAAGATGCCAGGCTGTCTTTTTTTTTTTTTTTTTTTTTTTATGTCTGAGGCTTCAAGTAAGCATTTAGCCTCCTGAATGTCTTGGAGGCCTGGCTGGATTAGCACATTTAAAAGGTAGTATAGGAAGATGCTGATAACTGTCCAGTTGGATATCAAAAGCCCTACATGCAAAGGTCTGTCTGAATACAGAAGAGAAATACAACACAGAGACCCTCCAAAAATAAAATAAGTATAGAAAGTTGGCATGGGAAGACATGAGAACTCTTTTTCTTCTTCCTGTACTGCATACTGTATCCTTTCTCCAGTGCTCTGCTCCAGCTGCAACGGAGAATGGTGGTCCTTGGAAAACCCATAAGGAGGCCACCAGTGTTCGGGGTTGGGGGTGGGAGGGAGGCTCGGGGTAAGTGAGAAGGGAAGGAAGGACTGAGGGTCAGCTGCTGCCTCGCTCCCTTGGGTTACCTTTTTATATTTACTACAGATACAAAATTAACTACCAAACGATTTAGGATTTAATGCTAATCAAAAAGGTTTGTAGTATATGAAAGCCGACAAAAGGGAGTAACAATAAAGGTTATCAGCTAGGCTCTAATCAATCATGATATGTACTTTATTGATAAATGGAATTCTAACTATAGCATTTCCTCCAATGCCAAATGCTGATACAAGAGATGAAATAGTCTTTCAGGTATTAGGAGGGTGACTATCCTCAATTATCACTTCAATTACTTGATGCTGAAGATATTTAAGTAATATGACTGACAGCTACTTCTACTGAAGGACTAGTAGGGTACATAGGTTTATGGCTCTTTCATATTTTTCTAAATTTTGTGACGGTGAGAGCAAACCAAGGCTTTTGTGCAAGTAGGGATAGTTTATTTGTTCACTTTAGTTCTTATTAGTTCTTGTAGCTTGTAAGTAATTTAGTGCCTTACATCAAAATATCCCATTTTTTGTTGTTTTCCTTTGCATTGACAGAGAAAAGGTCTCAATGGATAGTGCTTATTAGCCTGGGACTTGCTATGTAGACATCAAAGCTGGATTTGAACTTAACAAAGATCTGCCTGCCTCTGACTCAAGTGCTGGAATTGAAGGTATGTACCACCGTGTGTGTGTGTGTGTGTGTGTGTGTGTGTGTGTGTGTGTGTAAAAGAGACCTGGAACTTGTAATTCTCATGCCTCAGTCTCCTGAGTTGTTAAGATTACAGGTGTGTGCCTTAGAGAGATTTGCAAAGTAATGCATTTAACATGTGATCTACCACAATCATGTTATAGGTGGAAAGAAGTAGGCATAGGAAAGAAAAACTTCAAATGTTTAATTTCACTTACTAAGATGAAATGAATGCAGTTATTACTTACCAGCATTTAAATGGCATTCCTTAATCTGAAACTGGAGTTCATTTTCATTGGGAATATCCTTCCACGTTGCAAGGAAGACCTGGCGTTCTGTATGGGAAGGGGAGAAGGGTGACACGTCAGTATTCTGTCTCCTGATGCCTTCCACTAGTTTCCCTTTGGCATGCCAGCAGGCTAGGAGTGGAGCAGGGTCTGGTGTGCGCAGCAGAGGAACACTGGGCCTTTTACTGACTGAGCTACTTCACGCTGGACAAAGTCTGCAGCTAAGAGTTCAGTTTTGGCTCTTTATATTCTTGTGAGTGACTCTGGGCCCATCTTGTGACCTTCCTTCCTTTTTTCTTTTTGTTTTCCTTAGAGACAGGGTTTCTCTGTGTAGCCCTGGCTGTCCTGGAACTCACTCTGTACACCAGGCTGGCCTCAGATCTACCTGCCTTTGCCTCGAGTGCTGGGAGTAAAAGTATTCTGGCTGGATGGTGGTTTCTTAAGTAAGGAAAGGGAAAAGTCAATAGCTACTTTGGGGTAGGATAGGAGACTAATGGTTACTACAAATTATTGATACTTATCCTAGTATGAACTTAGTATAGAATAAGTGCTAAATGTATACACCATCTCACTAATTCATTATAAAAATGACTTCCATTTTGTAAATGTAGAAACTAAAACACAAAGTCTAAGTACCTTGCCCATAACCACAGAGATAATACATGGAAAAGCCGAATTAAAGCTGTCTCCACGCTCTCCCCTTGCGTGCAGGCGAGGTGTTTGGGGGAGTCAGGTAAGTAAGTGGTTCTGAGACTTGGGGCAGCAGAGTAAGAACAGCGACCAGCAAGTGAGCAATGGTCAACTATTTATTGGGGCACTAGAATATACTAATCTCATTTTAAAATTTCAAAATGGTCTGTACTTCTAGGGCTATGCTGAGCCTGCCACTGAGATGGTGGCCACGGATATATTTAGCAGGACAGGAGGACACACTTACCCATTTTGCCATCTTCTACAAAAAGCACATTGAGTGGGATGAGGCAGCTGAAGTAGAAGACATCAATATTGTTTTTAACAGCCACCTGGCAGGAAAGCAAAATGGAAAGATGCAGACATCAACGAGGAGTCGGTAGGAGGAGGAGAGAACAGGTGTGTATCTAGAAATCTACTTCCTATGTCAGCCAGTGCAGCCTCCCAACAACACACGACAGCCCACAGACTGCCGAGTACGTCCCTCCCCCTCACCAACATCTAACTGTGACCACCTGTAGGAAATCTTTGTCCAGGAAGACTATAGCATACCCTCTAGAGCAGTGAGCCTCAACCTGTAGGTCTCCACTCCTTTGGAGGCTGAATGACCCTTTACAGTGTTTTATGATACTATTCACAACAGTAGCAAAATACCAGTTCTGGAGTAGCAATGAAAATACTTTTTCTTTTTTCTTTTTTTGGATTTTGGTTTTCTCGAGACAGGGTTTCTCTGTGTAGCTCTGGCTGTCCTGGAACTCACTCTATAGACCAGGCTGGACTCGAACTCAGAAATCCACCTGCCTCTGCCTCCCAGAGTGCTGGGATTACAGGCGTGTGCCACCACTGCCTGGCAATGAAAATACTTTTATGAGCCGGGTGGCGGTGGCGCAGGCCTTTGATCCCAGCACTTGGGAGGCAGAGGCAGGCGGATTTCTGAGTTCGAGGCCAGCATGGTCTAGAGAGTCCCAGGACAGCCAGGGCTACACAGAGAAACCCTGACTCAAACAAAACAAAACAAACAACAAAACAACAACAACAAAAAGGAAATACTTTTATGGTTGAGGTCATGAGGATCTGTATTAAAGGGTCACAGCATTAGGAAGGTGGAGAACTGCTGCTCTAGACAAAGAATCTCTGTAGTTGTCTTTTCAACTTTAAAAAACTACTTTAAATTCTTGAGTGCTTCTGTGTGCACATGGAAACTATGATGACTACGTGGAGGGCAGAGGATAACTTTTGAGTATCACACTCAGAACACTGTCTACCTCCTTCGAGACAGGCTCTTTCATTGGTCTAGAGCTCACCAATCAGGTTACGTGGGCCGGCTGGCTCCTCTTTCATGATGCATGTGCCACAACACCTTGAGTTCTACTCAGGTTCTGAGGATGGAATTCAGGTCCTCCAGCCCTCCTCTGCAATGACATTTCTATTCTTTTTCATAACTATTCTAACAAAGTAGGAATCATTCCATTCTTTTTTTTATAGATAAGGAAACTAAGAAAGGAAAAGGAACAGTCAGGTCATAAAAGATCACGCCAGGATTCAAACTCAAATTTGTCTGTTTTCAAATCAATCTTATGTTTTTTTTTCCCACAAAAACTAGAGGCCACTGATGCCTCAAATTTCCAAGAGATGGTTGATAACCTTTTTCCCAGGCCTACCACAAGGAAGCTTACTGGCTCATGCCCTGGTGGACCTGGGGGTTTATTAGGAAAAGCTTTAAAGGCAATACATGAGTTTTTGTATCAAAATACAAACGTCTGGGTTATGGTCTTATTGTGGTGTGGCAAGACTATGCTTTAAATAGGCTACAGCAGATACTTTCATTTGGGAGATAACACTAATGACCGCACGGGGAACAGGCAGAGTCCTACAGCAGGTTCTGGAGCATGGTAGTGGGAAGGGACGGAGCTGCTCCTCCAACACGCCACTGCTCTCAGCCACCAGCGCCAGCCTCGCCATGTCCCCTGCACAGCAGGAAAGTGTGCCTCTGGGCAAGGCTTATGATCACTATCCAAGCCCATTCCCTTCTCACTTTGCTCTTAAAAAGTAAAAGAAAGTGGCAGAGGTGGCTGATGCACTCAGGGTGCTGATGTAGAAGGATGTTGTGAATTCAAGCCAGCCAGTGCTACAGAGACCCTGTCTCGAAAGCCAAAAAAATGTTTATCTAGAGCCTTCCAACCTCCCTACCAATCCAACTTTGTTTTTCCTCTTAAAAAAAAACAAAAAACAAACAAGCCGGGTGTGGTGGCGCACCCCTGTAATCCCAGCACTTAGGAGGCAGAGACAGGCGGATTTCTGAGTTCGAGGTCAGCCAGGTCTACAGAGTGAGTTCCAGGACAGCCAGGACTACGCAGAGAAACCCTGTCTTGAAAAACCAAAAAAAAAAGAAAGGAAGGAAGGAAGGAAGGAAGGAAGGAAGGAAGGAAGGAAGGAAGGTAGAAAGAAAGAAAACAAAAACAAGAAACAAAAATAAAACAAAAAGCCAAGAAACACAAAAAACCACAAAAATGAAAATCAAAACAAATAAGCAAAAGACCAATAAGGTTCCACCCACCCACCTACACACACACACAAAGCCAAAACAAAGCAAAATGAAACAAAAGTCCACAAAAACATCAGAGTTGTATGTCCCCTGAGCATGTGGCTGATATATCCAATGGCACTCCACTGGAGAAAACCAATTTCCCCCTTTGCAGATAGCCTTTTGGCTAGGCAAAGAACTCTGGTTCATTTACCCTCAAGTGATGGGACCCATAATGGCTTGACCCTGTGCAGGTCTTGTGCACGATGCCACAGCCTGTGAGTCCATACATGCGCCAGTCCTGTGGTGTGTGGAAGTCACCATTTCCTTAGCCATCCACTAGCGCTGGATCTTATAATTCTGCCTCTTGTTCCACACTGAGGCCTGACCCTTGAGGGGAGGGATTTGATGGGGACATCTCATTGAGAGCCGGTTCTCCAGTCTCTCCTGTACACTGTCTGGTGCGGCTCTCTGTCTTAATTCCCATCTACTTCACAAAGCTTCTCTGATGTGGGCAGAGGGAGGCACTTATCCTCCGTCCTCCCTCCTTTCCTATCCAACCTGTCTTCTCATCGAAACTGTGGCTGTGTGATCCAAGAAACTCCTGTTCAGTCCCCACATTTCCCACCAGCTTTTTTCTGAAGGTAACTAACACCTTTGCCTCCTTCCCATTTCCAGGGTATGCCTCTGTGATGTCTCTGATCTCACAGAATCCCTTCAATTACTTTCTTGTTAAGCTGTGCTTTTAGCCTTCCAATTCCCAAGCACAGAGTTTCTGACCTACAGCACAGATTGATTCTCAGAGAGACCAGACTGGTAGGTTAAAGCGGGCTGAGTAGTGTCAGGACAGGGATGTGAGGCTCCCCACAGCACCACTGAAGCACCACTTCCAGAGGGTTAAAACCAGCAGTGGGCTTCTGGAAGAGAGCTAATTCACCTGATTCTCAGCAGAAGAATTAGAGAAAAGAAAACTCTTACTTTAAATTAGCTCTCAAGATAGTGCCTGGCTCTGTAAAGGACATTTCCAAGTGAGAACTGGGGAATCGGAGCCGGCCTGTCACTGACCTGAGGGTCTGACGGAGGGTTTTGTGAATCCTAATGACTATCATTACCCCCTTCTGAATATAAAGCATCAGATCTCGCATCGGGCCATCAGTTTAAACATTTACTGGTGCTCACTGCATGCCAAGCTTTTGTGATAAAACTAAAAATAGAGAACATAAGATGCTTATCTCCACAGGGATGGTGGTTCTTAACCAAAAGCTTTTATCAGAACCATCCGGACAGGTTTTTCACAATGGACACCCAGGATCCACTCTATATGAAAGAATTATAACTTCTCCATCTGGAGACAGCATCTAGAATGGCCACTAATTTACAACAGTGCCTTCTAAGAAGTCCATAAACATTTGTCTTTCTGAGATGACTATTCTAGTATAGCCTGACAGCTATGAAAGTCCATGAAATATCCTGTAGTTTAGCTGGCTAAAATCTGGACCTCATAAAAAAGGCAGGAACCGCCTGGCCCTCTGTGACACATGTTACATGGTTCTCCTCTTTCCTGAAGACTGCCCCAAAATGTCCACTCTAGAATGTGAAGTATTCTGCCTTTAATCAAAGACAGCACTCAGTGTTGCAGGGTCTGGGGAGCCAGAACTATTGATTTCAAGTTCTAACTTTGACATCTGCTTGCTGTGTGACTTAGGGGCAAGTAGTATTCAGATTAATTTCCAGTCCACAAAGAGATCAGAGGCATTATTCTCGGGGCTGTCATAAAGCTGAGTTCATATTTGCAAAGCACACAGAAAGCTAACTCTCAAGCACTATGGTGAAGACATGACAATAAGAAACCACTTTCACTAGCTCCATCTCCTATTTTGATGTTTTTAAATTGATTTTTTTAAAGTAATTAAGGATAACCACATTGGATTACCCAAGATTTTAGTATTACTTTATTATGCTATATAGGGATCAGGGTTTTTAAAAGCATACTAAGCTTACTGGCAACTGTTTCCTTTGGTAAATGTTTCTTTCAACTGTGGCTTGGTAAGAGAGCATCTTTTGGGAGCAACTGCACAGGTTACTTTCAGGGGAAATGTTTTAATCTCTTTTATATTAGATTTCAAAATCTGTGTTTTGCAGTTTTCAAACTCTTACCATGTGATAAAATGGTAAAGCTGTGTTCATCTCTGAAGTCAGTGTTCTCTGGGATCTGCCTCCTGTCTACCTCTCCTGGCTATTTCCTTCCTTTCGACCATATCCAAATTACTTCTTGTTCCCCAGTACTGAAATTCACAGCTCTGCATTTTTCACATTCTGTTCTTTCTGCTTGATACATTCTTTTCCTTAAGCTTTGTTTAGCTCAGTCTTAAACTTTCAGAAATCCCTAAAAGCCTCCTCACAGCACCCAATGCACACACTACTATTACAGTGTAGATTAAAAACCTATTTACACAGGGCCACTACTGAGGAGCTGAGAGTACACTTTGACCAGCACACAGTCTGGGTCCATCAATCTTTGCTGGATGGGCTTAAGGGAAGGGCAATTCACAGATGGACCACAGCACCAGTCTGTTTACTAGGTCCCTCCTTTATCCACTTCATTCCTATCCAGAACAAAGCTCTCTCAGGAACACACACTCTCAATGAGGCCCAAGGTGGAGGGTAGAGGTGGGGTTGGGGGTCCAGATTAGATGGTGGGTTTGTTTTTTTTTCAGTTTGAAATCAGAACCAAAATATTATCTAGCACTTTAATGTAGTAGACTATATCTTAATGGATGTAAGATACTAGCCAGGCATGCTGGAACACAGCTTTAATCCCAGCACCTGGGAGGCAAAGGCAGATAAATCTCTGATTTGAGGTCAGCCTGGTCCACATAGTGAGTTTCAGGCCAGCCAAGGCTATATAGTGTGACCCTGTCTCAAAACAAGCAAGCAAGCAAACAAACAAACAAACACCAGACAAAAAAGCAAGCTAAATGCCCATGGCTATGCCAACCATCTTTGAGTGCAAACAGAACCTGTCCACTCTTTAAGATTATTCACTTGCACGCATGTTTTTGTACTATGTTAATGTTTGGTGCTTGCAGAAGTCAGAAAAGGGAGTTGGATCCCCTGGAACTGGAGTTACAAATTGTTGTGAGTCACCTTGTGAGTGCTGAGAACTGTGGTGCTTCAAGAGCAACTGATACTCTTAACTGTTGAGCCCCTAACTCCTTCTACTTCCTTTTCTTTAGGGTGCTGGATATTGAATCTAGGGCTTTTCGCATGCTAGGCAAGTGCTCTAAGATGGAGCTACACCCCAGGCCTTTACTGTTTTAAAAACAGAATCTTGCTGTGTGGTTCAGATCCTTCTACCTCTGACTCCTCCAGAGACAGGTATAATCCATTAAATTTAAACAAAATAAAAACAAAACCTTTATATAAGATGGTGTGTGTGTGGGTTAATTATGTAGCCCATGTTAGACTGGAGCATGCTCTACGCTCTTACAAGCTCTTGCCTTCCAAGTGCCTGGATCACACTCAAGCCCACTTTCATGTTATCACTGTTTTTAAAGATAATTTAAAAATTTACGTACATATGTGTATCTTCGATTTTGTGCACGTGCTCATAATGGTCAGCGACATTCCAGTTCCCTGGAGCTGGAGTTACAGGAGGTTGTAAGCCACTTAACCTGGTGTTGGGAATCAAACCTGGGTTTCTGAAAGAGCAGACCTCACTCTTTACCACTGAGTCTCTCTTTCTCTCTTCTCTTCTCTTCTCTTCTCTTCTCTCTCTCTCTCTCTCTCTCTCTCTCTCTCTCTCTCTCTCTCTCTCTCTCTCTCTCTCTCTCTCCAGTCCCTGCTATCATTTCAAACTCAATAAATGGAATACAGAACCTTTTCGCATCTTCCTATTTCTGTATGTGTCTCCAACTCATCGCCTGCAACTCCCCTTCACACGATTATTCAGCTTCTCCAGTTTACTCTTAACACAGTAGTCAGAAGGATATTAAAACGCACATTGGCTGACAAGTACTTCTTTGCTCAAGCCTTCAATGGCCCCATCTCATTCAGAATATATTCAGCCTATAATCTGCTCCCCATTCATCCTGGGGTGGCTTTTCCTGGCAGTTCCGGAGACAGGGCTGCTCTTTGCACAGGGCACACATATAATTCTGTGCTTCTGCCCTTGCTGTTTCTTCTGTGGAATGCTCTTCCTCTTGACATCTCCATGGTTTGCTGCCTCTTGGCTCTGCTTTAATCACAGTTGATCTTAGGTGGGCAGGTCTTCTAGACTAAGTATTATGATAGTAACATCATCCCTCTATAGCCCCAGGAGCCACAGAGAGATCCTTGCTTTAGTTGGTTTTTTTTTTTTTTTTTGTTTTGTTTTGTTTTTTTGAGACAGGGTTTCTCTGTGTAGTCCTGGCTGTCCTGGAACTCACTCTGAAGAACAAGCTGGCCTCGAACTCAGAAATCCACCTGCCTCTGCCTCCCAAGTGCTGGGATTACAGGCGTGCACCACCACACCCGGCCTTTTTTTTTTTACTGTCTTCTTTCTTGTCCCACATGCTTTTTCTTTTTCTTTTTAACATTTATAACATTTATTTGTTGGCTTGATTGCATCCCTCTCTAAGGAAAACGTGAATTATTTGACAAAATTTCTGTCTTTTGTTTACTATGGGTTTCTTAGAACTCATATCCATAGGAGTGTTGAGTAGGTGCTACATAAGAATGATTATAAGAGCCTAGCAGTGGTGGCGTACCTTTAATCCCAGCATTCGGGAGGCAAGGGCAGGCGGATTTCTGAGTTCGAGGCCAGCCTGGACTACAGAGTGAGTTCCAAGACAGCCAGGGCTACACAGAGAAACCCTGTCTTGAAAAACCAAAAAAAAAAAAAAAAAAAAAAAAAAGAATGATTATAAAAATTATAATTTAACAAGTGTGTATGTGTGCCTGCACACCACATTAGAACAGGTGCCCACAGAGACAGGAAGGAATCAATCCCCTAGAGTGGGAGTTATAGGTCACTTATGAGATGCAGTTGTGAGCTGCCAGGTGTGGGTGCTGGCAACTGAACTCAGGTCCTCCACAAGAACAGCAAGGGTTTTCAAACGCTGAGCTAATTCCTACCCTTCTACCAAAGGCTTTGGGTTTAGACAAGATCTGAACTTAGTTTAAAGGTTCTACAACTACAGCACTTCTCAGTTTCCTGTGTATGTTTCTTAACAGAGGGGGAAAGTATACATACTTACTGGGAGAAAATATGAAGGCCAGAATTATTTTAATATGAATTAGCCAATAATAAAGATGAAATTCCTTTGAAGTTCTACTGAATAAATTTCATAATACATACATATGTTTTAATATGGAAATGTGCATCTTCCTTTACCTCTGACTAAAGGAGAAAAGGTGTCCGTTTATCTATCTATCTATCTATCTATCTATCTATCTATCTATCTATCTATCTTCTGTCTGTCTTTAAGGCAGTCTCTCACTGTAAAACCTTGCCTGGCCTGAGACTTATTGGCCTTGAACTCAGAAAGGTCTGCTAGTTTCTGGCTCCTAAGTATCTTCCATTGTACAGTCTTTAGCTTTAAGTATCCTTAGTGCTAGACATGGTGATAAATAGCTTTAATTCTAAAATTCAGGAGACAGAGGCAGGGATTGGCCAACATAGCAAGTTCCAGAACAACCAAGGCTACATAGAAAGACCCTGTTTAAAAAAAACAAATCAACAAAAGTCAAGTATCGTTAGCATGGGCCATTGATGCTTCTTAAAGTTGAGTGAGTTGAAACTGGCATAAAAATTAGATACAAATAAAAACAGACGTTATCTCTGTGGCTGTACTGGCTAGTTTGGTGTGTCAACTTGACACAGGCTGGAGTTATCATAGGAAAAGGAGCTTCACTTGGGGAAGTGCCTCTATGAGATCCAGCTGTGGGGCATTTTCTCAATTAGTGATCAAGTGAAGGAGGGCCCCTTGTGGGTGGTGCCATCTCTGGGCTGGTATTCTTGGGTTCTATAAGAGAGCAGGCTGAGCAAGCCAGTAAGTAACATCCCTCCATGGCCTCTGCATCAGCTCCTGCTTCCTGACCTGCTTGAGTTCCAGTCCTGACTTCCTTTAGTAATGAACAGCTGTGTGGAAGTGTAAGCTCAATAAACCCTTTCCTCCCCAACTTGCAGGAATAGAAACCCTGACTAAGACAGTGGCCATGTATGTTGGCACATGCTTATAATCCCAGGACTTGGGGTGCTGGGGAAGGAGGATGGTAAGGCCACTATAGACTGAATAGAAAGACAGCAAGATCCCGTTTCAAAATGTCAAAAACAGATATAATGGAGCATGCCTATAGTCCCACTTCTCAAGAGGTGGGAACAGAAAAATCACAAGGCTGGAGGCCAGCTTGGGGGCTACATAGCAAGACCATGCCTTAAAAAGGTATAAGACACAAAACTCACAAGCAGTAATATTTAATGTTCATTTCACCCATGTAAATGCGCATGACGTAAAATTAATAGTTTAAAAAAAGGAGTATCTAACTCACAATACTCTCAAATATTCCCCAAATTAAAAAAAAAAAAAAACTTTTTAAATGGATTCATTGAACAAAGAGACAGAATGCCTGCTTCAGCTTCAGCCCCAAGACGGCCAAAAGCAGATCACAGATGGCACAAGGAAGGCACTGCCTGCTGCTCTGGCATAGACAATGTGCGACATGTGGCCATAACACTATGAACCTGCCTCCTTCTCAGGACATCAACAGGAAAAGTAAATAGAAATGATTACTATAAGGCTCTCTGAAACACAAAAGTGAGCTAAAAATGCTTAATAACAATAATAATGTTTTTTAAAGTTACTTTCAGGGGCTGCTGGGGAAAGAGCAGCCTGTCAGCGCCAGCCTGTACCCAGCAATTACTTTCTTTCCTAGTATAGGAAGCCTGCTGCAGTAGCTGCAGCCTCTTTATGGTGGCACAGCTGGAGATGAACAGACTAAATTAATATTCCGTGTTCCAGTGTATTTAAAAGCACTATAAAAAGGTCTGAAATGAACTCAGTCTGAACTCTGGCAGATGAGGCCCTCATACTACACCCCTCACCACAGGTAACCAAACGAGGCACCACCACAAACAAGACCAAAACCAAGTGAGCAGAACAGGGCTCACCTTCCAGATTATCTCATTTACTCTCCTATGACGTCACAGGTGACCTTTCCAAGTCTCTGGAGAATAATTTCTCTTTTTATTCTTTTTCTGCATTTAGATTTTGGAGAGATTATTTGCAGGCTGGTCCAAGTTAGGACCAAGTAGTGACGCCAACCATCTCCAGTTCTCTGAGGAATGATGATTCAGATGTGTTTTTAAAGTACCATACAACCTAGTCAACAGATCCTAGGGGAATGGCTCCTAGTGACAGGATTTTAATAGCACAGACTCTAAGTATGTTATATAGCATCTGAGACTCAGGCAGAAATGGACCTTTCTGTTAGTTGCAGGAGTTCAATTTACCTGCAGCTTTCGCATTCTTTCTTTCTTTGTTTTTTAAGATTTGATTGATTGATTGACTGTTATATGTAACTACACTGTAGCTGTCTTTAGACACACCAGAAGAGGATGCCAGATCTCTTGGATGGATGGTTGTGAGCCACCATGTGGTTGCTGGGATTTGAACTCAAGACCTTTGGAAGAGCAGTCAGTGCTTTTTAACCACTGAGCCATCTCTTTACCCCAGCTTTCTTCATTCTTCTTCTTTTTTTTTTTTTTGGTTTTTTCGAGACAGGATTTCTCTGTGTAGCCCTGGCTGTCCTGGAACTCACTCTGTAGACCAGGCTGGCCTCGAACTCAGAAATCCGCCTGCCTCTGCCTCCCAAGTGCTGGGATTACAGGCGTGCGCCACCATGCCGGCTTTCTTCATTCTTAATTAATGATAAAATTATCTTCTACTTTAAGTTTAAATCTTGCCTTCCATTTCAAAGTCTGTTGATCAATCAATTATGGAGGATTCTCAGAGATAATCCTGATGAAACAGAGCTATCTGGTTCATCTGACAGTATCTGGGCACAATAAAAAATATAGCAGAAATATGAAACTCTCCACAGAAAAGAACAGTTTACTTTTCGTCCAATTCTAATTAATCTTTAGTCTAATGCTGAGCTGTAGACAGTTTCCCTTCTATACTCTTTCTTTGACCAGCTGCTGGGTGAGGAGAATTCACAGGAGCTGAGGAGGGCTCAAACCGAACTGCTGGGTGTCGTAGTTAAAGGCTCCTTGTTGGTTCTCTGGAGATGCTGGGGACACTATCCACTGTCAAGAGTATGTGAATAGGAGCCCTACAGAGAACAAGTATGTCAGCTTCCGAATCTCTTGATAGACAGTGTTCCAGTCCCTAGGCAAAAGCCCCTGTGGACAACAACATGCACTTCATCGCTGGTAATTTTGACAGAAACAGAAAGCTTTGAATACTACTATCACTCTTATGACTCCTAGAACTCGAAATCCACTGGTAGGACAAATTATTACTGGACTTTAAAAATACAACAAATTCCTAGGAGCCAATCTCTTTTTAGGCCTTGTTTTAAGAGGAGGTAGAAACAGAAATGTGACTCCTGTAAGTCCTCATTCTGCCAGGAGAGCTTCTTGATCTATTCTCAAATGCTCTCAAGTCATTTAGACCATGGGTTAGATTAGATTCCAAAAAACACGAGTAGATTAAGGTAGACATTGGTTTCAAAGAGAGAGTAAACCATCAGAATTCTGATTTGGGTAGAGGCACACAAGAATGAATCCAAGGAGCCGGGCGGTGGTGGCACACGCCTATAATCCCAGCACTCTGGGAGGCAGAGGCAGGTGGATTTCTGAGTTCGAGACCAGCCTGGTCTACAGAGTGAGTTCCAGGACAGTCAGGGCTATACAGAGAAACCCTGTCTCCAAACAAACAAGAAAGAAGCCCAAAGCACAGGACTGTGAGAACTACTAGAATCAAGTTCTACGACCTTTAAAGATTTAGCTTTAATTTTTACTTATGTGTACATGTGCACATGCATAGAGATGCCTGTTGGATCCCCTGGAGCTGGAGTTACAGGTGATTGTGAGCCTCCTGGTTTGGGTCCTGGAAACCAACTTTGGTTCTCTGAAGCAGAGCAAGCACTTTGAATCGCTGAGCTGTCTTTCTAGCCACGTTTTGCAATTCTTATTGCAGTTTCAATGAGATCCAAGTAGCCTACCTATAGCCATTACAGAAGCTCTCTGAACTGCAGGGAACAGGCTCAACTAATACGCTCAAAGTCCCAACACAAGCTGGTGTGTAAGAACAGCCAGCTAGGTGACAATTCATTCCCAAAGTGAAGTTCAGCTTAGAAATGTCAATCTTTGCACACCTTATCTCTTAATTTATAATTAGAGCTATTTTTTTCTTACCAATGTGAACTTTCTAATTGCAAAGTCAAACCTGGAATCAGGATTCTTCTTTTTAAAGGCAAAAGGTAGACTGCTTGATCATTATCTGAAGAAATGGTTTTCTATGCATCCCTAACTGGCCTGGAACATACTATGTAGACCAGGCCAGCTTCAAATTTATGGTGATCCACCTGTCTGTCTCTGCTCCCCATGTGCTAGAATTAAAGGCATGTGCCATCATGCCCAGCTCTGAAATCCTTATAAGCAAATTGTCCTTAAAGCAAATAAATGAGGGCTGGAGAGATGGCTCAGTGATTAAGAGCACCAACTGCTCTTCTAGAGGTCCTGAGTTCAAATCCCAGCAACCACATGGTGGCTCACAACCATCTGTAATGGGATCCAATGCCCTCTTCTAGTGTGTCTCAAGACAGCGACAGAGTACTCATATACATAAAATACATTTTTTTTTCAAAAAGCAAATAAATGAATAAGAAGATAAAGTGATCGACTGTGCCATTTTATTTTGACCTAGTTTTAGAGATGGGGTATGAGTGGTCCAGGCTGGCCTCTGGTTGATCCTTTTGCTTCAGCCTCTTCAGTCGGTGTTGGGATGGGGATTCTAGGCAAGAGCTATGTTGCTCACCTTACTTTTCTATTAACATCCCCCACTCTCTGTGTCTCTTTCACATATATCTTTGCCTTTACTTGCGTTATGAAAGGCAAGCAAGCTACATTCTGGTCCTCTCAGTGAAAATGTGTTGTTTAGCTCTATTTCATGCAGGTTTATAAATGATTTTGGTTTTCCTAAGGCACTTAGAATCCTTGAACTTTTTCATTTACTCTGAGCTTGAGCTTCCAATTTTGCCCTAGAAATACTAATCAAGGTAGTCTTGGGCTCTTCCAACACAGCTGAGTAGCAGGGCTGGCAGCCCGAGTTTCTCCTGAACAGTATAGAGTGTAGGCTAGTGACGCGGCATGTTGCCACATGTTAGAAGACTAAGATGCCCTGTTTGTCTCCTCACTTCCAATCTCGGGACGATCCATGTGCTCGTTGAAAACAGGAAAGAAACCTGTGACTGTTGATCTGAGATTAAATTTAGGCTTAGGATCACCTCCCCTCCAAAAATGGCTGTTGGACCACTGAGCAACAGCAGGCAGAGGTTATAGTGGTGGATACCCTGCTAAGATGAAGAGTTGGTGGTCTCGCTGGATAGTGTTCAAGAACTAGAGGAATCTGACATTTCTAAATGGAAAAAAGGCTCATGTGATGAATATTTACTACTGTCTGTTGTTTGGCACTGTTCTAGGCGCTGAGGTGCTGTGAGTGTGGGGCAGTAACTGCTGCTCTTCTACAGTTTGCTCTCAGAGTGGGGAAGGAGGTGAGAGTGAAAAACATGTATTTAAAACACAGTACTTAGCTTAGGAACAGAAAAAGTCCAAGGACTGGGGGAGGGGTGGAATGAGACCTTACTTAAAAGAATCTATTTGTGGCAGAGGCCTGAATGAAGCAAATAAGCCATGCAGATATAAGTGGGGAAGGCATACTCCAGACAAGAAAATGGTCAATTTAAGGGCTTCAGAGTAGCAGCGGACCTACTGGCAGCCCTACAGTAGGGGAAGGGGAGGAGGGACAGATGAAGTTAATGGGGTAAGAGGAGAAAAAGACATGGTTAGGATACATAAGGTTCTGTCAGGACCTTCTCAGCTTAGACAATTACGAATGTACATTCGTTCAGACTGGAAATGTGAGCTTAAAGAAAGAGGGTTTGTGGTTTAACGACAGCTAAGCAATGTTCCTACGAGCTGCACCTTACAAGGAACTTTAGGCTAAAAGAAAATAATGTCAAGATATATGTTTCTGTTTTTGCTCCAAGGAGCTCCCCTCTCCTGCCCCCAAAGTGGTGCTGCAGATTAAACCCAGGGCCTGTGCTCCACCACTGAGCAATACACTCAGCCCCATGTCCTCACTTAAAAAACCACTTTATGAAAAGAGAAAAAACTAGGAACTTTTGTGATCTCTTTCTGCCAAAATATGACTAACAAGTGATACCTCTACACTGATCAACTCAGCGACTCTCCAGACACCATCATTACAAATATTCACTTTCTTCTTCCTCTAGTTAGCCTTTAATAACATTCCTTTATAGTATCATTTGGCCATTATAGTACTGATGGCCAAAAATAGCCACCAATAATTTCACAGGTCTCTCAGTCTAAAGACAGGTCACTTCTCCATATGCTAAACTTAATATGATTTATTTTTATTCTATGTGTGATGTGTACCACATGGATGCATCGTGTTCACAGAGGCCAAAAGAAGGCATCAGATTCCCTGGAACTGGGTTATGGACTGTTGTGAGCCTTCAGTGGGTGCTGAGAACTGAATCCTGGTCCTTTGCAAGAGCTGCTAGTGTTTTTAAGCACTGAGCCATCTCTCCAACCCTCCAAATGCTATCCTCTTACCTTAGCAGTTCTGCAAACCCTACATAACAAACAAACACACCACAGCTATCATTCTCTTCCCTTTCAATGACTATATCCATGCCCTGCCAGGCAGGAGAGACTAGCTATCACATCTTAAGTATCACAACATTAATGCTTATGGATGGAGGAGGTGACTTCCTGCCAGCTGCCTGCTGGGAGAGCTTCTTGTTAAACTTGCCTTATTTTCTGAAGTTCAAGAAACATGCTAGCTAGGCGGTGGTGGGGCATGCCTTTAATCCCAGCACTTGGGAGGCAGAGACAGGTGGATCTCTGAGTTCGAGGCCAGCCTGATCTACAAAGTGAATTTCAGGACAGCCAGAGCTACACAGAGAAACCCTGTCTCGAAAAACAAAACAAAACAACAACAACAACAAAACATGCTGGGCAACAGTCCTACCAATAAGATGTGCCTCCAGCTGCTGATAAACTTTAAACCAGGGGCTAGCAGATGGTGCAGCAAGTAAGGACACCTGCCACATACAACCTGAGTTAAGTCTCCAGACCCACATGATAAAAGTAGATAACCAACTTGTGTGAACTGTTTTCACACCACTCCATGTGCACATTCACACTGTAGGAGACAAAAAGGTTCCTGTGCTCACCAATCAGCACCAGGAGAACCAGGAATGCTAAACTCATAGGATTTCTTCAAAGGAAGGTAAAGCACACAGGTTCCTTCAAGGAAGGGATGCATAACATGCTGTCTGTCCAGAAGGCTGAGAGCCAACAAAGGCAGTGGCCTGGTGACCTTTGTGCTATTTGTGTGGCCATATTAGATCCTTCTCAACCCTTACCAGGAGCTTTTTTTTTCCCTCAGTCAATCTATAGAACCTATCTTTATAGAAAGTGTCACATGTAGTTTTGAGGTCATATCTGATCTTTATTTAGCTTACTTTGTTCCTCAAGATTTATGTATGCTTAATTGTGCACATGGGATTTTTATCACCAGCAAAGTTTTTACCAAATTATGCTGTGCCTAAATATACCTAAAATAACTACTCAAAAGTTTCATCAACAGCTACCGAATCCCCTTGAACTAAACTGTCTTCTTGCCTCTCACAGACTATTACCCTGCTGGCCATGGAGGTCAGAGACACCCATATCACAAATATATATGCTAAGTAATTTTTTTTGTTTGTTTGTTTTTCGAGACAGGGTTTCTCTGTATAGCTCTGGCTGTCCTGGAACTCACTCTGTAGAACAGGCTGGCCTCGAACTCAGAAATCTGCCTGCCTCTGCCTCCCAAGTGCTGGGATTAAAGGCATGCGCCACCACTGCCTGACTATGCTAAGTAATTTTAAAATACCCTTTAAGACATATTTAATATACACTGTACCAAGTCGTAAGGTAATAAGATCATCATAGACTAGTATGCTGTAGAAGCCCTAGTAACAGCATAAAAACTTCATTAGCTGCAAACCAGAAATCAACTAGAGACACACACAGCTGTGCCTGTGCACTGGCCTGTTATCCAACTTATGTGAACAAAAGGACACGTGGCTGCTGAGATGCTGGACAGAGGACAGGTCACGAGAACTATCTCTACATAGTCCATTATGGAAGTAGGTCGTATACAGAAGGTGCGGATATTGTCAGTGAAAGCAATAGATTATGAGTATTTACCTTCCAAGTCTTTGAACAGTTCCTGGAAACAGGCAGCTACTAAGCCAAGGACCACTGTTCATTTATACAGCTTTCAAAAATGATTAGTCAATATTTTTCTTTTTCCAAACTAAGCAAACCCCAGTTCTAACTAGGTTTCCTTCTTAAAAATACTAAGACTGAAGACTAACTTATCAACACTCTCTTTTAAACCAGGCTTTCCTGAAGTGGAACAAGAGGGGCAGCAAAACCAGGTGCAGTGATGCACAACTGTAACCACAGCTACTCAGGATACTCAGGTAGTAGGACCGTGAGTTCAAGGCAGACTGGGTAACAGAATTTATCTCAAAACAGTACAAAAACATAAATAAAAGTAAAAATAAGTTCAGATTAGGCACATTTTCATTACATGTCCCCATGATTTTCATTCTGTGTACTTTGATTCAGAAAGAAACTTATTCTATGAAATCTACAGTTGGTACCTATAGAGCTGCTAAAGGAAGATATATTTCAAGCAAGCAAGCAAAAAACCAACTATCTTTCTTTTTTTTGTTTGTTTTTTTTTGTTGTTGTTGTTTTGTTTTTTTTTGATTTTTCGAGACAGGGTTTCTCTGTGTTGTCCTGGCTGTCCTGGAACTCACTCTGTAGACCAGGCTGGCCTCGAACTCAGAAATCCGCCTGCCTCTGCCTCCCAAGTGCTGGGATTAAAGGCGTGCGCCACCACCGGCTCCAACTATCTTTCTTATGGAATTTCACAAAGACAGAAGCAGAACATTTTAAGATAATAAACACTGATATATTCCTGCAGACACTCAACCACTGCCAGTGCAGTATGAATTCTACCAGAATCCGACAGGCTTTAAAGCAGAAAAGAGTAAAAGCTATTCCTCCACCTCTAAGATGTTATATTCTCGCTATAAAGGAACCTGGGTTTTGTGCATGTTAGACAAGAGCTCTGCTACTGAGATACAGCCCGAGCCCACGACTCTATGGTCTTTACACATGTGGGTTCACAGGGCTTTTCTAAGCATCTTCACTACTTGTTCTATGTGTATGTTTTGTTTTTCTTTGTTTTTAGGGGGTGGAAACTTAACTCCAGGTCTCAAACGAGATAGGCAGAATTATACCAATAGGCTAAAGCACAAGCCCTAAGTTTTATTTCAATATGAAATGATTTTCATATTATGAAGCCTGCATAACCCATTCATTTAAAAAGTAAAAATAAATAAATAAATAAATAAAAATCCTATCTTATAAAATATAACACTAGAGCAAAACATAAGAGAGTGGAGTAAGTAAATCCAAATGTGAATGTGACTCTGACTCTAAAACAGGCTTAGGCCAGCTCAGGAGAATCCCGACATTCTTGTGAACTTGAGTCTCCAGTGTACATTAAGGCTCTGTGGGAAGATTTTTCAGAATAACAAGAACAGAGGGACTATAAAGAGGTCACCTGCTTTATACTGAAACTTCAAAGTTCTCTAGATGCATAAAGATTGTATAGTTAAAGCTATTTCCAACCATGCAACAAATGAGAAGATTCAGTTGGATTCCATTTTCTATCACTCACTTGTAACTTATGATGGAAAATGGTATGATTTTAACAAACATAAGTCTATTATAGATTACTACTAGTGTAGATATTTTTAAAAATTTTAAAAGAATTCCTCATCCTTTGCTCCAGGACTTAGCACGGGCCTCTGTCCCCATGAACTCAGCCTCGCAAGGAGCTTCCGGACTGCATGAGCTTGGCGGTCTGGGAACTGAGCTCAACGTCCAGCAACAACTGTCTCCTGACACTGCCGGCAGACTTCTGATCTAGCAGAGTGCCTGGACTCAGTAGAATAGAGTGCTATTGCCTACTGCTCACGTGCAGTCAAGGGGGGGGGTGCTGGGGGGGGCTGCTTTAACAGATGTGCTGCTTGGGTTTTGTCAATGTGACACAGACCTAGACATTTCTGAGAAGAGAGAACAACAGTTAAGAACATGCCTCCATAAGAGTGGCCTGTGGGCAGGCCAGTGGGCATTTTCTTAAGTAGTGATTGAAGGGGCAGAGCCCACCCCCTTATGGATTATGCCATCCCTGGGCAGGTGGGTCTGGGGATATCAGAAATCAGGCTAACAGGCCAGAGGTGGTGTACACCTTTAATCTCAGCACCTGGGAGGCAGAGTGCCAAGGATCTCTACGAATCTGAGGCTGCTTGTCTACTAGGGAGTTCCAGGACAGCCAGGGCCATATAGTGAGACTCTGTCTCAGGGAGGAAAAAAAATAAAGAAAAAGAGGAAGAGGAGGAGGAGGAGGAAGCAGTGGTGCCAAAGAAAGCAGGCTGAGCAAGCCGAGCAAGGCAGGAGGGAAGAAGCCAGTAGGCAGCCTTCCACCGCGGGCTTCTGCTTTAGCTTCTGCCCTCACTTCTTCCAATGACAAACTGTGATAAGGAACTGTAAGCCAAAATAATCCTTATTTTCTCTGTGCTGCTTAGCTTTATGTTAACTTAACACAGCTAGAGTCATTTTGGAAAAAAGGAAACTCAATTGAGAAAATGTTCCCACCACACTGGTTTATGGGCAAGCCTGTGGTGCATTTTCTTGACTGATAATTGATACAGGAGAGCATAGCTCACAGTGGGCAGTGCCACTTCTATGCTGGTGTCCTGAGTTATTATAAGAAAGCAGGCAGAGCAAGCCATGAGGAACAAGCCAGCGAGCTGCACCCTCCATGGCCTCTCCATCAGCTCCTGCCTCCAGGTCCCAGTGATGGACTGTGCTATGGAATCGCAGGCTGCAATCAATCCTTTCCTCCTCAAGTTGCTTTTCATTATGGTGTTTTATAACAACAGTAGAAATTCTAACTACAGACATGTTCTCACAACAATCTAGTGGTTGGGTATTGGTTAGGGAAAAACAAAACAAAACAAAACAAACAAAACAAAACAAAACAGGACTGTTGACAGTTTATCTTCTCTGAGGGAAGTGAGTGTGGACGCTAGGAATTAGCCCAGAGTCCACGACCATCAGCAAGCATCAGAGACCAACGTCCATGGGCAAGCATCAGAGACCAACGTCCATGGGCAAGCATCAGAGACCAACGTCCATCTTTACCTGAATCTTAGTTATCTTGTCAAGAAAGATAAGTGTCACCAAACAAAACCTAGTAAAAAACCAGTATCTAAGATTTAAGACACCAAATTTCTTTGATGAAACTGAAGAACTTGTGTAATCCTGATGTGACAGAAAAAAAAATGTACTGAAATAGCCACAGAAATTATTTATTATTGATTAGGAAAGTATTTCTAATTTTTCATAATTAAAACCCCATTTCCTCACATGCTGCAGATTGTTGGAGGGTATACAAATCGCATCTATTTATGTGACCAGGGCATATGCACTGTGCCTGTGCTAGCCATTCCCAAGGACCCAGTCCCTGGAACAAGCAGCACCCATGAAGACCACATGGAGTCCTCAACTATGGATCATGAAAAGCCAACGAAGCTTTAACCCAGAACTTGTTTACACTATGCATCTGCTGGGAAAAAAGCTGTAAATGCCAGGCTGGCCTGCTTCATTTAAGGCAAGCCACCGCAAAGGCCTTTCGTCCGGAAGCAGTCCTTCTGGTACAGCAGCTACAGCTGTGGGCTTTCTCACTACAAATGGGCAGACGGGAGACAAGAAATACCAGGGACAGGTGCCACTGCACCTGACTGTCTTACAAGCTGCAACTATAATGTAGGAGTGACAAGGGACAGCATTCTCTTAGGACAATACAGTAACAAAGCCCCCTCTAGCTGATAAAGTCTTAAAGATGACAAGGGTCAGAAGCGGTGGCCTCTGTGGCTCATGTTCCACTTTCTCCCTGGATGATGTCTTATTTTAGAACAGACATGCAAGGAAAAAGAATGAAGAGACACACATCCATTTCTTTCCCTAATCAACATATTAGCCTCTTATCCAACAGTCAGATTAAGAGACAACGGAAAAAGATAGAGTTGTAAGCAGAAAAGACTAGTTCTTTAGCCACAGATTCATCTCAAAGGTGAGTCTATAGAGAAGGAAAACAAGAACTTGAAATTTTTCATTTACTTATTTGTGTGTGTGCGCATGCACATATTTATGCACATGTACCACAGTTAATGTGTGGAGGTCAGAGGCACTTGCAGGAGTTTGTTCTCTTCTCCGTTTGGTGGGTTCCAGGACCAGGCTTAGGTTTGTCTGGACGCTTCAAGTACCATTACTGGCCGAACCATTTTGCTGGCTCACAAAGAATTTTTAAGAAGATGTTAACAGTCTTTGAAGCAAAGACAGAACTACAAATCACATTAAGGCTGAGGATGTGGTTGCGTGGACAGAGTGCTTGCCTTGAATTCACAAAGCCCTGGGTTCAATTCCCAGCACCACACAAAGAAGAAATGGTAGCATAAGCCTGTAAATTCAGATGTTCAAGGCCATCTTCAGCTACATATTTAGAAACCAGCCTGAAACACATGAACACTGCTATAACTGAAGGAGAACAAAACATCTTACATCCATAGAGCCACAAAGGAAGGGGAAACATAAGAGTAATAAAGTCTTAATGGTAAATACACAGATTGGCAGAAATACCATAGGATTCCTACATGCTTAGGACTTGCAGCACCCTGGGCTCGTATGGCCATTTAAAAGAGAAGACAGGAGTGGAGAGGGTGGGAATGCAGTCTGCCTGGCAAATGAGAGGCTCTGCGTTCATCCCACAGCAAACTCTACTAAATAAAGAAAAAAGGATGCCATGCAGTGGTAGCACATGCTTTTAATCAAAGCAGAGACAGAGGGAGGTGGATCTCTGAGTTCGAGGTTAGCCTGGTCTACAGAGTGATTCCAGGACAGCCAGGGCTACACAGAGAAATCCTGTCTCAAAAAACAAAACAACAGCTGGGCGGTGGTGGCGCACGCCTGTAATCCCAGCACTTGGCAGAGGCAGGTGGATTTCTGAGTTTGAGGCCGGCCTGGTCTACAGAGTGAGTTCCAGGACAGCCAGGGCTACACAGAGAAACCCTGTCTCGAAAAAACAAACAAAAAACAAAACAAAACAACAACCAATAGCAAATCAAACCTAACCAAAACAAACAAAAAAACCAAACCAAAAAATAAAACCCCTCAAACCAAACAACAACAAAAACGATTAAGATGCTATCAATGGGTCTAGATTTCCATTCCTTTCCATATTGGTGGATGTTACCTGAGACCCTAGCCTCTGTGTAAAATGGAGGATTAATTCCCTCAGAGAGGATAAAGTAGCTGAGGGTTGTTGTAGGTTCTGTGACCTTACACAGACTGAATGCTAAGACTCTCTCTCTGGCCTTTCCCAAGTTCCCAGCTTCCAAATGGTTGGCAGAGTCTTTATAGTACTCTGTTTATATAAGGACCTTTAACAAAGAACTAAGAAGTTCATGAAAAAGGACATAGTTTTTTTTCTTAAAGTCCAAAGAAATCATCTGATTTTAAGAACAGAAAAAGAAAACCAAACCCTTCCTGCAACAACTGCCTCGATGACCTGAGATGATTTCAAAGGTAAAATGAGAGTTCTAGGAGAGAAGAGACATAACAGGGCAGGGAAAAGTACTGAGTAAGACAGAACTTTTCCAACGTGAGAAAAGTATTAGCTCACAGATTCCAGATGCTCTCTGTGCTCCAAGTCACGTGAGTATGAGACAGGATGGAGTGGGTAGGAGGTTGTAGAGACACCCTAGTAAACTAATAGCCACACGTTTTTGCATGTAGTAGAGAAATGGAAATGTTTACCTGATATTTGTCAATCCCAGTTTATACATCTACATGTAGGCTAATGGCTACTATATTAAACAGTACAGCTAAAGAGGGCTGGGGATGTAGCTCTGTCCCACAGCACTGCTTTACATGGCACAAGTTTCTCAGTGTGGTCACTTCCCAAACACAACAAACACAGCGAAGAGGCTTAAGGAAATAGCAATTACCCTTTATAAGAGAAGGCTGGATCTGAGTTTTCCCTGTAGGATCCAACCACTTTGGCCCAGGCTAGTCTTATACTTGCTGCAATCCTTTTGCCTAAGCCTCTCCTCAGTGCTGGGATTATAGACATCATGCCCAACCCCAGATGACTCTGTAAGCTATACTTACAAATTCCTGGTAAAATGTATTCAGAAAGGATGATGCTATCAATATTCTCATGTGTAGAACAGAGAAAAAAGGAAGTATGCTGCTATGTCATAACCTGACTGTTTCTGCGCAAGCTCTGACTTGAAGAAGCACTTAATTGCTGGTGAGTATTCTGAGAAAATGTTTCTAAGCAACTAACACATGTGAAATGAAAAACAATGACACTGGAATCAATTAAACACATTTAGAGGAATTTTATTTAGATACTTGTTCAGGGTTTTGTTTTATTTAAATAGAGGGAATAATTTTAGTAATATAACTATCTGATATGAATAAATTCAAAAGAATTCCACAGTGCTCAAATCTTACTCTGTATGCTACTGACAAGCTAGACTTATAAGCTGGTGTGTGTGTGTGTTGCTGTGGGTAAAACTGAGGCCTTTACACACTGTAGGCAAGCACCATGCCACTAAACTCTATCCACAGCCTCACAAAAGCTTCTCTGATCAACACTGGAAGGGCAGTAAAACCATTCTAGGCTCAAATCTCTGCCAGAGATTTCATTTCTGTATCTGTAGCATAATCTGCTTTCTATTTTAAGAAGTAACTGGGACTGGAGAGACAGCTCAGTCAGTAAAGTGTTTGCTTTGTAAGCATGAGGACTTTACATTAAAACAAAAACAAAAATGGTGGAAAATGCTTTTAATACCAGCAGTGGGGAGACAGGTAAAGACAGGCAGACCCCTAGGGCTCACTGGTTACCTCTTAGCCTGCTTGGTGAACTCTAGACCAACAAGAGACCATCTCCTAAAACAAGGTGTCCTTTTGAGGAAGGACACCAGGGGCTGACCTCTGGCAAACAAACATCAGGAATAGTAGGCCTAGGTGATAGCTCAGTTGGTAAAGTGCCTGATGTGTATGAGTACCCAAGTTTGAGTCTTAGCAGCCACATAAAAAAGCCAGTTATGGTGATATGAATCTGTAACTCTAGCACTTTGAAAGTAAAGAAGAGAGATATATGGAGCTCATTAGACAATCAAACCAGCTGAATCAACAAACTCCAGGTAAGAGCCTATCTTAAAAGATAAGGTGGACAGATGCTAACCACTGCTTCCATATCCACAGGCACACATGTATGCATATACAGACCCACCATGTGAAGGAGTGGTGGTATATTTTTAACTTATACTATTTCATACTATCACACATGATAGTTTAGTATGCATTTTAATGAAAATGTTCCTAGTAGCATTGTATTATAGTTTGGGTGATCTAGTCTAAGTTAACTCCTGACTCTCGCGCACACGGGGACGGGGAGGAATGGGAGCCACGCTCTGCAGCCCTGCCCTCACTTCAGCTGCTCAGCTGCTTCCTTCTTCCAGCAGACAGTAAGTCAGCGTTCAGAAGGATAAAAGCTTTTCTCTTTTTAAGGTTTTATCTTTACCACTGAGAAATGCTAATTAATAAGAGAGTCACAATTAAGCTATCCCTGGGAGAAAAGAGCCCACGAGGAAAACTTAAAGCATCAGAGGTTGGTTATAGATGGAATTAGGGGTGGGGTATGATAGCCCCAGTCTCTCCAGACACAATATTTTACAGACTGCTTCTTTTAAAAAAATATATTTAATTTAATTTTATGTGTATTGGCATGAAGGGTGTCAGATTCCCCTGGAACTCAAGTTATAGATGGTTGTAAGCTGCCAGGTGGGTGCTGAGAATTGAACCTGGTCCTCTGGAAGAACAGCCGGTGCTCTTAACTGCTGAGCCATCTCTCCAGCCCCTACAGACTGATTTTTTTTCAACAGCAAACGTGAGAAAAATAGCTTATTAGTCCCAATATTGTATCAGTATCTTCAAGGGAGGGCTTTAGACTAAGATCCATCTTCTTTTAGGAGGGGCCCTCTCTGGGGTTCAGTAAATTAGAAGTGCAAACAGGAAAGTGAACTAACATTCCTTTGTTTTGTTTTAAGAACTAAAAACTTGTCCTAGTTTCTGTGACCCAAATATCCTTTCTACTTCTGAAGGAAAGCATTCATGCATGCATGCATGCCGACCGTCCCGACATGCTTGGGGCTTAATGGGCCAATGGGAGGTTAGCCTCCAGGAAAAGAGAACAGATGCATATCTGGGTTAGTTACTTGAAGGCTGTGAGCTAAAAACACTCCCTAACACAGGACGTTCCTCATAGTAACAGCCAGTTCTATCTACAGAGTAACCCTAGATTTCTCGTTCTAGTCTCAGCCAAGTTACACTCTGACTCACTTGTCTAGTCTAAAAAAGTCTTATTCAGTGCTAAGAAAATCAGCAATTAAACACTGGGGCAACAAGGTAGTCAGTGAAGCGGCCAGCAATTGTGCTGGTGTCTAGAGAACTGAAAGATGTTCAGTTCTAAGTTCCATACAGTGTCTTGTTTGATCCGGAATCATATCTCGAATTGGTATCTCCACAACACCAAGCAATGTGGTCTAGTTGTCTGGACTGGAAAGCACATGGTTAATATTTTTGTTTCACCATGTTAATATATTTCACAGTCCCATTCAAACCATTCTATTATTTCAATTTCTAGGCAGGGCATAATAATTCTCTGCTAATCCTTACCTCTTCTCTCTTTTTTTATTTTTACATTTTGATCAAGTGCAAGCTCATTTCATTATCAAAATATTTTCTTTTCAGCTTGGAGTCTTTTTTTAAATTAAGATTTATTACTTTTATTTTATGTATGAGCATTTGCCTGCATACATGTATGTATGTGTACCAAGTGTGCAGTGCCTATAGAAGCCAGAAGACAGTGGTGTCTGATCCATTGGAACTGGAGTTACAGACAACTGTAAGTTGCCATGTGGGTGCTGAGAACTGAGTCCTGGACCGCTGTTAAATGCAGCCAGTGCTCTTAACTACTGAGTTTCTTCAGCTGCAAGTCTTATGCCAGACATGGTAGTGCATGCCTCTGCTCTTACACTGAGAAGGGGGTAGGGCCTGGAGGATCAGAAGTTCAAAGTTATTTTCAGCTACCTGGAGAGATGCCAAGTTAGGTTAAATGAGATCATCTCAAAAACCAAATAAGTTTTAAAATGTTTATTAAGCAAGTAACTCTCTAAGTAACTGCATAGCTTTTTTTTTTTTAATTAAAACCAAATAAAAACTCTTCATCACACTTATTTCAAACTATTTTGTTACCATCTTTATCACAAGAAAAGAGGTTTTTGCTTAAAGGTTTCATGTATTGGCGGGGCTGGGGCGGGGAGGGGAATCCTTAGCATGCTGGAGTTGAGACGGGGGAGTGGCCTGGTGGGAAGTGGTGAGGTCATTGAGAATGTTGGCCCTTTGTAGACATTCAGTAGTTGTTTGAGAGCCTGTCTTAGAAGTTTTTATTTAAAAGAATCACTGCCCCTGCCTCTCCTTTTCCCAGTGTTGCCATTATGATCTTTCCTTGTCACAGGCCATTTACCACAATTCTATGCATGATACAAGAAAGCCAAAGCATCCTCACCAGAGTGATTAAATATTAACATCATGCATGTACACCTCCCAAATTGTAAGCTAAAAAAGCCTCTTTACGTGGGTATTGTGTTATAGCAATTGAAAAGGAGCTACTGCAGATGGATCACTTTACACGTAAGGGGATATCAGCAATACATTAAACACTCTCCAAGTGAAGTAAAACTCTGACCTGCAAGTTATTCAGAGGTTCCATCTTCATGACGGGGCCCAAGGTGTTGAGAGGCAGAGAGACATCAATGCTCTGGTTTGGCATCAGTGGAGTATGTATGGCCAAGGGAGTGCTCGGGATGACACCGAAGCTAGAGAGAGGAACACCCAGACACTCGGTCAAGAGGCAGGAGGCACACACCTGTGAGTCTGCATGGCTTCTACCACAGTGAAGTAACTTACAACAACCAAATGGAAGGAACAGCAGGAAGCAGTGTGAGTACTGCCCTGCTCCAACACTGGCTATGCCCGAACTTCTGACCGTTTCCATTACATGGGTTAGAAGTGGGAGAAGGTGTTCACAGGCAGGAACTATTGCTGATGCTAGGATTTTGAGAGATTCTTCTGTGTGTTATGTTGCTGGAGGGACAGATTTAATGAGCATCTCTCTCTCTCTATCTCATTCATAATGAGAGAGTAAGCCTAGCACATATGAGTCTAGGACAGGAGGATGACAAGGAATGTTCGCTTTGTAAGCAAAAGTATGAAAAAATAGTGTTGTGTCATTAGCTTCCTAGCCTGTCTGGTCAGTATAAAGGTAACAGTTTACTGTTCTCACTGTTCCAGACGGATGAGTTTCCATTCCCAAGGTACAGTGAAGAAGGCACCTTTTCTTTGCCAGTTTTTGCCATTGTCTTGATAGGATAGCCATTCTGATTGCATGAGACAGACTCTTGAAATTTACTTGTTCCCAGCGGACATTTTCTGTTTTTGTCACTGTGTTTCTTCTTTAGAGAACTGTATGTTCAGTCAGGTTATTAGTAGATTAACTGAACAGTGGTTTTTTGTTGCTTGTTTTTGGCTTTGTTTTGTTAGACAAGGTTTCATGTAACCCAGAGACTGGCTTTGGATTCAGTGTGTAGTCAAGGATTATTTTGAACTCCGGATTCTCCTGCCTCCACCTCATGAGTACAGGGATTACAGGCATGTGCCATGATGCCTCTATTTGACTGCAAGATTAATTTTCAAAACCCATTTTTGGCCAGGCATGGTGGAACATGCCTTTAATTCCAGCATTAGGGAGACAGAGGCAGGAGGATCTCTGAGTGGGAGGCTAGCCTGGGTCTACAGAGTGAATTCCAGGACAGCCAGGCTGGAAATCCTGTACTGAAATCACCAAACAACAATAACAAAAACCATTTTGCTTTTCTCTCTCCTCTCCCCTATGTCTGTGTGTGTCTCTCTGTGTCTGTCTGTTTATAGTGCTAGAAATCTAGCCCAAGGTTTGTGTATGCTAAGTGAATGCTCTTCCACTGAGTCCGTAACTTTGCCCTTGTTCTCCAGAGTTGAAGCTGACAGCTGAACAGACTTATAAGAGGCAAGTGTACTCTACACTCAGGGCTTGCCAGCTTGAGTTTTTACTGTGTCAATTGGAACATGTGCAGTACAAGACACACAACTGCTCAACATCAAATCCAGTATGTCGGGTCTTACCTATTCTTGTTAAACTGGATGGCAAAGTCTGTCATGTGCTGCAGAGCTTTGTTGGTGAAGTTCATTTCCATGTAGATGTGCCCTTGGCGGTGAGTAAATGTCCCTGAAATCTCCAAGCCTTTAGCCTTTACTGCAGGTAGCCAGACCTGATGAGACACAGCGCAAAGCCCAAGACAGAAGGTTACCCTGGTGCTCTTTCCCAACATGTGAAGAGAAATACACATCTCTTCAGAAAATCATAGTGATTTTTGCACAACAAACACTAAGACCACATGAAAAGGTCTGAATAAAGTATTTTTTTTTTAAATTTTGAGATCATGCTCAAAATAAAAGTCTAAGAGCAACTGGCTTCTTTTCTATCTTCTGTTCAACTTGGTCATTTTACTGTTTTAAGTACTTTTGCCAAATGCTTATACAAGAAAAAAACCATTCTGATGAGTACCCTGTTTCTGTTAGGCCTGAAAAAAAGACTTAAACAGAAGAAGCTGAATCTATTAATGCAAACAGCATGTTTATAATCTTTCAAGACATTTGTAACATTCTCAACACCCTATTAACCACAAGAACCATATGTTACTTTATATAATCTGAATGCTTTTTAAAATATATTATTGACTATGTTTCCTTGGACCCAGAATCTATGATATCCTTGATTCACGCTACTTAAAATTAAAAAAAAAAAAAAATCAAGTTTGTGGACCATTATAACTCCCTAGCTAAAGAGTTTATGAATAGTGAATAACCATGGTTTACTCAGTCACACTGAAAAGAAAAAACAGAAACATAAGATAATACTTATGAGAGTCAAAAAGCAAACAAAACCAACAAAAAAACCCTGAATACCCAGTGATCCCTGGAGTAAGTTAGAATATGGGAGACTTGGTATCTTCATGGTTTGGAGGCAGCAATCTGACACCCATTTTTCAGAGGACATATGTCTGTTTTAAATGTGAAATAATGAAGCCAATTGTAAAGTTACCCTATAGAAACCCTTAGAAAACCATCCCACCGGGCGGTGGTGGCGCATGCCTTTAATCCCAGCACTTGGGAGGCAGAGGCAGAGGCAGGTGGATCTCTGAGTTCGAGGCCAGCCTGGTCTACAAAGTGAGTTCCAGGACAGTCAGAGCTACACAGAGAAACCCTGCCTCAAAAAACCAAAAAAAAGAAAAAAAAAAAAAAGAAAAAAAAGAAAACCATCCCAGCCTGCCTATAGAGGAACTGTAGGTGTGGCTGCTGGGTCACATGTGCACCAGTAGGTGGCAGAGAAGAGAGGCTATGTCTATGCTTAGTGTTCTGACCTATGAGCATCTGAACGATTAGTAGCCAATTATTTCTGAAAAAAGTGAGTCTGAGACAACCACCAATCTGATGCCAGGCAGACCCAGAAAGGGAGCTAGCCTGAGGTATGGGGTACACCCAGATGGGCTTCCTGGGCAGAGGTGTGTGTGTGTGTGTGTGTGTGTGTGTGTGTGTGTGTGTGTGTAGAGAGAGACAGAGAAAGAAAAACAGGCAGTGAGGCAGACACAGACAGACAGACAGACAGACAGACAGACTAGAAGAACCCCACCACCTGGATACTAGTGTGGGAGATCTGACAAGATCTGCCCATTGCTATGGCTCAGGTCTGAGTCTACTTTGGCTGAAAGTGTATGCTTTGGGGAATTCATCCAGAGAAAACTGCCTGAGTAGAGAGCTCTCAGTCAGGCAGTCCAGCCTCAGATCTCCAATCAGTTCTGTGTTGTCTACTTTGCAGCTTTCATCTGTTCTTTCACTCTGCCTGCTGCATATTAATACATTCACTCATTTGAAGCCACAAGCATGGCTGTCAGAGGTCGTTCTCTGTACAGAACAATGGCACACTACTATAATGCTAGCACCTAGGACGCTGACGCAAAGGTCCTGAGTTGGAGCTTGGGCTACAAAAGAAAGGAGGTGTACTAAAACCTATGAAAGTTAAATTTGAGAGACTATACTCTGGAATCCTTATCTAGTACCAATGAGGAGGGGGGAATGAACAGAAGTTAAAAAACAAACAAACAAACAAAAAACGTCACTTTTCTCTATGTGTATGTCCTTTCTGATGTACTGCAAAATGATGTACCAGATTTTTACTAGCTGTACTTTAATGCTAACAAATTGGATGTCTCTAAACATGAAGCCCAAACTCAAGTATTTAATATTCTCAATTTTAAGTCTAAATGTTGAAGGGCTGTTACTGGTATTTCCTATGGTTAAGTTCGAAGCTACCCTTTATCTTCCTCATGGGCCCTCTGTGTTAGTGGACGTAACTCTTGTTAGAAGTAATCAAGGGTTTGGCCACTGAAAAAGTGTTGCTCATCCACCTACTCACCGCCTTAGGAGCCACATATCCTCCAGGTGCCATGCCTATCCCAGTGGAGAGCTCAAACAGGTCATTCAGACCACTGCTGACCACAGCAGGAGTGGGTGAAGGAGCGAAGGTTGCAGGCACTGATGACGGGATGAAGGACTGTCCTACCTTTGGGGAAAAAACAGAAAGAGATAAGAAAGAATACATTAGTTGTCCTTATAATGTTACTTTGTTTTAACAGCATTGGTAAACCAATTAGAAAACATTGTAGTTATAGTATTTGCAAGAATCAAATCAGCATAATGTTTCAATGACTTTTTTCCACCACTGATAAATGAACACATGCTTTAGAAGCTTTATCAAAGCACAGGTAGGATGCAAGAACAGAGATCCAGGATTTTGTCTGGTTTGTTTCCAATTTTAGCTTCCATGATTCTGTGCAAAAGGCCTACAGGTACCCTAACAAAAGAGGAGTTTGTGTCTACAGAACAAGGGAGAAGCATCCAACTTAAACAGTTCCACTTCCACTTGGGTTTGGCCAAGTCTTACTTCCCATTTGGGCATTAATATCTAGTAGGAAGCTCTCTTGAGAGAGCTGATTGATATTCACACTTCGTAGGAATTCATCTATGAGAAAAGTGTCTCTATGCGTCCAGCAAACTCTCTCAAGGTCTTTCTGGACACCAGGGCATAAAAGCATTCTGTAGTCAAGATGGGAGGATCCATTTTCTTCAGTTCTTTTATGTCAGAAACACAAAGAGCTCTACAGGCACCACAGCATCATTCCCTAAAGATGTCCCTAGACCACATGTGGTATGTGACCCCGAGATTGCAAGTAACCCTGCACTCTCTACCCTCACACACTGCTACCGAGCTTGGTGTGCAGTGCTGGAGAGCAGCGGTGGCTCAACAATGTATGTGAAGGAAAGCATCAAACAGGGCAGAGCTTCCCATGGTGAAAAAAACAGATGGCACTTACTGCCGGACTTCCTCCAATGCCCCCGCCAAGGTCACTGCCAAGCTGAAAGAGAGAAAGGAGAGAGAGGAGAGAGAGGTAGAGTTCATTTAGCTAAGTACTAGATGCCCATATAGATTCTGTAAATTGTTCTACCACGTCACTGGAAGTACATGTCATTTGACTTGTCTCCCAAAGCCTAAGGGCTTCTAAATTGCCAAGAAGCATGTCCTGGGGAACCGAGCAGTGGTAGTAGAAGGGTGGAGAGTTTGCAGAAAGCTGGAGAACGGAGCTGGTACTTCATGGTGATGTCTCCCATCCTGTTTGTCTACCCAATTCACTGGCACAAATCCAAAGAAGATTTTGACAATCTTATTGTATTTGACACAAAAATCAGTAAGTGTTTGTATACTCTAAGAAGCTCTATGGCCAAGCAGCGTTATTTTTCCTTTACAAAGAAGTTTAAGTGGGGGGTGAGGGCGTGGGGGAGGGGAGCAAAGGAAGCTAGAAATGCCTTAGTCTACAAAACCTGCTGCCTTACTGAAGTGATGGGAATCAAACCAATATTGAGCTGCAACTTCTAGCTTCAAAAATTACCAGTACAACATAAGGGTTTCAGCTGAGAAAACTCCTTGGGGAAACAGCTAGTACAGAAGTCGGCATGCGTGCTCCACACCTCCCACAGTCTCTACCTCCAAAGAGAGTGGCGGTGATTTATTTGGGGCTCATCATTTAAAAGAGACAAAGAAGAGAATTAAACCATTAGTTGTCAGGAAAACAGTTACACAGGCTCTTAGTCTTGTTTCTTTCCCCTCAGGGACTGATAACATACACAATTCACCCCGAAGGATGTCTTGTCTTCTAAGACAAGACCAATGAAGGAAAACTGGAGCTGTTTAGCTTTAAGTGGTCACACACGCACGCACGCGCGCGCACACACACACACACACACACACACACACACACGCACGCGTGCACATACTCACATACTAACTGGACTGTTTACAGAGGTAAGGCTTCTTGGTGGGTGATGTCTGCAAGCTGCCCTGTATTTGCTTCCTCCCTAGTTCTCACCATATCTACAGCCACTGTGAATCACCCAACGGTTTGCTCTAAAAACACACTAAACATCTAATAAAAGTTTTTCAATAATTTTGTTTATTATTATTAGAAATCGTGTTTCAGTGGAAGTAAAAGTAAAGTTATCCTGTATCCTTATTATTTGGGAATAGTGACTTATGAACTGATAGAATTCAATCTATACTCAGAAATAGTGCAGCCTATGCCAAAATCCTGTTTCCTTTCAGTTAAAAAATTAATACTAGCAGATGCTTTAACCAAGCCAACGTTTCTAGAATGTGGTTCTCAAAGACCACTTAACAGTGTCATTGGATGAAGTCAGATAGTTATCCAAATCAAAAGGTCCCTGCAGCCAAGAAGCTGAGTAACTAAAAAGGTGGCAAAGTCAGTAGAGGAGATGCTGTCCATCCCCTCTTCCTGGATCTAGAATGATAGAGCAGGTCCGCAGCATGATATCTGATAAGCATGGCATTTTTTTAAAAAACAGACAAACTGCATGTGAGGTATGAAAAAATGCCAAGCAACAAAGGGACCACATATTAATCAGGGTAGACTTTCCAAGCTGCCAAGAGACGGAAAGAAGAATACAAACCCACATTGATAACTGAGAATAAAGGAAATCCTGGAGGAACAACTTCCCTCTGCCCAGAAGATAATGAAGTAAAGATTCAAAGGCAAGGTAAAGTCAAATTAAAAAAAAAAAAAAAAAGGTGAAGGGTCATTTCTCAACAGCATCCACAGGGCTGAAAACAATGTTAAAGCATGATCAGGAAGGAGTCATCAATTAGATTGAACCACAGGCAGATACATACTTTGTTTTTAAAAGTTGAAACCCCCCCCCAAAAAAAGCTTGCAAAGACAATATAATTTACAAACATCTTTTAATTTTCCTCTTAACAAGAATCTGATGTTTCCTGAGACTAATATTCAAACTTTTAAATACTACTAATTAACTACTTTAGCTATATGACAGTAACCATGATTACTTTCAACCTTAGGTACAAAATGGAATCAACCATCTGTGTGTGCACACGAGCTTTAAAAGCTGCTACTGCCAGTCTCTTCCTCAGAGCGAATGCTTTACTTTTCTGAGGTATCATCTGGGCATTTTGAAATAGTTCTTCTACGTCATCACTTCTAACGTACATACAGTCAGCGTTGAAAATACCATAGTAGAGAATTATTTGAAGCCAGAGAAGATTCTTACGTTAAAAATGACTTCAGAATTCGAGCAGGAGAAACCCTTTCTAAGGAAAACAAAGCAAAAGTACAAACCCCCAGAAGGGGCTCTGCAAAACATCTCCTCCATCCTAATGCTGGTGTGGCTTGTGACTTCCTATTAGGCTTACCTTTTCATTCCTGAACAAGCCCCTCCTCTGGCAAGGCTTGAAACTCAAGCTTGGAAGATAGACTTTTAATTTTTTTTTTTTTAAATCAAATTGGTTGGCATATGCTTAGAAGAAAAACATTTAAAAAGCAACAGTTTAACTAAATATTCAATAAAAAGCAGAGAAGAGGTAGCTACTGGTAGTAATGAACTAAAGGAAGGAATACCTCCTGAGGCTTGGATTGTAATGTCTCTATTAGGTTCCTATGTTTGCATCCTTAGCTGGTGGTGCTATTCTGCTTTCTGCTTCCTGATCTATGTAGATGAAGCCTCTACCACATATTCCAGCTGCCATGAATTCTTTGAGCTTTCCCTGCCATGGACTAAATGGGTAGTGTATTTATCACAGTGATGTAAGAATTCACAGAAACCTAGTTGTAGTTCTTGTTTTAAGACAGGGTCTCAGGGTCCCTAGCTGGCCTGGAACTATGTATACCAGACTGGCCTGGAATTATGGAGATCTGCCCGCCTCTGCCTCCCAAGTGTTGGAAAGGTGTGCACCACCATGCCTAGATCATTTTAGTTCCTTTCTCCCCCCCCCCTTAGATTTTTATTCTAAGTCTCTTGAATATTATGAGACTATGAGCTGGAAAATGTCTAAACACAATCTTTCCCCATGCTACTGACCAATTTTATTTGAAACCACAGAACAAACAAACTTGGAGGTTGCAGAGATGGCTCAGTAGTTAAGGGCACTGGGTGCTCTTCCAGAGAACAAGGGTTCAATTCCCAGCACCCACATGGTAGCTCACAATTGTCTCTAACTCTGGTCTCAGGGGATCCAGCACCTTCTTTCAGGCATGAAAGTGGTATATAGACATACATGCAGGCAAATAAATACCCATGCACATAAAATTAAGTAAATTAAAATCTATTTTAAAAATGAAAAGGAAAACAATCCTGATGCTCCTTTTTTATATTACCAACAATTTAGAATCAAGAACACATAATTCATCTAGAATTCGACACATGTAATACCCAGGATATGAGACACAGTTAGAAATATAAATGTTATCTTAATTGTGCTATGGTAGTGCACACCTTTCCTTTACACAAGTAAAGGAAAATAATAAAGCCAATGTTTCCCAGGTAGCAAAACTAGATTACAGCTTATTCAGACTTTAATTTGAATCTTTCCTCTTGACTACAGATATTTCAAGGGAGATCCTCCTCCTCTCTGACAATATGTCAATGTGGTAGCAAAATGTTGGTGAAAGACAGCAACTGATATAGAGAGGAGATCAGCAAGGGTAGAAGCAACCAATACATGGTCTTAGCATCCACCACACTGACAACTGCAATGCAGCAGGTAACCAAGAAAAATGCCCAGAAACATCATTATTCTTAATGAGACATCCCCAGTTCTACTGCTAGTATGAGGTTTATATGGTAGGGAGTATTCTAAGAGCCCATACTTATCAGGTTCCTATACTAAACAATCACACTAGGGCCTATACAATTCAGGTTTCTGTCTATTATCCAGTAAGCTATGGAAGGCAGGAATGAAAAGGAACTCTGTCCTAATTGTAGATGTCTAAATCTTTCAAAGTGTTTACATGCCATATTCTACTATCCCCAGGATTGCTTTACTGAGGTTCACTTTTCTTCATGAAGAAAAGTATGTCAACTACAGGACAACTAAATCAGAATACAGGAAGAAGGAAAGAGGTACCAATTTTGTGGTGTTTGGGGGGGGGATAGGTTTTGTTTTGAGACAGGGCCTTGTTATATATCTGAGGATGGTCTTGAACTGATAATCCTGCTTTAGTCTCCTGTATCCTGGGACTATAGTCATGAGCCAACATGCCTGGCTATGGAAAAGAATATTTCAAATCCTGAAAAGTGATGGTTTTTCTAAAGGTATTTAGCTGAAACTCTCAATGAGTAGTGTGATTCCCTATTCCAATCTAAATCATAGAACTCACTGCCGTTAAATGGTACTTAGAATAAAACTAACCTTTGGCAACTGTTAAAGAGTGGTCACTCCACCATATCTAAAGTAATGTTTAATGAGAGCGCTGGGATTAACATTGGATTACACCGTGATAGGTTATTGCAGAAGTAATCTAGGAACTGGACAGAAAGCAGTAATTCCATGGTGACCAGTATAACTTAGAAGCTGAAGAGATTTAGGCACATTACATGAGCTCTGCAGCAGAACCAGGCAAAGCCAAAAGTCTGAGCCACAAGTAAGCTCCAGATGAGCTCCAGATAAGGGAAATGTCAGCTCAGCATGAATGGCCTCACACTATAAAAGAGTAACACAGAGAGACCTTAAGATAGAAATGCCATTGAAGAACCAATCTACTCGACTCCAAGGAAAAAGAAAAGCATAACAAAAGAATATTAACAGAGATGGTCACTGACTTAAAGGGAAAAACTCCACACAGTATTAGTGACTGGTCTAGGTTGGGCCCCTTTTGTTGCCAGTCCAAAGTATACATACCTGCTTCTAAAACTGGAGTTGCATAGGTACCTGAAGATATTTTCCTAATTACAGGATCAGACTGTAAGCTCAACACTTCTACACTTCTGTCTATACCCTTATCTCTTATATGCAATGCTTTCTAGAAATCATCAAAGGGAAGTGACTCTAAGGAATGCATCAACCCCTACAGTTTGCCAATAGCTCTATTCCTCACAACAATTCTCATCACAAGGTAAAAATATGGTTTTCAGCTGCTGAGTAGAAAATATGAATGTTCAAAGCTATGCAAAGAAGTATCATTAAACACAACCAGTAAAGCCAGGCGGTGGTGGCGAATGCCTGTAATCCCAGCACTTGGGAGGCAGAGGCAGGTGGATTTCTGAGTTCCAGGACAGCCAGGGCCACACAGAGAAACCCTGTCTCAAAAAACCAAACACACACACACACACACACACACACACACACACACACACAACCAGTAAAATACACAAGGAGGTTCTGTGAGCATATTTAAGCCAAGAAACAAACTGATAGCTGAGAACACATTGACTCGTCACGGCTTCCTCAAAAGGGAAAGCAGGGAGCTTTGCTGCTTCCTGATAAGGAGTTTACAAGTTCACTCAAAGACCACTATAAGACCTACAAGTCAGAGACAGAAGCCATCCACGGATAGCAAGTCCACACGAGAAACTGCATTCTGCCCCACTGCTCTGCACAGCAGCATCGCCTCTCTACATGGAATTCACCACTTTTCCCTCCACTAGAGGAGAAGCCGGTTAAGAACTGGCTTGCTCACAACTCTATTCTTAGTACCTGGAACAAAGTCTGATGTATGGTAAGCAATCAATATGTATTTATTAAACGAATCAGTGTTCTAGTGACTATGCAAGTACATCTACTGGCAATACTTCTTAGGAGTCAATTTTGCAATGAATCATTTTAGTGGTGAAAATAATCACCAAATGGATGGAAGCCAACAAACTATCTACTAACTGGCCTAGAGCCATTGCCAACATCAATACTGTCAGAGTCAAGTGAAATGAACTCTCCAGGTCAAACACCTTGCTAGAAAGGTACTACCTGCACGCTTTTGTTTGTATTTGTTTTTGACACAGAGTGTTGATATGTGGATGCAGACGGCCATTTACTAGCTATCATTGCCCAGGCTAGCCTCAGACCAGAACAGAAAAGTGCAGCATAGAGGTACTCCGGAGAAGTCAGCCTATGCTTTATCTCAGTCAACTCTACTCTGGAACACAAATTTTGAATCATGTAATTGAATATATGATCATGTAAGTTTTGGAAACAGTAACCTTTCTGAACACTCAATGACCAACAATTAAATCAATACCAAACGTGTAATGAATCTATGTTATAACGTGACTTCACTAAAGTTCTGGTTCTGAAAAAGCAATACCTGAGCTTTCTACTGCTCCTTTACAATCCCTAAACTGTTTCACGCTCCTCCACAGCCAAAACCGCTAATGGGAGCACTTGGCTCAGATTGAATAATACTATTTGCTATGAATTCTACAAAGTTTCCTGCTCCTATTGAAACATCATAGCTTAATTACACAAAATAAAAACTTTTAACATTTTCCCACCTGGTTCTTTACTACAAAAGCGTCAAATTAATGTATCTCTGTATTGTGTTAGAATGTCTGCTTTTTAAAATTGCTGTGGTGAGTTGCTGCACTGAGTTCTATTTTTAAAAGTCACTAAATGAATTTGGCTTGGAGTTAAGACAGAATTTCCAACAATGGAGTAGCGCCACCCCCCACCTTCCGCCATTTTTGTACTATGTATTTATGAGAAAACAACATTCTTAGCATTAACAACTATAAAATATAAGTAATTATCAATTCTGAAAAACAGTAAAGCTGAAGTATCAAATATTCTATCAGGAGTAATATTTTATGTAAAAAAACAATATCCATCTCATTAGCATTCGAATCTGCTCTGATCATTAAGAAAGAATGAAATCAGAGCTGGAGAGGTGCGAACAGTTAGGAATATTTATTGTACTTTGAGAGGATTTAGGTTTGGATCCCAGCATTTGTATGCCTGCTTATAACCATCTTTATCTCAGGGGATCCAGAGCCCTCTTCTGGTCTCTACAGGTGTGTACAACAGTGCACTTACATTCATGCAGGCAAACCATACACACAAAACATGAAAATAAATAACTTTCAATGCTGAAATTATGTGTGTACAAAGTAATTGATTTAAAATAAATTTATGACTTATTGACAGGAAATGGTTGATTTTTATACTTATTTTATGTGAATATATATTGAGGGTTACATAAAAACTGGGTGAAAGGGGATCTTGAAAGGAAAACATTTAAATTCTACTCTAGAAAATGGTCATAACAAACAGAGCAATCATAAGATGGTGACAAACTGAGGATTAGAAACTCTACAAGTCCTAGCACAAGGATTAACAGTAAAAATTGGTAAATTATTCTAAATTGCCTGCTATAGTTTGGGTATCTCCAGACAGTCCACGTCTTAAAGGTCTGGTCCAGACAAAGGTTATGGTGGTTTGGGAAGCAGCAGCAGCTCAAGAGGAAGTGTCCTGATCACTAAGAAAAGTCTTTAATAAGACAGGCCCCGTGACCTCCTCACACACCACTTCCCAGGCATGAAGAGAGTGGATTTGGTCCACCACAAACCCTTGCTACATGCCAGGTCACCTCACCATAGGTGTTGTCTACGCAGACCCAATCTGGTGCTAGAGTCCTACAGGATTCCTGGAGAGGAGCTTGTTTTCAGTCTACACTGGAATCTTGAAGAATTGGATTAATTCCAACAGGATGGATGAACTCTCCAGCAAGTGTGCGGGCAAGCAGACAAAGCAAGAGTTCTTTGCGTCCTTTCCATCTGCCCTGCTTCTTTATCTGGACTACTATCAGACAGCGTGGGCCAGATTTGGGGTGGGTCTTCCTGCCTCAAATAATCAAGAATAAGAACCACCTTCACAGGCAAGCCCTATAGCTTGGATTTTAGTTAATTCTAGATTAGTCAAGTTGACAATCAAGATTTGCCATCCAAAGACCCCAAAGCAACAGAACTAAGTATTCATGACCTAAGGCCACCAAAACTATGAACCAAGTTAACCATTTCTCTTCACAGGCTGAGTATCTTGGGATTTGCTTACAGTGATAAAGGTGATTAGCAAAGTGAGGCCAGCCCTTAATTAAGCCTCTGCATTGACAAAGGGCTTCACATTGAAAAAATTCAATGGGCAAAATAGGACAAGAACTTACAAAGATTTCGCCACATAATAAACTTAAAACTCAGCTCTTAAGTCACTGCAAAGGAGAAGTGACAAAACTAGAATTCATGCAGAATTTCCTGTGGGCTAAGCACTCAAAACACTAATAAAGCACATGATAAACAAACCACAAGGCAAAGAAAGAACTGCAGGGAACAGCGTGGGAGGCTTTGAAAAGCATATACTAGGAGTTACAAAAATGCAGCTGCTCCTAGATGCTGCTCTGACTCCAACCTGAGGCATAGTATCTCTATAGTATATAGTCCTTCCTCTGCATAAAGGACACTTGGAATATTTTCTTTATAATTTTTAGTATTCAATAGCACCATTTAAACAGAAGAACACACAGCATCTTAGAGGGAACAAAACACCAATTTAGCCAAGGCCTCTGTCATGGATTAAAAGTAAAGGCAGCAAATAACTGAGAGTCAGTGGTTACGTCCATAGTCAGCCTCACAGTCCATACAGGCCGGAGTCACCACACGGCCTCAGGTCGTCTCCTACACTACACGGAACCAGAAGGATAGACACTGGGAGAAAAGTCGGACCTAGCCCAGAACAGGCAGCTTTAAAACCTGATTAAGAATGCCATTAACATGGATTCTAATTCAAAGAAATGAGAAGCCTGCGTCACTCCCACGTGAGCCTACCCTGCAACATGCATCAGGCTTTGCATTTGGAAAAGATGAAGCACTTAGTTATATTTCACTTGAATTTCACTTGAATTCTCCACAAGTTGACAGTTGAGTTTACAGTAACAGAAGCAAGCCATTATCTGTAGAGTACAAGCAAAAGGAGAATGCTGAAGGGCAACAAAAATAGAAGACAGTGAGACTACAGAACAGCTCGGGAGTCGTTTTGATCCAAGTTTTGCACTAAAAAGGCATTCCATTTCTAAAACTGCCTGAATTCCTCTTGTTCAAAGGTGACTGCTCCCTTAAAACAAAACATAACCCAAGCTTCAGGAGCATGGTGCAGGTGCTTCTCAGTATCACAGCAACATCCCTTGTCTATTTTGCTGCAAGAATCTCAGATTCTCACTCTCATTAATGGAAAAAAAGCTTTATTCAGGTGTGATTAGTAAATTAATTAGTATTTCCTAATGTGGCAGCTCTAGGAAAAGGTCACTGAATTGCAAAATTTCTCAAGTATGGAGATGAAAGAAGGTTTAAAAAAAAAAAAAAAAAGGCAAACCAGAGGACCAGAAAGATCTAAAAAAAGGGATCTAAAAAAAGAAGCCTGAAAATACCTGGTAGTAGATATACACTCTTGGAAAAAACAAGCTGACAAAGCTGGGCATGCTGTGCACCTGTGAGCCCAGCCTGCACCTGTGAGCCCAGCCTGCACCTGTGAGCCCAGCCTGCACCTGTGAGCCCAGCCTGCACCTGTGAGCCCAGCTTGCACCTGTGAGCCCAGCCTGCTGGGGCTGGGGACAAGCAGGGAGACAATGAGAGCTTGACTAAAAAGGTAAGCAACCCCAAATAAAAAATGAAAAATATGAAAACTCACTTGTTTCAGTCTTCAATATCTATGTATTTGATCAAAGTTATTAACTTCTAGCCAAGGTAGACTGAATCCCTTAGAATCACAATGGAAGCCAGGAGGTGGTGGTACTTGCTTTTGATGGCAGAACTTGGGAGGCAGAGAAAGGTAGATCTCTTATGAGTTTGAGGCCAAGCCTGGTCTACAGGGCGAGTTCCAGGACAGTTGCTATACAGCGAAACCCGTTTCAAAAAAAACCAACAGACCAACCAACCAACTAAACCACTCAAAACAAACAAACAAACCCCCAAAAATCACAATGGAAAGAAAAAATAAAGGTAAACTCAGAGATGTCTAGTTTTAAGCATTGATTTTATATTTACTTTATTAGTGTGCAGAGATCAAAGGACAACCTTGAGTAGTTCTCTCCTTTCACCCCGGACTCTAGGGACTGAACGCAGGTCTTCACTGGCCCAAGATTTCTGTTTCTGTAAGATGTGTCAAATTGACTTGTCAGAAAACTTTTTTGGTTGTTGTTGAAGAAGTCACTGCTTGGCATATGAGATCAGCTACCTAATTCCATTTCGGAATTTTATTTGCCTCAAGGTTCTCAATCCTGGCTGTAAAATTAAAATAGCTTGGATAACTTAAAACAAAACAAAAAACAAAGCAAACATAAAAACAGAGTATTTGGGGGCCAGGCTTGGTGGTGCACACCTTTAATCCCAGCAGTTGGGAGGCAGAGGCAGGCAGATGTCTGAGTTCAAGGACAGCCAGTTCTATACAGTAAGTTCCCAAGCCAGCCAGGGAGACCCAGTCTCAAAGATCTTGCTGTGCAAACATTTCGTTTAACTGCTCTTCTTACTATTTATAAATAAACTGTCAGTATTCTTAGATGGAACTAAGGTTAATTATGCAGCTAGAATGAGAACCATAAAAAAGGCAAAGAGCTGGCAGGCTAAAGTTCATTAGCAGGACAGTGCTGTCCTCCAACACTAACGCTGGACTTTGTGACATATGCCTGCAATCTTAGCACTACGGAGGCTGAGGCAGGAGAGTCGTCAATCTGAGGCTAGCTTAGGCTACATATGAAGAACCTGTCCAAAACAAAACAAACCCCCAAAAACAACAAAAGCCCTGCCTCAAAAACAAGTTGGAAGGCAAGTACCAACACCTGAGGCCATCCCCTAACAGCCACACTCATGCAAACTCTTAATACCCACTCTCGTGTGGGCACCAACACGCACACACAAATACTACGAAACAGTACAACCAAACCAAAACAAACACAAAAACCCCAATGCCACAGACTACTAGGTTTTACCAGAGCCTAACTATGGCAGGATCTCTCTTGTATAAGATATTTATACACATTATTATGTAGTTTTGTGAAATGCTTCCATAAAGCAAGGATTCATTTAAGAAATGGCACTATTTATACACATTATAAGACAAACTGAAATTATTTTCCTCTTTAGATAGCCTGAAAAGGAATTTTAAAAGTGGCCCAGTCCAGGCTGGAGAGATGGCTCAGCAGTTGAGAGCACTGACTGCTCTTCCGAAGGTCCTGAGTTCAAATCCACCAGCAACCATATGGTGGCTCACAACCATCCATAATGAGATCTGACGTCCTCTTCTGGTGTATCTAGAGATAGCTACAGTGTACTTACACATAACAATAAATAAATCTTTGAACTGGAATAAGCAGTGCCGGAGTAAGCAGAAGTCCTGAGTTAAATTCCCAGCAACTACATGATGGCTCACAACCATCTGTACAGCTACAGTGTTCTCACATACATAAAATAAACAAATAAATCTTAAAAAAAAAAAAAAGTGGCCCAGTCCACTGATGCCTGGAAACTCATTTTCCACACAGCCAGATTTAGGCCTCTCTTGTGATATTCTTGTAAAGGGAATTTAGTTCTCCGAGTGAATATATTAAACTACATACAGATTCAAAGTAAAAGCAAAGGCTGTTAGCGCCCACATGGTGGCTCACAACTAGCTGTAACTCCAGTCCTAGAAGATACGATGCCCTCTTTTGGTCTCAAAGCATGCATGTGGTACGTACACATAAAATGAAGACAAAGCACCCATAAACATTCAATTAACTAAAAAAGAAAAGTAGGATGCACACCCCCTTTTTCTTTTTTTTGAGAAACAAGGGTCTTATGTTGTAGCCCTAGCGGCCTAGAATTTCCAATGAAGACCAGAATGGCCTCAAACTACAGAGATCCCCCTGCCTCTGACTACCAAATGCTAGGATTAAAGGCCACTGCTCCTATTCTCAAGCAAGTTCTTAGAGCCTTTACACTCACTGATTAGGCTATGCTGGCCAGCCAGCCCTAGGATCCAGCTGTCTAGGTGAGTACTGGGCTTACAAACATGGACCACCATTACCTGTTTTGAGTTGGTTGGTTGGTTTTGCCCCCACCCCCACCCACCCAAGACAGAGTTTTTCTTTGTAGCCCTGGCTCTCCTGGAACTCACTCTGTACAGCAAACTGCACTCAGCGATCTGCCTGCCTCTGCCTTCCGAGTGCTGGGGTTAACATTGGGCACCACCACTGCTCAGCCACTACCTGGGTTTTTTATGTGGGTGCTGGCAACCAAACTCAGGTTTCTCATGCTTCAAAACTTAGCATCTCCCCAGCTCCTCCAGCAGCTTTTTATTTGAAGCAGTATTCAAAGAGTTTCATCTTTATGTATTACTTATCTATCTACCTGTTAGAATTGTGGCCCTGGAAATATCAAAATCAGGGCCTCCTTTCCACATCCATTTGTAAACGTGTTTACCCTCTTAGGTTCAATAAGGCCAGGGAAAGCAGTAAGGAAGTTAAAGTATAAACCTCAGGATACAGTGCTCAACCTGTAGTTGATACATCAATATAACAAGAGCTATTTCCATTTCTTGGGCAGCTCCATGATATTGTTTGTCTACTTTTAGTCTGAAGAGGTTTTATATACTGCAGTGTAGAATGTCATCACCAAGATAATATATCCTTCTACAACCTGTCAATCCCAAATCCTATATTCAAAAGAAACACAATAAGGGTGTTCAACTTGTCCAACAAGCTGGAGTTCCCTGCATGATCTGTGACTAGACTCTGGATACACTGTATAACTCACAGGTCTGACTGAACCTTAGTGAATTCTCTGCCAAGCTTAAATGGACCTATACTGACATGGACAATCCACAGACACCATAATCTTCATAAAGCGTGTGAGAAAACCCGTTATATATAAACAAGAACAGGGCATCGTGTCTATCATTTCTGAAACCCTATTTCCTACCTAAGGTGTGTACCTTCCGATGTTGCTGGGAAAAGCGTCAACTTGTCAGGCATCTGGACAGCCATCAGGGCATCAGACACCTATACTGTAGTTCCAAGGTGAAGTAAAATCCGTGGGGAGCTGTGCGACCTATCATTTTCCTAGCCTTTCCCCCAAACAGTGATGCTTGTATTTGTTATTTCTCCATCTTGTACAACAATGAAACTGGTGGCACGTGTCCATAGACCATCTAGACTTTGGAGCCTTTTATCATTAGAATCCTGGAAGCTAATTAAATTGGAAGTATGACAAAGGTAGAAGTGAAGAGAAGGGGAAAAAGTCGAGCAGTTCTTTCCAATTGTGACAAAGGTACATTTTAGACAAAATGTTCAAATAACTGCCTCATGTGGAAAAGGCACAAACCAATAAATATTTAAAAGATAGAGGGTATTTTTTAGGGTATGTGAATGCTGAAGCAGAGTTCCATTTAGCTCAGGTCTGCCTCGAACTCAGTTTGTAGCTGAGGTTGACCTTGAACTCCTGATCCTCCTGCCTGTCCTCCCAAGTAATGGGATTTCAGGTATGTGCCACCACACCCAACAAGGCAGAGGCTTAAAAGCCTGAAAGAGAGTGACCATTATGAAGCCACTTTAATGATATTCAGGACCAAAGGAAAACTTGTAAGAAGCTTAGAAAAATAATGAACTCTGGTAAGGACATTAAGATTGCCAAATAACATGTTGACTAAATACCAGATGTTCTATTTATAAGCAGGCCAACATGATAAGCCTATACATGTGCAGACACACTGCATCACAATGAACAGAATAGTAATGACTCCCTAAAGATAGATAATTCCGTCCTTTACAAAGGACATTAATGCTCATCAAGGAAAGCCAAATCAAGTTCCCTAGTCTACCAAGAAGTAAAAATAACCAAGAGAAACAAAGACACTTACCAGGCTATCCAGTCCTCCTCCTAAGAGATCCACTGCTCCCATCTGCATGGAGGATACTTGTGGGACATTCACTGGGGGACCCAGGTCAAGATTTAATAGATCCCCCAGAAGGTCACCTTGAGAGGGGATGACCTGAGGCTGTTCCAGGTTGGTTGCAGTGGTGGTGCCAACAGGGCTATCACCTGCATCAGTGCTGCAATCAAATACACAGAGGTGGCATGAGAAAAACTATCTTTATCTATAATGCAACAAAGCAGCAAGTGACTGTCACAGATATAATTACAAAACATTGAAAATGTAATCAAGGGGTTAGTTAAACAGGGCCAAGGTAGCTCCATTGGTAACAGCAAGATTAATCTCCAGAGTCTAATGGAAGGAGAGAAGTCTCTCTCACAAGCTGTCTTCTGTGAGACATGTACACACGCGCACGCGCGCACACACACACACACACACACACACACGCAGTTAAAACAACAAAACAAAAAACCTAAGGAACCTTTGACAAAACTTGAACATGGGCCGGGCAGTGGTGGCGCACGCCTTTGATCCCAGCACTTGGGGGGCAGAGGCAGGTGGATTTCTGAGTTCAAGGCCAGCCTGGTCTACAGAGTGAGTTCCAGGACAGCCAGGGCTACACAGAGAAACCCTGTCTCGAAAAACCAAAACAAGCAAGCAAACAAACCAACCTTGAACATGGGGTATTGAGAAGAGGAGTAGACAAGCATTAAGAAAAAGATGAGTGAGGCTGCTAATGGGAGCCCGGGAGGGAAAGGGAAACAGAAGACACCTAGGTGTGGTCTGTTTTTGTTTTGCTGCTAAAAACACATTCTACAACACAGCTTCAAGATGCTGAATTCTCTTATGTGTTAAAAAAAATAACTACAGATGCCCAGCAGTCAACTAAAGACAAGTGACTGGCAGCCCGAGCTAGACAAAAAAACATGGACAGAAATTTATACACACAGTTCGGGGTAAAGAGCGAGCAGAAGTTGTGTTGGTAAGAGCAGGGGATCTAGACTCAGACATCTAAGATCAAGTTCAGGCTTTACATAGTGTTAACTAGAGGTGACAACTCTACGACCAAGCCTCTTAGTCAAGCAAATGTAAATAATACTGCCCAAGCCAGGCTATCAAAGTGAGGCTCCCACGAAAGCAGGATGCTAAGTGGTGGAGTCTTGTGGTGTATTGGCAGTCATTATGGTTGGCCCATAAGTTCCCCAAGTATGAAGTAGGGAGTATGAAAAGAAGCCCTGGAAAAGTTCAGACAGATGTTTTGAATTAATCAAGACTAGTAGTCGGAAAAGAAATGGAACAGGTGTTATGACTTTAATCTGGAATGCTCCCCACAGGCTCATAGTTTGAATACGCTGCAGTCCCAGTGTGCAGTTTTTGTCACACTGTTGTGACGGTTGTGGAGTATTCAGGGGACACAGGGCCTGGCAGGCAGAAGTAGATCACTATAGGCAGGCTTTGGAAAGTTCTATCTGCTTCCTGTTTCTTCTAGGAGACCAAGCTGCTGCCTCACACTCCTCCTGTCATCATTATGGGTGTCCCTGTCTCCATAACTTCTCTGCTATGACAGAGAAAACCCTGGAGACCATGGGCCAAAGGAAACCCCACCCTCTTGCTTCTATCACCTATTTTGCCACAGTAATAAGATAAATGTGCTAGTTACTTGTCTCACTGCTGTAACAAAATCTCTGATAAAAACCATTAAGAATGTTTCTTTGGCTCGGACTGGAAGACTGGCTCATCAAGGCAGGGAAGATGTGGGGTGGCAGGAGCAGGACACAGCTGGTCACACTCAGCCCAGTCAGGACACACAGAGCAATGAACAAGGGCGCTCAGCTTTACTCTCTCCTCTCTATTCAGCTGGGGACCACAGCCTGTGTCAGAGTATAGCCCACATTTTGGGTGGGCCTTCCCAACTAAATTACCCAATCCAGATAATCTCCACAGAAATGATCTGAGGTTTGTTTCCACAGTTGTTGGAAGTAGACCATTAGGAGAGAGCTACTGAAAATTATTTGTCTCTGACTAGCCTGCTCTCCTCTGCTTCATCCGCCACCACAGGACAAGCAGCTGCCGCACACTCCCACTCCCATGAAGAGAGCACTCCTGGTGCCAGGTCTTCCCCATTCAGATGACTGAAATCCCTCTGGAACCTACGGCCAAACAACACACTGCACAGGGATGGAAGGGCAGGTCCTTGCTGATGAGATCCCTTCTACTCGCTTCCTCCTTGAAGGTGTCTTTGTCAGAAGTTATCACATGAAAACTAACTGAAACAGCATGGAATTACAGAGATTAAAGAGAATCTACAAAAAATGCCTGAGGAGAAGTGTCAGTAAAGCCATGTCAAGAAGGGACAAATAAGGGCAGAAGAGCAGATGAAAGAAACACATGAACACAGGCTAATCTTCGCATGCGAAGTTCCACCACCTTACAACATGAACCACCCAAGAAATGACACAATATGTGCATATATAATAACTCAAAATAGAAGGTAAAAATGCATAATTTTCCTCACTACAATGAAAGAATATTCTAAGAGGGTACATATGGTCAGAGGACAAGATATAGTCCTGTAGATTCAAGAGAAATATGGAAGAACAAGACAAATCATGAGTATAAACCCAAGAAATTAAATATCCAGTGTTTCCCAAGCAGTCAGTGAAGTCATGTAAAGTAACTGCACAAATGCCATCAAAGAAACTCTCAAAGGTTAACTTGTCTTAAATCAGACAGCCCTTTACCACATCACCTTCACAGAACAGCTGGCAAATGCTGAGCACAGTGAGCACTTAGACAGAATCTTTGCCAAGTGACTCTGAAAGGCCCTGCAATGCCCGGCACCTTTGAAACTCTGCAAGAGGCAAGCTTAAGCTTTCAAGGGTTGCCTTATTTTATGTCACAAGTACAATACTTACTAACTTTTTGTTGCAGAAGAATTAGGGAAGGATCACACAGACATGTCATTTTCAGCAATTCGTCACACACACACACACACACACACCTTATAGTTTTGAATGGGTTGGGTGCTGGGGAGTCAACATAGGGGCCTTACAAGTACTAGGCAAGCACTCTACCCCTGAAGTATATTCCTACGCCATCATCCCCACTTATACTGAAGGGTATTTCTCTTGTATCAGTCTTTAAAGACAAAAATAAGTACGAATGGATAAGGGGCTTTGATAAGGACCTATGTATAAAGCAGACCCTGTTGCCCAGGCCTGCCTGCAATCCTAGCTTCATGAGAAGCTTCTAGGCTGCACAATGAGTTCTGATCAGCCTCAAGCACATAAGACCCTGTCTTAGAAAAACAAAAGCAAAAAGAGTTTATTAGTCTTCCTCTTCCCTGATTATAAAATTGAGGGAGGAAGAAAGTTGCATGTTTCCTGTGTGCTACTCCAAATACACTTTCCTTACTGATCTTATTAACCTAATTTGATGACAACACCACAAACTAGCTATACACAATGGAAAGCTGTATCTATGTATAGACTCTAGTTGTTTATACATCTCAATCCTGACAAAGTATTTTGTTAATAGTTTTCCCATAGTCATTTATACAAGAGAAACAGTACCTTAATAAGGTTTCTCTGTGTATGTGGGCATGTGCCCACACATGCAGGACAGAGGACAACTTTAGGTGTTATTTCTCAGGTGCCGTGTTTATTTATTTTTATTTTTTTATTTTTTTTTGGTTTTTCGAGACAGGGTTTTTCTGTGTAGCCCTGGCTGTCCTGGAACTCACTCTGTAGACCAGGCTGGCCTCGAACTCAGAAATCCACCTGCCTCTGCCTCCCAAGTGCTGGGATTACAGGCGTGCGCCACCACGCCTGGCCAACCATGTTTATTTTTTGGAAGATATTTTCCTTTTCATTTTTGTGTATCTGTTTATATTTAAGTGTATGATGCATATGCCCCATATTTGAGGAGACCAGATGCTGACCATCTGGAGCTGGAGTTACAGGTGATTGTAAATCACTCAGTGTGGCACTGGGAACTGAACTCCGGTCCTCCGCAAGAGCACCAATAACGCTGAACCACTGAGTGTCTCTCCAGCTCACACTGCCTGCTCTTTGAGACAGCACCTCTCATTGAGACCTGGAGCTTACTGAGTAGGTTGGCTAGCCAGTGAGCCAACAACTCCCCAGTCTTCCGCTCCCCAGTGTTCACTACAGGAACTCACTACCAGGTCTAGCTTTTTTTCACGTGGGTTCTGCAGATCAAATTCCTTTTACCAAGTGAGCTTTCTCCTCAGCCCTACTTACTATCTAATACGTTAACAGGGACTTAAGCTACTTCCAAACTTTATCAATATAGATAACAGTCATTGTAGTTGTCTATAGTTTTATTGTACTCCTAGAGTAGAACTCAGAGAAAGAAGCTCTTCAGAGCAGCAAGACTGTAGAATGCACAGCAAGCTCTTTCCCAGTACAGAGCAGAAGGAAGACAAACTACCTAAACATAGACGGCAGGTCACTTCTCGCTGAAGAGCCCCCACTGCTTACACTGCTCACCTCCCATGATGAATTGGCAAGTGTTTCCGATGAATGCCATGACTCCCTTCCACAAAAGCATTTGGAGGCTTATGGTACACAGAGGCCAAAGAACCAATGTGGCAGATGAGCTCATCCAGGAGGGTAGGCTCAATGAGGTCTGTCTCCTCTGAGATCAGGGGCTTCTCAGACAACACTACCTCTTTGGCTGTCACAGGGTCAGTTGAAAGAAGGCGCCAATATATATAACCCCGATCTCGAAGGTCAGGATTATCGGAATCCTAAAGAAAAGCAAAGGCAAGGTGACTTAGATGGATCTGTTTTCCAGAGACAACAAGGTATCAAGGTATTGTTGTAGTACCTTAAGCAGATTAGCTACTAAAATGATATTTTACCAAGACTTAATAGTCTATAGTTATAATTCTATATGCCTAATGTTTTAAGGAACTTAAACATATATTGAGATGGGCTAATGCCCAGACTCAAATTCCAAAGCAAGAAGAGAAGGAAAAAAAAAAAAAAAAAAAAACAAACAAACCACTGTAGTTAAATGACCTTGGGAAATAAAAATAGTATTTTAACTAATTACACTGCGGTATGATGAGCGAGCTCAGGGGCTAAGGCAGTGGCTGATGAGCCTTGTGAGCTGAGTTCAACCTCTGCAACCTATGATAGGAGGAGGGAACTGAATCCCCACAAGTTGTCAACTGACCTCTATAAGCACATTACGACATGTGCGATAAATAAAAATGTGTCAGCTTTTAAAAATACTTTTTATTTACTTGTACCAATGCTCTACCTGCATATATGTAAGTGCACTATATATATGCAGTTCCCACAGAGGTTAGAGCAGGGTGTCAAAGCCCCTGGAACTAGAATTACAGATGGCCATAAGCAACTATGGGTTATTTGCAAGAATAGTAAGTACTCTTAATCACTAAGTCATCTCCCTACACTCATGCGTAAGCTAGAACAAAACACCAAAATTACTACATAAGCCATATGTGGAGGTACACACCTCTAATTCCAATACTCAGGATACTGAGGCAGGGGGATTGCATTAATTTTAGGGCAGCCCAGGATATGTACTGAGCCCATTAAGGATGTATAGAAAGACACCCTCTCTAAGTTAATTAACTAATTAAAAAAATTAATAAATATGGCCATGAAATTGGCAGGACTTTTCTTGACACATATTATACCTTACATCTGTTTTCCTCATACATTCCTTAAATGTTTTACTTATGAGTGTGTGTCTACTTGCCTATGTGTACAGAGCTCATGGAAACCAGATGATTGTATCAGATTCCCTGGAACTGGAGTTACAGACATTGTGAGCCCCCATACAGGTACTGGGAAGTGAACCCAGTTCCTTTACAAGAGCAGGACTGCTCTTAACCACTGAGCCATCTCTCTAGCCTCGTAACTTCCTGCTTGATTCAAATATCCACATGCATTTCCTATGGAGACACTGGTTAAGTCCCAGCAATAGAAAGAGACTACTACAGTGCCTGACTCAAGAGCTCATAAAGGTACAACAAATAAAAACAAACAGCAGCAATGCCAAAGACCCAATACCAAAGCATTACAGAAATGCATGTGCTTTCAAAAGGAGTAACACTTGAATTCAGTGTTCTTTTGTTCTAGTTTTAAAATGATTTTATGCATATTCATACTTAAAAAGTTATAATCTGCTGAGTGTAGTGGCACACAAATTTAATTCCAGCGTCCAGGAGGCAGAAACAGGCAGATTTCACTGAGGTCAAGGACAGCCTGGTCTACATACTGAGATGAGACCCTGTCCTGAAAAGAAAAACAAAAGCAAGCAAACAAATTATAATCATGCCACACCAAGATTTATATGGGTATAAAATAAAAAAGAAAATCTTTACCAAGTATCCAATCCCTTCCTGATCTCCACTCTCCACTCCAACAGCCATGACTAGCAGGCTGTATGTGTCTGTCTTGATGAGCACACACACTTTTGATATAGGGACCAGTTCCATATTATACACATTGCTCTATAAGCTACTTTTATACACGTTCATACACATAATAAAAATTAAAATTCTAAAATATTTCCAAAAGCACATCTAAGTGAATTTTTAAGAAGTAATTAGTAATAGGAAAATGAGAGCTCAGAACTGGCAAAGTAATATAGAAGGAGTTGAAGTTCATAATATAGCATTAGAAAGAAGAAACAGACAGGAAAACGGTTAATCTGTGAATCAGATTCCATGAGCAGATACACAGCTTAACTGGCAATTGTGTTAAAGCCAGCCTGTTCTCAAATTCAATTCAAGATACAATAAACCCTCTCTTCCTGAAGTTGCTTGTCAGAGTATTTATCACAGTAACGGGAAAAGAAATAAGCATCATATAATTCAAATATCAAACATTTAAGGAAACAGCATAAACGCTTTAAAGTGATCTCTCTGAGAAAGGCACCACTATGAAAGGCAGATGAAGCACAGCCCTGCATATGAAAGCTCAAGTGACCCACAGATACCAGATTCAGTGTTATTTTCACATATGTAGGGTTTTCTCTCACATATAGTCATATATTAACAACAGATAATCCAAATCAAATTTTCAAAATTATCACAAAAGCTGGGGTTATCCAGTATATATTTTTTTATCTTAAAATTTATTTTATGTGTCTGTGTCTTCATGAGTTTATGTATATGTACCACATGCGTACAGGAGTCTGCACAGATCAAGAAGAGGTGGATCCTATAGAACTGGGGATACGGTTGGTTGTGGACCACCATGTGGGTGGCTAAGAAACAAAACCGGGTTCTCTGTGAGAACAACAAATTCTCTTAACTGCTGAGCCACCTCTCCTGCCTCGGTCAGCTGAGCTAAAACCTGTATTAGCCAGATACAATTTAGCAGAATCTGTTAAGAGGCATCATTTTAGTATTTTTGAACTAAACCCTGCCCCAAATGAACCTTCTTGGGAAATGTTCTGGCTAGTTTTATTTCAACTGGACACAAACTAGAGTCATCTGAGAAACAAAATCAATTGAGAAAATGCCTCCATCAGACCAGACTTAGGCAAGGATTTTCTTAATTACTGATTGGTGGGAGGAGGCCCAGCTGATTATGGTCCTGGGTTCTATAGGAAGGCATGCTGAGGAAGCCACAAGGAGCAAGCCGGTAAGCAGCAGTACCCCACGGCCTCTGCATCAGCTCCTGCCTCCAGGTTCCTGCTGGGTTTGAGCTCCAGTGTTGGCTTCCCTCAATGGACTACGGTTCAGGATATGCAATCAATAAAGCCTTTCTTCCCCATGTTGTTCTTCATTCTGGAGTTAACCACAACAACAGCAGCCTTGAATGAAACAAGAAGTACCATCGAGTCTAACCATCGGGAGCGCCACAAATCAGCCTTGTGGATGCTCTCAGATCTCTCACCTGTGTGGCCAAGCTCAAGACCTGTTGGACCAGCTCCTGTGTTTCGGATGGCTTCTTGAGAAATAGCTTCACTATGGCGGTAAGCAGTGTGAGCTGCACCTAAAAAACAAAATTCAACATCATCTCTAATTCATAGTTCCCCAACTACGAATCACTGATGGTGGTTCTAAGATGAAAGGTTAAAGCTCAGCCAGTGTTAACAAACAGCAGTCAAAGCCGTCTCTGAAGTACACGGCAATCACTGACCGTGCGCTAGCCGCTTATTTTCCAGGTGCACTTTTGGTATAAAAAATGGCTGGTTTCTGAGTCAGATTTTCAACTGTTCTTTATTTTAATAAAAAAAAATTGATGATGATGACAATGATGATGGTGATGTAGTATCTGGATGCAGGATGTGTGTGAGTGTTGTGTCGCAGTGCACACATGGAGATCAAGGACAACTGTGTGGAGTCAGTTCTCTCCTTCCACCTTTACAGAGCCCAAACTCAGGCTGCCAGGCTTGTCCTCAGAGCCAGCTTTTAAATGTATTTTTTAAAGTACATACCTAAAATAGTAAGATTGGCTCTTGATCAAACCGTGTATGATTTACTTTGACCAAAGCTTACAAGTCTGAAGGACTCATGAAATCATTTGTCATACTGGGCTAAGAGCCAAAACAGAATTGTGTCAGATTAGGGCCAATTAGAGGGAGCCTGCTGTGCCACTATTAATATTAAGCCTATTAAATTACTATAATGGATTACATACACAAACTTCTATTTGCTATGAGCCCAAATGCCAGGGAGAAAGGGCTTAATAATCTCACTGCCACTCTGGGCCTTTGACTCTAATTTTAGTAGGAGAGAGGGACAGATGGGGAGAAATCTAATCATCTATAAAGAATCTTTTCAAACCTCGCTATGGTGCACTATAATAAGCAACAGCAAATACCAAGGACAATATGTAATCATCCTTAAGTGACAGAAAATAAGAACCTGGCCACTGCTTACCATCACTGTGGGAAGCTCGCTCACTTCTGGAGCAGCTGCAGCAGTTGAGAACTGACTGTGTAGATGCCTCTTACTCTCTGGGAGTGCAGGCTCAACCTGTGTTTCTACAGTCCCCAAATGTTCCAATGTTCGTTAGTCTAGGACCACTGCTCTAAGCTCTGTAGCACTGCTATCTAGAAAACATCCCTTTTGAGACGAAGAAACCATGACAAACAAACATGCACAAAAAACTAGCTAACATTTTACCTTCTCGGTTCTCATTCTGAGGCGACCTAGAACACAGGATGGAAGAGACTTACCTGGGTGCTTTCATCATGAAAACCCTCCAGGAAGCTCTCTAGTAATTCATCTGCATTATCGATTCTTTCAGCATATTCTCCTACAATCCAAATCATAGCTGCTCGGGCATCTGGTTCATCCAAAGAGTCTAAGTTTTCACAGAGTGTGGCAATAATACTTTCATACCTATTATAACAAATGGACTACAGTTACTAAGGCCGAAACTAAGAACTGTATTTAACAGTAGAAGCGAAAGTAAGAAAACCATACACAAGGGACTCCAAGCCACAAAGGTTTTTAGTCAACAGAATGAATTAAGTCAAAAAATGTATGGCTTAAATTTTTCTTCAAATATGCTTTAAAATCTTTTTTATTTACAATTTCATAATTTTGTAATATGAGTGTTTAGCTTGCATGTATGTGTGTGTGTGACATGAAGGCCTGGTACCTGCAGAGGTTGGAAGGCATCGGATCCTCTGGGAGTAGAGTTACAGATGACTGTCAACCACTGCTCTTCAATTATGATTTGTTGTTTTGTTTGCTTATTCATTTTGTTTTTGAGACAAGGATTCTTTATGTAGCCCTTGCTGCACTATGATTCACTCTGCAGATCAGGCTGGCTTTGAACTCACAGACATCCACCTGCCTCTGCATCCTAAGTGCTGGTAATAAAGGCGTGTGCCACCAAACCAGCTCAATTATGTTTTAGTAACTAACCTTTAAACTCTTACAAGAGTTCATGAGACAGAACTGTTCACAAGGGAAAAAATTAACCTGTGGTATAAGAAAATGCTATTATCTTGAATCTAAAATCAACCTTTCTTATAACTACATGTTCACCATGCTGAATCTATGTTCTTTACTAACATAACTTAAAATTTTATTTTTATTACTTAAGACTGAACCCAGGCTCCAACACATGGTAGGCAAACTTTCCTATGAGCAGTATCCTCGGCCTACTGTTCTCTTGTTTTCAAAAGTGTCTTGCTAGGCTGCAACGGTTGACTTGAACTTGTACTTGTCCTGCCTTGGCCTCCTGAATAGCTAAGATTATAGGCCCATGTCATCAGATCCAGCTGGCTAATGTGATTTTAAACATTAGACTGAAACAGAATAAATTAATGTGGATAACTAGTATATTAGGCCAAGTATATGCCCTATTCCTACTTATTAAGCCAGGCTTTGGACTATTTTCTTGAAATTAAACTGTCATAACCCACTATTTACACAAGTTTTACACATTTCTCTACTGATTTTTTTTTCTTAACCTATAACAACAGTTTAGAAATCTGATCCTTCACTTTTGAGGGGAGTTCAGTAAAAGGTGGTGGTATTTCTAAAAATAACACTTCTCAAGACAAAACAAACAAAAAAACCAAACTCACAAAAACCCAAATCCCGCACAAACTCTGAACTGTGTGTCTCAGAATCAAAGTATTTTGTTTTATAACCTAAGAGGCACCATTGAAAACGTTGTGCTATGAAACTACTCCTGTGGGCGCAGTCCCAGCACTTTAGCAGAGGCCATGGGGAATAACGTACTCAATACATTCTGCTGTTTCTACAAGGTAGTGGGCCCATGCAAGGGACAGGATGGCTGCTGATGCCCCCTCCCCACACCTTTTTTTTGAAGAGTGGCCTCATGATTCGTCTATCATATTAAGACCATTCTGAGAGGATAAAGTACATAATCATTTGACTGGCATAAAGTAAGTGTATTCAGACAACTAGGAATAAAAAGGTTTCCTGTTTAATGGTAACTTTGACAACAATCAATATTATGTGTTCGACTTAGTCTATGCCAATAGGCAGTGGATACCTAAGCTGAGCCTCATTTCTACAAAAATAATAAACCAGCTGCTATGGTGGGTGGCTCAAGCCTACAATCCTAGCATATGGGGCCAACTTGAAACTCCATTCCCATATTTAAACAAGAAGTTTTAGAGTCTGTCTGATACCCACTAATGTATCTCTGACTTTTCATAAAAAGTATCTACTGTGACCAATTATATTAAGAATAATAATTCTTCCAGTCAATTTCAAAGTGTCTTACTTATAAGTTTCCCAAATGATTTGAGAAAGATTACATGAATTTTGACATACTTGTTGGGGTATTTTCGGAAGATGTCCCTGATGACCACAATTGCCTCTTGGACCACATAATTTACTTTGGTCTGGATTAGATCAAGCAGTGTGCTTACACAGCGTTCTGCGGATTGCTAGGGAAAGAAACACCAGAACTTAAGTCAATCCAATAACACTATCTCAACAACAACAAAAAAAAGGAAACATGAATACATTGACTAAGTCAGACAGGCACTGAATCTGCGAAAGCTACAAGAGGCTAAATTACACAATGTACATCAGCATTAAAAATTCTAGGAATGTACCAGATTTTATTCATTAGAAAACACATTAGAAGGTTTTGGGTGTTTCACTAGGAACAAGCCTAGGGCCTCACCGAGGCTAGTCAAGAGCTCTACCCCTGAGCTACCTATCGCTATCTTCCACATAACTCTTTTAAATGAGTAAACAGTGACCTGGACAACTGGAAAAACAATTAAAAAAAAAAAAAAAAGACAGGGAAGGTATGAGGAAAGAAAGGTAATTAAAGAACACATCAAAATTGGGGATCCTTACTGGAATTCTTAAGTGAACAGAGACTAAATAGGGTGTTTTCAGAGTTTCTTTATTGGTGTCTCTCTCTCTCTCTCTCCTTCTCTTCCTCACCCCTCCCTCCCATCTCATTCCAACCCTTTTCTCTCCTTTCTCTCCCTCCCCTTCCCTCCCTCCATCTCCCTCTCTCTCTCTGTGAGAGGTGTGAGTGCTCGAGTGCGCGCGTGCACAGACACACACACACACACACACACACACACACACACTCACTTATGTGGCTGCTGAAATCTGGGCTCTGGTTCTCATGGCAGATCAGCAAATATTCTTAACCCCTGAGCCATCTCTCTGGCCTCCTGCACAGTGTGTTTTTAAACCTCCTACAAATTTCATATGGACTTACAAATATACATTTTTCTTTCAGTTATCTATGGCCAAAATATCCTAGAAGATTTTGTTTATTGGTTTTTTGAGACAGAGTTTTTCTGTACAGTCCTGTCTGTCCTGGAACTTGCTCTGTATACCAGGTTGGCCTCCAACTCAGAGATCTGCCTGCCTCTGCTTCCCAAGTGTTGGGATTAAAGGCTAGTGCTATCACATCTGGCTTCTATTTATCTATTATTAACTGAATATATAATACAAACTGATAAAATAGATTTCTTGATACAGTGATTTTTTTTTTCTTTTTTCTTTTTTTTTGGTTTTTTGAGACAGGGTTTCTCTGTGTGGTCCTGGCTGTCCTGGAACTCACTCTGTAGACCAGGCTGGCCTCGAACTCAGAAATCCGCCTGCCTCTGCCTCCCAAGTGCTGGGATTACAGGCGTGCGCCACCACGCTCGGCCAGTGATTTTTTTTTTAAATGATAAGATTGTGAGAAAAGTCCCCAAAACTCAATGACAAGTCTGAATAATTATCCCTCTGACTTATTACAGGTCATTAAATCATGTGCCTCTTGTCACAATTCAAAAAGAAGCACACAACATCATTTAAAACTTTTGATTCTCACAAGCCTCCAGATTTAGTCATCTAAAGGGGATGGAGGTCTGAGGTAAGTAGAATCACTAAGATATAAGTCCAATCTGGACTCTGGGAAAGTCTATAAGTCTAAAAAGCAATCAATAAGTGGTACTGTATTAGGGCCAGCCAGATGGATCATTGGATAAAGGACTAGCCACCAGGCCTAATGACCTGAGACTGATCCCAGGAGCCTCATGGTGGAAGGAGAGAATCAATTCCTATAAATTGTCCTCTGACCTCCACATATATACCTTGGCTTATGCTACCTCCTCAAACAATAAATAAATATAATAGTTAGCATCAAAAAGTTAATAAAAGCCAGGCATAGCGGCTCCTGCCTGGAATCCCACACATTTGGGAGCCTGAGGCCAAGGGAATATGAGTTTGGAGCTAGTCTGGGCTATATAGTAAGACCCTGTCTTAAAAAGTAAAACCAGGGCCGGGTGTGGTGGCACAGGCCTGTAATCCCAGCACTTGGGAGGCAGAGGCAGGCAGATTTCTGAGTTCAAGGCCAGCCTGGTCTACAGAGTGAGTTCCAGGACAGCCAGGACTACACAGAGAAACCCTGTCTCAAAAAACCAAAAAAAAAAAAAAAAAAAAAAAGTAAAACCAATGAGCACCCCAAAATGCTTGGGGGAAAGGGGTTATGTTGAAAAGATAAAAATTTATAAGTTGGCATACACAAGATACAGACATAATGCAGACAAAACACCCATATACATTAAATTAATTTTTCTAATTATTTTACTCATTAAGTATATGCTTTATTATTTTGACAAACCTCAATGTATACACACTGTAAAATAATGAACACTCAGGATCCCATACGTGTGCTCTCATCTCCTCTGGAGCCTCACCTCCACTTTGATGGCACACCGTCCAATGGCCCTCACAGCTTTGCGAACAAAGTCCACATCAACCTCAGTGGCATATTCCTTCAGCTCTGCCAGAACCTGTCAGAAATCCAAGAAGTGGGTAACCTTTAAAGAGTGTCAATAGCGACTCCACGGCCTTCTGAATAAGCTCTATGCCGCACAGACTTAGGATGGCTTAAGGTCTGACCTGAGCAATGTTGGCTTGGGATGCAAGACGAATCATGATGTCTAACTTCTCTAGTTTAACATAGATAGGGTCATTGTACTTCACAAAGAAGACCTTGATTTCCTGCTTCAAGATTTCAGGCCTGTGATACACAAAACACAAGAAAGGAAGGTGATGGATGCATTTACCGGCATATCCTCCTTAGCCTGTATTAAAATCAAGTCAGTCTTTCTGCCTGCCCTCTTGAGGGGGAGAAAACCCTCTAAATGTCCTGCCTAAGCCTCTTCCGTGCCTCCCTCCAAACCCCCTTACAGCAGACCCACACTATATATCATTTGTTTCCACAAAGTCAAGCTCAGTGCTTAGAACATTCCAGACAAGCGTTCTGCCATGAGTACACACTCAGCCCATCTACTCTCCTCAACTCCATTTGGAATCTGATTTGCATCCTTTAAAAGTGCGAGGGTATGTGTTACCACAGAGAATTGCTGAGGAAGAACAACCCAGTTTTCAACTACAACTTTCCATGGGGAGCACATCAAAAGCTCTTACAAAAGCAAGCAGGCTGGAAGCGGTGCGGCCACCTCTAATCCCAGCACTTGGGAGGGGGAGGCAGGAGGATTTCTGTGAGATGGAGATCAGCCTGGTCTATATAGCAAGAGTCGGTTTCAAAACAAAACAACAACAACAACAAAACAAACAAACAAACAAACAAAAAAACCACCCAAGCAGAAAACAAAACAGCCCTGAAATACAAGACATAGTTACTATGGAGAGAACAGTGAGAGCTGTAAGAGGCTATTCCTGGGCAAGTTGTGCTACTACATTAACAGTTCGCTTCCACACAGTAAAGAACGAAAGAGTACCAGTCTATGGAGCATTTATATGAAGCTTAATTTCAAGATCACAAACATTTTAAAATCACCAAATCACTATTTCCCACCTTTTCTGGACAATTAAGTTGATGTTCCTCAGGGCGACATACTGCACTTCTGGCTCCCCAGACAGCAACGTGACAAGTGGAGGCGCTAACTTCTTTAGCAGCATATTGTAGTAGTCTGAGTCCTTGGGTAACAATTCTAGAAACTTCATTAGGACTTTCACCGCTGAAAGCACCACTGCAGAGTTGGCATGGGATAGCCGAGGCGTGACTCGCTCACAGATGCTGGGGGCAGAAATGGGAAATCAGCACCCAGGATTATGGCACCTTTGCTTGGTTCATTCCATCAAGTAGTGCTTCAGAGTTCCATGGCCCAAGTATTAATAAACCAAAGATTCAGTTAGAAAAGTCAAAGTTCCATGCTTAGGTCAAAATGAGATCCAACACCACAGAAGCCTCATGCCCAGCAAACTACAGGCAGCACAGGGGCTTCAGTAGACTCTAGAAGCCAGCACCAGGGAGGTCCAAACCAGAAGGAAGCTAGCAATCCCCGACACCTGCGCTCACACCAGTCTCCTTGTTTTCAGTCCTCTGTCTCCCCACGGAACGTTAGAACCCCCTGCCTCATAGCTCATCTCTACCCAAACCAAGCATCCTAAAAAGTAATTATAGCAAAAGGGGTCAAACACCTGGGACATGGGGAGGAAATAAAATGTCAGGAAAAACTACACAACCTCTCGCTTTCGGGCTAGTAAGAAAGACTCAGAAAGAGATGAGGGTTTGGTTTTGTTTGGGTTTGGTTTTTATTATAAATATTATTGCAATGTTCCCCCAATTATTCCTCTAGTCCCTACTACATAAGTTTAGACTCCTGTTCAGTGTTCTCTGCAGTCAACCTGACTTTGCTAGCTCTCGGACAACATCCTGAGTGACAAGTGGCTGCTTGCTCTCGTCCTATGGCCATGTGGCTGAATCCTGACTTCCGCGGGGCCTTTAAAACAAGGTCTACCCTCTTACAGAGGCCTTCTTGATTATTGCTTTTTAAAAAAAGTCTAATTTAAAATAAAATATTGGCAGGTGTGGTGGTATGCATAGCGCCAATTCTAGCTCATGGAAAGCAGTAGCAGATGAATCTCTGAGTTAAAGGCCATGGAGTACATATAGTTAGTTTGAGGCCAGTCATGGCTACATATGAGGTCCTGTCTCAATGAACAGATAAACAAAAACAAATATAGAGGCAGGAGGATCACAAGTTTGTGGCCAGCTCAGGATAGAACCAGAGACCCTGATTCAAAATAAACAAAAACTATGGGGGTGGAGGGCACACTCTTTATAATCTTACTCTAAAATATCTGCCATTTTTTAGAGTCTTACATAGTCGTTAGCTGTAATGAAATATTACCTATTATATATTTTACTGAATATCCATGTTGTATATACCCTACTCCCACTCCTCAGAATAAATGATGCAGGACCATGATTTTTGTCTGTTCACTCCCAACCTAGAACAGAGCCTAGGACATAGAATGGGCTTAAGAAATATTTGTTGAATTAATTATTAACTCAGTGAATTAATGAGTGTAATATCAGGCCAACAGAAAATAAATTCTTGGTAAAGTTCTCTCCAGAATGTAAATGTACTTTCAATGGTGGAAAGAAACTACCAGCAGCATTAGTTAAGTCCAGAAGGAATTACTTCCCAGACAAGCGAAGAGAACTTACATTCTAGTAGCTTGGAAATCAGCTTCAGCCAGGCAAGGAAGGTTCTTATCTACCATAATTAAAATATGTCAACTTTAATGAGGAGCCAGCGATTCTTCAGAAGTACTTTGCCTAGTACAATGCTTTTAAATACAGCACGCTCAATTTAGAAATTGGTGGGAACTCCAACTTTGTAAAATGAAATGTACTTATGTATATATGTGTTAATGACATTCAATAATAAAGTTCTGACAGTCATGGGAAATTTGTAACATCTAAATGATAAAAGGCTGAACAGATCAAGACAAAAAAAGCCTTAAATGGCTGGGCATGGTGGCGCATGCCTTTAATGCTAGCACTTGGGAGGCAGAGGCAGGCGGATTTCTGAGTTCGAGGCCAGCCTGATCTACAGAGTGAGTTCCAGGACAGCCAGGGCTACATAGAGAAACCCTGTCTCGAAAAACCAAAAAAAAAAAACAAAACAAAAAGCCTTAAATGTAGTCTAACATGACTTCTATATATGATGGCAAGATGCATATATGTTGCTCACTTTAATATATTTATCCTAGTAGTAAATTATAGGTATTGTTCAGCTAAATAATTAGTATGAAGAATTTAACAGAATAGACAGTGTGTTATTACAAGAACATACATTCATAATTTTTGTTTCCCAAATGACTGGGAGCAGGGAGACGAACAACACGAGGGAGGCTTTAGCAGAAGTACTCATAGAAACAAGAGAAGTATTTTTTGTGTGGTTTAGCAGTTACAGTGTTCCTAAGTCCAGTGAGAAAAATATGCTAGGGATAGCAATGTCCCCCTAAATGTCTGCCTTCCTCAATCTGATAGCCTCTCATACTAAGAGCAGACATTAGACATTATTCAGTCAGGCAAGACCATCAGCTGATACCCACATAGACAGACTGACCTCTGAGCTTCCCGGTCATCTTTAGGATTGTAATTAGACAGGCAGTCCAGGATGAAAATCTGGCCCCATTCAGTGCACTCATTCAGGGCTGTGAGCAGCTTATTGATATTCTGAGGGTTTAGATCAAGTAAGTTGCTGTTTGGGTGAGACTCACTGATCTCAGACAATGCTGCTACAGCATTAGCCACCACCTGGGAAAGAAACAGAGAATGACTTTGAAATACTCAGAAAAACCAAACTCTGACACACAAACCACCTTCTAGGATTACCTCATAGATCTCAAGTCACTCCTAAGCATTTTGCCCAGTTTGACAGAAAGAGATGGGCTGCTTTCAAAACAGGTACTAAGCCAGGGATGACAGCATACACAGCTTCCAAGTAGTCAGGTGCTCCAGAATTAAAGTAATTCATACATTAGCAGAGTCACGGATAATTTATAACTGAAATATTCACCATTGCAGCAACACTTAAAACTGTCACTAAAATCAAGACACATCAACAGCTAGAAAATATGAACCAGAAAAGGGGACAACATTTGAAATGTAAATAAAGAATATACCTAATTAAAAAAAATATGAAGCTCATACCTCTAATCTTAGCTCCTTTCAAGTTTAGGGCTATCATGAACTAGCTACAAAGTAAAAGTTCCAGGCTAGCCTGGACTATAGAATGAGACCTTGCAAAAAACCAAAAACATTAAAAAGTAAAATCTCAATAAATATTTGCATTATGTAACAGAAAAATCTAGGCCAAATTATACAAACATATGGACAAGAGGGAGGTGACACTCAATTATTCAGTATTATCACACAGATTAAGGTAAATGGACTTGAAACCAGAATTCATTAGTACGCAATGCTAGGGAAACACATAATCTTTGTACCATGCAGTTTGCTCATCTGAAAACTCAGGGAAAATTGAATTTACTTCATAGATTTATAAGCCCAATAATGCTACACATTAAGAAATCTTTATTTGCTGAGTTCGAGGCCAGCCTGGTCTACAGAGTGAGTTCCAGGACAGCCAGGACTACACAGAGAAACCCTGTCTCAAAAAACAAAAAAAAAAAAAAAAAAAGAAAGAAAGAAAGAAAGAAAGAAATCTTTATTTGGGGTGAGGAGGGTGGGAGGCTAGATGGCTCAGTGGTTAAGAACACTGGCTGCTCTCCCAGATGCCCAGGTTCATCTCCCAACACCCATATGGCAGCTCACAACTGTCTGTAACTTTAGTTCCAGGGGATCTGACACTCTCACACAAATGCACATAAAATATAATTTAAAGCAAAGATCAGATTTTAAGATTAGCATGATAAGGCTAACTATAAGTATTTTATAAGCTAAATGATAGGTATTAAGAAGGAAGCTTTAATGATTATATGCTTAAAAAATATCCTCCAGAAGCCGGGTGGTGGCGGCGCACGCCTGTAATCCCAGCACTTGGGAGGCAGAGGCAGGCGGATTTCTGAGTTCGAGGCCAGCCTGGTCTACAGAGTGAGTTCCAGGACAGCTAGGGCTACACAGAGAAACCCTATCTCGAAAAACCAAGAAAAAAATATATATATCCTCCAGGAATATTCATTCATAGTTGATTCCTACTAAAGTCCCCTGACAAAAGCTTGATAAACTGAGTTTTGTAGTTAAGTTAGCAAGAGAAAAACATAATGGCTATAACCTAGATATCAGTTTTATTGACCACATTGCCAAGGTAATCTGCAGATTGTTCTAATCATGACAGTAAACACAGAAAGCAAGTATCTAAGAGACAGTGATTTAATACACAATATAATTTAGCAATATCTATCATTAGAAGACAAGGATGTCAGAAACAGAATTCCCTTGGTGATCAGAAAAAAGAAGTCCCAGATGAAAAAAGATGCCTTTGCTCACTCCATAATCGTGCATGAGATCCAGTAGCACTAGGACGCATACGGAATGAAGCAATGCCTGTGACCCCAGCACCGGAGGGGAGGCAGAAGGATCAGTGGTTCAAAGTCATCTTCAGTCATGTTACAAGTTTGAAGCTGGTCTGGGGTACATGAGACCCTGTCTGAAAACAAACAAGAGTAGCAGCCCCACAAAAATAATCATTCCCAGATACTTGACATGCAAGGGAAATATGTTATTTCCCATGCATAGCATGCTTGATTAAACTTATTTTAGAATAAAAAAAATCAAAATGTCGTATGTCCACTGCTTATTTTGAATGCTGTCAACACATCCAATCTTGGTTATCAGTCTAAAATACACCTCCCACAATAATAACCATTTCTGTTATTGTCGCCCTGTCCTCATGCTCGTGTGTGTGTGTGTGTGTGTGTGTGTGTGTGTGTTGTTTAAAGTTAAATACAAGGTTTGGTAATAGAAAATGTAGAAAACATGAGCACTGAAGGAACTAGAGACAGGGAAAGAACAGAAGGATACCAAACACACTGAGGAACTAGAATCCTGTTACCATTACAGGCGATTAGAAATTAAAGCAAGTGTATAATGTAGCTAATGAAGTGTAAGCCCTGCGGCCTAAATAGGCAATGTGTAATTATGATCATATTAAAACAAGAAAGCAAATTCCGAAGAGTCCGCCTAATAAAAATATACACAAAGATCAGATCAGAGGACCGTGTTGAACAGAGCCTGAGGGAGGAAGGTGCCACCGGTCAAATCACCAACCAAGTGACAGGGCAGATGAGCCGTTCACTCTCCACCCTGCAGCAGATTTCCCGGCCTCTAAAACTCCCCAAGGTTGCTCCACCCCCCTCCCCGGCATCTTCTAATTAATTCAGACTCTTGGGTTTCCAGAAATCACCCAAGGCAAGATGAAGTGTTTTATATTTTCATGGCCAGTAAATTATGCTGCTCACACTGTGATGAACCTTGACTCAGTTACACTACATCTGAGGCAGAGAGAGAAAAAGACTCAGTTCAAGTGGGCAGCTGGTTTTACCAGGCCTCTTTCTTGACAAAGTTTCTACTATCTGTATTTCTTTGAAATTTTGTACAATGGACCTGTTTTAGAAAATAAAATTTAAAGATAAAGTGGTAAGTTAAGAGTTCCCTTCTTCCCAAAAGAACAATACAACATCAGTGTAGGGACTTAGGGAAAAGTCCCCCAAGAGCAAGCTCAGTCCTGGCAGCAAACATACTAATATCCCAACAGTGAGGCAAAGGTACTCCCTTACAGTGTCACTGTGAATTGGGACTGTTAAGATGAGTCTAATACTTCCTCCTTAGGAAATTATTCTTTATCTTAGGAACACTACTATAATCTCAGAGAAATGAAGAGCATATAAGAAAAAAATCTTAAGGAAGTTTTCTCTAAAAGTAAATTTATAGCCAAGTGTGATAGTACATACACATCTGTAATTCCAGCATTCATGATGTAAGAGGAAAAACCCCCAGAAATTCAGAGATGGCCTTAAGAGCTCCTGTCTCAAAAAAACAGAGTAGGAGAGGAAAGAAAACTTATAAACTGGGAAACTGAGCTTTTTTGATATGCAAACTGATTTATAAAATGATGGCATCCAGGGTGGGGAGATGGCTCGGCGGCTAATGGGCTGCTTGTCCTGAGAACCTGGGTTAGATTCCCACACTTACATGGACAATCTCTCTCTCTCTCTCTCTCTCTCTCTCTCTCTCTCTCTCTCTCTCTCTCTCACACACACACACACACACACACACACACACACACACGAGTGCATGTGGAAGCAAAGGCAGGCAGATCACTGTGAGCTCAGCCTGGTCTATAGAGTAAGTTCCAGGACAGTCATGGCTACACAAAGAAATCCTGTCTTAAAAAACAAAAAAACCAAACCAAACAAAAAGGTCTCTCTATGTAGTTGTGGCTGTCCTGGAACTGTCTACACAGACAAAGGTGATCTCAAACTCATCGAAATCCACCTATCTCTGCTTCCAAGTGCCTGGATTAAAGATGAGCATTAACCAGGCCTGGCCGAATTGTTTAATTAAGGGGTGTGGGAGTCCCTGATCTGGAATTAGTAGCAGCTATGATGCAGAGGCTGCTGAACTTGCAAGAGCGGTGCGCACTCCTAGCCCTGAGTCCTCTCTAGCTGTGTACCCTCTCCCTTGAAGGCAGGATCTCTCATTTTCAGAAGAAGAAACGGGAAGACTAAGCAGCATTAGCATGGAGCCCGTATTAAACAGACAAGAAGCTTTTAGCCCAAAGTTAGCCTTTGCTCTGTAAACTAGTACACTTCGAGTCAACTTTAAATACAGCAGTGAAACTAACTACAAGAAAAAGAAGTGAGTAGTAACCCTGAAAATGACAGAGGAAAAAAAGAAATCCTGTTATACCTGTAGCAAGGCACACCAATGCTAGTCTCAACCCAATAACTCAAGGGTTGTCAGCTCTTTTTATTTTCATATTAGAAGATTCTGAAGCCATTTCTTCAAATGCTCTGCTGCCTCCTCTCTAGGAAGCCCTTCTGAACTGAGAACTGTAAGAACATGATCCTGGAAAGTACTCAAGGCTTTAAGACAATGTCTCTGTCGGTGCAGCGCTGCCACCTTGTGGAACAGACTGAGAAAAAGTGGAACAAAATCACTCAAGCGAAGAGTAAGACCTCATACTCATCTTTAGAGAAAGATGGATAGATACTTTATAGTAACAGTGTACAGATAATTAAAAACTTTTATGCATTCAAAAATCTATACTATTTTGAAAAAATAAAAATTAAACAAATGTAAGTGTATGAGGTATGCATACACTTAAATTTAATTCCTTCCATACATCCATGAAGGTAGTGGACATGATAGGTTTGGGACTCAGAACCAGGCTGGAATCCTGGCTGTGGCACAGCTAGCCGCATCACACTGAGACAGTTCAGTCTCTGAGTACGCGTCTTAAAGTGTAAGATGAAACAGCTTCTACTTCAGACAGATGTGAAAACTAAGTGAAATAGTTTACATAAAAGCATCTATCATTGTGCCTAGCATACAGGCATTGCAAATTAAATTTCTCTTTCCAGGCAACACAGAACCATAGTCAGCCCTTGGAGCTTCTGTAGTGCTGAGCTGTCAGGAGCCATAATGGGACAAGCTAATATACTAGCAGATGTTCATCCTGAAATGCCTGCCTCGGATTATTATATAATCTGCGACAGGTGAGCCCCCATTTAGCAGGGCTGTGGAAGACTAATTTTAGGAAAGATTTCCTGCTATTTATATGCTTTTCCTGTTATTATTATTATACATTTATAATAATAGTAATAGCACATTCCTTTGGAGCAGATCCTTACAGATCCACGAAGATGTACTGTCTTATAGTGATGCTATGTAGGCAAATAGATAACTTAAGTTTTAATGATGATCCTATAAGAATTCCTAAAATTATATGTGATTATTAAGCTCTTTTATATAGTCAAACTGCAATGAGAACTATGACAGTATCCCAAGTGTCACAAGTTAATTGCTCTTAGATGGCAACCAGACTTTCTCCTACTCAGAGCACATTCTTAGAGGTTGTAAAACTATTAACCTAAGGTCATAAAAAGGGAACTAGGATTTATTATAGGTGTTAGGACAGAAGATAAAATATTGAGGGTTTATCTATACAAAACTTCACTTATAACTTAGTTATGGTTTTAAACTTTTTACGAACCTGTAGAGAAGACAAATGATAGCTAGATAATTACTCCTAATGGATATGCATGTAAACATTCTCTGTTGTAAACTTCTATTTCAATTTATGACTTGGTATTTTGTGTGAACTTATGATGAACTTTGTAACATGTGATCATGTATTCTGAAAGATGTTTAAAGATTGAGGACAAAGAGAAGTCAGACCAGAAGAATTGAGTGAGAGGAACAGAGCTGAGAGAAGAACTGAACTGAGAAGTTTTTAGTCAGAAGAGAACAAGAGTAGAAGGAGAATGCAGAGTGGAATAACTTAGAAACTATAGGTAACATAAAATAACTAAGAGAACGATGTGCAGGAGGCAGAGGGAAAGAGGAAAAAAGATGTTGCAGAGAGCAGAAGGAGCAGGCAGGCTTCTCCTTACCCTGGGACAGGACAGGTCCCATGGTAAGGACAAGGCAGGCTTAGTCTTATTAAGAGAAACAAAGCCTTTTTCTTACAAACATGGATTTAATTCATTTAGCATTGAAAGGGTGGAAGCTTTTTCTTTCTCGATGCAATAAATATTGTAGCCCATCTTTCATCCAGAATGAATGAGCTCTTTCTGCACCAGTGCTTGGTCTTTTGCTCCATATGTATATGTAAGTATGGATGTGTGTCTAAGTATGTAATTGTGAAAATGTATGCATGTATCTGTGTAAGTATGAAATTATGAGAATGCATGCAAGCTGGACCCAGCTGACTGTGTGAAAATATGTATGAAGATGCATGTATTAATTTATGTGAGATTATGCATATTCACTTATGTAGAAGTTCTTCTTTCTGCAAGTGTTATTTTCTTCTCCTGGCTCAATAGAAGTTTATTGCTCCTAATTTCCCCCTAGACTGACAAGCAAGAGGCATCTGGTCAACAGGGAAAAGGCTCTAGCAACTAATCCTTTACTTATCTCCTGCTGTTTTAGGATGAGGTGTTAAATGGCTGGGACTGCAGTCTCTGCCTTCAGAGGAACACAGAAGGCAGGGCAGCTATGTTAGCCTAGTAACTTAGATTTAGATAAGTAAACCTTTTATTATATAGCAACCCCAAATTTTCCGCAAGACAAAGTCTTGCCCCTGCTGATGTTCTTCCCCCCTCCGCTGCCTCAAGAAGAATCAAGAAGAAACACCTCTGCTGAAGCTGGCTCCCCGCACTGAGCTGGCACGGAAGACTGTGACCCTGGGCCTCCGAGATTACTGGCTACTTGTGCACTCGGTCTGCCTGTTGGCGGCTTCTGATCTCACCATAAGAGAAAAACTTGGGTGCCAATTTTAGCATTTACTTAAAGGTTACTTCTTCAGTAATTGTAATACTGTTTTTAAGATTAAAAAGTAGAAGATAGGAGGCAGAGGCAGGCGGATTTCTGAGTTCAAGGCCAGCCTGGTCTACAAAGTGAGTTCCAGGACAGCCAGGGCTACACAGAGAAACCCTGTCTCGAAAAAACCAAAAAAAAAAAAAAAAAAAAAAAGTAGAAAATAAAGTTAGGTTAAAAAGTAGGGGTTCAGACCAGAAGCGGCATCTGTGTGTTTACTGGCTACCTAAGGATGCCTCTATCAACTCTGCACTCTGGGCTCCTCCGCAGCAGTAACCTGAACAGCACCAGAGAAAAGTTCATTACTACTGAGAAGTCTCCTAAGGAGGCAGACTTTCTGTTCAGCAAGGAGGTGCCACATTTGGTCTCTAATGCTGATGCGTGCTCTAGGTAAGGCTATAATAAACAGATATTAAATGGTCTAGTGGGATTTGAAGAAAAAGGTCCCAGCGGGAAACAGACCACCCAGCATGTTGTGAGTTTGTAATAAATCTACCATGTCACCTTTTTTTTTTCCCTGTAAATTCCCTCATATTTTTAAAATCTCTCCAAATCAAATTTGTTGTTATAAAAAGTTAAAAAGTGTCACCAACAGTCAGAAGTGATAGCAATTCCAGCATTCATGAGGTTGAGACAGTGAGACTGAGAGTTCACATCTGACCTAGGCTGCATAGAAAACTCCAACACAACAGGACTGTACAGTGAAAACAAATGACAATTCCCAGGAACATCGGTTTGCTATATACAATGATATATTAAAACCTGAACTTGAAAAGAAGGGCGGTGGTGGCGCACGCCTGTAATCCCAGCACTTGGGAGGCAGAGGCAGGTGGATTTCTGAGTTTGAGGCCAGCCTGGGCTACAGAGTGAGTTCCAGGACAGTCAGGGCTACACAGAGAAACCCTGTCTCAAAAAAAAAAAAAAGAAAAAAAAAAAAGAAAATGGGGAGGAGAGGGGGTCATCTTCTAATCCATGTGATGATACTTGATCAGAAGTCATTGCCCTTCCTCATCTATGTCTAATCCTACAAAGTTGCTGAAAGTTCCTGATACTCAGCACAGCCTGTACCCTTAAAAAGTATAAGGTATACGTTTCATCCTTTGACTTTCTGCTACACTGGAAGGATAATAAAGTGAAAGCCACGGAAAGATGAACAAGTAACACTTTAAAGAACAGATTTGAGTAGACTTTTTGCCAGGAAAAGATGATAACTGTATCAGACAAATTCTTATTCTCTCTATATATTTATAGAAATTCAACAACAAAAAATAATTTAATGTTACTTACTCTTAGTATAATGCTGTCTATCTCTTAGTATAATTCATGTTCAAAGAAATATTATACCAGCCGGGTGGTGGTGGCGCACGCCTTTAATCCCAGCACTTGGGAGGCAGAGGCAGGCGGATTTCTGAGTTCGAGGCCAGCCTGGTCTACAAAGTGAGTTCCAGGACAGCCCGAACTACACAGAGAAACCCTGTCTCGAAAAAACCAAAAAAAAAAAAAAAAAAAAAGAAATATTTACTTAACAGATTGTAGTGACCCACACCTATGCTGAAGTGAGACAGCAAAACCTTGTCTCAAAAAAAAGTAGCAGTCAAGTGATGGCATATGCCTGTAATCCCAGCACTCAACAGATAGAGGCAAGAAAACAGGAGTCCAAGGCCGGCTCCCTAACAAGTCAGAAGCCATCCTACACAGAACCCCAGCTCAACAGATACGGAGTGTTGGAGGATGCACTTCAAAAAAGTGGGCAATAATCCTCCACGTTCTCCTTTTATCATACGAACAAAGTCTTAAGTGTCAAGAAGGAAATAAATCCACACCCTGAAGCAGGAATGTAGCTCAGAAAGATACTTACATTTGCAAAAGCAAAGGAATGAAAAACTAAAAATTATAAGTGTTGTATTCTGGCTGCTAAGTACATAGAACAGAATCATTTTCTACCCTGGAGTTCTTTGAGAATTCATTACAATAGTTGGTCAATAAAGATTACTTTGATCTACTTTTTTTTCATAGAAGTGACCACAAACGACTACCTAAAAAAACTAATCCTAAAAATAAAACTAAATCACCTACAGATATGAAGTATACAATCTATACACTACACAAAACTATTACACACAGCTACCTTGTAGTCAATGTCTCCAAGACAATGCTTGTCTTTTTTTTTTTTTTTTTTTTGGTTTTTCGAGACAGGGTTTCTCTGTGTAGCCCTGGCTGTCCTGGAACTCACTCTGTAGACCAGGCTGGCCTCGAACTCAGAAATCCACCTGCCTCTGCCTCCCAAGTGCTGGGATTACAGGAGTATGCCACCACCGCCCGGCGACAATGCTTGTCTTAATCATGCCTTGGAAAGGGCTCATTTTAAATGCTTCTCTCTTTGTAAAAGCACAAAGTATTACCATTGGGTTTGAATCTGCTATGAGATCCCGCAGAGAATCCAGAAATCCCTGATCTTCTACCATCTGGGCATTGATATCATGGAGTTTTGCCACACATACTGCTGCCGTTTTCCGAACATAGGGGTCTTCATCCTTCAAGCACTTGCGGAGGGGTTCACAGAGATACTCTGTAATCTTGTCCACCCGGATGCATCCCATGGTTCTAACTGCCAAGGCTCGAATCAAAGGATTGGGATCTTCACAATCCTACCAAAAACAAAAGCAAAAACAAAACACCAAAATAACCAACCATATGAATATGAGGTGATTACAAGCAAACATTTCAGCTGACATAAACCATAAGCTTCTAGTATATTCTACATGAGAATCCAATCTCTCATGGTATTCCTCCCTTTCCTAAACGTCTTAGTTGTTTACTCAAGAGCCTAGAAAGAAATATAAATATATGTGCATATATATAAAAGAAACTTATCAGGGCTACAGAGGTGGCTCAGAGGACCCAGGTTTACCAAGCATCCACATGGCAGCTCACAACCACCCATAACTCGGTTCCAGGGGATCTGATGTCCTCTTCTGATCTCCATGGGCACCAAATGACACAGATGCAAACAAAACACTTACACACATTAAGTAAGAGATTTATGAGTATATGCAGGTATTATATGCTTATTTGTGTACACGTGCCCACAGAGGCCAGAAAAGAGTGTCAGAGCCCCTGAAGCTGGAGTTACAAGGGGTTATGAATTAATCCATGTTGGTGCTGGAATAGAACTTGGGTTTTCTGCAAGAGCAGCAAGTGTTTAACCACTGAACTATCTCTGCAGTCCCAGAAAAAAGATCTTTTTGAAGGGCTGTATACACACAATGAGGAAAGGTTCAATAGGAGTAGATCTTGGGCTAGGCAAAAGCCTAGTAAGTTGGCATGCAGAACTAGAGAATTTGCACTAAGAACAGAAAAGATATTTTTCTTCTATTCTTGGCTAGGAAAAAAAACATACATCACAGACAGAACACTGACAAAGAATACTTCCTTCAAATACCTTTATCAAAAATTTATTCAGCCTGGATGTGGTGGCGCACGTCTTTAATCCTAGCACTCAGGAAGGCAGGTGGATCTCTATGATTGAGGCCATCCTGATCTACAAAGTGAGTTCCAGGACAGCCAAGGCTACATAGTGAGATCCTGTCTCAAACAAAACAACAACAAATCTTTAAAAACAAACAAACCCACAAGGGAAGGAAGGAAGGAAGGAAGGAAGGGAGGGAGGGAGGGAGGGAGGGAGGGAGGGAGGGAGGAAGGAAGGAAGGAAGGAACAGAGGGAGGCGGGAAGGGAGGGAGGGAGGAAGAGAGGGAGGGAGGGAGGGAAGGAGGAAGGAAGAAAGCCAGCAGTGGTGGTGCATGCCTTCAATCCCAGCACCAAGGAGACAGAGGTAGATGGATTACTGTGAGTTTGAGGTCTTTATAGTAAGTTGTAAGCTAGCCATGGCTGAACAATGAGACTGTCTCAAAAAATCCTACAATTTTTTTTTTTCAAAATTCAAACAGTTAATTTTGGAATTGTCTGATATTTTTTAAGGGCAGAGTATGTTTCACACAGAAAGGGGTAAGATTATGAATAGCCCACTGTCAGGCTCAGCACAGCCAGTGACAGAAAGCTCTGACCTCTCAGTTGCAGTAAGGAGACTTTGGATCAGTGCTTATTTATTTGGGTTTCAAAACAGGGTCAGGTTACTAGGCTGGCTTCAACTCACCAAGCATGGCTCTGTCAGTTTTTAAAGATGTCACAGTAGTAGTATGTTGGCATTTTTAAAGACAGATCTTAGCCAAGGGTTGTAGCACATGCCACTAAGTCTAACACATGGGTGGTTGGAGCAGAATGAGAAGGGTCAGCCTGGGATAGACAGCAAGACCCCCGTTGAGGGCAGAGAGCAGGGGGAAGGGACTGAGATGCTGTGGATCTTATTCTAACAAACACAGCATGAGAATGAAGCTGAGAAAGGGCACTGGGATAAGAAGTAGTGGGCGGTGGTGGCGCACGCCTGTAATCCCAGCACTTGGGAGGCAAAGGCAGGCGGATTTCTGAGTTCCAGCCTGGTCTACAGAGTGAATTCCAGGACAGCCAGGGCTATACAGAGAAACCCTGTCTCAAAAAACCAAATCAAAAAAAAAAAAAAAAAAAAAAAAAAAAAAAGAAGTGGTCTATGTACAGGGAATATAAAATAAACAAGTGGCCATGTATCAGTAACTGTTTAAAAATCACGACATGAGTATTTATTATACTACTTCCTCTACATGAATATTTTTTTTTTTTGGTTTTTCGAGACAGGGTTTCTCTGTGTAGTCCTGGCTGTCCTGGAACTCACTCTGTAGACCAGGCTGGCCTCGAACTCAGAAATCCACCTGCCTCTGCCTCCCAAGTGCTGGGATTATAGGCGTGCGCCACCACGCCCGGCTACATGAATATTTTTAAATTTCCATAATAAAAATACTTAAATACAAGGTGAAAGGAGGCTCAAAAGTTACAAGCACTTGCTGCTTCCTAGAGGATCTGGTTCAGTTCCTAGCACCCATGCCAGGGATTTACAACCTGTAACTGCAGCTCCAGAGGCTCCAACTCCTCCTTTTGGCCTCTACACTCATACACATACACAAATGAACAACAAAATAAATCATGTATGTTGGTTTCACTGTTGTAAAGCCCGCTGAACCGAAGACAAGTAGCACCTCCTGCTGCAGCAGCACTTCCTATAGACTTTCTTTTTTTCTTTTTTCTTTTTTCTTTTTGGTTTTTCGAGACAGGGTTTCCCTGTGTAGCTCCGGCTGTCCTAAAACTCACTCTATAGACCAGGCTGGCCTCAAACTCAGATATCTGCCTGCCTCTGCCTCCCAAGTGCTGGGATTACAGGCGTGCGCCACCACTGCCCAGCGTCGCAGCAGCACTTCCTAACTTTCACAAAGACAAAACAACTCCTCAGGTAACAATATGACAGCACATCCACCCTTTATCAGCAAGCAACGAATAATATACTGAAATACCCAACCTCTGTGAGCCATGAGGTTTCATCTGGCAAGGACGGATGTGCCGAGCCCCACCAAGAGAAGGCTTGCCATGTGGTTTCAGTATCCCTAGTGTACAGAATGCTTACAGCATGAACAATGCTGCTCGCTGACAGGACTCCATCCTTTGAAACACAAGCTGCTTATCTGCAATGCAGAGACAAGCCACACCAAACGTCACCTCTGAAAAGGCTATGTGAGACAGAGAAGACAGTCCTTGGGAAACTACCTTCACAAAGCTGTTGACAGCCATGATGGCCATGTCTGGCTGACTCTTGGCATAGTTCATCAGATAGAGGTACACAAGCTTCTTTAGTTCCAGGTTGTCAGTCTGCATACAGTTCACCACATCTGGGAAGAGAGAACTGAGGAGAGAGGAAAACAGAAATGAGTGAAGCAGCACCAGTGCTAAGCTGTTATATAGATGACCGAAGTGACAGTCTTGGCTTCCAGAACAATTTGACAAAATGACAGTGGTTCAGTGCTGATAATTCGTTTTCATGGAAATGAGTAACTTAAAAAAAAAAGTACTGTTGGCTGCTAAGTCTCTAAATTGTTCGGTTTTGTAGTATACAGGTCAGGGCCTTGTGTGCAGTAGGTAAGCACTTTACTACTAAGCTACAGCTTCAGCCCTCTCAATAGTTTTTGTGGAAGGGGAAAAAACTGTTATAAAAAATCTGAAGTAGGGCTGGAGAGATGGCTCAGTGGTTAAGAGCACTGACTGCTCTTCTAGAGGTCCTGAGTTCAATTCCCAGCAACCACATAGTGGCTCACAACCATCTGTAATGAGATCTGATGCCCTATTCTGGTGTGTCTGAAGATGGCTACAGTGTACTCACATAAATAAATAAAATAAATAAATCTCTTTAAAAAAAATCTGAAGTAATGGAAGGAGCCCAACAGATGCTGACACAAGCCTACCTTGTCTCACATGTGCCTGCAGACTGCATTCCACCTCCTGTGAGGTTGCTCTAGTGTCTTTCTTCAGTGAGAGAGACAAAGCCCAGGGCCTCACACATGCTAGGGAAGTGCTCTGCCACTGAGCTATATTCCAAACCCCAAGGTTATTTTAAAACGAATCATACAAAGTCTATTTCTTATGAGCTACAAGCCTAGCACTTGGCTCTGAGACAGGGTCAGGCTATGTATAGTTTATGCTGACCTGACACTTAACTACATAGGCCAAGAGACCTTGAACTCACTATTCTCCTATCTCGGCTTCCTAAGTGCTGGAATTTCACTTGTTCATCATTAATAGCCAGCTTCTAGCATGCTGTTTCATCTATAATCACTTAGGTATACTCTAGCTTTATCAACACTCCCCCACCAAAGTAACAATTTCCACATCAATTCACTGTGGTATCAAAGCATTCCAATAGTTATACTGTTTAATGCACATTTTCTTCCACTGTTGACCAGGAGAAATTAAGTAGGTTCTAAGTCCTTATGACGTGAGCCTGTGTTTCCAAGTATTTCTATGCTTTCTCACATGTTCAAGTTTTAAATTCCTAATCAAGATCTGGAATCAGTCATTTCTCCAAGCTGTCCTGATTTCCTTTTAGTAGAATTTATGAATATATTTACTTTTATTCACTATTATGCATTTATGAACTGGGGCATAGTCAAATATAAATGGTCTACTCCCCAAGTACTAGACATCTTTTCATAATTTACCATTTCCTTATAAGAAATGTCTAACTATGCTCACAACGTAGCATCATTAGCATAAAAAGATTGAACTTCCAACTTTAGATTCTAAATAAGCCATATTTAAAAAACAGAAATTAACTATAAAGCTAGCAAATAGCCTTCCCTTATTAAAATACCTTATAGATTCTAAATAATTCCACATATCTTACAAATTAAAAAAAATAACAAAAGAAAGTTAGTATATTCCACATAGTATGAGTCTTGTCCACATAAAAAGCAGAATAGTGAACCTATGTTTTATGTCCTAAACACGATATGCTTTCTTAATTATTTAAGTATATCTGCATGTCAGGTGGAAGTCAGAGGACAACCTCTGAGTGCCACTTCTCCCCTCGAATCATGGAGATCTTGGAGACTGATTTCAGGTCACTAGGTGATCTCTGGTCTGAAAATAGAAAGTATCTACAAAAAGGAAGATGGGTTGCAAGTTCAAAAAGAATCCATCACATCTCCAATGAACTCCTTGACTTCTGCTCTGGAGAGCAGGCAATTATTTGCTTAGCGGTCCAGCTTCATGCACACGGAAATAAATGAAACTCGGAAGTTGGTTTTTTTCTTTTGTCTAAGAGAACATGCAGATGCAGAGTGGCTTCAACACCAGTCAGTAATTATCAAACATAAGGACTAGTATGCTTAGCAGTCCTAAGTACTGCTAACAGCCCACACAAGAAGACTAAAGGCTGGAACATGGGTACATGCTTAACCCCAACATCTAGAAGGCTGAGTCAGAAGGACTGCAAGCTCAAGTCCTGTCTGTACTTCATGGAGAGTTCAAAGTTGACCTCAGGAACATAGTAAGACCCTCTCTTGAAATAAAGAGGGTTGGGAACCAGTTTAGTAATAAAAGGGTTGCCTAGCATAAGCAAGGTCCTAGGTTTGATCCCCAATACCAAGAGAGTATATTTCAAAGGTTTATGATTACTGTTTTAATGGAGTAATACTTCCAAATTATCCGAGTTTTTCCTTTCTGAATGACAATAGGTATGACTCACATGAACAAAAGTTTTCCGGAGATCTGGGGGGAAAGTAGATGCTGAAGGAAGGGCTCGAGACCAAAAGCTGAGAGCTGTCCCTATAAGTAACAGAAACCCAGATAGCAGCAGTGGGACAGGAGAGTAACTTCCGATGCTCCTGGTGCCCTGGGGGTAGGTTTCTGCTAGTCCTGTTTCACATGTTAGCTTAGGCTGCTGCTATGCAGAATTCAAAGATTGGGAAAAATTTTGAAAGAGGCCAAGATAGTAAATATTTTAGACTTACTAGACCAAGAATCCACTGAAATTAACAAGTATAAGCCAGGCATAGTAACACATACTTTTAATCCAGCATGTGGGGGTGGGGGTGGGGGGTGGAGAGACAGGTGAAACTCTGAGTTCAAGGCCATCCAAGTGATTTCCAGGATAGCCAGGGCTATATAATAGACTTTGTCTCAAAAATAAGATAAAATAAGATAAATCTTGTATATATACGGGCATACATACACATAGGCACATTTACAGGAATACACACACCATACAGAAGCACATGTACACACTCAATTTTTTTAAGAAAGAAAAACTGTGCTGGCAGGATGGCTCAGCAGGTAGAGTGCTTTCCCATGGGCCGGATGATCTGGACTTACTGCCAGATTCCACAGACAGCAGGAGAGAACAGACTGGAGAGCTGTCCTCTAACCTCCACAGGCACAAATACATGCACATAAATATACAAAATACCTATTTGATAAAATATAATTTTACTGCATCATGAACAAGAGTCCTGAATGAACTGCTTGCTCTTTTTCTCTTGGAGTGTAAAATGACTGTCCCAGCCAGCACACTGCCTGGATTCACGGTAAGGTGGTGGCAGTTCTTACCATCACTCCTTACCATCACTGAAAGGCTCAGAACAGGTAAAGGGGCAAAGAGAATCAAGTATTATAAAAATTGCTTTTATCTCATGGATCTGAGAGGACCTCAGAAGGCTGTGGAGCCTGCACTTTAAATAGCTCACTAATCACAGAAGCAAAAATTAAGGTCTAGGGAATGTTGGTAATGTTGGTTCCCACCTTGAATCCAACAACAGAATAAAGAGCTTCAAAGCTAAGAGCACTGACTTAAACCAATTAAAGAGTGTGTGAGCTCAGGGCCTGGAGAGATGGCTCAGTGGTTAGGAGCACTGACTGCTCTTTCAGAGATCCTGAGTTCAATTCCCAGCAACTACATAGTGGCTCACAACCATCTGCAATGGGATCAGATGCCCTCCTTCTGGTGTGTCTGAAGACAGTGACAGTATACTCATATAAATAAATAAATCTTTAAAAAAATATTTGAGCTCAGCATATTTTTAATCATCTTTTAAAACTATCAGGCAATAGATTTGTAACTGTGCCAGGACTAGAGATGGTTTATGCTAAAGTTGCATACAACAAAATTTAAAAAGCAGACTAATAAAAGCACTTAGGTCAGAGCTCATATAAAAGCATGTACTTTTCCTTGTGATATTTGCAATGGGGCAACATCCCATTTCCACAAGTTTCACAAGTTTGATTTTCTCGAGACATTGTTGCTGTTGCCCAGGGTAGGTAGCCAACTCTGGCTGGAGTGATGCTCCTGCCTCAGCCTCTCAAGTGGCTGAAGCAGAGGCATGCACCACTCTACCTCAGGGGCCTATAGCATCTAGGAAAGCTGTAAGAGCTCTGACACGGGGTCTGACTGTCCACAGGGCAAGAGTCAGTCCTACCTCACGTCCTTCCCCACGGTCATAGCAGCAATCACCTTCTTCACCGCCTCCTTCCTCTTTTCTTTCTTTTCATTGTTGAGTTCAGCTTTTAATTCAAAAATTTCTCCTAAAAGAGATGAGAACAAACAGGGATGGTCTCAGGACCAGAACGGTGCAATGTAGAGTATCAGGAAAGCAAGGCAGCCACTCAAGTAAGGATAGTTTAAAATTTTGAGATGTGCAATTCAAAGCCCCAGAATATTAAGTGACCCATCAACGAAGACCCTATCAATACATTCTGAAAGCCTTTAAATCAGGGTCTTTAAAGGGAGACACAGATCCTACTTTAGAAAGCATAAGTAAACCTCACTGCAACAGCATTAGGATCGGCATTTTAGGAATAGCAGGCTTTTAAGGACCTAAGAAGAAAATAAATGAAGGTAGGGAGCTGGCTTGGAAATTGGTATTTACAAACTAAAAGATACACACAGCTTTACAGATTAATAAATTAGGCTCAGCTGGGCAGCGGCGGCGCACGCTGTAATCCCAGCACTCTGGGAGGCAGAGGCAGGCAGATTTCTGAGTTCGAGGCCAGCCTGGTCTACAGAGTGAGTTCCAGGACAGCCACAGCTATACAGAGAAACCCTGTCTCGAAAAAAAAAACAAATAAAAAAAAATTAGGCTCAAAAACTACAGTTTATTATTTACAAAATTGGGCTTAGGATCCCCCCACCCCTCTCAAGATTTATTTATTTTATGTGTTTTAGTTTTTTGCCTGCATGTATGTCTATGCACCACATGCATACCTGGTACCCACAGAGAGCAGAAGAGGGTGTTAAATGCCTGGAAAAGTTATGGAGAGTTATGAGCTGCTATGTGGGAGCTGGGAACTAAACTCAGATCCTCTCGTAAGGACCTGCGCTCCTAACTGCTGAGCCATGACTCCGGGCCCCAGCATTCACTTTCTGGCTTCCATTCCCAGCACCCACATGGTAGTTTGTAACTGTTTATTATAACTCTAGTTCCAGGAAACCTGATGCCCTCTTGCCTCTGCAGACACCAGGCACACATATATTCATGCAGAAAAACACTCATATACATAAAAATAATAATTTCTTTAAAGGACAACTTTTGGGAGTTGGTTCTCTCTTTTCACCTTGTTAAGATGTCTTGTTTCTGCTGCTGTGCTGTCTACTCTGAATGATTCTCCTGTCTGTCTTCCATGCTAAAGTAGAATAATGGGATTACTGATGCATACAATACCACATGCAACTTTACTATGTGGGTTGCAGGGATAGAACCTAGATGGTCAGGCTTGTATAGCAAATACTTTTCCCTACTTACCAGACTAAGAAATGATCAAAACTATCAAGTCTGGTCTAGTCTGGTCCAAATGAATTGGATTGTCAAGAGCTCTTAGTTCGTACGTGATCTTAATGTATAAGCACAGTTAAGTCAGAAAAGAAGAAATCACCAGTCTATAGTAGCATGACCGGTATGGGGTTAATAATCCACTTTCTAATAGGGTTGAAAGTTTACTCACAGGAGGGAATTCATGCTTGGTACTTGTGATGGTTTCAATGAAAATGTCCCTATAGACTCACATGTTTGAAGACTTGGTCCTCAGTTAGTAGAACTGTTTGGGTATGGTCTTGATGGCAGATGTGTGTCACTCGGGGAGGGCCTTTGGGGTTTCAAAAGGGGTTAATTCACTGTTCCCTCTCCGCTTACTGTTTGTGGATCTGTATGTGAACTCTCAGCTGCTGCACCTGTGCCACACCTGCCTGTCTGCATGGCATGATGGGGATGCACTCCTATCCCTCTGGAACTGTAAGCCTCAAAAAACCCTTCCTTCTATAAGTTGCCTTGGCCATGTTATTTTGTCACAGCAATAGAAAAGAAACTAACGGGAAACCTGGTCAAGAGCCCATGGCCCAGGAGGTTATAGGCCCTGGTGGGCAATCTATCACTGATATCTGCTGAATAAACATTTTGTCCAACATGTAGGTGATGGCAACTGGGAAGGGAGGAGCCATGATTCTCTGGGGATGTGGCTACCAGCAGCTTGTCCAAGCTCTTAGATGGTCCCATATGATTGGGTATGAGGGAGGCACTAACTGGTTTCAGTGGATTATAGATAGATAGATAGATAGATAGATAGATAGATAAAATTAAGTTGGGAGGAGGCACAATAGGAAGAACTAGAGAGGGAAGTGGGTGCCAGATAGGAACAAAATACATTATATAGATATGAAATTCTCAATAAATATATATGGGCTGGTGAGATGCTGAAATGGTTAAAGGTGCTTCTGAACCAACTTCTGAAAGTTGTCATCTGATTTCCACATATATTATGGGGTGTGTGTGTGTGTGTGTGTGTGTGTGTGAAAGCATGCATGAGTACTCACACACGTGCATGCACATATACTGAATATAAAATAAATATGGAAAAAAATTCACTACCCTAGTGATTAGTTTAATAAGTTCTTTAGCTTTAAGGCCTCATCTTCAATAAATTCCATGAAAGTCAAGGTGGCCCAGCACAGTAGCACATGTCTGCATTCAGAAGACAAAGGCAGGAAGGTAGATGGCCATAAGTTCAAGGCCAGCCTGGTCTACTTAGCAAGTTTCAGGCCAGGTAGGGCTACATGAGATCCTGTCTCAGATAACAAGAAAAAGGGTGGAGGAATAATGAAACTTAAAATGATACAAACTAGGGACATTTCTAAGGCCCAGTTTTGGACGACTACTCACGAAGTGTCAAAGACTATCACCACTACTTTAAGGATCCATCTCTAGCCTCACCTGCCTTTAGAACACAGAGGATACAAGAAAAAGGCCTAATCAGACAAAGGAGAAGGAGAATGGAAAGACTATCCCACACCACCATTTTCATGAGAAAAAGGCAACAACTCTCAGTGGACAGGAGGGGCAAATGAAAGGAAGGTTACCCACACCACATACATGTTCACGCCCACTCCCTTCTCTTCTTTCTGTGGATACCCCTACCTTTTTTGTTGTTTGTTTTGTCTGCAATAGGGCCTTGCTATGTAACCCTGGCTGGCCTGGAACTCACAATGCAGTCTAAGCTGGCCTCTTGTCTCAGGCAATCCTGCCTCTGTTCTCAGACTGCTGGGATTACAGGTACGTAACCACTTCACCCATTTTCCACCTTTTGCCTCCTTGCCCACCACCTTCCAGACTGCTCTCAATGATCATTTTACCCTGATGTCATCCACCACTCTGCATACTATGTGATCTCCCTGAAGCCCGTGACAGGAAGTATATCGACGAGACATAAAAATGGAGTACATAAAAGCTTATTTTATCAATATCCATCCCCAGTAGGCAACCAAATTGCTTTAAAAATCGCTATTCCATTTAATTGACAACTACAAAAATAACATTGGCAGAAAGGCCAGGCCTAAAGAGCCAGTCTCTTCTTTCCTGAGCCATGTGCTGCCAAATGTGGCGCTCAGGGCTCCCGTCCTTTACTTCTGGAACAGGAAGGGCAAGCAGCAGGGACTCACAAGTCTGAACTGAAAGGAGAGCAGCACCAGGAGCTGCAGAATTGAAACAGGATGTAACTGAAACTATTCCAGAACCAAGCATAGATTTAAAGAGTCTGCTCCAGAGGCGGTTCTGGTGGGCGTAGCAGGAAGCAGAAGGAACACAGTCTATCCATTTTTGAAAAACATTAGCTAGCAGTGACTCAATTTGTACATCTCAAACTTTTATAAATGTCATTTGTACCCTTTAAAAGAAAGGGTTTGGTGAATTAGGTGAGTTTTAAAACAACTTTTAGAAAAGGCCAAGTGTATGCTTTTAATCCCAGCATTTAGAGAAAACAGAGGCAGGAAAATCTTCAAGGTCAGCCTAGACTCCAGAGTGAGTTCCATGACACCCAGAGCTACACAGAGAAACCCTGTCTCAAAAAACAAAATGACAACAACAAAACCTTTCTATGTCATTATAAACAGTATGCTGGTTACCAAAGCACATAGTGTTAGCAGAAGATGGAAATACATATCCAAATGATTAAGTAGTTAGCTGAAATAAATTAACAAGGAGTTGATGGCTCTCTCTGTGTGGCTTTTATTGGTGTGTATATGTGCACATCAGTGCATGTGTGGGTGAGAGCGTTCGGAGGGCAGAGGACAACTTTGTGGAGTCGCTGTTTCCTTTCCACCTTTACATGGGCTGCAGAGCTCAGCCTCAGGCTGCCAGGCATACTCAGCAAGCACCTTTCCTGGATGAGCCATTTTGGTGGCCGTTTGATTCTGAGACAGAATCGTGCTATGTAGCCCAATCTAGCCTCACAAGCATCCTGCCTCAGCCTCCTAAGTGCAGGGATTCTAGGCATATGCCACCATGACAAGCAGGCTAGTAGTTTTTTGAGGTGTAAACAATCGAAAGACAGGTTCTAGGAAAAGTATCTTGCATGTGTCACATTTTATTACCCAACCCACTCATGTCACTAGTTAAATCTATCAAGCATTGTTAGCAGCTAAGAATGGTTTTCAGTGTTGGCTGCATATTAAAAACATCTGCAGAGCTTTTAAAAATTCAATATTCAGCCTAGCATGGTGATAGGTTTGTAATCCCAGCACCTGAAAGTATGTCAGGAGAGTGAATTCCATGCTAACTTGGAGTACATCACAAGTTCTAAGACAACCTGGTTAATTAGTGGTAAGACTCTATCTCAACATTAAATAAAATAGATAGAAAAGGTCAGAACAAGGACTGGAGAGATGGCTATGAAGGTAGAATACTCGCTGCCCTTCCAAAGGACCTGAATATGACTCCAATACTGACATGGTAGGCTCAAAACTAACTTTAACTGCACCTCCCAAGAAATCTGATGTCCTCTTCAGGCCTTCATAGGCACCAGGCATGCATGTGGTACACAGACACACAAGCAGGTAAAATACCCACATGCATTAAATAAAATAATAAATTTTTAAAAATTTAAAGGAAGTCCCCTATCAACTATGGGCCTTCTATATCCTTGTAAGCAACACACACACACACACACACACACACACACACACACACACTAAAAAAAAAAAAATCAATCTTCAAACTTTATTCCTCAGTTATAATGTTGTGACATTTGCTTTATAATTCTCTACATACATGCAGATCTTTTTTTAAATACCATTATACGTTGCAGACATTATGCCTCTTTAGCCTTGAATATGTAATTTGTTTTTTAAGGATACAGAACTTTTACTTTAATATTAAATGATTAATATTAAAATATCAATATATTACCACCACCATCTGTTCGATGCCCATTATAGCAACCTGATTCCTATCCCATTCCCACCTCTAGGGCAGTATTCAGCTTAAGAACACTTCAGTAACTTGATGTGCCAGGAGAAGGGGAGGGGGAAGAGAAAGGGCTGTGTGAGGAGGGAAATGGGAAAAAAGGAGGGTCTGTGATTGGGATGTAAAGTGAATAAATAAACTAATAATACATACTAAATAAAAAGGTATTACATTTATTATTGTCATGTCTTTTTAGTCATTAATCTGAAGCAATTTATTTTCATGATAATATTTTTGCTTTTAAAACCCTGGCTGGTCTGAAACTATGTAGACCAGGCAGGTCCTGAATTCATAGCAATCCATTCACCTCTGCCTCCCACGTGCTATGTCATAATAAGCTGTTCTAAGCACAGGGCCCTTATTATGAGAAGCACCTCCAATCTGCCATGGTTTTCCTGAATTGCAATAAGGTTATAAATTTTGGCAAGATAACTTCATAAAACAGCACGTCAAAAAGCAAATGATGAGGCCGGGCGGTGGTGGCGCACGCCTTTAATCCCAGCACTTGGGAGGCAGAGGCAGGCGGATTTCTGTGTTTGAGGCCAGTCTGGTCTACAGAGTGAGTTCCAGGACAGCCAGGGCTACACAGAGAAACCCTGTCTCAAAAAACCAAAAAAAAAAAAAAAAAAAAAAAAAAAAAAAGCAAATGGTGCTGCTTTGGTTTTGGTGATGTCAACAACAAACATATGGTTAAGGTTCTAAATACCGTGTTTGTTGTTGTATTTTAAGAGTGTGTGTGTGTGTGTGTGTGTGTGTGTGTGTTTTGCTTGGTACCCACAGATGTCAAAACAGGGTGCCAGATATTCCCTGGAACCAGAGTTATAAATGGTTGTAAACTAGTGTGGATGCTGGAAATTGAAGCAAGAGCCTCTCCACAAACAAGTGCTCATAACCACTGAGCCATCTCTCCAGCTCCCTGAATGTTAATTTTGACATTAAAGAACTAGTATTTTTCATCTCTGTAATTAGTAATTTGTTGGTACTTTGAAGCCCTATCAATCCCCTGTTCCTTATCAAACTTCCCACTTACTAACTTTAGCATCATGACTCTTGCCTAAACTATAATTTATAGTCACACATGTATTGATTATATTCATTAGATTATTATCCCCTACTCTGATCATTTTGTTTTTTGTTTGGTTTGAGACAAGGTTTTCTTTTTCTTTCTTTTTTTTAAGTTTTTTTAAAGATTTATTTATTATTATATGTAAATTCACTATAGTTGTCTTCAGACACACCAGACGAAGGCATCAGCTGGATGCTTGGTAAGCTGAGGACAGCGACAAGAACCTAGCTCGGACAAAAGGACCAGCCATACCTCTAGAAATGAGCCATCTGGAAACAATTTGGGAGGTTAGATTTCCCCAGGAAGAACCCTTAGTTTGTAAGGCCACGCTCACGTGTAAAAGCCAATGTTATATTACTACCACAAAGGTGCTAAAGGGCATAGAGCCAAGAGCAGGCCGTGCAGCTCAATGGAAGAGTGCCCACCTGGCTGTGCAAAGCCCTGGAGTAGGCCCCCAGCACTAGAAAGCAAGCATATAAAATCCCCTACGCTTCAATAAACTGATTAAAATGTAATTATTTGTAGAAACATCAGATTCCCAGAGAGACTGCAAACACGTATGTAGATAAGGTCAGAAGAGTCTACTTGGGGAGCGTAACGGAGCAACTGGACAGCCTGCAGGTCTCACAGGCCCCCACTTACCCTTCTTATTGGTTGTGAAGTACTTGGAGTCAGTCATGATTCTGGATCTTTAGTGTGAACCTAGGGTAAGAGTAAAGAATGCCGTTACTCAATCACTTGTTTCCAGCAAGACATCTAATTTTGAGAGCATCTGTATTTAAGAATTCCTGCTTTTTAACAAAATGAGTGGCTTCTTCCTATTGCCACTGACGTTTGTGGTTCAAGCAGTACAGGAAATAAGAACTGCAACTTGCTTCAAGGAACTGCTAGGGACAAAGTCTGAAGGACAATGGACTGGGGCAATAATCGGAACCCCTATCGCTCAGTACCCTCCAAGGACAAGCCTGGCACCTTTGAAAATACATCTTAGTCACTCACTCAAACATTTAAGACAAAGGCTTAGTTTGAAAGATTTCTAATCAGAAAAGTCTGGTTACTTCTCTGCCTCAGCATGGGGTGACTCAAAGCATGGACTTCAAAGCAGCCTAAACCCTAAAGCAGAACAATTCTGCCAACCTATTAAATACTGCTTGTAAAAAGGCTCTCAGAAAAATAAGAAGCCTCCTTACTCCCAGCACCAGGCATAGAGGCAGGAAGACCAAGAGTTCAAGATCTTCCTCTTAAACATTTGAGGTGAGCCTGGACTACAATAAAGACGCTGTCTCAAAAAGGAAAGAAATGAAAGTGCTAGAAACCATGAAGACCATGTAGGATACAGACAGTGTTTTGATATTTGTCACATAGAGGCTTGCACTAATGTTTTCATGTCTTTCTAGAAAAAATTCAGAGAATGCTATTATCAATCCATTCACATCATAAATTAAACAGACAAATCAGGGAAATTTTGTTTTTAAACATTTGTTATTATTGACTTATGTGTATGTGTGTGCACCTGTGTATGTCCGCTGAACTAAGGCCAGAGGAAGGAGCTGGATCCCTGAAGCTAGAGATGGTTGTGAGCCACCTGACCTGAGTGCTGGGAATTGAAACTGGGCCTCTGCAAGAGCAGTAAGTGCTTTTAACCCTGAGATACCTGTGCTTTTTGAGACAGTATCTCCCTGTGTAGCCCTGACTGGCCTGGAATTCTCTTTTATATAAGAGATCAGCCTTAAATTTGCAAAAGTCTGCTTATTCTGCCTCTGTCCAGAGTACTAGGTTTATAAACATTCCACCACAGACAGTTCTTCCCGTTTGTTTTTTTAAAGACAGGTCTTATGTAGCCCAAGATGGTCTCAAACTTCCTATGTACCAGAAGATGACTTTTAATTCTGTTTCTCATGTCTCTACTTCCCTGGTGCTGGGATTACATATGTGAGCCACCACACCTGGCTAGAAATTCTTCACATAAATAGGTGGATCTGAGTTCAGGGCCAGCTTGATCTACATAATGAATTCACAAGCCAGCCAGGGCTAGACCCAGTTTCAAAGCACAACAAAACTTTTTAAAGACTTGTGATATAAATCTTGTTATCTTTGAGTTTACATATGCAAACAGAAATGCTGATGTACAGAAACAATTTACTAGGGCCTGGCAGGAGCACCATAGCTAAGGCTCAAAACCTTCCCTGTTTCTACAGAACATTGTCATACCATTTAAAATCCCATGGAATCATTAAAATTTCAAACCTAAGATTTAAAAACAAAAATTGTGCCGGGTGGTGGCGGCGCACACCTTTAATCCCAGCACTTGGGAGGCAGAGGCAGGAGGATTTCTGAGTTCGAGGCCAGTCTGGTCTACAGAGTGAGTTCCAGGACAGTCAGGGCTATACAGAGACACCCTGTCTCAAAAAACCAAAAAAAGAACCAAAAGACAAACAAACAAACAAAAACAAAAACAAAAACAAAATTTGTTTGGAAGCTTTTCACCCACTTACTTGGGGAAAATGCACCAAAGCATTGTTTTTTAAAGCTCTCATATCTACTCATACACATATATAAAACTTTTTTTTTTTTTTTTTTTTTTGAGATAGGATCTTCACAATATAGTCTTGGCAAGCTTGAAGTCTGCTATAAAGACCAGGCTGGCTTCTTACTCATGGGATCCTCCTGTTTCTGTCTTGTGCCACCATATCCAGATACCATGAAATTCTAACAGGAATTCTCAACATACTCTGTTCACCCATCTTAGGGCATGTCTTTATTAGCAGCGTACACATTCAGGATTAGAATGATTCAATTCCTAACACCCAACAGGGAGCCACATCACCGTCTATTACTTCAGTCCCAGCGAATCCTCTGGTCTCCCTGGGCACATACACATGTTACACTGACATATACACACAGAAATAACACCCATACACATAAAAAAGAGATAAAGAGAACCAGCTACTCGGGAACCTGAGGTAGGTCTGGAAAATGTAATGAGAGTCTGCCTTAAAAATAAAGTAAGGCTGGAGATGGCTCAACAGTTAAGCGTTGGCTGTGCTTCCAGAGGACCTGGGTTCCCTTCCTGGCATGCACTGAGCAACTCATAACCATCTATAACTCCAGCTCCAGGGGAGCAGATGCCCACTTCTAGCCTCTGAAGCCACTGAATACACAAGTGGTATGCAGACCTACATGCAGTCAAAATACCCATATAAAAATAAAATTAAATAAATAAATAAAGGGCTCGGTAGCACAGGGTTTACTTAATATGCGGGAAATCCCGTGCTCAATCTTCAGTGGCTTTTTGGACCAGGGATATAGCTCAATGGTAAAGTGCTTACCTAGCAGGTATAGACCTCTCCATCATCAAAAGGGGAAAGGGGAATAAGCAGGTAAATATATCAGTCATATAACTGACTCCATGGCCAATAATTGTGATGAAATAATCACCATCATACAGGAAAGAAACATAGTATCCAGACTATCCTTGCCTTAAGGGGGTGGGGGACAAGGAAAAGTGAAAATAGTCTAAGCAAAAGCAACAGTAGAAAGGAAGGGGGGCGCTGGATCTAAACACATTATATACTTGTATGAATTATAAGTATTTAATTAAAATAGAAGAGGTGGTAGTGACAGACCCTTAATGTACCTGTGACTTTCAACTCACAATTACATATAACTATTTTTTTTAATAAAAACCCCACAAATACTTGCTGAATAGACAGTCAAATTCTCCAATACAGGGTGTAAACTTGATACTAGAAGACTGCTGAATAGACAGTCAAATTCTCCAATACAGGGTGTAAAATTGATACTAGAAGACACACAGACACACACACACACACACACACACACACACGCCAGAATAGAACTGGAAAAAAATACTTCAACTTGCCTAGTGCTTCAAAACTCAAAATCCTACTGGGGAAAATTTTTGTTTTTCAGGAAATCCCTAGAAATAAGCAAGCCACAATGGAATCTGAACTTATACAACCTTATACAACATGAAACCTGAAAGGTCACTGGCGGACTTATGGCCTAGCCTAGGGACAGTGCTAAAGGACAGAGCAGTCACCAGGCAAAGCAATAATCCTTGGGCCTGTCCTAGCCCAGAGTATTGTTTCACTGCCTTTCACGGCCCTCCCCGTACAAGGTTATGTATCTAGATTAACATAACCCAGTTTCTGCCAAATATAGGTTGTCAAAGTCCTTTCTCTCTTTCCAGCCTTCCCTTCCTCCAATCCCCCAAAAGAGCAACTCGATGGTGAAACAAGATTAATAGGCTGGGTAGAATACAGCCAGAAAAAAAAAATTAATAAGGTCCTAATTTCAAATGGTTCTCTGGGAAATGGCGGCCAGCATTAGCATTGGCAAGGCCACTGTGTCCTTCTTTGCACATGAAGTCAATAACTAGCCAGAGTTCAGTAAACAGTAAAGCAGAAGGGACATTCGAGTAACCTTTGCTTACAAGGATGAGCGCAGAGTGTTCCTTAAGACCAACAATGATCTTTTACAGAAGAAAAGGATGCAAGGGACTTCTTTGATCTTAATTAATCGGAATGTTTACTTTGTATTAATTTACCACCCAACTTGAGGGAGCTGTGTGCAGAGCACACCCCTCTTTCTTTTTCAGGGAGTCTACCCTGCAAGACACCTGCTCAGTTCTCATTTTACAGGCCGCCTGCCTCACTTAGTCATCACGGGAATGTGTTACCCGGTGGCTGCACCTACTTCACCTGCCCTTTCTATTATTACCTTGTAAGTGCACCCTAAGGCTAGGCAGTAGAACTACACAAGGAGAGCAGTTAATAATTTAAATTGTTCCTCTCTGAAACCACCTTCTTTCTTCATCAACTTGCCTTGCTGAGCTTACAGTGTGTTCTTTGTCTTTTAAACCGCAAGGTTGCAAAAGAGTTTGGCCACTAAAAAAAAAATAATAAAATAATTTTAAAAATTCTCCCTTCTAAAAGTAAAAAAATTCAGCGAAGCATCCATGACACATTTACACTGCTTCATAAGTAAATTGCTTGAGTTTAATAAGAGCCTTCCCCTAAACAGAGGGCTATTTAAAAAGCTAATACATCCTGTGAATTCAAAGAATTGAGAAATAGCAGGAAATTCCAGTTTTTCACTTCTAGTAGAATTTACAGCCTTTCCCAAACTAGACTGCTCCTGATAACCCCAGGAAATAAAGGGAGGGAAAAAAAAGAAAGAAAGAAAGAAAGAAAGAGAGAGAGAAAGAAAGAAAGAAAGAAAGAAAGAAAGAAGAACAAAATTCCTGGCTAAGATTTACTTTCCCTGGCCTTTCCCTCTTACACAGGGGTCAATTATGCAGGTTTCTCCTTCCTCGAAGTACATTATTTAGTCCCCATTCTCTTTACCCACTTCTCCAGGTCAAGAAATCTGTGCAATTTTCACTAGGTAAGGAGAGACAAGTACGGGCGACAAGGGAGGTTTCAGTGACCAAACGGTCGAGGGAATCCCTACTCCCTGGACGAGCACGACACGTCTGAGCTTCTTTCTCAAAGAACAGAAGCCAAACGGGAAAGCTGGGTGGTTCTCCCTCGGCCTCCGGCGGCCACACCCCTGGCCTGAGCCCTCCCCAAGCCGGTCTTCGCAACCTTGCTTCGCTCCGAAGCCCCCAACTACCGCTGGCACACCGGAGCGCAGCCCCAACCCACCGCGGTCACTACGAAGGAGGTACTTTCTCCAAGCTTTTCACTCACAACGGTCACACCCGAGGACTCCTTCCATCCTCAACCGTCACGCTCCTCGGATCTCCTTTCCTCCCGAGCCTACGACCCGGCTTGGGGTTCCCCTCCCTCACAACCACCCCCAGTCAGTCAGGGACACACCCCAAAGCCAGCCGCCTTGAACTCACCGGAGGCAAGGGCGGGGTGGCGGCGGCAGTCGGAGAGCACAGCCGGGGTGGTGGTGTAATGGTTTCCTGCCCGTCACGATTCTCTCTAGATCTAAGCCACTGCGCAAAACCCAATTTGCCAGGGACAAAGATGGTGGGCCGGAAGCTTTGGCGTAAGAGAATCTCGCCGCCTGACGTCATCTGGGTGCGCGGGAGAACCAAACAGCCAGGTTGTGTCTGTCGCCTCAGCAACGGACAGGTCTCCCGGTCTCGGGGTTAGGGCAGTTGCCTATACACTAAGGAGACCCGCAGTGCCTTATTCCAGAGGATACCTTCAATAAGTGGGTATTTTGGGGATTTATTTCCGTGAGAAAGATTTTTGTAAAACTTGTGTGAAGTATCTTATTTGCTTAAACACAAACCTCAGCTAATTTGCCTGTAAGGTTCAGAAGCCCATAGAGATGATAGAAACCAGGACTACAGATGGACAGCTGAACTAAGAGACAGCGACTCAAAGAGGCTAAGCATTCAGATCTGAGTTTGAAGCCCTACATTGAGCAAGATTGGAGAAACTTATTAGCGCCCCCTTCCTGCCCCGCCTTTAGGCTTGAATGGTATAAGTATCTAAAACACCTAGTGGATACAGGTTTCTTTAGGAAACTAAACTGGTACTATAGGTGCTTAGCTCCCATATCCAGCTTCAGAAGAAAAACCAGCGTCCGGCCATGTATCTCAGGCAAGCCTGAAACTAAGCTCCTCTTGATTCTGCCTCTAGGGCACTTTGAAGGTCTCTATTTACCTTGACTCTAAGGATTAATGGTTCTTCTACCCAGGCTCCCCTCACTCTACTATTGACCAACTTCCTTTTCATTTTATTTTTTAATGTGCATTAGTGTTTTGCCTGCATGTATGTATGTGAGTGTGTTCAATCCCCTGGAAGTGGAATTTCAGACAGCTGTGAGCTGCTATGCAAGGAGCTGATAACTAAGCCCAGGTCCTTTGAAAGAGCAGCCAGTGATCTTAACTACTGAACCATCTCTCCAGCCCCCAGATTTGAAACTTCAAAACAAAACAAAACACCTCATGGCAGGGCTTGAGCGATGGCTCAGTGGTTAAGAGCACTGACTGCTCTTCCAGAGGTCTTGAGTTCAATCCCCAGCAAGCCCATGGTGGCTCACAACCATCTATAACGGGATCCGATGCCCTCTTTTGGTGTGTGAAGATAGCCACAGTGTACTTGTGTACATAAAACAATAAATAAATCTTTATATATTAAAAAACAAAAAAATTCAAGGCAACTGGTGGCACAAGCCTTTAACCTCAGCACTCAGGAGGCAGAGGTAGGTGGATCTTTGTTCAAGGCCAGCCTGGTCTACAATGTGGATTCCGGGACAGCCAGGACTACATGGAGAAGCCCTGTCTTTCAAAAACAAAACAGATGACTTAACCCAATTACAATTAAGTTAGTTATTTACTGAGCATTTATTATATAATTTCCTATGTAACTCATGCTTAATATATATTTAAGATCTCCAAACTGATGGTCAGGCTTAGCCTTTAATGCCTTCTAATAGAAAGGTCAATCATGTACCTTCTATTAATCTACACATTTGAGATTGGGATTTTTATGTATTTGGAGACTAAAAACTGGCATATTACCAAAGTGAAATACAAACTGACAGCAGGGAAGGATCCTAGGGCTTCACACACGCTGGGCAAATACTCTACCACTGAGTTATATAACCCACCAGGACATACTATTTTTAACTATTTTCCTTTTCTCATATAATAATTACAGTATCCTTTTTATAAAGTTGTCTAGAGTTTATAGAGTAATATGGGTCCATTACTCAGGAAATCTTGACCCTCTGGCTAAGCATGAAATGAGACTTTGAACCAAGATTGCATAAATGGATTTCCCCCCCTCTTTTTCCCCTTCCTCCTTTCTTTCCCCCTTTCCTCACTGCCAGATAACCCAATGTCTCAGGCGAGGAGATTACATATATATGCCAGCACCTTCTATCAGCAGAATCTGATTCCTGGACACAGTGACATCTTGACATTCATTCATTGTAACAAGGTTACTCCGATTAAATGTTACTAATCCCTGCTAGAGAACTCTGATAGAGTTATATAGTCCTGTTCTTTTTGAGCTATCTTATTTCTAAGCTACTCTACAGCTATTTTTTAAAGACTTATTTAAATGTTGTGTCTGTACAAGTATGTGCAGGTACCTCTGGGGACCAGAGAAAGCATTGAATCCCTGGAACTGGACTCACAGTTAGCTAGGAGCCTCTGGATGTGTGTGCTGGGAACTGAACTCAGGTCCTCTGCAAGAGCAACAAGTGTCTCACCAGCCCATCATCTCCCAGACTCCCCACCTATAGTTTAAGTTCCTTTTGTTTTAAAATAGCCTGCTTGGGTTTTTTTCCCAACTGAAAAACTTTAATTGATGCAAATGTTTAATTTTCTACTTGTTTTATCTATTTCTTATCTGTGTATTTTTGCTATTCACTTAAGAAAAGCATAAACAGGGCTGGAGAGAACCAGTGGTGAACAGCACTGGTTGCTCTTGCAGAGGACCTGGCTCTGGTTCCCAGCACACACATGGTCTGCAACTACAGTTCTAGGGAATCAAACATACTTTTTTGACCTTTGCAGATAGCAGACATGCATGTGGTGCATACATACACATGCAGGCAAACACTTTAGTACATCCAAAATATTTTTTATATTAAGAACCATTGGTCAGCATGTGATATTTACCAGATGCTTTATGTAGTTCTCCGGTCCTTAAAACTCAAGGCTGAGCATGAAAGCCAACTTGAAGGCTAGCCAAGGATAGGTACATACAGCTCAAGAATCTTAAGCTGAAACAAACATTTTTAAAAAACAAAAACCCTTAATATTTTTGGAATTTCAACAATTGCACTTCTGACAGCGACTTTAGTAAAGTATAAATCATATATACTTATATAGTAAAAATATAAATCATATTTATATTTTTAAAGTATAAATCATATAATGATTTAAAGTATAAATCATATATACTTATATAGTAAAGTATAAATCATATATACTGAAGAAAACTTCAAAACCAATCCCTTTATAGGGTTCTCATCATACAAACCATTTGCCTACTTTTACACCCTAAGGTCCTCTAGAGTAGTGAATACTACTCAGTTTGAGGGTCATAAGGATCCCTGCTCTGTATTGGTATTGCTAATATGACACATCTACTGAGCTGGAGGGCAGGAATCAATTTCATCTAGCAGAATGTGCCTAGAGCTATAACTTAATTTTACGCATGGAAGACGAGGTAAGCCATCTGCCTGTAAGGAAAAGTAGCCGTCCTAAGTTCTGGTTGGCAAGGAGAATCTTTGTCGTTTTAGTAAAACTTGCTGATAACTGACAAATACTAAATCGGGAAGGTGGCCGATTTTTGAGCTAAGCACCACCTGGCAGAAAGGACCTGGCTTGATCTCCCGTGGCAACCGGTGTCAGGCAAGAGCCCCAGCTCCGCACAGAGGTTAAGAGTGTGGCCCTCCACGAAGCTCCGCTCAGAGCTAACCAGGAACAGAATCCACCCACTACACTAACCCGTCGCCTCGTAGTCAGGGGGCGGAAGCGGAAGTCCCAGTTGGTCATAGAGTTCCCGAGTTCCGGCTCAAGACTACATTCGATGCTAGAGCGCCTGTCTTCCGCCCGCCGTGTGGAGGTCCTCGGAGCTTCTGTTTCCGGGTACGGTTTCTGTCACAAAGCCGAGACCTCCTTTCGCAGGTGGCGTCACGGGGCCTCTGCTCCGTGCCCGAGGTCAGCAAGCAAGGACGGGCGCTTCCCAGCCAGCCGCGGGAGCCGGGCCTCGCAGCCCCGGGACTGCAGCTCCAGCGACAAGTTCCTTGGCCACACCTGGCTCCGAGTCACGCTCTGCCCTGTGAGGTGCAGCATTTGACAAGTCATTCCCCAGACCCCACGTGCCAAGTCCCCAGCTCCGGAGTTTACAGTCCTTACTTTGGGACTCTTCCCCCCTGGCCCCCCCACCCCGCCTCCAAATAAGTCTTTATTTAATTTATCCCAGTTGATTTTTTTCACTCGTGTAAAATTAAATTTTGAGTTCCAGGTGCCACGCAGAAGGACTAAGACTCAGCACCCGTTTGATACAAAACAAGTTCATGCTCATTAGAGTGTTCGTGGGAAAAGTGAATCCCAGTACACACAAGACACTATGGCTGAGCATGGGGCTCACATCACAACTGCTTCGGTGGTGGACGACCAGCCATCCATCTTTGAGGTGGTAGCACAGGACAGTTTAATGACAGCAGTGAGACCCGCTCTTCAGCATGTGGTCAAGGTAAGGTATTATTTCTCTCAAACGTTTCAGGGATGACTGGATAAAACTCCAAACATTTTACTTGTAACCATAAGTTTGCAATGATCGACGTGTGTCATTTGTATCCATGGCTTAATAGGCATCCACTCAGAGGTCTGTACTCTTCCTAGGACCTCAGGCTATATCCCAAAAGCCAGTGAAGCCAGGTGTGTTGAATTTAAAAGGGCTAATGTGAATACAAAACAAAGACTGTAATAAGTTTGTTTTTGCATCAGGTCCTTGCAGAATCAAATCCTGCACACTATGGCTTCTTTTGGAGGTGGTTTGATGAAATCTTCACTCTGCTAGACTTTCTGCTCCAGCAGCATTATCTTTCTAGAACTAGTGCCTCATTTTCTGAACACTTTTATGGCTTAAAGCGGATTGTAGCAGGGAGCTCGCCACAGCTCCAGAGACTGGCCAGTGCTGGTCTTCCCAGGAAGCAGCTCTGGAAATCTGCTATGTTCCTTGTTCTTCTTCCCTACCTGAAAGTGAAGCTGGAGAGGCTGGCTTCTAGCTTGAGGGAAGAAGACGAATACTCCATTCACCCCCCTTCTTCGCGCTGGAAACGATTCTACAGAGCCTTCCTGGCGGCCTACCCATTTGTCAACATGGCCTGGGAAGGCTGGTTCCTTATACAACAACTTCGTTACATCTTGGGAAAAGCTGAGCATCACTCTCCCCTGCTGAAACTGGCTGGAGTTCGGCTAGGTCGACTGACAGCTCAGGACATACAAGCTATAGAACATAGACTGGTTGAAGGCAGTGCAGTGCAGGAGCCTGTCAGAAGGTAAGGCCACTTCTAAAATCCTTTTATTAACAGAATTTAAAATTGTGTATCAATCATCCGGTTTACCCCAGCTTTTTATTAAATCACAGAAGTTGTTCCTCACACCCATAAAGCATGGGCCACCATCCTGGTTACCTTTCTCATCATAATAGGCATACCTTTGTGCATGCTGAGTGTATGTAAGGGCCCATGCCTGGTATCTGCTTTGTGTACATCATCTTATGCCTCATCACAACCTGAATTAAACGAGATGGCTTTACTTAACAGTTGAGGGAACCAACAGCTATAAAGATGGCAGAGCAAAAACTCAAGGCAAAGCGATACTCAAAAGACTTCTTACCCAAGCTGCAACATTCCCTTTATGAAGTGTTTATTCTCCCACCAGCTCAAACATGTATGCATCTCAGTGTTGATAAGTTACTTTTTAAGTGAACTGCCTTTTCTGGATGGATTATCTTCCATTTAAAAATTCTCTAAAGTTGAATATCTAATGCCTTTTTCAAATCAAAACCTAAGTTTTTGTTGTTAACAGTTTGGGGGGACGGCTGGAGAAATGGAACAGTGGTTATGTAAATGATATGTACTGCTCTTCCAGAGGACCAGAGATCAATCCCCAGAACCCTTATTTGGCAGTTCACAACTACCTATAACTTCAGATCATCTGGCCCAAACGGCACCTGCATATATGTGTGTGTACAAACAAGCAGACACAAACATAAATCTTTTAAAAACCAGAACATCAGAGCTTAGACATACACAGGCTTACAACAGACCCTCCAGCACATCAAGTGTGGAACTGCATCTATAGAAGTTACTTTGTGACCACATACAAATAAACTGTTTTCTTTGCCTCTTGCTCTTCTCCCAACAGCTTTGGTGAGAAGATAAAGTCAGCTCTGAAGAAAGCTGCGGGAGGTGTTGCCTTATCCCTCTCAACTGGCCTTTCTGTGGGTGTATTCTTCCTGCAGTTTCTTGACTGGTGGTACTCTTCTGAGAACCAAGAGGCCATCAAATCACTGACTGCCCTGCCCACTCCACCGCCACCTGTACACCTAGACTACAACTCTGATTCTCCCCTCTTACCCAAAATGAAAACAGTGTGTCCACTCTGTCGAAAAACTCGAGTGAATGATACGGTTCTTGCCACCTCTGGTTATGTATTCTGTTACCGCTGTGTGTTTAATTATGTGAGGAGTCACCAAGCCTGTCCCATTACAGGGTATCCAACGGAAGTCCAGCATCTAATTAAACTCTACTCTCCAGAGAACTGAGAGAGATTAGTGCATGATCTCACAGCTCAAGTTCTAAACTGTAAGGCCACAAGATGGTTTTAGTATGGCAGACAACAATGATAGTTCCCTGATTCATAACTACATTAACTTTCAGTAGTTATATGGATTTAAAAGGACATATCCACTTGATCCTAACCTGTTGGTTTGCTCTCTACCAAGCTGGTTAAGCAGGAGAAGAATCAGGATTGTAGGATTGTAGGTGGTGTGAGGGCCAATGTGGAGGTTGGTTATAAAAGACCACTTCACTAAGAGTAAGGTTTTAAGGCAGGCAGTGGTGGTGCACACCTTTAATCCCAGCACTTGTGAGGCGGAGGCAGGTGGATTTCTGAGTTCATGGCCAGCTTGGTCTACAGAATTCCAGGACAGCCAGGACTACACAGAGAAACCCTGTCTCGAAAAAAAAAAAAAGTAAGGTTTTAAGTTGGATGTGGTAGTGTATCAGCACTCTGGAGATGGAGGCAGGATTTTGAGTTCCAGGCCACCAAAGGGAGACTATCAAAAGTAAAATAAGTGAGAGATTAAGTAGGATAAAACAGCACAGGAAACCCAGGTTTCCTGATAAAGCAAGTCATTCGGGAAGCAGGCCTTCTCTAGAAAACATTTCTCTTACTTTTGAATTAGAGGCTTTATCAAACATGGTGTTTCTCTTTATAGAAATACTTTATAGAGAAAAGCCCCTTCCATCTATCAGGACTTACTAACATCTACCACAGTTTATCAGCATTTGAAGATTTCCTTCATGATCCATACCTGTCTTGTCTTGGGATAGGATTTGTTTATAGGGAGGAGTCTGGAAATTTCACTATGAATGAAAGCTAGCAAGCAATGGTGAGATGCGGTAAAATCCGTGTGTCATGTTGCCCTGATGCCTGCCTAATGAACATAGTGAGCAGCGGCTTCCTGCTTGCTCTCATGAGCTGCTCAGCTGGCAGTCTGCTCGGCTGATAGGAATCATGCTAGGTATTATGAGAGTTTCTATGAAACATTTAAGTAATTTTAACAATACATGATTCTGGAAAAGAATTGTTCTGTGCTGTCATGATTATGTGGAAACTCAAAAGATTACTTCAGGGGTTTAAATAAATTCTCATTCAGATCACCAATGACTTCTTGAAGTTTTTCTGCATTCATTAAAGTTTTGCTTTTGACAAATTCAATAAAGAACAAAAATCCTGTTCTAACAATACAGATACCACCTTGTATGAAATAGCATTTGTCAGAAACAACAGTTTACTTGCTGGTTTAGGAAGACATGACAGTGGATGGACAAGCTGGTAAAAAAACAGCTTTTGAGAAATCATTAATGTAGGCTGAATGAATATAATTTGCACGTGCCTGGTGTGATACTGTGAGTCACCCTGGTAACTGAAAGCATATTCTCTGGCACCATAAAGATGATAGAACTTTACTAAGTTTTAAAATAGATAGTCCATCCTGTGGATTTAAGAGTATTGAAGCTTACATATATATGATCATTTATAAGCTCTTGTAAAACCTTACCAAAACAAAAGTCTTACCCAAACAAATACGGTGGTTAATTAAAAACACTTTTAATACAGTAATAATAACTCAATAAGGAATTGATTCCAATTCAGGGCAGAAATGATGAATCCTCCATGAAGTTTTCAACCCTGATTTCTCACCTGGACCTAAGAAGGAAAACATGAAAGTATCAGTAATTCAAAGGATACAAAAGCTTACACACTCTAAGCCAGGATCCACATAGGTTCAAATACCCACGTGGTAAGCAGAATCAGCTCAGAGAGAAGATTAAGGGGTCACACCCTGGTCAGAGCCAGCGCCGAAGCAATGGCAGTACCAGGTCAGACTGTACTTCGCTCATCATTGCATGGCTCCGTTTCACCTCCCTGCACTACCTAAGGATCACCGTCATTCACAGCCAACCAAATGCAGGCTTACATATCCAAAAAGCTACTCTTAGATGCTTCAAGTTTCGATACTTTCCACTACGTGGTAAATAGTTGCTATACAAAAATAAAGTTTTTGGTTTTGTTTTGTTTTTTGTGGGTAGGGGACTTTTTTGTTTTCACAACACTATAGAGAAGCATTTATCAAAAGTTTTTAGAGCCAAGCACAGTGGTATACATCTTTAATCTCAGCACTTGGGAAGCAGAGACTGTAAGGATCTCTGTGAGTTTGAGTTCTCTGTCGTGAGTTCCAGGACAGCCCTCAGAGCTACATAGCAAGACCCTGTCTCAAAACGACAAAAAAATTTTGTTGCTATTTAAATGAGTCCAACCTCCATTTCAACAAAATCTTAGGGATATCTGTTAAGAGATATATAACTTAAAAAAGTAGTAGCTGTAGAAAAGATTTCCTACAAAATTATTATTCATTTAACATAGAATTCAACTGCCAACAAAGATAAAAAATATAGTCACAATGTCAGGTACAGTGACTCATGCAATTCCATTGGGTAAGACTGGAGCCAAGGGTCACTTAAGCCAAGGAGTTAAGAGTCCTGAGCAACACAGGGAAATAAATACACAGTGAACAAGCTATATACATCATAATTTTTTTCTATCAGCATCTTCTAATTTCAGTCAAAAACTCTAAGAGGTAGGGTCCGCTAAAGTTCCATACCAATTACTAGCAGAATTAGGAAGAGAACTGTGGTCTGAATGCCAGGTTTCTATCTTTCCACCTCTAACTTCTCAACACCAGCCCTTTACTAATAGGAGAAACTACAGGCACTTGGAGAGATGGCTCAGCAGTTCAGAGCACTGACTGCTCTTGCAGAGGACCAAGAGCTGACTTACCACTCATCTGTTTCACAACACTGTAATTCAGTGGGTCTCCTGCCTCTGGTTCCACTAGATTCCAGCACATATATATGTTAACTTTAAACCTATAAAACTGTAATTCAGCCACTACAAGCATCCACTTTCTCCACATGGCGCAGGAAATACAAACTACTTTGCTTGGTATTCAAGGGATTTCAAAACCACACATGAAGCCTTAGGTCAATTCTCAGAGTGACCATCACCACAACAAACAAACTCCAAAACAACAAAAAGCAAGCCAAGTGTAGTGGTGGGTACATCTGTAATCCTACTGCTTTGGGAGGCTGAGACAGAAGAATTTTGTGTTTGAAGCCTTCGTGGCCTAGCTATACAGACCCTGTCTTAAAAACAAAAAAAGGGGCTGGAGAGATGGTTCAGTGGTTAAGAGCACTGACTGCTCTCCCAGAGATCCTGAGTTTAATTCCCAGCAACCACATGGTGGCTTACAACCATCTGTAATGTGATCTGATGCCCTCCTCGGGTGTGTCAGAAGATAGCTACAGTGTACTCATTAAAATAAATAAAATAAAAAAATCCAAAATAACCCATTTACTCCTTAACTAGTTAATAACATAATCCTAACGAAATTTAGAGACTACCCAACCCAGACTATTAATGTACTCAAATCTAGGATTAGAGCCTGTGTTCCCCTGCCCTGCCCCATAGAAACCCTTGCTGCCCGTCAGCCCTGTCTATCCAGTTTGTGCCTCCCCCTACTGCCACTTTATGCATGAAACTATCTTGATTAATCCCAAAAGAAGGCTCTGCCCTTCCTCGGAATTACGGAAGCAAAGTTTGTAAAACTAATTCCACTTAAAGATCCAGACAGACATGGGAACTGAACCCAAGCTCCTGCCGCGCCAGCAGGTATTTATTTTCCTAGTTCTCTGCCTCTTACGCTCCCCATGAAGCTTCTTTCCCCGCATGTCTCAATGGGACAAAGTCTGGGTTTACTTTTGGAGCTACTCAAATGTCACTTTTTCTGTCAAATACCCTGACCTACCTTAGTTTCCGACCTCCACGGCGCGCTCTTCCCTCACAGCACTCATCACACGCCATCTATGCACCAGCTCACGAGTTTTCCCCCATCTCTCCTACCAGCCCCATCTCACTGAGTTCCTAAGGAACTGGGGAAGAGTGTTACCAGCCCGGAACAAGGGGGTTCAATAAATGACCTCAGTAAGCCTAAGCCCACGGCCTTTGATTAGAATGCATCAGCACAATTTATAACACCAGCTTACCTCCAAATGTCACGCGGGTAAGGACCGTACCTCAGGCATCTCCAAGCACTCATTCCCCCATCCTCTAATTCATGGCGCTCTACACAGATTCCTTTGCAGACCAGCGAGGGCTTACACACAGGTACTCAAAGCAAAAAAGAGATGAAGTCCAAGCCCACCAACTTCAGGAGCCTGAAGCCATCCTTGGTAGGGAAAGAGGACTGAGGATGGAGTCCGGGCTTGAATCGGCTCCCAGCCTGGCTTCTTCATTCCGCAGTCTTGGGTCCGGACAATCGGGGGTGCAGAGGTTGACCCACTCGAGCACTAGGACACTGCGTCCGGGACGTACTAGCTTCCCGCGCCCTCTCCCCTCCGCCTCTTCGGGCCTGCATCCCACAGCCCCGCGCGCGCCAATCAGCCAATCCCGCTGCATCCAGAGCTTCACGTGACAACTGTAAGGCGGTGCCTGCATGAAGAGCAGCCAATCGGAAGGTGAACTGAAAGCAAGGGGTGGAGCTGGCCTAAAGGTGGAGGCTGCTTCCAGGGGTTTCTAGGCACTTGGATCTGGGCTCCGCGGTTTAAACCTGTAGTTTCTACTCAGCAAGCGATGCTGTTTTTCTTCTTTCTACAATCCTCTACTCACGGGACTCCGGGCGACTGTTAGGCATAGTGATTTTACCATTGCTTCGATGGAAAATGGGGAGAGGAGAGACTCCTAACTTGAACATTAAAAAAAAAACAGATTTTAAAGATTTTTAAAAGATTAATGATTATACATGTGTGTTTTGCCTGTATTCATGTCTGTGCGCTATGCCAATGCAGAGCCCGCAGAGGTCAGAAACAGGTGTCAGATCTCCTGGAACTGGAGTTACAGATGGTTGTGAGCTGCCATTTTGGTGCCGGTAATCAAACCCTGGCGTTGGCCATTCTAAATAATTAAAGGTGCCCTGAGAAAAGCTCAGCTGAATATCAAATTGTCAAGACCAGCACCGACGATTTCCTGGGAGAAGAGGCATTTCATTTAGGTCTTGAAGAGCATTAAGAATTCGGAGATTCCCCCATGGCGTGGTGGTTGGTGCACGCTTTTAATCCCAATACTTAGGAGGAGGCAGAAGCATATCTGTTAGTTTGAGACCACCCCGATCTAATTAGGGAGCTCCAGGACAGTCAGAAGTATATATAGAGAAAGATCCTGGGGAGAGAGACAGACAGACAGACAGAGAAATTTGTTAAAGTTCAAGATAAATTAGCTGAAAAAAAAAATCTAGTTTTCCAAATGTTGGCAAAGCTTAAAATCATTGTTGAGGTGCTTCTCAAAATTCTGTGAACTCTAGAAACAAAGACCTGATAATACATCATCTGGCATAAAAAAGTAATACTAAAACTCCAAAGTGATTGTGACCCAAAACTGCCCCAATAGGATACCTCAGGTTTGAGTCCAAGATAATATTTTTAATAAACAACACAGAAACAATTCTGAGTCACTGCAAAGTTTAAGGACCTGTATTAATTAGTATTAATGACATGGTAGGAGATTAGAAAGACAGGGGGAGACTTTGCGAAGAGCACAAACTGACTGGATGCAGACTTCAGGTTGCTTGGAGTAGTGGAAGACTGAATATTTCAGAGGTCAAGTGATGAAGTGATCAGAGTAAATATTTAAGGAAACAGTGTACACATGTGCTCAGAATGGGCAGAAACTGATCTCAAGAGCTAAGAGGCTAAGTGATAATGGCAGTGGAAATGGAGAGATGGCAAACAAGGATTGTGATGACCCACTGATAGGGGGTGGGCAAAGGATCCTGAAGAAATAAAAGGGAGCGTAGGAAGGAACAAAGTGTCGCCTATACCACACCATCCAAGTTTGGTCTAAGATCATCCTTTTAACCCTTGTAGTTGAAAGACAGAAGAGAGTGTTCCTTTGTGTGTGCTATTTTCTCTGCCTAAGTTATCCTTCCTCTTCTGTCTCCATTCTCAATTTGACTCTAGCTCAGCTATCATGTCATTTAGGATTCTCATCAGGGCAGCGAAAACATAGCTAGCTCTCTGGAGATGCTCTTGGGTACATTAGCTCTGCAACGAGCGCACACTCACACAAAGATTAGAGAAATACTAAGAAACAAACTTTTGATTTGTCAGTTTCCCTTTTACAAAGAAAAAAAAAAGGTTAATAATAGTGTCTAACTCAGGGGCTGGAGAGATGACTCAGTGGTTAAGAGCACTGACTGCTCTTCCAGAGGTCCTGAGTTCAATTCCCAGCAACCACAAGGTAGCTCACAACCATCTGCAATGGGATCCAATGCACTCTTCTGGTGTGTCTGAAGACAGCTACAGTGTATACATAAAATAAATAAATCTTTTTTTTTTTTGAGACAGGTTTTGAAACTTAGTTCTGACTACTCCCTTCACTAAGAAGACTAATACTATTTACAGACGCTTCTCATGTGATCATGACCATATTGGACTATGACTGCCAGCAGATGGCTCCATAATACCTGCTCACTAATCCTTTTTACTTCCTCTTCAGCTACTGCTTTTATTTATGCAGAATAAATACACCTTTAGTCTAATACCCTCAGAACTAAGACTATAAAAGCAGTATCCTGTTTTTACTGATAAATAGCAATATAGAGAGGGATGAATTTCAACACATGCACAAAGGTGCGTGCTGATGGAAAGAAGTTACTTTAATATTTTATTATGAACATTTAGATTTTTGGTTTTGTTTTTACAGGCAGAAGAAAATTCGTGATGATCATAAGTCCTATTATGCAATTAACACTGTCTATGTATATGGACAAGAGAAATACTTGTTGGTAAGATCTTCTATGATACAAAGACCTTTTTTGTTTGTTTTTTCGAGACAGGGTTTCTCTGTATAGCCCTGGCTGTCCTGGAACTCACTCTGTAGACTAGGCTGGCCTCAACTCAGAAATCTGCCTGCCTCTGCCTCCCAAGTACTGGGATTAAAGGCATGTACCACCATTGCCCGGCTTAAAAAAATCTTTAAAAAGCAAACAAAAATGGTGTCTAACTCATAGAATGGTTATAAGATAAATGAGGGGCAATGCCTTGAATGCTCATTGAGTTCGTGAGTTAATACACGATTTTTCTCTGTCGCTTATGGATGGGACACATGTTATTCTCCCAGCTATCGGTAAGGTGGTGTAGCAGAATGAGAGTAGTTGGATTTGGATTCAGAAAGGGCAGGGTTCAAATCCCAGTTCTGCTCAGTTCTGCCAAGGATGGGTAACCTTGAGCTTCATCATGTTGAAATAATAATGTACTGAGGGCTTACATTTTCAGAGGATGAGACTATGACCATCGTGGTGAGGAGCACGGGGCAGGCAGGCAAGCAGGCAGGCAGGCATGGCACTGGAGCGGGAGCTTGCATCCATATCCACAAGTAGGAGGCAGAGAGCGCTAAGTGGGAATGGTCTGAGTCTTTTGAAACCTCAAAGGCCTCCACCAAGGACACACCTCCTAATCCTTTCCAAACAGTTCCAGCAGCGACCAAGTATTCAAATCTGTGAGTCTATAAGGGCCATTCTCGTTCAACCCACTGCATAGCCGTAGCTGGTTTTGAGAATTGATCCTGACTCTACCATCCAAGGGTTGCTATTATAGACATGCACCACCACCCTTGCTTTATTGACTTAACTTAGGGATGTGGTTTATTCTCCTGTGTCTGTCATAACAAATTACCACAGACCTGGTAGTTTAAATGACAAAAATGTGTATAGTATTTTTAGTTTGAAGATTTATTTTATTTTATTGATTGATTGATTGATTGATTGATTGATTTTTCAAGACAGGGTTTCTCTGTGTAGTCCTGACTGTCCTGGAACTCACTCTGTAGACCAGGCTGGCCTCGAACTCAGAAATCCACCTGCCTCTGCCTCTGCCTCCCAAGTGCTGGGATTACAGGCATGCGCCACCACGGCCGGCAGAAGATTTATTTTTATTATATGTGTACAGGAGTTTTTGGTTACATATATGCCTGCACACCACATTAATATGTAGTGTCTGAGGAGGTCAGAAGAAGGTATTGGATTCACTGGAACTAGAGTTATGGATGCTGGTGAGCCCTGAGTAGGTGGGTATCTGGGAACTGATTCAAGAACTGAAATACTCCCAACTGTTAAGACATTTCTCTAGTCCCGATAGGTTTTCTTTCTTTAAATGACTCCTTTTTATTTTATGTGCATTGACATTTTGTCTGTGTGAGGGTGTTAGAGCCTGTGAACTGGAGTTACAGACAGTTGTGATCTGCCATGTGGGTGCTGGGAATTGAACCTGGGTCCTCTGGAAGAGCAGTCAGTGTTCTTAACTGCTGAGCCATCATCTCTCCAGCCTCTCTCTTCTCTTCTCTTCTCTTCTCTTCTCTTCTCTTCTCTTCTCTTCTCTTCTCTTCTCTCTCTCTCTCTCTCTCTCTCTCTCTCTCTCTCTCTCTCTCTCAGCAAGAGAAGAGGTTCAACAGCCGTTCCACCAGGATGAAATCAGGAGAAACCATGCCTGGTGCTAGAAACTTAGCCAACTACATAAGGCAAGTGAATTCATTGAAACTGGCGGAAAACCTACAACTGCCACTTTACTAAACCAGCATAACGCCTAACTACATTCTAAATATTTATCCTTAAACTCACAGATAAGCAGAGGCCTCATTTGTCAGAGAAATGCCTTCTTGCAACAGAGATCATTACAGAAAACCACAATCAATCAATTTGCAGAGAACCATCGAACAGGTGATGCCCAACTTCCCTTTACCTATGGAGTCTCACCAACATGATGCCTGAACAAGGACAGCATGAACAGACATGCTAATATGGAATGGAAAATCCCATGGCGCCTCAACCATAGACAAGCAACTGCAGACAACTAAGAAATACTAAGAGCCAGAGCAATAGTCTTCCCCAGGGAAGAGCTCACGAGTTAGTTATCCAATACCAAGTGGTCAGAGCTGAAATCATATCCATATAAGTAATGTCATATGGACTTATCAGGTTGTGTTTATATACTTAGGAGGGTGTGTATGTAAACAAAAAAGGCCATGAATTTGAGAGAGAGCAAGGGGCAGGGAACATGGGAAAGGCTGGAAGGCAAAAGGGAAGGGGGAAATGATGTAGTTATATTTTAATTTAAAAAAATTTTTAAAAGTTTAGTGTATAGATACAGTGGAATTTTTTTTTTGGTTCATAAAGAACAACATTATATAACTTTCAGGAAAGTAGATACAATTGGAGATAATCCTATTAAGCAAATTAAGCCAGTCTCAGATAAATATTGCATGTTTTCTCTCATTCCATGATTTCTCTCATTCCTGGGTTATATATAAATATATAAAATCAGTTATGTATATATGATATGAAAGTAAAAATAGCTGGGCGTTGGTGGCAAATGCCTGTAATCCCAGCACTTGGGAGGCAGAGGCAGGCGGATTTCTGAGTTTGAGGCCAGCCTGGTCTACAGAGTGAGTTCCAGGACAGCCAGGGCTATACAGAGAAGCCCTGTCTCAAAAAAACCAAATCCAAAAAAAAGAAAAGAAAAGAAGAGAGAGAGAGAGAGAGAGAGAGAGAGAGAGAGAGAGAGAGAAAGTAGAAATAAAGCTCTCAGGAAGGTAGAGGGGCAAGAAAAAAGAGGCTTGGAAGAAGGAGAAAATGTATTCAACATGTATGCATGTATAAAACCTTTAAAAATAAATATTTTTAAATAGGAAAAGATAACAGTAATATACAAAAAGAAGTGCTAATGACATAATCAAACATTGCTTAATGAACATTACAGAACAGCCTAATTTAAAATGAGTACAGCTTGACCTTTAATTCCAGCACTCTGAAAACAGTGGCACTCATTCATCTCTATGAGTCTGGTCTACATAGAGAGTTCCGGGTCATCCATGGCTGTGTAGTAAGACCGTGTTTCAAAAAATGAAAATAAAGTGAGCGCGCAGAGCTTTGCAAACAAATTTAGCCAGCAAAGAGATGTTTGTGTTCTGTGTGGAAGGGATGCTCATTCCTTCTAGAAGATGGAAACAACTCTGGCTACTCGCTTGAAACCCCCCTGTTTTCTCACTCCAAGGACCTGATTCATTCCCTGAGGCCTTAGTTTGCTAATCAACCATGACATAGACTCTTCTCAGTCCTTATCAGCCTTCCTCAGTGGGTCAATGTTATGAAGGCTAAGGGAGTCTGGCAGAGTTCCTGTTCCTCCCAGGCAGATATCACAGGGCAGCAGAGCCCTCAACAGAAGACAAACATTCTACCCGGAGCCAGATGAGGAGCTGAAGCACCCAGAGGATTCAAGAACACCAGGTAAAGAATTGTTTTTCTAAATTTCATCACTAGTCTGGGCACTGGTCAAATTGGAGAGTATGACGGGTTGGGTGTATATGGCAGACAGTAGGGAGAACTTTGTTAAGGAAGATGAGTGAGGCATTTCCTGTGGAAAGGAGGCTGGACCTAGAACCTCAGAACACTGTCGTCTCATAGCACCTATAAGCATCCCAGTAGCATCAATGAGACTTGGGAGCCTTGAGACCATACACTGTGCTTGCCCAAAGCCACTTAGATTTGTGGTACACATCCCACCAATGAAAGTCTCTAGGAAGGCAAACAGAAAAGAGGAAGCCATTTCTAACAAAGCTCCAGATCATGGAACGGAATTGCTTTGGAAGATCACTAGTCACTGGAGGGAGCCAAGGGGCTGGGTGGGAAGCTTTTGGGATGTGAGAATATTGCAAAGAGACTTAAGAGCCAGCAAGGTACTTCCATTAAGAAGGTCTCTAAAATCCCTTCTAAGCCCGCCAGTGGTGGCATACCACCAGAACTTGGGAGGCAGAGACAGGTGGAACTCTGTGATTTCAAATTGAGTCTGGTCTATAGAGCTAGTTCCAGAACAGCCAGGGCTACACAGAAAAACCCTGTACGTAAGACAACAATGAATTTGAGAAGGAGGGAGGGAGGGAGGAAGGGAAGGAGAGAGAGAGAGAGAGAGAGAGAGAGAGAGAGAGAGAGAGAGAGAGAGAGAACAGGTAACACAGGGAACTTCCCTAAGGAGCCATCAAACAGCACGTGTGTGTGTGTGTGTGTGTGTGTGTGTGTGTGTGTGTGTGTGTGTGTGCAAGGAAGAGGCTACCTAACTAAGCACCAGTCTCCCAGGTGATTCCAGCATGCTTGAGGGAAGGCTACTGAAAAGGAAGCTGGTGACAGGTCAGGGTGCAGGTCCAGCTGCAAGCAGCTTTCTCCTCTAACCATAAACAAGGCCTGCAGGGCTTCTGCGTGCAGACAGCACATGGGCACTCTTTCCCGAAGGAAGACCGTTGGCTTCAGTTAATAAGCAAATGTTCTGTTTTGCAGTTAATCAACAGTTAAAGGACATCCTTCTGAAATATTTCCTTCAGAGCTCTAATTTCAATTTCGAAGGCTATTTTCTAGTCTTAAAACAAAAGGTTGTTGGTCACAATTTAGCAAACAGGCCCCAAAGGCTTAGGGTCTTTTCCAAATCTGAGAGGCTCTATAGGACCAGGCAAAACTAAAAGGGAAGGCAAAATCCTGCCTCATATTACAGTGTCTGTGACAAATTCACACCGTCTGTGTATGTAGATGTGAGAAGAGCTAAAGCAATGTCTATATTTGGTTATCGACTGCATTCTTTTAAGAGTAGAATATGGTCTTTTTAAAATTGTATAAAATAGCACATGTAATGCTAAATTTTATGAGTTTATATACTTTCCATTCTGTTTGCTTATCTGAAACAGCATCTCACATAGACAAAGCTGGCACTGAACTTACTATAGCCAAGGAGGCCTTGGTGCTGCTGCTGATCCTCTGGCCTCCACCTCCCAAGTGTTGGGATTACAGATGTGTACCCCTATATCTGGCCTCAAAGTCCTGATCCTCCTGCCCCAGCCTCCCGAGTGCCAGGATTGTAAGCTTGTGCTACCATGCCTAGCTTGATGTTTATTTTCACAGCAAGACATACCATGCACAACCCCAAATTCCACTTCCTCTGTTTTCCATGACTGCTTTTCTTAGCCCTTTGAATTTGGAGTCCCTGACGGCAGTTTCTATTCCTGCACATTCTTTAACAACTCACGTAGCTCCTGTGCTACCGCCCCCCCCCATGTATCTGGACTCAGTGTATGTGCTTCCCAACTTTAAGTGGAAATGGGATGGAATCCTCAGGAATTAATTCTCTCCATTATGGAAACTATTATGTTCCTGCCTCAATCCATGGCTCTTCTTCTAGAAAAGTCTGTTTGGCAAAATTGTTCAAAAACAATGCTAGCAAAGATTACTTCCAAAGCTGGGGCCGGTGGGAAAGGCCTGCCATCCCAGCTCCTCAGGAGCCTGAGACAGTAGGATCCATCTGAAAACAGCAAGGAGAGGGCTGAGGGTGTGACTCAGAGGATGGACTTAGCGCTTGTCCAGCAGGCAGGAGGCTGGAGGGTCAGTCCAACGTTAAAATATATCTCCCAAAATGTATATCCTTGGAGAAAAAAATTTATTTTTTTTTCTTTTGGTTTTTTGAGACAGGGTTTCTCTGTGTAGCCCTGGTTATCTTGAAACTCACTCCATAGACCAGGCTGGCCTCGAACTCAGATATCCGCCTGCCTCTGCCTCCCAAGTGCTGGAATTAAAGGCGTGCGCCACCACTACCCGGCCAAAGAAAATATTTTGTTCTCTGAACTTCTCACTAATACCAAAACATCTCTGTCCTGGTTAATTCTAGGAACACCTTTCTGTTCCTGCTTGGGAGTGCAGAAAATGCCCTATGCGGAGATCACCGTGAATCTGGGCAAAGTGACGTTGGGAGAAGAGAACAGGAAGGCGATGACCAACAGTTGTCTGAAAAGACACGAGAACTCGAGGATCGTGCAGGCTGTATGTGCACTGCTGAATTCTGGGGGAGGCGTGGTCAAAGCCGAGATTGATGACAAAAGCTACGGTTACCGATGCCACGGACTGGGGCAGGATTTGGAAACTTCCTTTCAAAAGCTCCTCCCATCAGGTTCACAGAAGCACCTCGACTATATGCAACAGAACCACGACCTCCTGATTTTTGTGAAGTCATGGAGCCCAGGTGCTTCCAGCCTTCCACTGAAGATTTGCAGCTTACGCTCCAATTTATATCAGAGAGATGTGACCTCTGCCATCAACCTGTGTGCCAGCGGTGCCCTAGAGCTTCTCAGAGAGAAAGAGTCTAGAGCCCAAAGAGGCACCCCTAGGCTACATTCTCAAGACCACATCCTCAACAGAACCATTCAGGAAGAGGAAGATATTAAGATGTGTGCCCTGGAATTTTTTAAAAAAGATAAACTCAATTATAAGGAGAAGCTTAGCTTCACAGAGTCGACACATGTTGAGTTTAAAAGGTTTACCACCAAAAAGATTGTCCCTCGGATTAAAGAGACACTGGCTCATTATGTGTCTGCATTTGCCAATACTCAGGGGGGATACATAATTATTGGGGTTGATGATAAGAGCAAAGAAGTGTTTGGATGTAAGAAAGAAAAAGTGAACCCCGATTTACTAAAAACAGAAATAAAAAACTGCATAGAAAAGTTGCCCACTTACCACTTCTGCCGTGAAAAGCCCAAGGTGAATTTCACAACCAAAATTTTGAAAGTTTACCAAAGAGAGGCCCTGTATGGTTTTGTCTGTGTGGTTCAAGTAGAGCCCTTCTGTTGTGTCGTGTTTGCAGAAGACCCAGATTCCTGGATCATGGAGAACAATACTGTCACAAGGCTGAAGGCTCAGCGGTGGGTGGAGATGATGCTGGATATTCGGTCAGGTAAAAGGAGAGGGAACACACTGCTGGGTTGAGGGCAGCAACCCTCTTCTTTCCTTTCGAGAGCATTCCGTCATGTAGTTTAGTTTAAAAACAAAAAAAACAAAACAAAAAATACAAAAGCCCCAGAAATGTGTTCTTGTTTACAAATACTCTGCCACAGCTGCATTCTTTTTCTCATATGATTAGTTTCAAAGACTCTAAATCTGATCCTTTTGAAATTAAAAACGAATGGATTTCAGTCTTTTGAGGGCATGTTATCATATATTATTAGCCATGAGTTATCGAGTTCCTTTTTTTTACACTATAAAACCCTGTTGACAAAAGTTTGCTGATTTTCCTTGTCTACATAGAGAAGTTTCACTGGGAAAACAGTCTTTAGATAACAATATTTAAATATGACACTGAACCATGTGTTTCCAGGGAAATCGTGTGTGTGTGTGTGTGTGTGTGTGTGTGTGCGCGCGCGCGCGCGCGCGCATGACAAATCTGTACCATTTCAGTAAATCTAGGAGCGAATATTTTAAACTGTCAGCCCCAAGGTCCCACAAATGGAAATGAGGCAAAAGCAGGTACTCTGGGATAGGGGACCGCCCACTGGTGTTTTTACATCTTGTTTGGAGTCAGCCTTGGTGATGTCCAGCCAACCAATAAGACTCACAAATAAGCTCCCTGACTTGCTTTGCAGGATCAGGTGCTCCCAATGACATCAGCCATTACAGACTTCATGCATCTCCTTTGTCTTGCCCTAAATTTGATCTATTTCCTGTTTCCCCAGTGAGATCCTTCCCCTTTCAGTTCCATCTTACCTTGAATAGAGACTACAATCACCTGTAAGCACCTTTACAGCCTGGGCTGCCCTCTGGCCATGTGGCTGCTTACAGCCCTCAAGACATTCTCTTCTCTTCCATCTCTCCTGGAGGTGCCTGCCTCTGCCTCCCCAGTGCTGGGATTAAAGGCATGTGCCAACACCACCCTGCCCTTCCCTTACTTACAGGTAACCTGGCATCCAACATTTAGGGTTGGAAGTAAACTCAGGGATCATCATCTCATGAGATGAGAAGTGACACTCGTTTGAAATGAATTACTCAGAAAGGTGAAAATCTTGAGACCCACAGAGCAGTTCTCAGCTTCTTTTCCTGCCATGCACGGCTGTGTGCGGTAGTGCTAGTGCAGGACCACACATCTCCTGCCTGTAGAGAGAACAGTGGTAGAGTTCTTCCACGTTTGACTTTTTCCACTTTCTGTATGCTTGTATAGACCCTTCCAGCTTTTCCACCACCGGTGACAGTGCTCACCTGATGTCGCCAGCTTTGTCTGCACCGAGAAGGCCAGCGTATCTCACCAAAGTCCTGGAATATAAAGAAACCCTGCAGCACCATTTGTTTCCAGGTACGCACATCTCTGTGTTGTTTTTGTTTGGTTTTTAAGACAGGATCTCACTATGTCACCCAGCCCAGGTTCCTGAACTCCCTCTTCCGTTTCAGATGAATAGATCATCTTATGAAATAAAGCATAGCTCAGTGGTAGAGCATGAACAGGTCCTGAGTATAATACTTAGCATTGACAAAGATAATTAGGGGGCTGGAGAGATGGCTCAGCGGTTAGGAGAACTGACTGCTCTTCCACAGGTCTTGAGTTCAATTCCCAGCAACCACAAGGTGACTCACAACCATCTGTAAAGGCATCTGATGACCTCTTCTGGTGTGTATAAAGAGAGCAATGGTATACTCACACATAAATAAATAAATCTTAAAAAAAAGAAAAAAGAAAAAGATAATTAGTTTAAGAGGAATGAATAGCATGTAATCCAAATCTTTTTTCTTAGAGAATGACAGATGTAAAACTTAGCAGACATAATGGCCCTACAATTACACAACACACATATACAACACACACACACACACACACACACACACACACACACACACGGAGAGAACGATCTTGAATCCTCGCCCTCAATCTCTATTACAATTCCAAATGCATTAAATTCTAACCACCTATGTCTTTTATTCTTCAAAACATAAAGTTCCTTGGGTCTCTATCATACAAGAACTTTGTCATGTTTGTTTGTTTCTTTGTTTGTTTATTTATTTATTTTTAAATAAAATGTTAATGTGGGGTTTTTACTCACATTAAATAGAATAGAGAATTCATGAACAGAGGCTACGGCTCAGTTGGTAGCTAGAGTGTCTCCTAGAGTCCCCAAGGCCCGAGCACCACAACTTCTAATGCCACACGAGCAGCCTGGAATCTAGCACTCAGGAAGTGGAGAATCAAATGTTCCAGGTCACTCTTGATCGTATAGCAAGTTCAAGGCCAGCTTGGGTCCCATGAGGCCATGTCTGATCTTGACAGTGGCTTGCAAAGGGGTCACAGTTGCTCTGAGGAAGTTGACAATTCAGAGGTTGTTCCATTCTGCCGTCTGGGATGGCGGAGCTCACTGGTCATGCAGTTCTTGCTCCTTTGTTTAGATCCCTATGAGGTTTGCTCTCTTTCCATGCTTTTTTAGTATAGAGCGAGTCAGAGGGTTACACCACACACACACAAACACACATATACACACAATCACTAAAGAAAATTTCCTTCAGCTTTTGCACTTCTAACATTTGAATCACATCACAGAAGGAGTGTTTTGTCAGTTATACATTGCTTTGCTCTATTCCTGGCATCCATTCATTAAATACCAGGAGCATCCTTGTAGTTGTAATAGTCAAAAAGTCTCCAGACAGTGTCTTGGCTGGTGAGATGGCTGGATGGGTAAAGGAACCTAGCATGAGGCTTGGTTACCCCGAGTTTAATCTCTGGGCCCCACATGGTGGAAAGAGAGAACCTTCTTTTAGAAGTTGTCCTCTGACCTCCACATATACTGAACTCTCTCTCTCTCTCTCTCTCTCTCTCTCTCTCTCTCTCTCTCACACACACACACACACACACACACACACACACACTTACACACCTACACACACATACATGCACATAATAAAATGCCTTTAGACCTTCAATTAAGAATTGCTAATCTAAGAGAAGATTCTCACTTCCCCCAAAGCATAAGCCTCGAAGAAGGCCCTTAGGAAACAAAAGCATCTTCCCAGCAGCTGTGAACATCTGGGACCATAGAAGAGCTCCAGGAGCCTGTTCTCTGTAGACCTCTCCCTGACAACTTCCCTTAGAGCTAGAGTTGTCAGGCTAGAGAAACTGTAGGAACTGCCTTGGGAATGTTCTCTTTGCAACAGGAAAGAGAAACATGGTTCCGCCGAGGCTAGAGCCATTCTTTCCTACCAGATCACAAGAGTGGCCCTGTGCTTCTTAAAGTGTTGGTAACTTCTATTCCTTCAATTCTCAGTGACACAGGAAAACCTACAATTTCAGCCAGAATCCCTCTGTAAGAAGCTGTTCTCAGATCATGAAGGACTGGAAGACTTACTGAAGGCACAGACGCACCCCTGTTCTCACGGCAGTGTGATATTTTCGAGAAGCTGGGCTGGCGATATTGGTTTAAGGAGAGAAGAGGAGGTTCTATGTGATGCGTTGCTGGTAGCAGTGGGCAGCCCTCTGGTACTCTATACAATCCTAACAGACAGCAGTTGGACTGGAAGATCTGACTATACTCAAAACACAGCCCTTCAGTTAAAGAGGCAGCTACAAACCCTTGGGGGCTACACCGGTAAAGTATGTGTCATTCCAAGGGTCATATACCTGACCGGCAGAGAGTCTGGACCTGACCAGTCCCCTGTGTACTACCCTCGATCCTACACGCTGTCCAGCAGAGCTGAAGTGGAGGATTTGCTACAGGGCCTGGTGCTGGTCTCACTGTGCTCCAGGTCTGTGCTGAGTGACCAGCTGGGCTGTGAGTTCTTCAAGCAGTGCATAGAGGAGCAAGCCAATGCACTCTCCAGGAACCTCCAGGAGACCCGGGAACTGTTCATCCACTGCCTCCCGGGAACCAGGAAGACAGCTCTTGCCATAAGGACGGTGGAGAAAATTAAGGATGTGTTCCACTGCAAGCCTAAAGAGATCCTTTATGTTTGTGAAAACGACTCCTTAAGGGACTTTGTGAAGTGAGAATTTTACTATCTAAATTTAAAGAAAAAAAATAGTCTTTCAGTCTAGTCACAAAAACAATATGTGTTTTGAGTGTAAGGTTTTGCAATGCGTTTTCACTGTGGAAGTTAACAGTCTTCAGTTAACCACAGATGTGGTTGAGGTCTAGAATAGGTGATTGATCATGTTCAATCCCAAACATGCCATGGACGCTTGACATTTTTGGTGTTTTGAGATAGTCTTTCTCCTCAGCTCAGGATGGCCTTAAACTCAATCCTCCTGAGTATTGAAATTCCAGGCTCAGCTGCAACTCTATATAGAAGTAGAAACATTTCCCACAGTCTGTGGCCTTAGAGCTAAGGAAAGTAGAAATGAACTTGTCTTACCTTAAGTACCTTTTTGCTAGATAATCAATGTTTTGGTTGTGTAGTTAGTCACTATATCTAGCAGGAATTTAAACTTAAATACAGTTTGACTTAGTTTATAAAATATCACTGGATATAAAAAAAAATCCAGTGAAAAACAGTTAAGGTGTTCTGCACCAGTAATTTTAGAAAACATGTGAATGCAAGGGTGACTGATATCTCCAGCTGTGAGTGTAGCATTTAAATTGGACATTGTACAATTTACCAAAGAGGGTGAATTCACATTTTTGTTTTGGTTATAATTATTCAAAAAAATCTTATTGAGCAGCAACATTTATGTTAGATGGCGTTAAATATAATGGTCAGAGGAACAAAACCAACAAAAACTTTAAAAATAAACAATGCAAGTGCTGTATTATTGGTATTGTAATAAAGGCCTGCCTCACCCAGCTGGAGGTTGGTCAACAGATTCTCTCCAGGGACGGAGACTTGACTCCTAAGTCATTAGGAAGCCAGGTGTGGGAGAGTGCCTGCTGGGAATCCCAGCAGTTGGGAAGAAGGGGACTGACTGAGAGTTTGAGGCTAGCCTGGGCTACCTGAGACCCTATATCAAAAGCAATCAAGCAGGCAGACAAAAACAAATAGAAATGACCAGAGGAGGTTCCACTAGGAAAGGGCACAGCAAGGTCAAAGGGCACAGCAAGGTCAAAGACAGAGAGATGCCAGAAAGCAAGGACGACAGATCTAACTGGAATGGAGGCAGGGTGTGGCAAACTGGTGATGCTGGGACACAGGCAGGTGCTGGATTGTGTAGGAAACTGTGCTAGGGACCATGCACATTATCATTATTAGTAGTATTGTTGTTGTTGTTATTGTTGTTGTTGTTGTTGATTTTCAAAACAGGGTTTCTCTGTATAGCCCTGGCTGTCCTAGAACTCACTCTATAGACCAGGCGAGCCTCGAACTCGGAAATCTGCCTGCTTCTTCCTCCCAAGTACTGGGATTAAAGGCATGTGCCACTGCTGCCCGGTGACCATGCACATTATTAAGCTCTGTGGTTAAAATTTAAAAATACACCAGTTAACCCTAATTGTCAGATACCCATGGAACCCCTACTGTGAGGAAGGATGGACACAGCCAAAAATCAGGGCTGTTCCTCCAGAGCCACCCAGGCCACGCTGGAGGAGAAGGAATGGAGTTATGAGTCAAAGCACAGAGAGAAAAGCCCAGGACCTGTGTCATAAAATCTGTCTGGATGTGCCCTATTAATTGGATCCAATTTAGAGATAATAAGAAGCAACCAAATCTGGAAAGCATATTTGTGTAGCATAGATGCACTGTCCAGTGCACCACAGAAGGAAAACGGGCCCAAGAGAGGACGAGCCCTGGGAATTTTTTTTCTCCCTTTTCAGGTTTCTTGAAGAAAGTGAGCAATTGGTGATTGTCTGACTAAAACTCAAAGGTCTTTCTGATCTTGTATGACAAATAAAGAAACAAGACTTGCTTTAGACAATATTTGGATTGACAGGCACCTCTTCTGCGTGTATAGATTATGAGACTCCTGGAGGAGCTGGCTCCCTAGTTCCAAAGGTCAAGTTGAAGCAGCGGTTACACGCCACATGCGTGAGTTTCTTTTGAGATTTCCTTTAGCTGCCAATGGACCAGTAGAAATAACAAGATTTCCTAGCCTTTTGCTTGTTTGTTTTTTAAAATCCAGTATTGATATGAAGGCCAGATTGACCAACAGTCATTATGTAGCCCAGGCTGACCTTGGACTCAGGATTCCCAGTCTCCCGAGTTATAGGTACCAACCTCTAGACTATCTAACTACTGTATAGTAAAATTTCACACCAAGATTGATTTAACCAAACAATCTCTAAACTCCACATTCTGTCAGGTACCTTGGAAGCAGAGTGCTTTGGTTATACTTCCTCTGTTAGTGAATTGGTCTGCAAAGGAGAATTAGCCCCTATTTCCCATTCAGAGAGTAAGAGAAGCTCCTGTTATCTTTGTTTCTATGCCTGACACTCTGTTTTCTCCTTCCTGGTTGCAGGCAACAAGTCACTTGTCCAGCTGTGACCCGGAGGACCTTCATGATGGAAGACTTCCCAAAGATTAAACACATAGTGATGGATGAGACAGAGAATTTCTGCAGTAGACATGGTGACTGGTACGTGAAGGCTAAGAGCACCACCCACCCAAACGCACACGGGGTTGCAAGTGAACGCCGTCACCACGGGATCCTCTGGCTTTTCCTGGATCCTTTCCAAATCCGGCACACAGATGTCAGTGGCCTTCCAGCTCCTTGCGCTCAGTTTCCTCGAAAAACGATCACCAGTGGGATCCACTGTGCTGTGGAAATTGCTAAGGTCATGAAAGATGAAATGAAGAGGATGCAAGAAAATGCTCCCGCCAGCGGATCTCCAGACACCCTGGCAACGTTCCAGGAGGCTCCCTACCAGGAAGCGATGTGTGCCTGGGCTCTGCCTGGCGTGTGTGAGATCAAGGCTAACCTGACACCAGAACAAATAGCCAACTATGTGGCAGAAAAATGTCACAGCCTGTTCCACGAGGGCTATCTGCCCCAAGACATAGCAATTCTGTACAGGAGACGGGAAGACAGAGGACAGTATAAGGATGCGTTGCTAAGAGCGATGGCCGGTCGGACAACAGAGGTCACCTTCAACAGCGCTGCTGATGTTTGTGCTGATGGCGTCATTTTAGACAGTGTGGAACAGTTCTCAGGCCTGGTAAGGAGCATAGTGTTTGGGCTTTGTCCTGAATCTGTACACTCAGAAGGCGTTCATAAACTCTGCTTCGCCTCAAGAGCTGTTAAACACCTCTACCTGCTGTATGGAGGGAGGACGGCTTTCTGAAACTATTGTGAATCATACAGGAAGCCAAACAAGAACACTCTCCTCCCAAATGGATGGTAGTTCCTTCTTAATATGACAAGGGAATGGATGAAGGCGCATCCTTGTGGCCTGGAGGCTCAGAGATGTGTTTCGGGAATAGGTCACCCTGCCAGCGGTGGCTGGACCCTTTGCCACTACTTTTTCCCCAGTGACAAGAAAAGTATGATTGAGTCTCTGCCTCCAGGCTTCCCGCCTCAATCCAGCTTTCATTCTGCTACCCAAAGAGCCTAAAACAGAATGTCAATTTTATGAAATTTTCTGCTCCAGGGAGTTCCTGCAACCCTGGGACAGAATCCTGAGGCTCTCCATGGCACCTACTTCCTTTCCTGACCCCATCCCCCAACTCCAGGCGTTTCTAACACATTCCCTGATCTGTAGCTGTTTGGGGAGTGATGGTAGGTTGTCCTTTAGACCAGCTGCTTGGATTGGGTGTCTTGAAGGCGGCACCTGGGCTAGCGTCTCATGCGGGCTGTGGGGCTCAAGCTTTACAGGGACATCCTTGGTTCTTTTGCTTTGTTGCTGTTTTTGTTTTGTTTTGTTTTTCATCAAGTCTAGATTAGCCTTTTAGGGTTGGCTTTCTGCTAACCAAGGTCCTGGGAGGCAAACATGTGAGTGAAAGTGTTAGTTACTTTACAGTGTGAAGTATGTTAGGCAGTGGATTAGGGGTGTTTTGCTAATTTGTACATTTATCAAGAACATAGGAAGGCGAGTGGTATGAGCAGATCCTTACAGAAAGAGTAGCTAGAGGGGCAGCCTGAGCCCACGGCCTGCTGTGCTAGGCATGGACTGAACCGAAGAAGCCCTGGCAACCAACCAGCCACTCCATATATCCCCCTTCTCCTCCTCTCCTCTCCCTCTTTTTTCTCTTCTCTTCCTTTTCCTCTTTCCTTGTATTGCTACACTGCCATAATGCTACAACTAGTATAATAAAATAATCAAGAGAAAGAGTTGCTTGTGTTGTGATGCTCCTAAAACATTGTTGGAGGGCCACAGAATATGATCATACCAGCTTAACAAACCGAAAGAGAAAAAGCAAGCCGGGCGGTGGTGGCCCACGCCTGTAATCCCAGCACTTGGAAGGCAGAGGCAGGCAGATTTCTGAGTTCGAGGCCAGCCTGGTCTACAGAGTGAGCTCCAGGATAGTCAGGGCTACACAGAGAAACCCTGTCTTGAAAAAACCAAAAACCAAAAACCAAAAAAAAAAAAAAAAAAAAAAAGAGAAAAGAAAAAGAAAAAGAAAAAGAAAAAAGAAAAGAAAAGAAACAGAAAAAGAAAAAGAAAAAGAAAAAGCTCCTAAACATCTCATGGCCCAGGTGTATTCTTTTTCATTTCTGCTTATTTCCATGTCTTTTGATATTTTACACACATTGCAAGTTCTGCAATAAATTTTATATTCCACCCAGCTGCTTCTTCCATTTGACTTTTTGCAGAGCATTGTCTCAGAGTTATTGTGCCCAATGCTTCCTTCCCATCTACCTGTAGCTCTGCCCTTTGCAGACCCCAGCAGTATAGCAAGTAGTGGCTGCACTAGATACTACAAACCGGTGCAGCCACTCGGGAAATCAGTGTGGAGGACTCTCAAAGAGCTGAAAATAAATCTGCTAGCTAAACCCTCCTGGGGCATACGCTCAACGGACCCGACATTGTCCCCACAGAAACTCACTCAGCCACGCCCATCGCCACCGTGTTCACAATAGCTAAGAAATGGAACCAACCTAAGTGATCCGCAACACTGGATGGAGAATGAAACAGCACATATATAATGAAACCATTGTACATATGATAAATGGATAGAATTAGACCATATACTTCACTCATGAAGTAGCCCAGACCCAGACAGACAAGTCCCACATGTTCTCTCTTCTCTGTGGCTCTTAGCTATGGATCTTTAGTCATGAGTAACCACAGGAACCAGGGGAGGAAACGAGGGCCAAGTCAGGGGAGCTCTAGATTGGGGAATGGCAGGTCATAGTACTGTGAAGCAGAAAACAGGAAAATTGGGGTGGGGCTTTAACTAGGGACGGGGAAAAGAGGGCAGTACAGAGAGGGCAATGCATAACACTGAAATGTTTCATAAAATATACAGGCCATATGTTTTTATTTCTACCTAAAATTACATGCAATATATTTGTGTCTGTGTATACATAGATGTATAATTTAAACAAGTTATGCCACTTGGGGTGACACACACACACCCAGGATCATGTATGAGAAATATGAGTTCTCTTGAGTTGTTATTCAGGGGAGCGAGCCCAAGAGACACCCCCCTCCAAACAAGATAAGCTATTGCTTGTTGCCCTTCCCCCTTGAATTTGAAGGTAAGACCCTATTGCTGAAGATGTCATGCACTCAAGACACAGGACTTGAAGGAATTGAGCTAGAACTGACCTCAAAGTCTTCTCCCTGATGACTGGTTCTTATAGTATCAGAAGATGCTATGGAAGCTGCCAAGAGAGAGGTGCATTTGGTAGTCCTACCCTGATGTAAATGGTAGGACTTTACACACAACAATAGCTAGCCTGGCAATATATCCACAACGGTGCAGTAGTGGCTCCTTTAATTGGGTGTTACTAACAAATGTCCTGCTCAACAGGATGGCATTCATATCTAGTACTGTAAACCTAGTCAACTACCCATAGCTAGAGAGGTTGTAAACCCAGGAAAAGAACTTACTACTTTCAGAAACCAATAGTTATAATTAACTATAATTATAATATAAATTATAATTTGGTTTCTCAGCAGCTATCCTTATAGAGATAAGCATAGTTCTCACCCCTCATCAAAGAGGGGTAGTAAATGGACCGTTACAGAGGTCTACAACTGTTCCAAATGCAGGCAATAAGTAGATGGAGGTGCCAACCCTACCTGATATAGCTGCAATACAACCCCTAAATCGAAGGCTTAGGGAAAATCATGAAACGAAAGTAAATGTACAGATGAGAAATATCTAGATTACATCCCCTAAACACATCAGGGAAGCGGCACTCATGAACTCTCAACATGACCAGCATAATGACACCACCAGTTGACCTGCTAGTGGGGACAGGGGAAAGTCCACATGGTCCTACCCTTAGACAAGCTGAAGGAGGGCAACAGCTTCCGAGACAGGAGAACTGATTGCCTTCGGAGATGAACTGCCACATAGGTTGTCTAATCTCACTCTAGAGGTCAGCCCTGAGTACATGCACATATGAGCAAAGTTAAATGGACTCAGTATGTATGTATGTATGTATGTATGTATATATATGTATATGTATGTATATGTATATATTTCTCTCTCTGTTGTGTGCACATATGCATACATATGTACACATACACATATGTGTATACATACAATAGTAATACTTTTTAAAAATGGTGATCATGAATTTGGGAGGGGGGACAGGAGGGGCAGAAATGACATAGATGCAGTGTTAGTGTATAAAGACTTCAAAACAAAAACTATTATAAGAAAAAGAGCCAGAGCCCTGCGGCGTGGCCTTGGTTGTCCCATGACTGCGGGACAGTCACCGTGATGCGCAGAGGCTGACTGTGTGCTCTCGGCATGAGTTTGCTCTTTTGGGTTTTTGCTGATGGCACACAAAGAACATGGCCCAGATGACTGGCCACACGTAGATGGAAACACACAAGAAACACACAAAACCAACCTTACGTCAGCTCAGAGCCACGGCTAAGTCATTCCAACTAGATCAGCCAGGTCCCAACAGATTGTAAATATACAGATGGGAAATATCTCTTTTTTTGTTTTGTTTTGTTTTTTGTTTGTTTGTTTTTTCGAGACAGGGTTTCTCTGTGTAGTCCTGGCTGTCCTGGAACTCACTCTGTAGACCAGGCTGGCCTCGAACTCAGAAATCCGCCTGCCTCTGCCTCCCAAGTGCTGGGATTAAAAAGGCGTGCACCACCACCACCCTGTGGGAAATATCATTTTGCAGCAGAGATTGCAAGGTTGTTTTGTAGCAGCAGCTGATGGATGCAGGGCAACTATGTTACAGCACAGTCTTCATAACTTCATTCTGGGTGGCTGCATAGCACCTTCGCTGGTCACATAGTGTCAACAATCTTCTGTTGGATGTACATGCTAGTAATATTAAGACAGGCACATAGGCATGTAATCTTTCCTTCCCCCGGAGATAGGGTTGTTGGATTAAAGGAGTGAGATGGGGGAATAAGCCCCTTATTTATATCGATGGGAAGGGCACAGAATACTCAGTGATCACATTCGTTAATTTATGGCTTTGAGTGGTGGTGATGCTAGATTTGCTTTTGAACCTAGTGCTGAGGGTCAAAGCCAAAGCCGTGTAGTGCGAGACAAGCTTCTAACACTGACCACACCCTAGCACTTCATTAAAAAAAAGATTTCCTTTTAATTATGTGTAAGTATTTACATATGAGTGTATTTACAATTGGTTGTGAGTCACTGGTTGTAGGTGCTGGGAAGTAAACTCAGGCCTCTGAAAGAGCAATGCTCTCCCTTAACTGCTGAGTGGTTTAATCTCTCCATGCTGCATACCCGCCTCCCATCCTCCTCCCTGCCCCAACACTTCCTTTGTGAGACAAGGTCTTGCTGGGTCACTGCCAGGGGCTAAGGTTGTATGCCTGTACAAAGTATCAGCCTGACTTTTTTTTTTTTTTTTTTAATTTAAACAAGGAGGGAGCTGATATCAGCATTTGATTATAAAATTGTGTACTCAAGTCTCAGAAACAGTTGGCTCTGTAAAGGAGCATATGTGGTAGAGGTATGACTAACAGCTCTAATCCAGAGGCTCAAAGAAGTGACTTGGACAATTGTGGGCAGAAGCATGAATCATTTGATCTTGATGTTGCATGAGTAGTTTCAGAGAAAAGATGACACTGATCACAAGTGGGACTTTAAATACTTTGAAAATAAAAAAAAAAAAAAACTAGTAAAAAAAATAGTATGTTTTAGCCAAGCATGTTGATATACTTTTAACTCCAGCCTCTTTCTTGTATTCTATACAACTCTTATAACTGAGCTTAATCCCTGAGCTAGAAACGCGGGCCTATTAAGACACTCTACTAAAATATAGTATTACATGAAGATGAATAAAGTAAATGCCACAGAATGTGATCTCACTAGCAGGCTACTAGAACCTTTCCCCAAAAATAGGAGGCTCTTAAAAAGGTAGTTAAGGAGAAAAGAAGTTAGAGGAAGGTATGAGTCTTATTTTGCAACAAGTATTAGAAACCCCCAAGGGGGTGCACCGTTCCTGGAGGTACTGCAATACCAGGTCGATGCGTGGAGTGGACGGAGCAAGCTCCTATTCCAACTCCTAGTTCCAAAAATCCATTTAATATATTGTCCTCGGATAGAGGACGTATCAGATATTAAACTGATAAGAACAGATACTACACTTGATCTTAGCCAAAAGGCCGAGAAGCGATACCTCCACCTTCTTCCTTGCTCGTACCACTAACATGCACACCCACTTAGATATCATGGTTACAACATCTCACTTGCCGATAAACACGCACTCAACACCAACTTTCATATTTTATCATGTTCACCACATTTACGCCATGAAAAGACTATAAAATCAAGAATGAGAAGAGAAATTTTCGTTGCTCTTTTCTGTCCCAGAATTCCCGGAGACAGAGCCATGTCTTTATTTGCATGCCCCGCCCAGCGCACTGTCAGCCTTCCAGCATTGTGCTGCGGCGCTGCTGGACAGACTGAGGACCCAGGTGCTTCCAGGTTCTTCTTCGAAATTTTTCAGACCTAGAGTTGACGACACCCACCACAAGAGGTTCTCCACTCCCGATTCCTTCTGTTATCTAGTTCACCTTGAAATGAGATTCATGACTGAGGGGAGGGAGCCAGTGCCCTTCCTGAGTGCGACCCCTGGGAAGACAAATTCTGATCCGCTCAAGGAAGGGGTGGACAGAGCCTTGAGAGAGGGGTTCTCTGAATTTCAGCTCCTTTTCTGTAACTATTGCTTTGGGCTTTTGTCCTTTACCCCTTACCCCTTCGTTCATTCCCTTCCTTCGTCGTCTTGCCTATGAAGCCCAGACTGACCTGGAATTTTCAGCGATCCTTCCGCCTCAGCCTAGCACAACAGCCAGCTTCCGCTCTTGTATATTTTAAGATACAGTCTTTTTGTAGCCCTGGCTATCCCAGAACTTACTATGTCAACCAGCCTGGCCTCAAACTCAGAAATCTTCCTGGCTCTGCCATCCTAAAGGTGTGGGTCTCCACACCTGACACAGTTCCTTTCTTTTTTTAAAAAAAGACTGAAACTCACTTTTGGTTGGGCTTTATGGCGAGGACCTTTAATCAACTCCACAGTCTGGTCCATGGGGGTACCCAGTGTTCCAGGCTAGCCCTGGCTCCTCAGTGAAAGTACAGTGGGCGTTGCAGGAAGGATGTGATAAAGTTCACACACATTCAAGGACATTGCTCAGGCCTTATTGTTATTTCCTGTTTTTCTTTTCTCTTGCTCTTGGGGACCCCTAGTGCAACAGAACCCCGGACTTTAGTAGGTCTCTGGTCTTAGTTATGGTTTTATTGCTGTGAAGAAACACCATTAACCAAGGCAACTCTTATAAAAAGCATCTATTTGGGGCTGGCATATAGCTTTGGAGGTTTAGTCCATTATCGTCTTGGTGGGAAGCATGGAAGTCTACAGGCAGACATGGTGCTGGAGGAGCCGAGATTCCTACATCTAGATCCAAAGCTAGCCCTAAGGAAACTGTGGGCCACTCTGAGTGCACCTTGAAAATAGGAAAGTTCAAAGCCTGCCCCGTCCCCAGCCCCAGTGATGCTTCCTCCAGCAAAGCCATACCTGCCCCAACAAGGCCACAGCTCCTAATAGTGCCAAGTATTCAGACACATGAATCTATGGGGGCCATTCCTAGTCACACACACCCTTAGCAGACCTTAGCACAACTGACTTCCATGATGGAAGTGCCATTCAGGCTGTGAAACTCAACATGGAGACAGCACCACCTGCCAAAATGAAAAGAAGAGCCTAACCTATCAAAGTCCATATCGTTTTGGGAAAGTCTAAAAACATACTAAGCTTGCTTTATAGTTTCTCTAGTTCTGCTTCTGGCTGACTGTTCTGGTTAACTGAAGTGTGTCAACCCAGGATATGGTTTTTGTGCTTAAAATCTCACCCCGAGGAAGGCTCGGTGTTACACTGGGATCCTGAACATCTACTGTAGTCACTGGCCCACTAATAAAGACTCTCTATTGGCTTGAACCCATGTCTGAGCAGTCTTCTTAGGTGACTTCCACATTAGGACATTATTCCTCTCACACTGGTCAGTTTCCTCCACATAAATAGGCCCCCTTTTGATTTCACTTGGAAGGGTTTCTCTTGGAATTTCAGGTAACCTCATTAGTCCTGGGTTTACTCAGTTATTGATGGCCAGTGGGCAATGTCAAGAGGCCATGTCTCGGGGCTGGAGAGATGGCTCAGCGGTTAAGAGCACTGACTGCTCTTCCAGAGGTCCTGAGTTCAATTCCCAGCAACCGCATGGTGGCTCACAACCATCTGTAATGGGGAAATCTGAGCCCTCTTCTGGTGTATCTGAAGACAGCAACAGTGTACATGAAATAAATAAGTAAATCTTTAAAAAAAAAAAAAGAGTCCATGTCTCTCTTGTCTTCTCTCTCCTTAGAAGATTCCACATAGCAAACATGTGAGTTTCTCTCAGTAGCCTTGTGTGTGATCCTCAGTCTGCTGTCACAGTGGCAAGTCTCGGATGTGAGCATAGAAGAAGACAGAGTTGTGTAGGCCTGCAGCTTTGGAGGTCCCTGAGTCCAATGGACCCGGGTGCTTTTGATGGCAGCACATGGTGGGGGGGAGGTAGTACACCTGTGGAAGAACACGGCTCTCCATCTCATGGCCAAAGGTGAGGAGATGAAGGGACCAAGGCTGCCCAATTCCCTTCAAGATCTTCTGAGACCACACAACAAACTCCTGTTGTGCTCTGTTTACAGTATTATCGGATTTTTTTTTTTTGAGCGTCTCCACAAGGGACACACCCTCAAGAAGCCACCACTCCCAATTAGCATCACTCTAAGGGACAGACCTTTTTATAACATGGAAGTCTTAGTAATACTCAAGGTCCAAACAATAGCATTCTACTCTAGTTCCGGAAAGTACATGTCTGTCTCACAAAGGAAAGCCAATTTATCCCGCTGCTAAGAGCCTCAGAGTCTCGACGTCCTCTGCCTCCTATCTGTGACACAGATATCTGTTACTCTGAGAAGTTCACTCTGACCACCTCTGCTTGTATTACAGTTTGGGGGTCTTAATGGGGTTCCTTTTCTCTGTCAGTTAAAGAATCAAAGGCAGGAAAAATTGAAGCCCAAGAGGGAGGCTGGGAGGCGTGAACTCTCAGACCCAGCAGATGACAGCAGCAGAGTCAGTCTGTGAAAGGCTTCTTTTAGGGGTGAGGAAATAAATACACAGAGCAAGGCAGACAGAAAACCAAAGACCCTCAGCAAAGCAGAGGGCGCTCAAGAACCTGAAGGCCTGTCTCTCCGTGATGTCTGAGGGCTCTTAAGGGGCTCCTACCCCCAGTTTAGGATAGTTCAGTTTGAGCAATGCCTGGGGAAGGCCGATAGGTCCACAAGTTTGAGGTAAACATGTGCTGGTCTGGCCTTGGACTTGTTGCACTGGTTCACAGGTGGTAGGAGGGCTCTGTTGGCAGGAGAAAAAGCCCACCAGGCCTTTGTTTGAGGCAACCAACCTTTGTGTCAGGTCAGAGGATGACCATCTTATCATTTTACAGTCTTCATGATCTAGTCATGGCCTCTCTCTCTACCTGTACCTTTCCCATGTGTAAGAAAAGCCCTTCAAACTCCATCTTCTCTCATGATGTCTGTGGTAGTTTGACTATGCTTGGCCGAGGGAGTGGCACTATTTGGAGGTGTGGCCTTCTTGGAGGAAGTGTGTCACTGTGGGCGTGGGCTTTCAGAACCTCTTCCTAACCATGTGGGAGCCAGTCTTCTGTCTGCCTTCAGATGAAGATGTAGAACTCTCAGCTCTTTCTAAACCATGCTTGCCTGGGCACTGCCATGCTCCCACCTTGATGAGAATGGACTGAACTTCTGGATCTGTAAGCCAGCCCTAATTGAATGTTGTCCTTACAAGAGTTGCCTTGGTCATGGTGTCTGTTTACAGGAGTAAAACCCTAACTAAGACATGCTCCGCTTCAGACTCTGACCATTTCTTTCCTGGATTCCTTGCTTCAGTTGTTTGCTCTTTTTCCTTTCTCTCTCTTCCCCATTTACCTCTCTCCCTTAAACCACTCTGGTGTTTGGAATAGAAATCACCACCATAGATTCATGTGTTTGAATGCTTGGCCCATAAAAAGAGATACTATTAGGTGTGGCCTTGTTGGAGTAGGTGAGGCCTTTTTTGGATGCAGTTTTCACTGTGGGTGTGGGCTTTGAGGCCTCCTATGCTTCAGCTCTTCCCAGTGTGGCACACAGTCTCCTCCTTGCTGCTGAGGATCAAGGTGTATAGTTCTCAGCTTCTCCAGCACTATGTCTGCCTGTCTGTTGCCCTGCTCCTATGATGATAATGTACTAAGCCTCTGAACTGTAAACCAGCCTCAGGAAAATGTTTTCCTTTATAAGAGCTGCCACAGTCATGGTGTCTCTTCCTAGCCCTGAAACCTTAACTACTACAACCACCTTCCCTTTCAACCACAATGATTAGGAAATACACAGCCCTAGAGTTTTCAATGGGAAAACATCTTTCGGATGTATCAGATTTTGTAAAAGAAAAGCCTCAGATGAGGTCAGACTATGTAGATCCCTGGGATTGGAGCTCAGGCCTTCAGGCAAGGTGGCAGATACCTTATCCTGTGAGCTATCTCATTGTCCCTCACACATAATTCTTCACCTGAGGATTTCCAATTTTCCTGAAAACCTGACCCTCCAGCCAAGCATGTCAGCACCACTAACTCCATGGGCCTTTCCTGTTCCACTTCTCTTCCCCACACGATTAAAGCCATCTTTTATTGGGTTCCTGCTTTCTATTTTCCTATATTAATCCAGCTCCTGACCTGTCACCCAAAGAGGCTGCCATCAAGCAGACAGCTGCTGCTTTTGTGAAACTCTCTGCCAATGATCCTCCCCTGAGTTCCCGCAGCCTTGAGAATGCAACAACTTCCCAGATATTCTCATGATCTCACATGGATGTCACCCCACCCACAAGTGTTTCTAATGTGTCTCAGCCCCAGTGGCTGTTGTGTGGAGGCAGAATGGTAGGGTGTCTTCTAGTCCAGCTACCGTGACGGGTGTCAGGAGGTGCTTACGCAGTATGATAATGTGTCTTTTTACTTCCTTGGTCTTCAAAGGTCTAAGCCACAATTCTGAAAAACCACAATCCCAAGTCATCAAAACATCAAAAACCCCAAAACCTGAAAACATTTTCCTGGAAAACAATCAGAATTCTTTAGGAGAATTTGATGACATTTTGTAAAGATCATTATTTTAGAAACACATTAAAATGGCAAAATGGCAGAACCTTTGTTTAGCATCCAAATTTTGTTCAGTGTAACTTCCCAGATAGAACAATGAAGCTTTGCCGAATAAAGATACAAGCAAAATATTGTACTCATAATCTCAAAGACCTGAGAACAGAGTAGATAAAAATGAATTATATTTATTTATGTATTTATTTATTTTTTATTGGATATATTCTATATTTACAATTCATTTCCCTTTTTCTGGTTCCCCACCCCCAAGGATCCCACATGCCCTTTTCCCTCCCCCTGCTTTTTTTTTTAAAGATTTATTTATTATATGTAAGTATACTGTAGCTGTCTTCAGACACACCAGAAGAGGGTATCAGATCTCATTACAGGTGATTGTGAGCCACCATGTGGGTGCTGGGATTTGAACTCAGGACCTTTGGAAGAGCAGTCAGTGCTCTTAACCACTGAGCCATCTTTCCAGCCCCGAATTATATTTTAAAAATAAATCATATTGATAAAGAAATAGATCATAACAGAACACGCCTAAAGACGACTGGCGTCTGTGAGCCCCCATCTCATACCCCGCATCATTAGAACTCTCGAGAAGGGAAACCTGTGTTTTGATGAGCTCCATCAAAAGTCACAACAGGTCACCACTGCGTATACAATAGCCGCTAAGGGCCAAATGTTGAGAATTTTTATCCTTCACAAACGTAGATGTACAATAAAGACATTTCTTCCTTTATGAAGGAAATACCAACATTTCAATTAATGCATAATTTTCACATGTAAACTCAATGCTGTAAATACCTTTTCATGTTTTATCTACAGCAAACAACATGACCACATGAATGTGAAGAATACAGCACATCAAGCCCTAAAAGAACAATATCAACATCTTGAAATCCTATTATTAATACTTCATAGGAAATGATCGTACAAACAGGAAAACAGATGCCATGCTATAGCCCCATAGAGACTGCTAGCATAGCTGTGGACTGTTGTACATCCAAGGGATACAATGTTTTCCTTTAAGACAGAATGCATTCTCCACACAGAAAATCATTGTATTCAGTTTCCATATCTCTTTGACCTTCCTGGAAATCTCTTCTATTTAATATATGATGTTGTGTGGAGTCTGCATTTAATCTCTGCATAATCTGACCTTCGCTTCTGTGATTTGGGACATGTGGTAAGTCTTTCTCAGTTTGCCACATACAAATCAAGTATTAAACAGTAATAACACACAAGACTGGATAGCAGAAACGAGACAAAAACATTTCCGTATCATACCACGTATTTCAACATTTTCGTTACTGACTTCTCTAGGAAGAGTGTCTTCCATACATTAAAGGCACCATGCATTTCATCAGTGAGGAGTGGTTATACAGATAAGGAGAGACATGTATTATTAATTAATTATATAATTAATTAATAAATTTTGAGAGAGGCTCTCACTGCATAACTCCGGCTGCCCTGGAACTCTTTACATAGATCAGGATGACCTGCCTCCCTCCAGGTGCTGGAATCAAAGGCATGGGTCACATGCATGGCTCAGGGACACATTATTAATGCTATGGCTTGTCACTGACATCTCCAATGACCAATCCCTTTTTCAGAAGTTGGTTTCTATTCCTCTGAAGCTCAAAGTCACATTTTCTGTGTTTTATAGAATAAGAGAACATTTTCACCTACATACTGTGGATTATCATTGTGCCATACTTCATTTTTTTTTAATGTCAAGCCAAGCTCGAACTAAAGTTAAGACATTTCTCGAAAGGTAAAATATATAACTGCATGTCTTTAGAAACGCAGAGATAAAATTATCGCTACAGTTTTTCCTGGGTAAACTGTAGAAAGACTCATGACCTCCTAAGATTTCAGCAAGAGCTTTTTCTAAGTCCCTTACTGTCTTGGTTGTCAGATAATATTTACGTGGGTAACGTATTGTCGAGCTTGAATCATAAAGACACACGGCCTTATGACCCAAGTATGTTATCTTTATCACGATACCTATTTTCCCAGTGTAACCACCATGGTTTACCAACGTCTGCTTTAATGTTAGGGCAATTTGTTTATAATGCTCCTTTACCTCAGCCCCTAGTTCCCTCAGAAGAGTGCTGTTGTCTTCCAGGTCCTCGTCTCCCTGGACAAAGCCGTGCAGGGTCAGGAGACTGCCCTGGGAACTGTGAAGCACATCGCAGATGACTCCCTGCTTCTCCTGCAAGCCCAGATCCAAAGCCCAGCTCTTAGAGACGACCAGTGTTCCTTTGGTAAGCGAGCCCAACTCTGTCAGGAGTAAGTGCTCATAGGCTTCGTGTGGTGACAACGGTTTCATGCAGAGGGCTTCTGGAGAGCACATCACCTTTCCAGATATCACTAGACAAGAAAGGAAACGTAACAAATTATAAAAGTAAAATGCCCGGAATGTCGCGTGTGACACCTCACCCAGCAGTTTGTAAATCCCACACTTTGGGTCCCAACACCCAAGATACCAAACACTGACTCAAGAACTGGAGGGAGGCAGGTGCAAGGGGGACTTAGAACTCAAACTGCCAGAGAGGGACCATGGAAGCAGCTGAACTCCCACAGTCCTGCCTTTTCCATAACACAACTCGTCAGATTCATGGATGAGAGGAGTCGAGGGAGCAAAGGACAGACGAAAGCTGAGGAGAGAAAAGTCAGGTGATGAAACAGACGAAAAGCGTGGCGGAATGGGGAGGCCCCTCAGAGCAAAGCAAGGAGCAGATCACATTCCCAGAGCTCCAGGGATGGGGAGAGGATGCCTCAGAGAGGGCCACAAGGGGGCGCTAGGCATCCCTATTGAGCAGAAACTGGCAGTTCTAGCCATATGGTAGCATATAGTTCTTCAAAGTCTTATAGAGAGTAAAGGATTTTTTTTTTTTTTTTTGAGTAAAGGAATTTGAAGGGACATTCTCACCTTCTACCTGGCAGGTCAGAATTACAGAGGAAATTTCTTTTGTTTGTTCCCCTATCTGAGAATGTCACATGTTGCCAGGTGCTATCGTGTGTGTGTGTGTGTGTGTGTGTGTGTGTGTACACTAAGATACTCGAGGTACCTGAAGTCAGAAATCAAGTAACACCCCCAGTGCAGGAGGAAGCCTGGAGACACCTTTCAGCACAGAGCCCCGTTGAGCAAGGAGGCTGGATCCTAGTCACAGCACCCGACCTAGGCAGCCACGGTGAAAGTACCTGGAAGGGGAGCACTGTGTTGAGGAGCATCAGGGTCATCATACGGAGAGCAGCTACGAGGACCGTGTGATGGCCTGCTTGGTTGAAGAATGCGTTTGTCTTGCTTGGAAAAACCTGATAAAACCAAGGTAATTTTAAGTTTCTCATAAATCCAATAACTCTTGTAAAGCACATCACAAGTCTCAATTGAAACCTGTGCTTTTAATAGAAAATGGAGTCAGATTATAGGGTCAAAAAAACTACCAAATTAGACTCTGATGATGCCGAACTGCATTACCCTACCCTCAATAAAGCAAAGTTGTAGGAAGGATGCTAAGGATGTATTAACAATACATTAATACGTTGTTAATACATGTATTAACAATTAGACGAGTACATTTTACTTTGTATTTTCTTTCTTTCTTTTTTATTTTAAGTTGAGTTAGGGTCTCACATAGCCCAGGCTGGCCCCAAAGTCACTATGTAGCCAAGGGTGACTGTGAATGTTTGATCCACCTGCATCTGCCTCCAAAGGTTTTGCATCCCAAGTGCACTACCATGCCGCGTTTTAGGGTTTTATGCAGCACAGGGGATTGAAGCCAGAGCTTCTTGCATGCGAGGCAAGCATTCTCCCAGCTAAGAAATGACAGCAGGTTTGGTTTCTGTTAAAAGTAGTTAAATCTGCCGGGCTGTGGTGGCGCACGCCTGTAATCCCAGCACTTGTGAGGCAGAGGCAAAGGCAGGCGTATTTCTGAGTTTGAGGCCAGCCTGGTCTACAAAGTGAGTTCCAGGACAGCCAGGATTATACAGAGAAACCCTGTCTCAGAAAAACAAACAAACAAACAAACAAAAAAAGTAGTTAAATCTAGAAGGCATGAGGCAGCTCTGGAATGTGTTTGTAAAGAGTCTGAGAAGCTTGCATTTTCAGAGACTGTAATGTTCTGGTGTGAGTGCACATGAGGTTTTCATGTCCCCAAACCAGAGTGAAACCAGAGGACAGAGATTAGGGCAGAGGGTGGGCTACAGAGGCTTTGCTGTATGAGAGACTGGGACAAGCAAGCTAGAAATGATGTGGAGAGACAAGAGGACCTGGGCAGGCAACTCTGCGTGGATGTGTGAAGATCAGTGCACAGCAAGGGCAGTGTCCACGCAAGGCTGTGCTGCTCAGCTTTCTGGTGGAAATGGGCATGCCCTGAGCCCAGGACAGGACGACACTCCCAGTGTTCTGCTGCAGAAAGAAGGGCTGCGTTGCCCCCTGGCCTGAGACTTGGCAGGGATGTCAGCTTAACCTGCTGGGGCAGGTGACAAGACCCTTGAAGAGTATTATGAGGCCTGGCTTCTCTCTGTTCCTACTCCAGTTCAAGCTACTGGAGAAGCAGACTGTATCAGACTTGGCCATTGTGATGGAAGCAGCTCACAGAATTATTGAAAGGAGTAAATGTACTTTCCATAGGGAGCCAGAGATCAATAAACTAGCTGTTGATATGTGAGGAGTTTTCAGATTGCCCAAGACCAGAAAGCATCTTCCATCCCCTTAGCCCAATGGAAACTGATTATTAATCTCTGTTCCTCAACCTGCTCTGGGATCCATCTGGCGCTTCACCCATCCCTTTGGGGTAAACCTCTTCACACAGCTGTCTTCCACATGCCAGGATTCGGGCTCTGCAGCGAACACCGCACAGCAGAATCTCTCCACTCTGAGCGCACACACATATGAACACACGGCTCCGGATTTGTGCACTTCGATGAATTTGCACGTGTACTTTATGTTCTCCTTGTCCTCACAGAAGTGAGTGACAGGCAGCTGTCTTATGCACTTTCCTATTTCACTTTCTAGAAGGACGAGATCGCTCTTCTTTGCTTCAAAACCAATAATTTTCTGGGTTTTCCCATCCAAACCTATGAACAAATATCCCCCATCAGTGTTTGCAAATGCAGAAACAGTTTGAGGGAGAATCTCTAAAATCTCTTCCTTAGGAAAAATCTTTCCCTTGGGAGTCAATTTCACTTCAGCATGTGTGGATTTAGTGAAACAGAATGTCTCCTCATAGGCAAGCCAGTCTCTGCTAAATAAGAGAAGACATTCATTTAGTATTTCATTTTGGACGGTTTTTCCAGGTGAGCTTGGTCTGCATTGGAGGAACTGCAGTGCAGCAGCTGCTTTCAGCTCATCTGAGGATGAGATGCGTCTCTGGTACAAGTTGGTTTTCAAGGTGGTGATCCCCGGACCTTTGTGATTTGGCTTGAACGGTTTCACAAAAATGAAAAAGTGGTCTTTGTGCTGCATATAGTCTAGATATTTATGAGGAAGATTCAGGAGAGTGGGTAAGGAGTTTACCAAATCCTGTCCAATTCCATCTCTGGTGAAACTGTAGTTTTCATTTTTAATGTGAGCCTTGACCACACCCCCTCCAGAATTCAGCAGTGCACACACAACCTGTAAGGTATTTTTGGCTTCTTGTCTTCTCCGTTGACTATCTTTCATTGAATTCCTACTTTTCTCTCCAAGTGTCATTTCTCCTATAGACAGAACCAGTTCAGCATAGTCTGTGTTCTGATCGACAGTGATGTTCCTTTTCCAATCACTGTGTCTACTTCTCAGATGAAATCCATTCCTGGAAGACAGACAGAGTCATTACAGCAGGACCTAAGCAGTTAGAAGCAGCTCTACTTTACCACACACAGAGCACAACCGTCTCAGCTGCTCTGGATAAGCAATACAAAAGTCAGATGTGATATTTGTTTAGGGACTGTGGTGGTTTGAATATCCTTGGCCCATGGAAAGTGGCACTTCTTGGAGGTGTGGCCTTATTGGAAAAGGAAAGTCCTTGTAGGAGGAAGTGTGTTACTGTGTACAGGGTCTTTGGGGGCTCAAGCTCTGTCCAGGGCAGAAGGGAGTCCCATCCTGCTTGCTTTAGGATCAAAATGTAGAACTATTGGCCTTCAGGATCATGTCTGCCTGCATGCTGTTACGCTTTTCACTATCATGACAATTGAACCTCTGAAAATATAAGCCAGCTCCAATGAAATGTTGTCCTTTATAAGTGTTACCTTGGTTGCAGTGTCTCTTCACAACAAGAAACCCCAAAATAAGAAGTTGGTACCAGAGACTGAGTATTGCTGTGATAGGCCTGATCAAGTTGTTATTGGAGGAATGTGGATTTTGGAACTTTGAGTTAGGAAAGCAATGGAATGCTTTAAGTGGGGCTTAACTGACCATAGTATTAGAAATGTGAAAGACATTGGTGCTGAGGGTGATTTTAATTTCTGGAGGCCTGGTTTAAGAGGTTTCAGAGGAGTGGAACTTTACTATGTTGTCTAGAGATCAATCTCATGATGTTTTGGTGAAGAATGTTACTGCTTTTTTAATGTTTCTGAAGAGTCTGCAAGAGGATAAGATGAAGAGATTCAGATTATTGCATTGACAAAGGAAACCTCAAAAAAGCCCAGCATAAGCTTTGTCCTCTTGTTTATTCTCATGAAGAACATTTTTTTTTGTCAAGCATAATTAGCTTAGCAAGGAACAATACAACATTTCTGGGTTAAATATTAAAGGGGAACCTGAAACTAGAATGGACCTAAATCCTTTGCCAAAGAATATTAAATGTAATCCAATGAGTGGTGACCTAATGGCAAGCTCCCATCCTAGTAAGCTTATTGTTTATGCTTTTGCAGTTGAATAAGGGGTAGTTACATCATACATACATCATAGGTGTTATCATGACATGCTTTTTTTTCATTTTGACTTTCGTTTCAAATGAATTACAATCCAGAACTTGTAAAGATCTTGTGAAATACTAAGATGTTAGAAATGCCAGATCCATGGGATGCCTGCTGAGGAAATCTTGTAGTGGGTTTGGTCAAATGCTACTTGTAGTATGTTAATTTGGGTTCCCCAAATTGCACACAAATACACATGTCCCCACACAAGACACTGAGGGACCCTGCCCCCATTTAGCTTTGATTGGTAAATAAAGTTACTGGCAGCCAATGGCTGGGCAGGGCAGACAGAGGCAGGACTTTTAGGATTCCTGGGAAAGGGACTGAGGAAGGAGGAAGGAAGAAGAAGATCTGCCATACCTGGAGGAGAGGGAAAGGAAAGGCCACTCCTTCCCCAGCCCTTAAAAATTTCATTGTCCCTATTCAGCAGGAACATGCCATGGAGACTCACCATTCATATTCCTTGGTTGTGAGTGTCTGGTTATGGTTATTTTATAAATTATAAATAGGTTGTCATTTTAAGGAATAATTTGACAGTGGTCATAATTTTGGACAGGGGGAAACTAAATGGAGAGCTTAGACTTGGGGATTTCTGTCTTTCCTTTCCTTTTCTCTATCCTTTCTTAGGGAAGGGGAAAGGGATTGAAAGGTAAAAGGGGGACAGAGTTATTTTATAAGAAATTAGGTAAATGGAAAAGGATTACTAAATTTACTCTTAAACAAAACATTTCATTGCTATAATCATGTAAAATTTTTACATTTTGATGAAGAATTAAAGTTATATTTTCTTACATTGGTACACTATTAATATATTGATACAGGTTTAAGGTTGTTGGTGGTATAAATTTTTGTATATTGATTCACATTTAAAATTAATTTTGTTACTCTTAGACAGGCATTGCGCCTTTTCAACTCATTTAAGGATACATGGCTTAGACCCAGTTCTTCTTCTGCTATTACATACTGTTTAGGATGATTAAATAATGCAAGTTAAGGGCTAAATAGTAAACTCACGGTAATATTAGATTCTGATTTAATGATAATAAAATGTTTTCAATATTATTCAAATAGTAAATAGCAAAGAGCAGTCAAGTTTTAAGTTTACCTATACTATATAGACACTCTTCAAAAGCATCAGAGATCCACAGAATATGACATTTAAACTCATTTCATTATTAGTAGATCTTTTGACTAGGAACCATGTCTGCTCCTGAAGTGTGAACCATGTCTTCACACTTCAAAGAAGATATTGAGCATCATCACCTCCATATGGAGTTGCTCAAGTTGTGGCAAGGTAGTCACTGGGCAAGAATCATCTGCAGACAAAAAATACTGTCCAGGAAAGGATACATGATGTGGAATAGTCAACAGCTTAGCTCTGCTAATACAGGGTAAGCTAGTCCTTCAAAATTCCTGCTTCACTTAAGGTCTTTCAGATGGTTGGGAGCCAGAAGGCTGAACACAGTTGCTCCAATGTTATGAGGAATATAAGGTACTCTCCTGGCAGTCATCTGTCTCTACAAATTGTTTAAGATTTGCAAGCTATGTTTTTGTGCTTCCTATATATTCAGGTAATATTTAATTCATTCTTGGATCTTTGATGGGGTTGAAGAGTATTTATAGTCTTACAACAAACTTAAGTTGCTTAACATTCAGGAAAATTACCTATATTTGAAAGGATGGTTTTCAGATGGTAATAAAATTTAAAATCAAAACATAATTCAGGTATAGAATGGTAAACTCTTTTTTTTTTTTTTTGGTTTTTCGAGACAGGGTTTCTCTCTGTGTAGTCCTGGCTGTCCTGGAACTCACTCTGTAGACCAGGCTGGCCTTGAACTCAGAAATCCGCCTGCCTCTGCCTCCCAAGTGCTGGGATTACAGGCGTGAGCCACCACACCCGGCTAGAATGGTAAACTCTTAAAGTTAGGATAGATGATAGAGAAATGTATCTCAAATGCCAAATATGATAAACTGGATTTTATAACTGTATATTGTACCTTATAATTTGCATACTTTTTGTAATTGTGTTCAATTTATACCTGAGAGAAAAGACAAAAAAAGACTTCTTAAGTGGACAAAAGGGGGAAATTTATTTGGTTTGGTCTAATGTTGCTTGTATTATGTTAATTTGGGTTCTCACAATTGCACAATATTCTGCATATCTGTATGCAAGACACTGAGGAACCCTGTGCCCAGGTGGTTTTGATTGGTAAATAAAGTTTCTGGCAGCCAATGGTTGGACAGGGCAGACAGAGGCAGGAATTTTAGGATTCCTGGGCAAATGACTGAGGAAGGAGGAAGGAGGAAGGAGGAAGGAAGGAGGAAGGAAGAAGGAAGGAGATCTACCATGCCTAGAGAAGGAGAGGGAGAGGAAAGGTCACTTCTGAGAAGATGGAGGACAGAGAGCATAGCCACCATGTAGGAGCAGAGAAGAGCAGCCCTGAGAGAGCTGTCCTACTGGGTCCAGGGCAGCAAAGATGGAATATAGGATTTATTAAGTAATAACTTGAGAGTTTCAGAGGGAGGTTAATTAGCCACCTGGAGGCTAGGAAGTAGCCCAGCCATTGAGTTGTTTGAGGCTTTTTATAATATAAAGGCTGAGTGTGTGTTTTTTCATTCAGGAATCCAGAACAATGGGGTGGGTAGCAAGGAAAGTATATCTGCTGCAGGGAACACTTTGACTTCTTAAGTGGCAACTGCTATAGATGATACTATGAAATGGAACCAGCCAAGAGAAAGAAGTTTCTTGCAATCAACCAAGCTGAAAGAGTTGGACATCAAATCTAGAAATGCAGAGGTTTCAATTTGCCCAGGTAGTTAATTTTTTGTCTTCCTTTGGTCCAATATTTCCTTATTATGATGTTTTGGAATAATAATGTATATCCTCTGATGATGTATGTGTGAGATCTGCCTTTTGATTTTGTAAGTGATTACAGTTAAGAGTCTTCTGAGACTTTGAACTTTAGACTATTAAACATTGTTGAGATTGTGATAGGCTATGGAGACTTTTAAAGTTGGACAAATATATTTTGCATTATGCTATGGCTAGTTATGGCCCCCCAAACTTATGTGATTAAAAAAGCCTATGGAGACCAGGGAGTGAAATGCAGTGGTTTAAATATGGTTGGCCAATGGGAATTGGCACTATTAGGGGGTGTGTCCTTGTTGGAATAGATGTATCCTTGCTGGAGGAATTTTGTGACTGAGTAGGTGGGCTTTAAGGGCTCCTAGTGCTCAAGCTTTACCCCGTACAAAAGAGAGTCCTCTCTTGGCTGCTTTTGGATCAAGATGTAGAACTCTAAGCTCCTCCAGCACTATGTCTTTCTTCCCATCATGATGACAATGGGCTGAACCTCTGAAATTGTAAGCCAGCCCCAATTAAATGTTTGCGCTTATTATTATTATTATTATTATTATTATTATTATTATTATTATTTGGTTTTTTGAGACAGGGTTTCTCTGTGTAGCCCTGGCTGTCCTTGAACTCACTCTGTAGACCAGGCTGGTTTCGAACTCAGATATCTGCCTGCCTCTGCCTCCCAAGTGCTGGGATTAAAATGTTTGCTCTTATAAGAGATGCTTTGGCCATGGTGTCTCTTCCCAGCAGTAAAACCCAACGAAGACAGGGACTGTTGGGACAAGTTTGAACTGAATACAGTAACTCATGCTGAGTTACAGTAATTCTGTAAATATTCAAATTTGCTATAATGATTGTATATAATCCTTACGTAATTGTTTTGAATAAAAAACATCATATGTAAGAAGTCTCAGAGTTATTGTTTCTGGGAGCAAAGAGGACAGGTAGAGAAATACAAGGGTACACCTTTCTATTTGTCATAAAGCATTCTCCAGGAAGTACAGGTATGTAGGTGTTCTGCATTGTAAATCTTTCTCCTGGTGTTGCTTCTAAGTTCTGAAACCCTGATTTTGTCTTTTCATTCTCTCAGGACATTTTTCCTGATCTTATGAAGTCATATGTGAGCATTGTTTTTCTAAGTATGACAAAAAATCCAATCACTTTACATACTGTGAATCTTTCAAACTTCTTGGCTTGGCATGCTGTCCATCCTGAAGAATATTTCCTGGACACTCAAGTTGAACAGAGGGCTCTGTGAATGTGTGTGGATTCACATCTTCCACCAACTGTGGGGTGTTTCCAACCATCATTTCTTCAAATATATTCTCAACTCTTTCTAACTTCAGATTCTGTAGACAGAAACAATTAATGTGTTAGTCTTCATGACAATGCTCCACACAGTGTTGGACATATTTATGCTCTGTGAGCTTCAGGGTTTCACTGGTATTTTCTTCAATTTTACTGCTTTGTTTTTCTGCCTAGCAAGTCTGGTATTGGATCTTTTCAAATATTTATTCTAAATTCAATTAGTGCAGTCTTATATATCTTGTAGGTTCTTCCATGAGAGTTAATGAATTCACTTATTCTTAAAAAATGACTATCTTGGTTTCTTTCTAAAGTTAGTCTAGTCCTCAGAATCCCAGGTGGGGCAACTCCATCTTGAAGTAAGGCTTCTCCTTCCCTGTTTGATATGACAGACTACAGGAAGAGAAGCCATGTTTTCCACACTTGGACAGTGGATGGTGATATTTACAGAATCCTTATAAAGATATGGAGGGACTGCCAAGAAAAATAATTTTCTTGGGCTTGGAAAGATGTCTTAGTAGTTAAGAGCACTGACTGTTGTTCCAGAGGACCCAGGTTCATTTCCCAAATGGTGACTCATATTGATACATAGACATTTATGCAGAAAAAAACTGATACGTAAAAATAAACAGCCAAAATATTATTTTAAAACACAACTTTCCCATGATGTTTATAGACTTGGCATGCTGCTTTGAGTAGGCTCATCTATTTGAATGCTTGGCCCAAAGTGAGTGGCACAACAACTTGTGGCCTTGTTGGAGGAAGCTGTCACTGTGGGGGTAATCTTTGAGTTCTCTTATGCTCAAACTCTGCCCAGTATGTAACCAGTCCCCTCCTTGCTGTCTGCGGATCAAGATTTAGAATTCCCAGCTCTTCTCAAGCACCATTGTCTTCCTTGATGCTGCCATGCTTCCCACCATGATGATAATGGACTAAACCTCTGAATCTGTCAGCCAGCCCACATTAAATGTTTTCCTTCATAAGAGTTGCCTTAGTCATGGTGTCTCCTCACAGCAATGGAAACCAAACTAGGACACTTGCATTACTGCTACCCTCAACTCTGGCCTGAAAGCTTGTTTGGGTTTTCCAGATGCTGTTTGTATTCTTTTGTTTTTTAAAAAAGATTTATTTATTTATTATATGTAAGTACACCGTAGCTGTCTTCAGACACTCCAGAAGAGGGCATCAGATCTTATTACCCATGGTTGTGAGCCAACATGTGGTTGCTGGGATTTGAACTCAGGACCTTTGTAAGAGTAGTTAGTGCTTTTAACTGATGAGCCATCTCTCCAGCCTGCTGTTTATATTCAGATGCTAATTCTGCCTCCTCAGGAGGGGTTGCCCCAGACTAGCAGTCCATCACATACTCAGGTGATCTCAAGTGAACATTCTCCCCATTTCAACTGGTCAAAAGAGGCTAGAGCCTCTGATTGGACAGCAGAGGCGAAAGGTGGGACTTGTGGTTTGAGAGTGGGTGCAGGTACAGAAGCAGAAAAGGACTAGAAGGGAAGGAGAGAGGACTGAAGAGGAGGAGGAAGAGGAGGAGGAGGAGGAGGAGGAGGAGGAGGAGGAGGAGGAAGCCATGACGGACCAGAACTATGTGTCCAGGAGAAATCGCAAGTAGCAAGGGTTCTTATAGCTGGGGATAAATTAGCATAGTGTTAGATTAGCCCAATCTAGGCTTACAGCCTAAAATTATAATAACTGTATTTTGTTTTTTATATGGTCTTATTGGGATTGGAAATCATAGCAACAAAAGTTTCCCTCTGCTGTGATGTAGTGGTTTTAATAGGTTTGCCCCCTATTGATTAATGTGTTTGAGTGCTTGGGCATTTAGAGTTGCACTGTTAAGAGATATGGCCTTGATGGAAAAAGTGTGTAACTGTGGGGGTGAGCTTTGAGGTATTTACCTGTACTCAGGCCACACACAATGTAGGAGAGACTCTCTTTCTGGCTGCCTTTGAATGCAGATTATAGAACTCTCAGTTCTTCCAGTACCATGTCTGCATGGATGCTGCCATGCTTCCCACCATGAGGATAATGGACTGAATCTCTGAAACAGTAAGCCACTCCATTTAAATATTTTCCTTTACAAGAGTTGCCTTGGTCATGTTGTCTATTCACAGCAATGAAACCCTAATTAAGACAGTGAACAACAGCAATACAGAGACTTATCACTGCTCAAAGTGCTGAGAATAATTGCTTTTCTTCAATGGAATATCAAGATGAACTACCCTGTAAAGTTTGAGGAACATTTCAGAAGGGAGTGCATGAAGAATGTCAGAGATGACATCTAGAGGCTGGAGAAATGCATCTGTGTTTAAGAGAACTTGCTGTTCTTCCCGAGGACTCAGGTTTGGTTCACTGTATTAACCTGGCTTAAGTGAGAATTTTGGTTTCTTTAAAAACCACAGAAATATTGTAAGAGTATATTCTCATTTTAATCCCAGATATGGCAAGGGGCTATGTCAGAATGTCCACATCAGCTGAATATGATTTGCTTTGTGCTCTTTCAGAAGCATGGTTAGTCAGCTGCAGATATTTCTATGATATTATGACATTTGGAATCTTGGAACTCTACAGAAGGTATATAAATACTAGGACCGTGAGAAGCAAGACTACTGTTGGTTGGTGTTGGTCATTGTTGGTGGTTTCTGTTGGTGGTGGTTTCTGAAGTAATCTTGCCAAAAGAAGAAACAACAGCAACAATGATAACAACAACAACAGCAGCAGGAAATTAGATATCCTGACAGCAAAATCAAACCGGCTCCAAGGATCTCAATGCCCCTAATCATCAAGAAGTACTCTAAAGATAATATCATCTTCTTTCCCCTCTCTCCCTTTTATTTTCTTAAATAGTATTAGGGGGTTGGAAGGGTTTAAAAATGGGGTTGAAGGGAAGAAGAAAGAAGAACCCACAAAGTAGCTAAATCTCGGGTTATAACTTGTGCCCAATGTGAGGTGGGACAGAATGGGAAATTTTATTTTACAGGTTGGAGAGAAAATGGCAGGGGATAAAGGGTTTGATATTCTTTTTCAAGATGTCAGCAGAAAATTTATTGTTTGGTCTTCTGCTTGGATTTCTCCCACTTTGTTCCCAGGGGGAAGTCTCTGTTTTAGTGATTGTTTGTGTATTTGTTTTTCTTCTTCCTATATTCCATTTCATAAGAAGCTTGGAGAATGACTGGACAACTAGAAAAATTATGTGTGGAGAAGGAAGCACATGGGAGAAAAGGAGACTAGAAAAGTAAGAACAAAAATGCTCAGACCCAGGGACAGAGCAAGAGGGAAGTGGATAAGACAATGTGCTGGAAGCAGACTGTGGTCCTTTCCAGTGTTGTGCACTTTCAGTGTCCAGACCCTGCAGTCCTTGGGAGAAATGAGCTTGGTGGGTTACAAGGTCAGAGAATGAAACAGCCAGTTTTGAAAGAAAGGAGTAATCTCAAACCAACTGCACTGCCAGAGATAGAGGAAGAGAAGCTCAGGATACCAAATCACCATCAGCTTTCCCACTAATTATACAGCATGTGCCTGCTAACCATGTGGAACATGGATATGATGAGATAGGGTGTCATCCTATGAGAGATTCAAGGCGGTTCAAAGAGGCTATGACTTCATATAGGATATACTCACCTTATGTGAAACAAATTCTGAATACTGGGATACTCAAAAAAGAATTATTCTGTGGCAGAACCTTCCCCTAATGAATAAAGACTTCAAGGGACCAATCAATGGACAAAGAAGTGGATAAAGAATGTGGGCTTGGAGTTTTAGAGAGGAGAGATAGGAGAGACAGGAGAGAAGGAAGAAAGATGGAAGACAAGAAAGATGATTCAGATTCCACATGGCTTTAAATATCCACAGGTATCTATGACTATCTTATAAGGGATGGATGATTACAGGACAATTTGTCTTGTCTAGGTGGGTAGTTTATATCAATATCAATTGGTTCTGAATTCGTTGTGTGGATGTTTTCTAGAGTGAGAATTTACTGCTATAAATCTGACTGAAAGATTCCAAGCTCTAGAGTTTTTATTTTTCTTGGTTACTGGGATTTGTGACAAGTAGCTACAGGGGCAGATGACTGGGAATATGAGCAGAATCTGCAGCAGGAGAACCGTGAGATGGGCAGTCACTGCCTGGGGCTGGTCATGGAGGTGGTGAGACACCTGGGGCCAAGAGCAGCCAGCATTAGCTTGGGATGGTGCTTTGAAAATATTTCACACTACAGGTGGCACCCAACGTAGGGGCAGGAATCCACTGGAAATTTGGGATTCTTGGTGTATGAGTTAGAGATTTAGTCTGGGTGATCAGAGTGGAGTGGAGTCTGAGCAGAGTTGGGTCACAGATGGGTCAGGTGCAGGAACCTTGAAACAAAGAAAATGGGCAGTTTCTGGTCACAGGCTCTGGGGTCCCCTGCTGTGAAAAGTACAGGCTCCTCTGAGTCACAGAGAGCTGGAGAGTGGAGGCTGCCTGCGTCCTTGGCAGATGTGGATTTCAATATGTTTTAATTCAAACGCTGGTTTATTTGTTTTTAGGACAGATTTACATACAGATTTTGTCAGAATCACATGGGGAATTTTGCCTGTGGTTCGGAACTAGGAAAGGGGAAATTACTGACTCCTAAGTAGAGAGCAGTGATAATTGCCTACTATGAACAGGTATTGATGGATGTCTGTCGCTCAAGGCAGAGAGCACAACAGAGAGATGATCTAATAGGTATTAATAAAATAGAAACCTGTGGTTCCAGGCAGAGAGAACAGATAGATATTATAAAAGGTATTAATAAATAGAAGTCTGTGGCTCCAGGTACAGAGCACAACAGATAGATGGTACAACATGTATTAATAAAATAGAAGTCCATGGGTTCAGGCAGAGTGCACAACAGATAGACATTAAAAGGCATTAATTAATAAATGTCTGTGGCTCCAGGCAGAAAGCACAACAGATATTATGATAGGTATTAATAAAATAGAAGTCTGTGTCTCCAGGCAGAGAGCATAACAGATAAACGGTGTATATAGTCTGCAGGAAACTCATATTTTTTGAATGTGGGTTCCACAGAAATTTTGGGTTTATATCTTGGCACGACAAATTAGAACAGGCCTAAAAATAGGCTCATACAGTATTGTTTAATTTACTTCATTTGTTTTGAATTGTTCTTCTTATTAAAATGAATAGGATTATGAGTTTTGTGGTTGTTTTATTATTTCTCTGGAAGAGAAGGCAAGAAACAAGCTTTCCTGGTTGATGACTGAAGGATGTGCTGATTTGGGAGAAAGGTTTTGTCTTTGCATTTTTAGACAAGGTGATTAGACTCTGGACATCTTCCAGAGTTATATGGTTGAGATATGGGAAAGGGAGACCCCCTGAAGAACTAGATTCCAGAGAATCAAACAAAAAAGCTATCTTGATGATACTAAAATTTGGTTTTGAGATTTATATATTACATAATGTACAGCTTTGGTGAGTTTCTTTGGCAGACATGCTGAACTGACCTGCTTGAGCTCCTGATCTCATGGACTTTCAGCCAGATCCAGTCAACACACAGACATCAGAGACTATAACAATCATTGGTGTGGCTCCCTACCCCACCCTCAAGGCATCTCAATGCCCATATGCAGCAGGAAGAAGTTATGAAGAGTCATTGTCCTGCTTCCCTGGGCTTGGGCACTGGAAGTGGTTGTTCTAAGATTGTTTTTCTGGGGGAATTTAGTAATGATCAGAATTTAACATGTTATAGCTAGAATTAATGGTTCAGTCATGATCTCATTTGGTAGAAATCATTGTAATAGTTTCTAAGTTGAAGTTATAATTTCTTACATTGGTATAGAATTTGTTTTGGTGCAGAATCAGGGTTTTCATTAGTATAAATTTCCTCTATTGTTATAAAAATTGTAAAAGTTCAAGGCTTAGACCTAGTCCTTGTATTACTATTATAAACTGATCTGAGATGATTAAACATTTGAGTTGAAGGACAGATAGCAAATTCTTGGCTCTGAGTTAATTGCTAGGGTATTTGCAAGATATTTAGAAATAGGTAAAAGTAGTTAATGGACAACAGTCCAGATTACTTTACATAGATAGATAGTTTTCAAACACATCAGAAACTCACAGAATGTGAATTTAATGTTATTTACTCATTTGTTGTTGAGACATGTCTGCTCCCGACAGCATCTCTTTCTTGGATTCAAAAAAGAAATGAGCATCATTGGAGTTGCTCCAGTTGTGGCAAGACAGCCACTGGGCAGAAATTACTATCTCTTTTATAGACCTGTACTATTCAGGAGAGGACACAAGTACAGGCTAGGACAGCTTAGTTCTGCGGAGACAGAATAAACTAGCCCTTAATATTTCCTGTTTCAAAAGTCTGTCCGGTGATCCTGGGACAGGAGGCTGACTGATGCTCCAGCTTCCTGACATACAGGGCCTGTATAGGTAGGCAGCTGTCTCTGCAACCTTTCTCAGTTCTGGAAGCTATATTAGGCTTCCTATATTTTCAGATAATATTGGTCATTCTTGGATTTGTGATGGAATTGAAGACTAGTTAGAGTATTGTAGCCAACCCAGGCTGTTTAGTGTTGAGAGAATATATTTGACAGGATAGTTTTCAGAGAGTATACAAGCTAAGCCAGGACATAACACATATGGAATTGTAAGCCTTTTTAAAATTAGGATAGGTAACTGAGTGTTCTATTTAATTGACAAAAATGATGGACTGGGTGTCAGGTATATTTTGTTGGTCATTGTTGGGTTGTTGGTTTCTTGCTATTGGCTCTGGTTGCATAAGTTGTCTTGCCCCAAGAAGGAACAAGAAGAAATTAGATATCCTGACAGCAAAGATGAAACTTTCCTCAAGAACTTGATGCCCATAATTAGGAAGAAGTAGTCTAATGAAAACATTGCCCACTCTCCCTTCTGTTGGCATTTAGTCTAGGCTCTGCCACACAGTTACCTGGCAACCACTGTTTGCCCCTCCTATTTCTCTTGCTCTCTTGCTCTTGATCTGTCCTCTTGCTCCTGTTTCCCCTCTGTCCCCATTCCCGTCCCCTCCCCCCATGTGCTCATGGCCAGCCTCTAAGCCTCTAGTCTCTCTCTCTGCCTTTCTCTGTCCCTACTTCCTCTACTCCCCTCCCTATGTCCTGCATAAACTCTATTCTATATGACACCATCATGTGGCTGGTCTCTCAGGGGGAAGGGATGCCTCAGCATGGGCTGGCAGAGGCACCCCCTTCCTCCACAGCTGACTGACTGCATATCCACTAAATATATCCCTTCTATCCTTGTCTTTTTATAAAACACACCATGTCATTGCCATAATTCAGATTTAGAAACAAATATTCACATTCGCTACCACATGGAGAGCCATTGCTTGCCAGACCACCCCATCTAATGTCAGAGAACTGGTGAGCTCTTTCCCCTTACTGCTCAGCATAAGCCATCTTGAACTTGGAGCCATCCCTGTGTTGCCCTTGAGGATGTAGATGTTCCGTCTTTATGGCTGGTGTTTTCACTGACTCTCATTCTAGGACTTCTTAACTGTTGGGTGATTCCCTCCCCCTTCATAGTTGTTTTCATGACCCTTCCCTCAGGCCCTTGGAGCCATAGAACAAACTCCTAAGCTTAGGTGGGCTGCTTTTTTCCATGACTCTGGGACTCCACAGGCCTCTAGCATCTGCGTGATGATTCAGTATGTCTAGACTGGCTGGACATTTACTTTAGTTGTTAAATTTTGTTCTCAGGATGCTAGCCAGTAGGAACATTTTTAATAACTTCTACACACAATGAGGAAGTCTTCACCACCTTGTCCCTACTGAAGGGCTGTTTCTAAGTCTAATTTACAGTAACGAGGAAACAATATCTCTGCATGTCTACTTAAGTGGCACTTTAAAACAACTCTGTAGGCTCCCCCCCCTTCATTCTCTTGTCCTGCCACTTGTAGCCACTTGCTCTGCTCCAGGCTTCCCGTGGGAAAAGCAGGTCTTGCCCCACCCCATTTGTGCTTCTGTCCCTGTCTGGCTGTCCAGCTTTCGTGACATGGGCACAAACTCTGCTGCCTCTGTGGGGAAAGCATCTCTTGCCCTGGCTGGCTGGCTTATATTGGTGCTGCCTAGCAGCCCAGAGCCACAACTGCCACTGCCTGATGCTGCTGCCATGTCTTGGGACAGCAAGGGCAACAGGCAGGGGGAGGGGAGGGAACTTCTCCCTTGGGAGTGCATACCATCTGGCCTAGTGTGGCTCCTCCTGGTCTGCGGGCTTCAGGCTGAGCATGGGCATGCCTGGTGTACACAGGTGTGCACCTATCTCCTGTTCTGTGAACCGGCCCAGGTTGAAAATGGAGCAGGTCAAAACTCCCATACTGATCAGGAGTGGGATCGTGCCTGTTAATAGCCATCTACTCTCTTTACATTATTTCCTACAATGCCAATCCCTAGAGCCTCTCCCCACCTCCTATGTCTGATGCTTTCCATTTCATTCTCAGCTTTTTCCTGGGGGATCAGAGTGGCCTGCCCATAGTCTGCAGTCCAGAGCTGGGGCTGCTTGGTTCTACTAAGTGCCTGGCCTATTTCCAAGGCCTGAGCGCCCACCAGATCAGTCTGTGGTGCTGGCCTGAACCTGCCTGAATACACTCGCAGTCTGTTCCTGTGCTACCATCTCATGCCACTGCTGTCAGTCCTGTGATTTCTTCCCATTCTAGTGCACATCAACTCTAAGCCAAGTGTACACGAGACAAAACTCTGCCATTTGTCTCTTTGTGCGTGCATCTCTTCATGTGCTTTTATCTACTGACACAACCCGTCAAAGCCACTGAACAAGATGAGGCTTGTGTTCTAGCCTGCCTTGGTAAATAATGATTTTAAACAATATAAGGTTAAAGATCACTGCCTTTTATAAATACATGTTTACCCTTATTTTTTGCTACTGCCATCAATTATAGTGTACTCTATTTGCTGGTACATTCTCAGACAAATAATTAAGCAAACATAGGTTGTCTAACTCAGATATGCTCAGACTTGAAATTCTTATCATACAGATCTTTAACTTGCAAGGTGTGTAATATTTTTGTGACTATTGTGAAGAGTGTCGTTTCCCTAATTTCTTTCTCTGCCTGTTTATCCTTTGAGTAGAGGAAGGCTACTAATTTGGTTGAGTTAATTTTATATCCAGCCACTTTGCTGAAGCTGTTTATCAGTTTTAGAAGTTCTCTGATGGAATTTTTGTGTTCACTTAAGTATATGATCATATCATCTGCAAATGGTGATATTTTGATTTCTTCTTTTCCAGTTTGTATCCCTTTGACCTCCTTTTATTGTCTAATTGCTCAAGGTAGACCTTCCAGTACTATATTGAATAGATAGGGAGAGAGAGGGCAGCCTTGTCTAGTCCCTGATTTTAGAGAGATTGCCTCAAGTTTCTCTCCATCTAGTTTGATGTTGGCTACCGGTTTGCTGTGTATTGCTTTTACTATGTTTAGGTATGGGCCTTGAATACCTGATCTTTCCAAGACTTTTAACATGAAGGAATGCTGAATATTGTTAAATGCATTTAATGAAATGATCATGTGGGTTTTTTTTCTTTGAGTTTGTTTATGTAGTGGATTGTGTTGATGGATTTCTGTTATATTGAACCATCCCTGCATCCCTGGGATGAAACCTACTTGATCATGATGGATGATTGTTTTGATGTGTTCTTGGATTCGGTTGGCTAGAATTTTTTGTTTGTTTGTTTGGGTTTTTTTTCCCAAGGCAGGGTTTCTCTGTGTAGCTCTGGCTGTCTTGGAAGTCACTCTGTAGAACAGGCTGGACTTGAACTCAGAAAACTACCTGCTTCTGCATCCCAAGTGCTGGGATTATAGGTGTATGCCACCACTGCCTGGCTAAGGTTGGGCAAAATTTTATTGAGTATTTTTTCATCAGTGTTTATAAGGGAAATTGCTGAGAATTTTTCTTTTTTGTTCTTTGTTAGGCTTAGGTGTAAGTATAATTGTGGCTTCATAGAACGAATTGGGTAGTTAGTGTTCCTTCTGTTTCTGTTTTGTAGAATAGTTTGAAGAGTGTTGGTATTAGGTCTACTTTAAAGGTCTGATAGAATTCTCTACTAAACCCATCTGGTCCTGGGCTGTTTTTGCTGAAAGACTATGACCACTTCTATTTCTTCAGGGATTATAGGACTGCTTAAATGGTTTATCTGATCCTGTTTTAACTTTGGCACCTGGTATACGTCTAAAAATTTATCTATTTCATCCAGATTTTCCAATTTTGTTGAGTATCAGCTTTTGTAGTAGGATCTGATGATTTTTTTAATTTCCACATTTTCTCCTGTTATGTCTCCCTTCTCATTTCTGATTTTAGTAATTTAGGTACTCTCTCTGTGCCTTCTGGTTACTCTGGCTAAGGGTTTATCAATCTTGTTGATTTTCTCAAAAAAAAAAAAAAAAAAACCCAAACAGCTCCTGGTTTTGTGGTTTTGTTGATTCTTTGTATAGTTCTTTTTGTTTCTATTTAGTTGATTTCAGCCTTGAGTTTGATTATTTCTTGTTGTCTATTTCTCTTGGGTGTATTTGCTTCTTTTTGTTCTAAAGCTTTCAGGGGTATTGCCAAGCTTCTAGTGAATGCTCTCTCCAGTTTCTTTTTGGAAGCATTTAGAGCGATGAGGTTTCTTCTTACCACTGCTTTTATTTTATTTTATTTTATTTTATTGATTGATTGATTGATTGTATTTTTTTTGAGACAGGGTTTCTCTGTATAGCCCTGGCTGTCCTGGAACTCACTCTGTTGACCAGGCTGGCCTCGAACTCAGAAATCCACCTACCTCTGCCTCCCAGAGTGCTGGGATTACAGGCATGTGCTACCACCGCCCGGTTACCAATCCTTTTATTGTGTCTCATAAGTTTTGGTATGATGTATCTTCATTTTCATTAGATTCTAAAAAGACTTTAGTTTCTTTATTTCTTCCATCACCAAGTTATCATTGTGTAGAGTGTTGTTCAGCTTCCATGTGTATGTGTGTTTTCTGTTCTTTTTGTTGGAATTTAAGACCAGCATTAGACCATGGTGATCTGATAGTGTGCATGGGATTATTTCAATCTTCTTGTATCTGTTGAGGCCTGTTTTGTGACCAATTATATGGTCCATTTCGGAGAAGGTACCATGAGGTGCTGAGAAGAAGGTATATTCTTTTGCTTTAGGATGAAATGTTCTATAAATATCTGTTAGACACATTTGGTTCATAACTTCTGTTAGTTTCATTGTGTCTCTGTTCAGTTTCTGTTTCCATGTTCTGTCGATTGCTGAGAGTATGGTTTTGACATTTCTCACTATTATTATGTGGGATGTGATGTGTGGTTTGAGCTTTAGTAAAGTTCCTTTATAAATGTGGCTGCGCTTCTGTAAGGCAAAGGACACAGTCAATAGGACAAAACGGTAACCAACAAATTGGGAAAAGATCTTTTCCAACCCTACATCTCATAGAAGGCTAATATCCAATGTATACAAGAACTCAAGAAGTTAGTCTCCAGAGAGTCAAATAACCCTATTAAAAAAATGGGGTACAGAGTTAAATAGGAAATTCTCAACTGAGGAAACTCGAATGTCCTTAAAGCACCTAAAGAAATGTTCAGCATCCTTAGTTATTAGGGAAATGCAAATCAAAACAACACTGAGATTCCACCTTACACCAGTCAAATGGCTAAGATGAAAAACTCAGGGACAGCAGATGCTGGAGAGGATGTGGGGAAAAAGGAACACTTCTCCATTGTTGGTGGGATTGCAGGCTGGTAAAACCACTCTGGAAATCAGTTTGGCGATTCCTCAGAAAATTAAACATAGTACTACCTGAGGACCCAGCTATACCACTCCTGGGCATATACCCAGAAGATGCTCCTACATGTAATAAGGACACATGCTCCACTATGCTCATTGCTGCCATATTTATAATAGCCAGAAGCTGGAAAGAACCCAGATGTCCCTCAACAGAGGAATGGATACAGAAACTGTAGTATATATACACAACGGAGTACTATTCACTATTAAAAGCAATGAATTTATGATATTCTTAGGCAAATGGATGGAACTAGAAAGTGTCATCTTGAGCGAGGCAACCCAATCACAAAAGATCACATATGGTATGCACTCGCTAATAAGCGGAAGTTAGCACAAAAGCTCCAACTAAACAAGTTACAATTCACCCAGCACAGGAAGCTCAAGATGAAGAACTTAAGTAAGGGTGCTTTGGTTCCTCTAAGAAAGGGAACAAAATACTCACAGGAGCAATAAAGGAGACAATGTGTGGAGCAGGGGCTGAAGTAAAGGCCACCCAGAACTGCCCTACCTGGGGATTCATCCTATAAACAGTCACCAAACCCTGACACTACTAAGGACAACAAGAAGTGTATACCAAAAAGAACATGCAATGGTTGTCTCCAGAAGGGCCCTGCCAAAGCCTACAAATACAGAGGCAGAAGCTAGCAACCAACTATTGGACTGAGCATGGGGTCCCCAATGGAGGAGCTGGAGGGAGGTCCAGAAGAGCTGAGGGGCTCACAGCCCCATGGGAAGAACAATGATTTCGGCCACCCAGACGCCCAAGACTCCTAGGGACTGAACCATCAACCAAGGGGCACACATGGTTCCAGCCAAAAATGTGGCAGAGAAAGGCCTTGTTGGGCATCAGTGGGAGGAATGGTCCTTGGTCAGGGAAAGGCTCAACAGAGGCCCCAACAAAGGGAAACCAAGGCGGGGAGGTGGGAATGTGTTGGGTGGAGGGGCTTATACTTGGAGGCAGGGGGAGGGAGGAGGGGTTGGGGGCCTTTGGGGAGGGGGGAAATTGGGAAAGGTTTTACCATGGCAATGTAAATGAAGATGATATTCAATAAAAAAATAAAATGTGGCTGCTGTTATATTTGGAGCATAGATGTTCAGAATTGAGAGTTCATCTTGGTAGATTTTTCTTTTACCAGTATGAAGTGTTCTTCCTTATCTTTTTTGACAACTTTTGGTTGAAAATCAATTTTATTCAATATTAGAATGGTTACTCCAGCCTGTTTCTTGGGACCATTTGCTTGGAAAATCGCTTTCCAACCTTTTACTCTGAGGTAGTATCTGTCTTTGTCACTGAGGTGCATTTCCTGTATGCAGCAATATGTTGGGTCCTGTTCACGTATCCAGTCTGTGAGTCTATGTCTTTTTATTGGGGAATTGAGTCCATTAGTGTTAAGAGATATTAAGGAAAAGTGGTTACTTCCTGTTATTTTTGTTGTTAGATGTGGAATTATGTTTGTGTGGCTATCTTCTTTTAGGTTTGTTAAAAGATTACGTTCTTGCTATTTTTAGGGTATAGTTTCCTTCCTTTTTTTTCTTTTTTTTCAATTTTTTTTATTTATTTATTTTTTATTTTATTTTTTTAGTTTCCTTCCTTGTGTTGGCGGTTTCCATCTATTATCCTTTGTAGAGCTGGGTTTGTAGAAAGATAATGTATTAATTTGGTTTTGTCATGGAATTTCTTATTTTCCCCATCTATGGTAATTGAGAGTTTTGGTGGGTATAGTAGCCTAGGCTGGCATTTGTGTTCTCTTAAGGTCTGTATGACAACTGCCCAGGATCTTCTAGCTTTCATAGTTTCTGGTGAGAAGTCTGGCAAAATTCTGATAGGATTGCCTTTATGTTACTTGACCTTTTCCCCTTACTGCTTTTAATATTCTTTCTTTGTTTAGTACATTTGGTATTTTGATTATTATGTGACAGGGTCCAGACTATTTGGAGTTCTGTGGGCTTCTTGTGTGTTCGTGGGTATCTCTTTCTTTAGGTTAGGAATGTTCTTCTATAATTTTGTTAAAGATATTTACTGGTCCTTAAAGTTGGGATCTTTGCTTTCTTCTATACCTATTACCCTTAGGTGTGATTTTCTCATTGTGTCCTAAATTTCCCGGATGTTTTGCATTAGGAGCTTTTTGCATTTTGAATTTTGTTTGACTGTTGAGTCAATGTTTTCTATGGTATCTTCTGCACATGAGATTTTCTTCTATGTCTTGTCTTCTATTGGTGATACTTGCATCAATGACTCCTGATCTCTTCCCTAGGTTTTCTATCTCCAGGGTTGTCTCCCTTTGTGATTTCTTTATTGTTTCTATTTCCATTTTTAGATCTTAGATGGTTTTGTTCATTTCCTTCACTTGTTTGATTGTGTTTTCCTGTAATTCCTTAAGGGATTTTTGTGTTTCCTCTTTAAGGGCTTCTACCTGTTTACCTGTGTTTTCCTATATTCCTTTAAGGAAGTTATTTATGTCCTTCTTAAAGTCCTCTATCCTCATCATGAGACATGATTTTAGATCCAAATCTTGCTTTTCCGGTGTGATGGTGTATCCAGGACTTGCTATGGTGGAAGAATTGGGCTCTGATGATGCCACGTAACCTTGGTTTCTGTTGCTTATGTTCTCATGCTTGCCTCCCGCCATCTGATTATCTCTACTGCTACATGCCCTCGCTATATGTGACTGTAGCATGTCCTTCCTGTGACCCTGGTTGTGTCAAACTCCTCAGAGTCCAACTGTCTCTAGGATCCTGTAATCCTGAGATCCTGGATGTGTCAGAGCTCCTGGGAATCAAGATTCCTCTGGAGTCCTGGGATCTTGATGTAACCAAGCTCCTGGGTAAGTTAGAGCGCCTGGGAGCGGAGGTTCTTCTGACTGTTTCAGGGCTAGCAGCAGAATTTGTGTCCAAGGTAAAGCAGCCCAGGCAGGAAGGTACCAGTGCCACTGGTCAGGCTGTCTTGCTGCCAATATTAAGTTTTCATTGATTGTCTTTTTTTTGTTTGTCTGTTTGTTTCTGTTTTTTGTTTTTTTTCTGAGACAGGGTTTCTCTGTCTTGGAACTCACTCTGTAGACCAGGCTGGCTTCAAATTCAGAAATCAGCCTGTCTCTGCCTCCTGAGTGCTGGGATTAAAGCATGTGCCATCACTGCCTGGCTTCTCTGATTGTCTTTTAACTAAATTTAAAGTGTTTCTTGGTGCTGAATCTATATTATCAGCTATCATGCTCAAATATAAGTTTCCCTTGGTTGCCTTTTAACTGTAGACTCAATGTGTACTCTTGCTAAACTATATGATCCAACTGTATAATCACAAGCTCAAATATAAGTTTCCTTTGATTGCCTTTTCACTATGGACTTGAGATATTTCTCCTGCTAAAGTATATGATTAACTATGTTCACAAGATCAAGGTTTTACATTTCCTTTGTCTCTCAAATGTAAACTTAACATTGTTTCTCATTTTGTTAAATTTTTATATTTTCAGTTTCCTAGACAGAAGGGAAAAGCCCTTCTTGCTCCTTCTGCCCCCCAAACGTTTTTGTCTTCCCTAAGCTCGTCTTATAGACTGTTCATGTTGCTAACAAATCTTTCTCTTTTAACTTATAAGTTACTGGAAACCCACTCAGATCTACCTCTCGTGAACCAAATAGACTCCATCTAGATAAGTACACCTTCCAGACAATAGCCTAACTTCTGACTTGCTACCTATTCCAGAGCGTGGGATTCCTTTCTTGTGTCCTGGACTTGTAACTCACCTCATCAACAATCACCAAGACCTAAGGGTTTCAAATGTACACCTAAGAAAAATGCTTTTCTCCCAAGGGTACTTAACTTTATTTTATACCGTTAATGTGTGTGTGTGTGTGTGTGTGTGTGTGTGTGTCTAGATGCTCCAGTCTTCTCCTGCAGACACATACACTTCTACTGGACATGCTCATTTCTCTCTACCCATATATGGTTCAACAGACCCTGGACAGCAAGGAAACTGCCAATTCTCCTAAGACTGGACCAACATCTCCGTACCCATTTTCTTACGTTTTCCAGAGACCTGTCACCCCAAAGTCAACAGGAAGTAGCTAAAGATCACGACAACCCTATTCCTGCTCCACAATCACCTTTTTAATTTTTAATTTGGTTTAATTTTAATTAAACCAAACTGGAGGAATGTTGACATGTAGTCTAGGCTCCTCCTACAGTTACCTGGCAACTACCAGCTATGCCTGACTCACTATAAAAGGGCATGCTTGCCCCCTCTTCTCTGTCTCTCTGTCTCTCTGTCTCTCTGTCTCTCTCTCTCTCTCTCTCTCTCTCTCTCTCTCTCTCTCTCTCTCTCTCTCTGTCTTGCTCTTCTTGTTCTGTTCTCTTGATCCTGCTTCCCATCTCTCCCCATTCCTCTCACTCCTCTCACCACATGCTCATGGCTGGCCTCTACTCCTCTATTTTCTCGCTATGACTTTCTCTGTCTCTACTTTCTCAACACCCCCTTTCCATTCCCTGAGTAAACTCTATTGTATACTATACCATTGTGTGGCTGGATCCTCAGGGGGAAAGGATGCCTCAGCATGGGCCTGCAGAGGCACCCCCTTCCTCCACTCCTGACTGCAATCCACCAAATATATTCCTTCTCTCCTTATATTTTTACAAAACACAACTTTTTTTTTATCCCCCTTTCTCTCCTATCTGGTATTAGGGAACTGAAAGGGATTAAGAAAAGGGTTGGAGAAGCATGGTTAAAAAAAAAAAGTCAAAAAGTGGGCAAAGTCCTGTTACAGTCGGCAGCTCACTACCACCTGTAACTTCGGTTCCAGGGATCAGACAGCCTTTTCTAGCTTCTGCATGCACCAAGCACACACCGTATACACACACATATACACAGGCAAAACCCACAATCTTAGTGTTCTATTGCTGTGAAGGGACACATGTCCAAGACAACTCTTACAAAACAAAACACTTAATTGGGGTTGGCTCACTGTTTCAGAGAGTCGGTCCATTATCCTCAGCCGGAAGCATGGCAGCTTGCAGGCAGACACGGTGCTGGAGGAGCCAAGAGCTCTGGGTCTTGACCCGAAGGCAGCAGAAGGGGACTGTTTCCCACAGGCAGCCAGGAGGAGGTTCGGATCCCATTCTGTGTGGAGCTTGAGCATAGGAGAACTTAGAGCCTGTCTATACAGTGGCTTTTAAAGTGTATGAAAGCACAAGAGAGACTTATGTAGGAAAAGGACGGTCATGTGGGTGGAGGGACAAGAGAGGATATAGAGGAGCCCCATGATCAAAAGACATTCAAAGATCGCATTAAAAAACTTTATTCAGTACAATAATACCAATTAATATGAAAGAGGCTCACGGGATTGGAAAAACATCACCATCAACAACACATCAACTTTGCTTCTGACTTTCTATTTGAGGTTTGGAAGCTGTAGTTGTCTGCTGTTTGAACACTAGGGGGCACTCACAGCTAAAATGACAACTATAGACCCAAACTCCTAGGGTAGGGAGTATAGAGAGCTGGAAGGATAAGGTGGAGCATTACAGTGACTTGGCCAATCAAATGAATGCAACTTTCCTTGCAGGTCCACTGCTATGTGGGCCCTCCAGTAACTCTTTTGTCTCCAGGAACTGAGTTTCCATGAGTCACTGGTGCTCTCAGAGCTGTCCCAATGTGGGTGTTCAGGACTCTTTTATACACTCTATATTTGTAACTCTTTGAAAATGTTTCAGAGGGCAGTGTGTGTTGTTGTTCTTAATTTTTTTGTAGGCATGTATGATGCCTTTGGAAGCCAGAAGATGACATTAGCATAATTGACTTGGAGTTACAAATGGTTGTGAGCTGTACTTTGTGTGCTAGGAATAGATTCCAGGTCCTAAAAGAGAACCCAGTGTTCTGAATTGCTAACCCACATATCCAAACTGCAGAATACACATATGAAATATGTACATATTATGGGCTAAATTAAGTGAATAGATATGTATATTACTTCATACTGTAATGGTTTTTCGACTACAGAGCTGCAGCTTAATTCTCCCATAGAAGGCCTCTCTGCGCTCCCAGTCACAGCCATCACCAAATTTGCATATGCCAAGATAAGGAAAATCACTGCTGGGACAAGCCAGGATTCCTATCTCCTCACCCCTCCATACCGTGGCCATGGACTAGATGCTGTCCCCAGCCTGTGAGCCCTGACTCCGTTCTTAGCTCTTCTGAGACTCCCAGAGGTGCCTGGATGTCCAAGACTCTGAGAATCCCATGGCCTCAGCCTTGTCATAGGCTCAGTGATGCCCAAACCAGCTCCAGTTTCCCCACATCTCAGACAGTGCTTTCCCACTGCTGGAGAGGTATCTAGGTGCTTCCCTACAGCCCAGCTCATGCCCCAGCAGTATCCTGGGATAAACACAAACTCCCAGCATTCCACCTCCCAAGAGGTTGTGCCTAATGGTGGGGTGGACGCAGACCCACGTTTTCACAAACGACTTTAAGACTCCATATCAGTCTTCTCTCTCTCTTTCTCGCTCTCTCTGTCTCTCTGTCTCTCTGTCTCTCTCTCTCGTGTGTGTGTGTGTGTGTGTGTGTGTGTGTGTGTACTACATCTATTTCCATCTTCTGTGTAGTCAGGCTGGTTTCATATCTTAATTTTATTAAAAATGCTGCAACACTAAATACATACAGCTTGTCTCTCTGGCGTAATGTCTCACTTGCTGAGGTAGCGCCATGTTTTCCAAAATATCCACTCGCATTCACACTCTACTCAGGATACCCGGGCCTCCCTTTACTCCAAGTCCGAGACAACTCTGACAGAACCCAGGTCGTGCAGTTCACAACCCCGAGACTATTGTTTCAGGGGCAGCGACAACTTCTTTTAGCATCCACATGTCCCTCCATTCATGTGCTCTTGTACACACACACACACACACACACACACACACAAACACACACACACACTCATACCCATACATTAAAATTAGACTTTCAAAGAGTCATGTGTTCATAAGCTCAGCAAAGGTCGATTGAACATATTTGCTGGTTATCTGGAAAACATATTTTCTCCTTTGACACATTTAATTGCAGTCTTTAATGCACATCTTTACAGTTTAAGATGACACTTAGTGTTTATGCATGTTGTTGGTGGGGGCGCACATAAATGTGCAGGTGCTTGTGTACCTGTGTGCCTCTTCTCCTGGAGACCAGAGGACAATGCCAGGTGTCATCTATTGATAGGGTCTTTCTTTGGCCTGCAGCTTACCATTCAGGCTAAGCTAGCCAGCCAGTGAGCCCCAGGGTCCTACTGTTTCCACCCACCCTGCACTCAGCCTGTAATCATGGCATTTCATGTGGATTTGGGGTACTAAATTCAGGTCCTGCTATGTACAGGGTAGTCATTTTGTCAACTGGGCCGTGTTTCTCAGTCCTTCAGTTGACACCTATGAAATAAAATTCTTTCCTTATAATAACTTGAGCCCTGTGCCTGCACGGGAGATTCAGAATGTAGGGTTTAGGGGAATTGGCATTCAAAGTGTAATGCCAATTTGTTTACTTTGAATTTCATAGTATAGTCTGGTAAGAAGAGTCTTGGTTTATTAATTTATCATTCTAAATTGGCTTCAAAAATGACAGGTCTTAGGAATTTTTTAAACCCTATTTAGCTGTAGTTGTTGCTACACACATCTCCCTGCCTCTTATGCTCTTCACTGAGTGTCAAAGACCAGCTCTCTCTTACTCAGGGTGAGGTGAGGCATAGAGTTGGTGACTGATCACTCACCAAATTTTTCTCTGAGAGAATCAAACTTGATTCTCTAGAACCATAACATATGCCCTTGGGCCCATGAATAATTCTGAGGCCAATGTAAGACTCTGGAGTCATCAAGAATTTCTCTAGAGCTGTTTAAAAGGATAAAGGAACATATACATGCATGCATGCATACATACATACACACATACATACATACAAACAGTGGATGAAGCAAAGTTCCAAATTCACACTTTCATACACATACATACATACATATGTACATACATATGTACATTCATACATATATACATGCCTTTGGTACAAGGTGCAAGGCTCCAACAAGCAACCTCCAACAACTTTATTTTTTCTCACACAGCTTGTATATCCCAGCAAAATCTTTCCAGCAGTACAAACATCACAATGTAGTTCTACTCTATTTTAAGTGAATGATTACAATGAGTATACATAAGAAAAAACATGTTTCCCAATACGCTCGCATGATCAAATGATTTTCATATCATGGATAAACAAAACAAAGACAAATTATTCTCAAGAACCCGCATATATTCATAACTAAGCAACTGGTTAGACTGCCAAAGTGCAGCAAGCAAGGTAGTCTTCTCAGTCGGTTTCTCTTATTGATACTCTGCAATTATTTTATTATTCATCTAAAATTTAATCTTTTTTTTTTTTTTGGATTTGGGTTTTTCGAGACAGGGTTTCTCTATGTAGCCCTGGCTGTCCTGGAACTCACTCTGTAGACCAGGCTGGCCTCGAACTCAGAAATCCGCCTGCCTCTGCCTCCCAAGTGCTGGGATTACAGGCGTCTGGCAAAATTTAAACTTATAAAAAATCTTAAAATATGACAAATTTAAACCTTCGTATAAAAAAGTTATTATTACTGGCAATCCCCAGGGTGCACATCTACTTATTAACAATTTTTTATTAAATCCTGTCAGGAATCGAGGGTGAAAATGGGTTTAAGATATTAGTCACCACATTGATCCCCAGCCAGCCTCAGCCAAAGAGGCGTATCCACGTCAGCCATATCCATGTCAGCCAGAACTAGCCTGTCGGCCATTGTTCTTGTTCCCTGACATCAAAAAGTCTCCAGCTCAACTCCTAAGACTGCGCCTTTCTGAATTTCAAATTGTTCCCTACGATTTTCTACAGCAAAGCCACTAGCAAAAATACCTTAGCCTAACTTTACTACAATCTACATTTCCAAATTCTTTCTAAGGGTGGTGGACAATTCTAACAATCTACAGTCCTTTCTAAGTGTGGTGTTGAATCAGTAATCTGTTCCAACAGCAAGGCTTGAAAAAGATCAATCACTATTCCTGTGGGTACTGCCCAGTGAGAGGCTGGAAGCATCTTTGGAGTTTTCATACAACTCATGGATTATAGGAATGTGGTGACCTTGAAGACCTATGAGCAGAGCAAAACTCCACAGCACATGACGTCCTCAGGAAAGGTGGTCCTCGGGGTTCTGCCTCTAATGTGGTTGTGCTAACCAGTGGTGCACATCCCATGAGTTCTAATGTTGTTTTGATGTTCCTCCTGCACGGAACCAAACATTTGCGTATACATTTTCACCCATATACCACAGAGGTTCAATCATCTTCCCTGTTCAACCTGAGAATTACAAGAGAAAGATCAGTTCCACAAGTTTTGAGTCAAAATGGAAGCAAGCTTTAATTAGGTCACAAACCTGGGACAAATGGATCAAGTGCCTAGTTATCATATCAAACCAGACATGAGCTGCTAGGCTCTCCCTGCATTCCTCAGGCCCTACCAGTTACAGGGCCCTCCTGGAAGGCAGACTCTGCTCCCTACACTGAATTCTCCAGCTCAGGGCTGGGCCACCTTTCCCCAACTGCACATCCATATATAATTCAAACATTCTGGTTATCAGATCCTTTTGTTTCTCCTTTGGCCCCCCTCCCCCGGCTACTGTGGTTTATAAAAAGAGAGAGAAAAAGGCAGGGACAGAGTAGAGGCCTGCCATGAGCATGTGGCGGGAGAGAGGGAAGAGGAATGGGGAGAGGGGGGAGAGGGTAAGGGAGAAGGGCAGGAGGAGAAGAGAGGAAGAAGAGTGAGGAGGGGGCAAGCAACCCTTTTATAGTGAGTCAGGCATACCAGGTTATTGCCGGGTAACTGTGGGGTGGAGCCTAGACAAAATGCCAACACTAGCTGTTGTGTCTGATGTCTCTCTTTCCTCCTTCCCTCTCCTCCATCTCCTTGAAAGCTTAGGGACATGTTCATTCTGAACTTTCCAAGATGATTCTACCTGTGACTATGTCTCCCTTTTATCCACAAACTTTCTCTTCCTCCATACCTGAATCTGTCGTCTTCCTTGTTTTTAATTTCTTTTTCTCATCCATGTGATGCCGAAAACCAGGGACAGTCAAGTTTTCTTCTTTTCTTTCAGCCGGATGAAGGATTCAGCCCAGAACCACTCCGGGGTTCTCAGAAAATGGCGGCATGGGTATAGTGTACAGAGTCATATTAAGGCAAACCCATAAGGCCACTGGATTTCCCATCAGGCCACTGGATTCACCAGGTCCAATTAGAGGCAAGCACGTATCTTGACGTACTGCTTTTGTACCTCCCCCCTAGGTCTCGGCAGGGAGGGGCATGCATGTACCCTAACCTATTTCCTGCCTAAATCCAGTCGGGTAAGCATTCGTCACAACATATTTTCTGCCTACAAATCTTCAGCCGATATGTGATTAAGCACATCCGGGCCGTTGGGCCAAACAAACTTGTTCAGGAACGTGAAAACCTGTGGCTTATTTTCTCCCACAAACAATAACCACCAGCTTTTCAGGAAGTATTTGTCCTTGGGTAAGGGACTTTCAGATTAAAGCCAGTTTTGTCTCACAGACCTCTTCGGCACAGAAGTTAATACTTAAAACATAACTTTGTTTCTCACCCTCCACTTCCCCCCCCCCCGCCGCCCCAAGCCTTTCCCCCATTTCTCATGGGCTCTTTTAACTTAATATAGTGCAGCAGTCGGAAGCCACACTATCTGTGTGAGGGAGACATGCTGTTTGTCTTTCTGATCCTGGGGTAAAATATTTTCTGTTTCTATAATTTTGTATGTGCGTGTGCATGTCTGTATCTGAAAAAAGTTCCATTAAGTATATGGACGTAGTTGCAGTCATTCATCTCAGGCAACTGTCCTCTGTGAAGAGCGGCAGTTCTCAAATGTGGAATCCAAGTGGACCACAAGCAGACTTGTGCTTGCTGGGAGGTTACTAGACAGGGGCAATATACACCGTCCCAGTGGATGTCACTTTGCCGGTATTTCAGCTAAAGGTAAGTAAAAACCTGCAGATGCGAGAGTTCCATCGAGTCCTTTCTCCTCCTGGAACCAGGAGAGGAAACGCCCTCCCTGTAGCAAGAAGAGCCTTCAGTACAGACTTTCTAATATTCCCTCCCCCTTCTCCATCTGCACAGTCCTTACTCTCCCTTCCCCCATTCTTCCTTCTCTCCTCCTAACGATTCTTCTCCTCCTCCCTTCAGCTCCCTTCTTCCTTCCAGATATATTCACGTAGATCTTACAAATTAGAGAAAGCGCTTCGTATGTGTCACGTCACACCCTGCTCTTCTCACGAATCGCATCTCAGTCACTTCGAGCAAACGTCATTTCACTCTCAGTACTGCAGGTGAAAGCCCGCTGTCTGCGTTTCCTTATCCCTTCCTCTGCCGATGGATGACAGTGCCCACCCAGTTCTGTGCTACTGTGAATCTCTAGTGCCACAGTGAACACAGATGTACAGGAATCTGTCCTCTGACCACTTAGAGTCCTTTCCTTGTCCCACACATGTGACATTGTAAGAAGAAACAAAAACAGGTTTTAATTAGGGCAAAACTCATAGCAGTAAAAAAATTAAATCATCCCCTGCAGTGAAATGTGCCACCCTATTGGCCCCTATGTTCTGGGTTCCAAAATGAAACACACACACACACACACACACACACACAAACACACACACACACAGGCTTTATATTTTGATATACCTTAATCAACTCAATGGCTGAGCCACTTCCTAATCTCCATGTGGCTAACCCACCTCCCCCTCATAATTCTTTACATACTAAATCCTGTATTCTACCATGGCTGTCCTGGACACAGTCGGGTAGCCCTCTCGGGCTGCTCCCCCCTGACTCCTACGTGGTGGCTATGGTCTCAGTCCCGCACCTTCTCAGGCGTGGTGTCTCCCCTCCTCCACCTCTTCAGGCATGACAGATCTCTTCTTTCCTCTCTCTTCTGGCAAGGGTGGGGGTGGGTGGGTATGGGTGGTGGTGGATCCTAAAAGTCCCGCCTCTATTTGCCCTGCCGGCCATTGGCAATCTGCATCTTTATTTACCAATCAGAACGAACTGGGGACAGAGTCCTAGAAGTTACTTTCTTGCAGATGTTCTTGGGCAGATGTTCTTGCACAAAAAGTTCTGGAGACACAAATTAACATACACATACAATCAGCCATAAAAACTCTTGACTAGACTCAATGCAGTAAAGAGTGCATTTTATATAGGACTTTTAATATTTCCTATTTTTATCTAGCATTTATAGGCTAACATAATTTCATTGGAGGTTTTGTATGTATGTATGTATGTATGTATGTATGTTTGTTTGTTTGTTTGTTGAGACAGGCTTTTTCTGTAGCCCTGGCTTCACTGGAGTTTTAAAAACTTCATATTGGATTTTAAAGTTAGCGTGCATGTGGAGGAAGGGAGGGCAAGCCAGGAGATACAGCAGTAACTAGTGTGAGCATTTTGGCAGAGACTAAAGCACATGCTTACCTTTCCAGACGGCCTCCAGGGAGGGTGACTAGGTACGGGAGCAGTTGCAGGAAGGATCATGGTTATTCTCTGTATTTCTCTTGCTCTTGGGGACACTAGGACGTTGTTCCTCCCACACTGAGCAGTTCCTTCCTCCTAAAGAGCTCCCCCCCCCACCCCCGTGTGATCTCAGGGGCTTTCAGACCCACCAGCGATACAAATGATGACACAGAGGCTTTTGGGTTTTTTAAAGCTTACACCTATAGCTGGGCAGATTCCCAGCCAGCTTTCTAGTTTATCCTGATTAGCCCTGGCATTACCTTCCACAGTGTGGCCAGCTCTGTCTCTGTTCCTGTTCAGGCTCTTCTTTCACCTCTGTGACCCCAGGCAACTTTGTGGCCTTTACTTTCTTCTTCCGGAGTCGCTCCCCGGAAGTTCTACCCTCCACTTCCTGGCCTTCAGCTCTTTATTACAGCCAATAGGCAAGCGAGGAAGGACGAATATTTACAAAATACAAGACCTCGGATGGACCACATAAATAAGAATCGCAAGGTCCGGGTCATACTCAGCTCCCTGGCTAATACTTAGGTCGCTGCTGGTTTATCCTTCGACAATTGAATGTATAGAGACACCTTCAGAGAACGTACTCCCAACACAAATATAAGGGCTTCACTTTAAGCTTTGGTGCCAGATCATTAGTTAGCTCTGGGCAGGGGATGAAATCAAAAGTCATGACCTTTTGTCTTCTCTCCGCTGAGAAGATTCCATACAGTAAGCCTCTGAGCTCCTCTCAGGAGTCCTGATCAGTATTTAATACTTAGTAAATGCTTGCTTTAAATTCGGCTGGAAATGTTTGAGTTCATTTTTTGTCAACACCCAGGATAAACATATGGAAACCCACAGACACACTCTGGTGATGTTGGGAGGCAGAAATCCAAGTGGCCAAGGGCCTGGCACAGTCATCAGTGTTCCAGCGCCTAACTGCACAAGGAAGCTGAAATTTCCTCAGAATGCCTGGCACTCTGGGGATTATGCAAGGATGCCTCTGAAACAGACTCCTGTCCATTAAGTTCTCCTAGTCAGACTGGTGAAACCTCTGTGGGACACTTGCTTCAGTCCCTAAAATGTAGCATTATAAAAAAAAATTAGCGCTGGGTGATGGTGGCACACACCTTTAATCCCAGCGCTTAGGAGGCAGGGGCAGGCAAATTTCTGAGTTTGAGGCCATCCTAGTCTATAGAGTGAGTTCCAGGACAGCCAGGGCTATACAGAGAAACCCTATGTTACAAAAACAAAACAAAACAAAAAAATTAGAAATTCATAAATGACTCTGTGCGGAGCTGTGGGTCTGGGAGCTCATGGGCTACAACACTATGTGGAGGTCAGAAGACAACTGGCTTGTGATATTTTCTCTCTCTCCTGCATGAGATCCCTGGGGCTGGAGCTCCCCAGGCAGGGCGGCAGATGCCTTCGTCCACTGAGCCATCACCTCACCCACTGTCTCCCACGTCAGCCTTTCCCTGAGCTTTGTCCACTTGACCTGAACACCCGACCCTCCAGCCAAGCATGTCGTCACTAGGACTCTGTTGCCCTTTCCCTGTCCATGTCCCTGCCCCACACTGTTACAGTCATCCTTTACTTGGGTTCCTCCTTCTGATGTCCCCATGTTAATCCAGCTCCTGACCTGTCACCCAAAGAGGCTGCCATCAAGCAGACAGCTGCTGCTTTTGTGAAACTCTCTGCCAATGATCCTCCCCTGAGTCCCCGCAGCCTTGAGAGTGCAACAGCTCCCTAAGTCATCCATGATGTACCCAGATATTCTCATGACTTCACGCTGATGTCACCTCCACCCACAAGTGTTTCTAACGTGTCTCAGCCCCAGTGGCTGTTGTGTGGAGGCAGAATGGCACGGGGTAGCTCTAGTAGCTCTAGTGCAGCTACTGTGACAGGTGTCTTGAGGTCCTCATGCAGCTATGATAATGTGTCTCCTTACTTGTTAATGTGTCAAAGGTCTAAGCCACAATTCTAAAAACCACAATACCAAGTCGTCAAAACATCTAAAACCCCAAAGCCTGGAAACATTATCCCGGAAAACCAATAAGAATTCTTTAAGAGAATTTGATGACATTTTGTAAAGATCATTTATTTTGGAAATATATTAAAATGGCAGAACATTTGTTTGGCATCCAAATGTTGTTAAGTATAATTTCCCAGATTGAGCAATGGACCTTCATCAAAGAAAGATACAAGCAAAAGAACTTTTTGCATAAAGACACAGATCTGAGAACAGAGCTGATGAAAAATAAAGTACATTTAAAAAATAAATCGTATTTGTTGGTACTCTGTTCAAGCTCCACCCCACAGCTACCTGGCAATAGCCAGATATTCCCCGCCCCACATGCCTGCTCCACTATAAGAGGGGCTGCCTGCCCCCTCCTCTCTTTCTTTCCTGCTCCTTCCCTTCTCTCTTCTCATCCTCTCACCTCTTTGCCCCTCTTGGGCTCCCCTCCCCCCTCTCTCCACATGGTCATGGCCGGCCTCCACTCTCTATTCTCTCTCTCTCTCTCTCTCTCTCTCTCTCTCTCTCTCTCTCTCTCTCTCTCCTACTCTCATCTTATTCTCTAAATAAACTCTATTCTATACCATGTTGGTGTGTGTGTGTGGTCCTTCAGGGGGAGGCGATGCCTGGGCATGGGCCCGCTCAGGCACCCCCTTCCCCCACATCACCATGCCATACTCACTAACACCCCAACAGAACATGGCTAAAGATGACTCACGCCTGTGAATCACCATCTCATTGCCCCCATCTCATAGCCTCCATCATCAGAACTCTTGTGAAGGGCAACCAGTCTTTTATGAGCTCCATCAAAACTCACAACAGGTCACCACTGCATATAAAATAGCCGCTAAGGGTCAAATATTGAGAAATTTAATCCTTCACGAACTTAGATGTACAACAAAGATATTTCTTCCTTTATGATGGAAATATCAACATTTCAATGAATGCATAATTCTCACATGTAAAGTCAGTGCTGTCAATACCTTTACAGGTGTTACCTACAGTACAAACAACATGACAATATGAACCTGAAAAATATATCAAACCCTAAACAAACAATATCAACAACTTGATAACCTATTATCAATATTTCATAGGAAATGATCAGACAAATAGAAAAATAGATGCCATGCTATAGCCTCATAGAGACTGTTAGCATGGTCTATGACCTGTGAACTGTCTTACATCCAAGAGATACAATGTTTTCCTTTAAGACAGAATGCATTCCCCTCACAGAAAATAATTGTATTCAGTTTCCATGTCTCTTTGACCTTACTGAAAATCTCTTGTATATATGATATACTTATACCATATACATACATATATATGTATGTGTGTGTATATATACACACACACATACATATATATGTACATGAAAAATGAAAGTAGTTGGCATTTAATCTCCGTATACTCTGACCATCCCGTCACTATGATTTTGGACATGTGGGAATTCTTTCCCCAGGATGTCACATACAAATCAGGTATTAACAGCAATAACACACAAGCCTGGATAGCAACCCCATGACAAGAAGGTTTCCTTACCATGCCACCTATTTCAACGTTTTCTTTGCTGACTTCTCTAGGAAGAGTGTCTCCCACACATTAAAGGCACCATGCATTTCATCAGCAAGAAGGAGTGGCTATGCAGATAAGGAGAACCATATATCAACTAATTAATTACTTAGATAATAAACGATGAGAGAGGCTCTCCCTGCATAACTCTGGCTGCCCTGGAACTCTTTACATAGACCAGGATGCCCTGCCTCCCTCCAGGTGCTGGATTCAAAGGCATGGGTCACATGCATGGCTCAGGGACACACTATTAATGCTATGGTTTGTCATTGACATCTCCAATGGCAAATCCTTTTTCCAAAAGTTGGTTTCTATTTCTGTGAAGCTCAAAGTCACATTTTCTGTATGTTTATAGAATTAGAGAATATTATCACCTACATACTGTGAATTATCATTGCACCATTCTGCATTTTTTTATGCCAAGCCTGGCTCCAACAAAAGTTAAGACATTTCTCGAAAGTAAACTATATAACTGCATGTCTTTTAAAAAGGCAGAGATAAAATTATCGCTACAGTTTTACCTGAGTAAACTGCAGAAAGACTCATGACTTCCTATGATTTTAGCAAGAGCTTTTTCTAAGTCCCTTACTGTCTTGATTATCAGATAATATTTGCGTGGGTAACGTATTTTCGAGCTTGAATCATAAAGACACACGGCCTTATGACCCAAGTACATTATCTTTATCACGATACCTATTTTCCCAGTGTAACCACCATGGTTTACCAACGTCTGCTTTAATGTTAGGGCAGTTTGTTTATAATGCTCCTTTACCTCAGCCCCTAGTTCCCTCAGAAGAGTGCTGTTGTCTTCCAGGTCCTCGTCTCCCTGGACAAAGCCGTGCAGGGTCAGGAGACTGCCCTGGGAACTGTGAAGCACATCGCACATGACTCCCTGCTTCTCCTGCAAGCCCAGATCCAAAGCCCAGCTCTTAGAGAAGACCAGTGTTCCTTTGGTAAGCGAGCCCAACTCTCTCAGGAGTAAGTGCTCACAGGCTTCATGTGGTGAGAAAGGTTCCATGCAGAGGGCTTCTGGAGAGCACATCACCTTTCCAGATATCACGAGAAAAGAAACAACAAGTTATAAAAGTAAAATGCCCTGAATGTCGCGTGTGACACCTCACCCAGTAGTTTGTAAATCCCACACTTTGGGTCCCAACACCCAAGATACCAAACACTGATTCAAGAACTGGAGGGAGGCAGGTGCAAGGGGGACTTAGAAACTCAAACTGCCAGAGAGGGACCATGGAAGCAGCTGAACTCCCACAGTCCTGCCTTTTCCATAACAGGACGCATCAGAGGCTCGCTCTGGGGAACTCCATGGATGAGAGGAGTCGGGGGAGCAAAGGACAGATTAAAGCTGAGGAGAGAAAAGTCAGGTGGTGAACAGGCGAAAAGCATGGCGGAATGGGGAGGCCCATCAGAGCAAAGCAGGGAGCAGATCACATTCCCAGAGCTCCAGGGATGGGGAGAAGATGCCTCAGAGAGGGCCACAAGGGAGAATAGGCTTCCATGTTGAGCACAGACTGGTAGTTCTAGCCACAAGTCGCATATTAAGACTCATTTTCAGAGACTGTAATGTTCTGGTGTAAGTTCACATGAGGTTTTCATGTGCCAAACCCAGAGTGAAACCAGAGAACAGAGATTAGGGCAGAGGGTGGGCTACAGAGGCTTTGCTGTATGAGAGACTGGGACAAGCAAGCTAGAAATGATGTGGAGAGACAAGAGGAGCTGGGCAGGCAACTCTGCGTGGATGTGTGAAGATCAGTGCACAGCAAGGGCAGTGTCCACGCAAGGCTGTGCTGCTCAGCTTTCTGGTGGAAATGGGCGTGCCCTGAGCCCAGGACAGGACGACACTCCCAGTGTTCTGCTGCAGAAAGAATGGCTGCGTTGCCCCCTGGCCTGAGACTCGGCAGAGATGTCAGCTTAACCTGCTGGGGCAGGTGACAAGACCCTCGAAGTGAATTATGAGGCCTGGCTTCTACCTGTTCCTGCTCCAGTTCCAGCTACTGGAGAAGCAGACTGTATCAGACTCAGCCGTTATGATGGAAGCAGCTCACAGCATTATTGAAAGCAGTAAATGTACTTTCCATAGGGAACCACAGATCAATAAACTAGCTGTTGATATGTGAGGAGATTTCAGGGTGTCCAAGCCCAGAAAGCATCTTCCATCCCCTTAGCCCAATGGAAACTGATTATTAATCTCTGTTCCTCAACCTGCTCTGGGATCCATCTGGCGCTTCACCCATTCCTCTGGGGTAAACCTCTTCACACAGCTGTCTTCCACATGCCAGGATTCCGGCTCTGCAGCGAACACCGCACAGCAGAATCTCTCCACTCTGAGCGCACACACATATGAACACACGGCTCCGGATTTGTGCACTTCGATGAATTTGCACGTGTACTTTATGTTCTCCTTGTCCTCACAGAAGTGAGTGACAGGCAGCTGTCTTATGCACTTTTCTATTTCACTTTCTAGAAGGACGAGATCGCTCTTCTTTGCTTCAAAACCAATAATTTTCTGGGTCTTGCCATCCAAACCTATGAACAAATATCCCCCATCAGTGTTTGCAAATGCAGAAACAGTTTGAGGGAGAATCTCTAAAATCTTTTTTTTAGGAAAAATCTTTCCCTTGGGAGTCAATTTCACTTCAGCATGTGTGAATTTAGTGAAACAGAATGTCTCCTCATAAGCAAGCCAGTCTCTGTTAAATAAGAGAAGACATTCATTTAGTATTTCATTTTGGACGGTTTTTCCAGGTGAGCTTGGTCTGCATTGGAGGAACTGCAATGCAGCAGCTGCTTTCAGCTCATCTGAGGATGAGATGCGTCTCTGGTACAAGTTGGTTTTCAAGGTGGTGATGCCGGGACCTTTGTGATTTGGCTTGAACGGTTTCACAAAAATGAAAAAGTGGTCTTTGTGCTGCATGTAGTCTAGATATTCATGAGGAAGATTCAGGAGAGTGGGTAAGGGGTTTACCAAATCCTGTCCAATTCCATCTCCGGTGAAGCTGTAGTTTTCATTTTTAATGTGAGCCTTGACCACACCCCCTCCAGAATTCAGCAGTGCACACACAGCCAGTAAGATATTTTTGGCTTCTTGTCTTCTCCGCTGACGATCTTTCATTGAATTCCTATTTTTCCCTCCAAGTGTCAAGTCTCCTACAGACAGAACCAGTTCAGCATAGTCTGTGTTCTTATCCACAGTGATGTTCCTTTTCCAATCACTGCTTCTGCTTCTCAGATGAAATCCTTTCCTGGAAGACAGATAGAGTCATTACAGCAGGACCTAAGTAGTTAGAGGCAGCTCTACTTTATCACACACAGAGCACAACCATCTCAGCTGCCCTGGATAAGCAATATGTAAATCAGATGTGATATTTGTTTAGGGACTGTGGCGGTTTGAATATCCTTGGCCCATGGGAAGTGGCACTTCTTGGAGGTGTGGCCTTCTTGGAAAAGGAGTGTTCTTGTAGGAGGAAGTGTGTTACTGTGTACAGGGTCTTTGGGGGCTCCTATTGCTCAAGCTCTCTCCAGGCCAGAAGGGAGTCCCATCCTGCTTGCTTTAGGATCAAAATGTAGAACTATTGGCCTTCAGGATCATGTCTGCCTGCATGCTGTTATGCTTTTCACTATCATGACAATTGAACCTCTGAAAATGTAAGCCAACTCCAATGAAATGTTGTCCTTTATAAGTGTTACCTTGGTTGTGGTGTGTCTTCACAGCAATAAACCCAAAAATAAGAAGTTGTTACCAGAGACTGAGCATTGCTGTGATAGTCCTGACCAAGTTGTTATTTGGAGGAATGTGGATTTTTGGAACTTTGAGTTGGGAAAGCAATGGAATGCGTTAAGTGGGGTTTAACTGGCCGTAGTATTAGAAATGTGAAAGACATTGGTGCTGAGGGTGATTTTAATTCTGGAGGCGTGGTTTAAGAGGTTTCAGAGGAGTAGAATTTTACTATGTTGTCTAGAGATCAATCTCATGATGTTTTGGTGAAGAATGTTACTGCTTTTTTAATGTTTCTGAAGAGTCTGCAAGAGGATAAGATGAAGAGATTCAGATTATTGCACTGGCAAAGGAAACCTCAAAAAAGCCCAGCATAAGCTTTGTCCTCTTGTTTATTTTCATGAAGAACATTTTTTTTGCCAAGCATAATTAGCTTAGCAATTTCTGGGTCAAAATTAAAGGGGAACCTGGGGGACCCAGCCATACCACTCCTGGGAATATACCCAGAAGATTACCCAGCATGCAATAAAGATACATGCTCCACTATGTTATAATAGCCAGAAGCTGGAAAGAACCCAGATCTCCCTCAATGGAGGAATGGATACAAAAAATGTGGTATATATACACAATGGAGTACTATTCAGCCATTAGAAACAATGAATTCATGAAATTCATAGAGAAATGGATGGAGCTGGAGAACATCATACTAAATGAGGTAACCCATTCTCAAAAGAATACCCATGGTATGCAGTCACTGATAAGTGTATATTAGCCTAGAATCTTGGAACACCAAAGACACAATTCACATACCAAATGATGTCTGACAAGAAGAAAGGAGTGGACACTGGTGCTGGAAAGGATCAAAGCATCAGTGTAGGGGAATACAAGAACAGGGAAGTGGGAAGGGGTGGATGAGGGAGCAGGGGGAGGGAAAAGGGCATGTGGGACCTTTCAGGGGTGGGAAACCAGAAAAAGGGAAATGAATTGTAAATATAGAATATATCCAATTTAAAAAAAAGAAAAAATAATAATAAGAAAAAAAAGGGGGGGTGGGGAACCTGGGACTAGAATGGACCTAAATCCTTTGCCAACGGTTATTAAATGTAGTCCAGTGAGTGTTGACATAATGGCAAGATTCTATCCTAGTAAGCTTATTGTTTATGCTTTTGCAGTTGAATAAGAGGTAGTTACATCAGGATAGGTGTTATTATGACATGCTTTTTTTTTTTCATTTTGACTTTCATTTCAAATGAATTACAATCCAGAACTTGTAAAGATCTTGTGAAATACTAAGATGTTAGAAATGCCAGAGCCATGGAATACCTGCTGAGGAAAGCTTCTTGTAGTGGGTTTGGTCTAATGCTACTTGTAGTATGTTAATTTGAGTTCCCCAAATTGCACACAAATACACATGCCCCATACAGACCTGAGGGGCCCTGACCCCATTTAGCGTTGATTGGTAAATAAAGTTACTGGTAGCCAATGGCTGGGCAGGGCAGACAGAGGCAGGACTTTTAGGATTCCTGGGAAAGGGACTGAGGAAGGAGGAAGGAAGAAGAAGATCTGCCATACCTGGAGGAGAGGGAAAGGAAAGGCCACTCCTTCCCCAGCTCTTAAAAAATTCATTGTCCCTATTCAGCAGGAACATGCCATGGAGACTCACCATTCCTATTCCTTGGTTGTGAGAGTCTGGTTATGGTTATTTTATAAATTATAAATAGGTTGTCATTTTAAGGAATAATTTGACAGTGGTCATAATTTTGGACAGGGGTAAACTAAATGGAGAGATTAGACTTGGGGATTTCTGTCTTTCCTTTCCTCTTCTCTATCCTTTCTTAGATAAGGGGAAAGGGGTTGAAAGGAAAAAGAGTAAATTTACTCTTAAACAATGCATTTCATTGCCATAATCATGTAAAAGTTTTATATTTTGATGAAGAATTAAAGTTATATTTTCTTACATTGGTACACAATTAATATATTCATACAGGTTTAAAGTTGTCATTGGTGTAAATTTTTGTATATTGATTCACATTTAAAATTAATTTTGTTATTCTTAGACAGGCATTGTGCCTTTTCAACTCATTTAAGAATACATGGCTTAGCCGGGCGGTGGTGGAGCACGCCTTTAATCCCAGCACTTGGGAGGCATAGGCAGGCGGATTTCTGAGTTCGAGGCCAGCCTGGTCTACAGAGCTAGTTCCAGGACAGCCAGGGCTACACAGAGAAACCCTGTCTCGAAAAACAAAAAAAAAAAATTAAAAAAAAAAAAAAGAATACATGGCTTAGACCCAGTTCTTCTAATAGCTACTATTACATACTGTTTAGGATGATTAAATAATGCATGTTAAGGGCCAAATAGTAAACTCATGGTAATATTAGATTCTGATTTAATGATAATAAAATGTTTCAATATTATTCAAATAGTAAATAGCAAAGAGTAGTCACGTTTTAACAGTTCAGCTATACTGTATAGACAGTTTTCAAAAGCATCAGAAATCCACAGAATATGACATCGAAACTCATTTCATGGTCTTCCCGCTACCATTTGCACCAGGGTGCTGGGAAACTCCACAGCCTTCTGTGCATAGGCTGCCAGGAGAGAGAGATCTCCCAGTAGTGCTTTCACTTCTGATCTCACAGAGGTGAGATCTCCACCTTCTCTCTGGAGGAACAAACAGAGCATAAGATCAGTGGAGCAGCTGGGATGGAAGTCTTCCTACCGCCATTTGCACCAGGGAGCTAGAAAACTCCACAGCCTTCTGTGCATAGCCTGCCAGGAGAGAAGAGTTCTCCCACTTTTGAGCTCAAAAGAGTAAGGACACAGGCTTACAAGCCTACAGGAGGAACAAACTCCAGCCAGAGACAACAATACCAGCTAGCACCAGAGATAACCAGATGGTGAAAGGCAAGCATAAGAACCCTACCAACAGAAACCAAGGCCACATGGCAACATCAGAACCCAGTTCTCCCACCACAGCAAATCCTGGATACCCCAACACACTGGAAAAGCAAGAGTTGGATTTAAAATCGTATCTCATGATGCTGATAGAGGGCTTTAAGAAAGACTTAAATAACTCCCTTAATGAAATATAGGAGAACATCAGTCAATAGGTAAAAGCCCTTAAAGAGGAAACACAAAAATCACTTAAAGAAATACACAAGATCATTGGTCAACAGGCAGAAGCCCTTAAAGAAGAAACACAAAAATCCCTTAAAGAAATACAGGAAAAACAAACAATCAAGTGAAGGAACTGAACAAAACCATCCAGGATCTAAAAGTGGAAGTAGAAACAATAAAGAAATCACAAAGTGAGACTTCCCTGGAGATAGCAAACCTTGGAAAGAATCCAGGAGTCATAGATGCAAGAATCAACAACAGAATACAAGAGATAGAAGAAATAACCTCAGGTGTTGAAGATACCATAGAAAACATTGACTCAACAGTCAAAGAAAATGCAAAATGCATAAAGCTGGTAACCCAAAACATCCAGGAACTCCAGGACACAATGAGAAGACCAAACCTAAGGATTATACATATAGAAGAAAGCGAGGATTTACATCTTAAAAGCCCAGTAAATATCCGCAACGAAATTGTAGAAGAAAACTTTCCTAACTTAGAGAAAGAGATGCCCATGAACATACAAGAAGCCTTCAGAACTCCAAACAGACTGGACCAGAACAGAAACTCCTCCTGGCATATAATAATCAAAACACCAAATGCACTAAACAAAGAAAGAATATTAAAAGCATTAAGGGGAAAAGGGAAAGTAACTTATAAAGGCATACCTATCAGAATTACATGAGACTTCTCAGCAGATACGATGAATGCTAGAAGATCCTGGGCAGACTTCATACAGACCCTAAGAGAACACAAATGCCAGCCCAGGTTACTATACCCAGCAAAACTCTCAATCATCATAGATGGAGAAACCAAGATATTCCATGATAAAAACAAATCACACAATATCTGTCCACAAATCCAGCCCTACAAAGGATAATTGATGGAAAATGCCAACACAAGGAGGGAAACTATATCCTAGAAAACGCAAGAAAGTAATCTTCCAACAAACCCAAAAGAAGATACCCACACAAGCATAAAAATAACATCAAAAATAACAGGAAGCAACAATCACTATTCCTTAATATTTCTTAACAACAATGGACTCAACTCCCCAATTAAAAGACATAGAATAATGAAATATTTCTCATGTAAATCTTCAGTTTTATCCGAAAATGTGTGTAATTCCCCTTTTAATTAATTTAGTAATGTTTTTGATGTCTACCATTTTATCTGCATTATTTTTTCATGATAATCTTCAATTTTAGTGTCTTTCTATGTATTTCCTCAACTTTATCAGAAATGTTTTCAATATAAATCTTTGATTTTATCACAAATGTTTCTAATTCCACCTTCAATCAACTTAGAATTATCTTCATGGCTATCATTTTATCTGTATAATTTCCATGATAATCTTTAATTTTAACATGTTTTTCTATGTATTTCTTCAATTTTAAGAGAAATATTTTCCATATAAATCTTCAAGTTTATCAGACAATATTTATAATTCCTACAATCAACTTAGGAACACTTTTATGCCTACCATTATTATATCTATATAAAATTTTTCATGATAATCTTCAATTCTATCATGTTTTTCTACATTTTTCTAGAATTTTATCAAAAATATTTCCATATAAATCTTCAATTCTATCATAAATGTTTCTATTCCGTATTTCAATTAATTTAGCAATGTTTTACATGTCTACCATTTTACTCTTTAATTTCCCTGAAAATTGCCAATTTTTTTTTTTTTTTGGTTTTTCGAGACAGGGTTTCTCTGTGTAGCTCTGGCTGTCCTGGAACTCACTCTGTAGACCAGGCTGGCCTCGAACTCAGAAATCCGCCTGCCTCTGCCTCCCAAGGAAAATTGCCAATTTTAACGTGTTTATCTGAAATATTTTCCATGTAAATTTTTAATTTTTTTTTTATTTTTCGGGACAGGGTTTCTCTGTGTAGCCCTGGCTGTCCTGGAACTCACTCTGTAGACCAGGCTAGCCTCGAACTCAGAAATCCACCTGCCTCTGCCTCCCAAGTGCTGGGATTAAAGGCATGTGCCACCACGCCCGGCTTTATTTTTTTTGAATAGTTAACCAAATATATTTATGACTATGAAACTCCCAATTAAATAAAGCCAATTTACAATGATAAGATCTTACCCCAATATTTCTAACCTCTCAGCACACCAGAAACACATCTGGCACCATCTGTATCTGCGCGTCTCCTCCGTAAATTTTTAATTTTATCATAAAGTGTTTTTACTTCCCTTTTCAATAAAAAAAATCCTAGCACTAAGAAAAAGAAAAACAACTCATTTCATTATTAGTAGATCTTTTGACTAGGAACCATGTCTGCTCCTGAAGTGTGAACCATGTCTTCACACTTCAAAGAAGATATTGAGCATCATTACCTCCATATGGAGTTGCTTCAGTTGTGGCAAGGTAGTCACTGGGCAAGAATCATCTGCAGACAAAAAATACTGTCCAGGAAAGGACACATGATGCGGAATAGTCAACAGCTTAGCTCTGCTAATACAGGGTAAGCTAGTCCTTCAAAATTCCTGCTTCACTTAAGGTCTTTCAGGTGGTTGGGAACCAGAAGGCTGAACAGAGTTGCTCTAATGTTATGAGGAATATAAGGTACTCTCCTGGCAGTCATCTGTCTCTACAAATTGTTTAAGATTTGCAAGCTATGTTTTTGTGCTTCCTATATATTCAGGTAATATTTAATTCATTCTTGGATCTTTGATGGGGTTGAAGAGTATTTATAGTCTTACAACAAACTTAAGTTGCTTAACATTCAGGAAAATTATCTACATTTGAAAGGATGGTTTTCAGATGGTAATACAATTTAAACTCAAAACATAATTCAGGCATAGAATTGTAAACTCTTAAAGTTAGGATAGATGATAGAGAAATGTATCTTAATTGCCAAATATAATAAACTGGATGTTATAAGTGTATAGTGTACCTTATAAATGGCATAATTTTTATAACTGTGTTCAATTTATACCTGAGAGAAAAGGCCTTTTTAAGTGGACAAAAAGGGGGAAATTAGGTTTGGCCTAATGCTGCTTGTATTATATTAATTTGGGTTCCCACAATTGCACAATATTCTGCATGTCTGTATGCAAGACACTGAGGAACCCTGTGTCCAGTTGGTTTTGATTGGTAAATAAATTTTCAGGCAACCAATTGTTGGACAGAGGCAGGAATTTTAGGATTCCTGGGCAAATGACCTAGGAAGGAGGAAGGAGGAAGGAAAAAGGAGGAAGAAGGAAGGAAGGAGATCTACCATGCCTAGAGAAGGAGAGGAAGAGGAAAGGCCACTCCTGAGAAGTTGGAGGACAGAGAGCATAGCCACCATGTAGGAGCAGAGAAGAGCAGCTCTGAGAGAGCTGCCCTACTGGGTTCAGGGCAGCAAAGAAGGAATATAGGATTTATTAAGTAAGAACGTGAGAATTTCAGAGGGAGGTGGATTAGCCACCTGGAGGCTAGGAAGTAGCCCATCCATTGAGTTCTTTGAGGCTTTTCATAATATAAAGGTTGAGTGTGTGTTCAGGAATCCAGAACATTGGGGTGGGTAGTGAGGAAAGTACATCCACTGCAGGGAACAATTTGACTTTTTCATTGGAAACTGTTACAGATGATACTATGGAATGGAACCAGCCAAGAGAAAGAAGTTTCATGCAATCAACCAAGCTCAAAGAGTTAGACATCAGACCTGGAAATGCAGAGGTTGAGATTTGCCCAGGTGGCTAATTTTTTGTCTTCCTTTTTTCCAGTATTTCCTTACTATGATGTTTTGGAATAATAATGTATATCCTGATTTGTTGTATGTATGAGATCTGCCTTTTGATTTTGTCAGTGATTACAGTTAAGAGATTCAATGACTCTCAGAAGAGACTTTGAACTTTAGACTATTAAACATTGTTGAGATTGTGATAGACTATGGAGACTTTTAAAGTTGGACAAATATATTTTGCATTATGCTATGGCTAGTTATGTTCCCCCCCCCAAACTTAGGTGTTTAAAAAAGCCTATGGAGGCCAAGGAGTGAAATGTAGTGGTTTGAATATGCTTGGCCCATGGGAATTGGCACTATTAGGTGTGTCCTTGTTGGAATAGATGTATCCTTGCTGGAGGAATTTTGTGACTGTGTAGGTGGGCTTTGAGGGCGCCTAGTGTTCAAGCTCTACCCAGTACAGAAGAGAGTCCTCTCTTGGCTGCCTTTGGATCAAGATGTAGAACTCTAAGCTCCTCCAGCACTATGCCTGTCTTTCTTGGCACCATGATGACAATGGACTGAACCTCTGAAACTGTAAGCCAGCCCCAATTAAATGTTTGCTCTTATAAGAGATGCCTTGGCCATGGTCTCTTTCTCTCTCTGTCTCTCTCTGTCTCTCTGTCTCTCTCTGTCTCTATGTCTGTCTGTCTGTCTGTCTGTCTCTCTCTCTCTCTCTCTCTCTCTCTCTCTCTAATTTGTTTATTTATTATATATACAACAGTCGCCTGTATGTATGCCTGAAGACAAGAAGAGGGCACCAGATGTCATTAAAGATGGCTGTGATCCACCATGTGGTTGCTGAGAATTGAACTCAGGACTTCTGGAATTGCAGTCAGTGCTCTTAACCACTGAGCCATCTCTCCAGCTCCAGAACAACTGCAATGGCCTTTTTTTAAAAAGATTTATTTATTTATTATATGCTAGTACACTGTAGCTATCTTCAGACAGCACCAGAAAAGGGTGTCAGATCTCATTATGGATAGTTGTGAGCTACTATGTGGTTGATGGGAATTGAACTCAGGACCTTTGGAAGAGCAGTCAGTGCTCTTAACCGCTGAGCCATCTCTCAAGTCCATGATGTCTCTTCACAGCAGTAAAACTCAACTAAGACAGGGACTGTTGGGACAAGTTTGAACTGAATACAGTAACTTGTGCTGAGTTACACTAACTTTGTAAATATCAAAATTGTTGTAATGATTGTATATAATCCTAATGTAATTGTTTTGAATTAAAAATCATCATATGTAAGAAGTCTCAGGGTTATTGTTTCTGGGAGGAAAGAGGACAGGTAGAGAAATACAAGGGTACAGCTTTCTATTTGTTAGGAAAGCATTCTCCAGGAAGTAAAACACAGTCCTTCTCCTCTTTTAATGTAGGTGTTCTCCATTGTAAATCTCTCTCCTAGTGTCACTTCTAAGTTCTGGAACACTGATTTTCTCTTTTCATTCTCTCAGGACATTTTTCCTGATCTTATGAAGTCATATTTGAGCATTGTTCTTCTAATTATGACAGAAAAAACCAGTCAATTTACATACCGTGAATCTTTCAAACTTCCTGGCTTGGCATGCTGTCTGTCCTGAAGAATCTTTCCTGGACACTTGAGTTGAACAGAGGGCTCTGTGAATGTGTGTGGATTTACATCTTCCACCAACTGTGGGGTGTTTCCAACCATCATTTCTTCAAATATATTCTCAACTCTTTCTAACTTCAGATTCTGTAGACAGAAACAATTAGTGTGTTAGTCTTCAAGACAATGCTCCATACAGTGTTGGACATTTTTATGCTTTATGAACTTAAGGGTTTCATTGGTTTCTTCCATTTTACTGATTTGTTTTTCTTCCCAGCAAGTCTGGTATTGGACATTTCCAAATCTTTATTTTAAATTCAATTAGGGCAGTCTTATGTATCTTGTTTGTTCTTCCATGATAGTCACTTATTCTTAAAAATGACTATCTTAGTTTCTGTCTATAGTTAGACTAGTCTCAGAATCTCAGGTTCCATCTTGCAGTAAGGTTTCTCCTTCCCTATTTGACATGACAGACTACAGAAAGAGAAGTCATGCTTTCTACACTTGGACAGTGAGTAGTGATATCTGCAGAATCCTTATAAGGGCATGGAGGGACTGAGAAGAAAAATAATTTTCTTGGACCTGGAGAGATGGATGTCTTAGTACTTAAGAGCTACTGTTCTTCCAGAGGACCCAGCTTCATTTCCCAAATGGTGACTCATATTGATGCATAGACATTTATGTAGAAAAAACTGATACATAAAAATAAACAAATAGCTAAAATATTATTTTAAAACACAATTTTCCATGATGTTTATAGACTTGGCATGCTGCTTTGAGTAGGCTCATCTATTTGAATGCTTGGCCCAAAGTGAGTGGCACAACAACTTGTGGCCTTGTTGGAGGAAGTTGTCACTGTGGGGGTAATCTTTGAGTTCTCTTATGCTCAAACTCTGCCCAGAGTCCCAGTGAGGTGACTCAACCAGTCCCCTCCTTGCTGCCTGAGGATCAAGATTTAGAATTCCCAGCTCTTCTCAAGCACCATTGTCTTCCTTGATGCTGCCATGCTTCCCACCATGATGATAATGGACTAAACCTCTGAATCTGTCAGCCAGCACATATTAAAAATTTTCCTTCATAAAAGTTGCCTTAGTAACGGTGTCTCCTCACAGCAATGAAAACAAACTAGGACACTTGTATTACTGCTGCCCTCAACTCTGGCCTGAAAGCTTGTTTGAGTTTTCCAGATGCTGTTTGTAGTCTTTTATTTTTTTAAAAAAAAGATTTATTTATTATATGTAAGTACACTGTAGCTGTCTTCAGATACTCCAGAAGAGGGCATCAGATCTTGTTACAGATTGTTGTGAGCCCCCATGTGGTTGCTGGGATTTTTGTAAGAGTAGTCAGTGCTTTTAACTGAAGAGCCATCTCTCTGGCCTGCTGTTTATATTCAGATGCTAATTCTGCCTCCTCAGGAGGGGTTGCCCCAGACTAGCAGTCCATCACATACTCAGATGATCTCAAGGGAACATAATCCCCATTTCAACTGGTCAAAAGAGGCTAGAGCCTCTGACTGGACAGGAGAGGTGAAAGATGGGACTTGTGGTTTGAGAGTGGGTGCAAGTACAGAGGCAGAAGAGGGGAAGAGGGGAAGGAGAGAGAACTGAAGAAGAGGAGGAGGAGGAGGAAGCCATGATGGACCAGAACTATGTGTCCAGGAGAAACTGCAAGTAGCAAGGGTTCTTATAGCTGGGGATAAGTTAACATGGTTAGTCAGCTGCAGATATTTCTATGATATTATGACATTTGGAATCTTGGAACTCTTCAGAAGGTATATAAATGCTAGGACCATGAGAAGCAAGACTACTGTTGGTTGGTGTTGGTCATTGTTGGTGGTTTCTGTTGGCTGTGGTTTCTGAAGTAATCTTGCCCAAAGAAGAAACAACAATAGCAACAATGACGACAACATATAGGATATACTCACCTTATGTGAAACAAATTCTGGATACTGGGATACTCAAAAAAGAATTATTTTGTGGCAGAACCTTCCCCTAATGAATAAAGACTTCAAGGGACCAATCAATGGACAAAGAATGGACAAATAATGTGGGCTTGGAGTTTTAGAGAGGATAGGAGAGACAGGAGAGAAGGAAGAAAGATGGAAGACAAGAAAGATGATTCAGATTCCACATGGCTTTAAATATCCACAGGTATCTATGACTATCTTTTAAGTGATGGATGATTACAGGACAATTTGTCTTGTCTAGGTGGGTAGTTTATATCAATATCAATTGGTTCTGAATTCGTTGTGTGGATGTTTTCTAGAGTGAGAATTTACTGCTATAAATCTGACTGAAAGATTCCAAGCTCTAGAGTTTTTATTTTTCTTGGTGACTGGGATTTGTGACAAGTAGCTACAGGGGCAGATGACTGGGAATATGAGCAGAATCTGCAGCAGGAGAACCGTGAGATGGGCAGTCACTGCCTGGGGCTGGTCATGGAGGTGGTGAGACACCTGGGGCCAGAGAGCAGCCAGCATTAGCTTGGGATGGTGCTTTGAAAATATTTCACACTACAGGTGGCACCCAATGTAGGGGCAGGAATCCACTGGAAATTTGGGATTCTTGGCGTATGAGTTAGAGATTTAGTCTGGGTGATCAGAGTGGAGTGGAGTCTGAGCAGAGTTGGGTCACAGATGGGTCAGGTGCAGGAACCTTGAAACAAAGAAAATGGGCAGTTTCTGGTCACAGGCTCTGGGGTCCCTGCTGTGAAAAGTACAGGCTCCTCTGAGTCACAGAGAGCTGGAGAGTGGAGGCTGCCTGCGTCCTTGGCAGATGTGGATTTGAATGTTTTAATTCATGCTTGCCTCCCACCATCTGATTATCTCCAGTGCTACCTGCCCTTGCTATATGTGACTATAGCATGTCCTTCCTGTGACCCTGGTTGTGTCAGAACTCCCCAGAGTCCAAATGTTTCTGTGGTCCTGTGATTCCAGGATCCTGTAATCCTGAGATCCTAGATGTGTCAGAGCTCCTGGGAATCAAGCTGCCTCTGGGGCTCTGGGATCTTGGTATAACCAAGCTCCTGGAATCTTGCGCATGTTAGAGTTCCTGGGAGCAGAGCTTCTGAATGCTGCACCGCTAGCAGCAGAATTTGCGTCCAAGGAAAAGCAGCCCAGACAGGAAGATACCAGTGCCACTGGTCAGGCTGGCTTCCTGCCAATATTAAATTTTCTTTGATTGTCTTTTTTTGTTTGTATGTTTGTTTCTGTTTTTTGTTTGTTTGTTTGTTTTTTGTTTTTTGAGACAGTGTTTCTCTGTCCTGGAAATCACTCCTTAGACCAGGACTGGTTTTGAACTCAGAAATCAGCCTGCCCCTGCCTCCCGAGTGCTAGGATTAAAGCATGTGCCACCACTGCCTGGCTTCTCTGATTGTCTTTATGTCTTTATTGACTGGAGGTCAGCATGTAGAAGAATTCAAATTGATCCATTCTTGTCTCCTTGTACTAATCTCAACTCCAAGTGGATCAAGGACCTCCACATAAAATCAGACACACTGAAACTAATAGAAAAGAAACTAAGGAAGACCCTTGAAGACATGGGCACAGTGGAAAATTTGCTGAACAAAACACCAATAGCTTATGCTCTAAGATCAAGAATTGACAAATGGGACCTCATAAAATTACAAAGTTTCTATAAGGCAAAGGACATTGTCAAAAGAACAAAACAGCAATCAACAAATTGGGAAAAGATCTTTATCAACCCTATGTCTGACCGAGAGCTTATATCGAAGATATACAAAGAACTCAAGAAGATAGACTGCAGAGAGCCAAATAACCCCATTAAAACATGGGGTACAGAGCTAAACAAAGAATTTTCACCTGAGGAATATCGAATGGTGGAGAAGCACCTAAAGAAATGTTCAACATCCTTAGTCATCAGGGAAATGCAAATCAAAACAACCCTGAGATTTCACCTCACACCAGTCAGAATGGCTAAGATCAAAAACTCAGGAGAAAACAGGTGCTGGCAAGGATGTGGAGAAAGAGGAACACTCCTTCAGGGCTGGTAAGGCAAGCTGATACAACCACTCTGGAAATCAGTCTGGCGGTTCCTCAGAAAACTGGGCATGATACTCCTGGAGGACCCTGCTATACCACTCCTGGGAATATACCCAGAAGATTCCCCAGCATGTAATAAGGATACATGCTCCGCTATGTTCATCACAGCCCTATTTACAATAGCCAGAAGCTTGAAAGAACCCAGATGTCCCTCAATGGAAGAATGGATACAGAAAATGTGGTATATATACACAATGGAGCCACAATTCCGCCATTAAAAACAATAAATTCATGAAATTCTTAGACAAATGGATGGAACTGGAGAATATCATCCTAAGTGAAGTTACCCAATCACAAAAGAACACTCATGGTATGCACTCATGGATAAGTGGATATTAGCCTAGAAGCTTGGAATACCCAAGACACAATTGACATATAAAATAAAGCCCAAGAAGAAGGAAGGAGAGGCCCCTGGTCCTGGAAAGGCTCAGTGCTGCAGTGTAGGGGACTACCAGGACAGGGAAGTGGGAAGGGGTAGATGGGGGAACAGAGGGAGGGAAGAGGGCTTATGAGACTTTCAGGGAGGAAGGATCCAGGAAAGGGGAAATCATTTGAAACATAAATAAAGAATATATCAAATAAAAAAAAAAGTCTGGTAGATGGAGACTTCTTCAAGATCTCAGGGCTGTCAATAAAGTCATGATTCCTATGGGGGCCCTTCAGGCTGGCCTGCCTACCCCGGGCAGCTATTCCCAAAAACCTTTTTAAAATTGTTATTGATTTAAAAGATTGTTTCTTCACTATCCTTTACATCCTGATGACTGCCCTCATTTTGCTTTCAGTCTCCCACAAATTAATTTTCAGGGGCCCATGGATCGGTTCCAGTGGCGAGTACTTCCCCAGGGCATGGCTAAGTGTCCTACCTTGGCCCAGAAGTATGTTGCTCAAGCCATCTACCCCATTCGTAAAGCATGGCCACAAATTTATTTTCATCGCATGGACGATATTTTTCTTGGAGCTCCCACTGAGACCCAAGCCTTACAATGCTTCCAGCAACTCCAGACAGCTTTGTCCTCTCGGGGCTTGAAAATTGCCCAGATAAAATTCAATTCCAAGCTCCTTCCTCTTACTTAGGCTTCCAGCTTACATAGGATCGGGTCTTTACCCTGAAGATAGAGCTCCATTTAGCTTCCCTAAAAACTCTACACGGCTTTCAACATCTTCTGGGTTGTTTGCAGTTCCTTCAACCTTATCTTAAATCTCACCTGGTGTTTGCTTCCCCTTCATGATCTATGGACAGGAGACCCCCATCCACTCTCGCCTCGCCCACTCAACCCCCAGGCTTTATGGGCTCCTACACAGATTGGACAAGCCTTATCCTCACAGACCACCGTTCAGTTTAACCCCGACTTCCCCTTACATATTATTGTGTGTGCTGCTTCCCATCCCCCTTTGGGTTTTTTTTCGGCAAAGGGCTTCAGGAACCTCTTCAGGGTGCCCCCTGTTGTGGGTCCCCCTCCATTCTAAGCCCAGCAAAGCTTTAACCACCTATTACTCCTTATCTGCCAATTTAGGTTTAAAAGGCAGGAAACTGGCCAGACAATATTTTGGCAAGGACCCCGACATCCTTATCATTCCTTATACCTCAGAGCAGGTTGACTGGCTTTTTCAGACAGACAATGATTGGGCCATCACTAGTGCTGCCTTTGCTGGCTATTGACAACCATTTCCCCAATGACCCCCGTATACAGTTTGCTAGAATTCATTCATCTGTGTTCCCCAGAGTCACCTCCAAGCAACCACGTAAGCAGGGAGTTACTGTTTTCACTAATGGTTCCTCAAATGGACATGCTGCTTAGGTCCTAGGTGATGAGGCTTTTGCGTCCCATTCTCCATATTCCTCTGCCCAGCTAGTTGAGCTATTTGCTGTTCAATAGGTCTTTGAAAGATTATGTGCTTCCCTCTTTAACCTATATATAAACAGTGCCTATGTAGCTAACTCCATCCCACTCCTCAAGATGGTTCCATACGTACGGACCACCTCTACTGCCTTCCATCTATTTGCAAAAATTTCAACAGCTTATCCTTACAAGAACCACTCCCTTCTTTGTGGGCCATCTAAGAGCGCATACAGACCTAAAGGGCCCCCTCTCTGCAAGTGATGCTAAGGCAGATGAAGTCACCCGCCTTGTCTCGGCCGTTCTGTCCACTCCTTTAATCAAGGCTCAACGAGCACATGCTCTCCATCACCTCAATGGCTCTACATTGAGACAGATGTTTAAAATCTCTAGGGAACAAGCCCGATCCATAGTTAAACACTGCCCAGCTTGTGTCCCTCTACTCCCCACTCCTCATCTGGGAGTCAACCCAGGAGGTCTGCTTCCAAGCGAACGTTGGCAGATGGACATGACTCACTTCCCTTCATTTGGAAGGTCCAAATTTGTTCATGTCACGATTGATACTTTTAGTGGGTTTTCTTTTTGCTTCCCCCCCTTCCAGGTGAGGCCTCTCGGGATGTTATTTCTCATGTTATCCAATGTATGATGGTTATGGGGAAACCTCAAACCATTAAGACTGGCATTGGGCCAGGATACATTGGCACCAAGTTCCAAAAATTCTGCTCACTCTTTGGTATTAAACACATCACTGGTATTCCTTCTAACCCTCAAGGCCAAGGAATTGTTGAGCGAGCACATCAGACCTTAAAAAATATGCTTCAGCGCCTTTCCGCCTCCACAGAGACCTTTATGACCCCTTCACCTAGCAACAGGCTTGCTCATGCCTTGTTTGTCCTTAACTTTTCTAGATAATGATGGATGCTCAGCTGCTGATGTCATTGGCATTCTGGCTCCAAACATTCTCATGCCACGGTACTTTGGAGGGACCCCCCTTACCAACCAGTGGAAGGGACCCAACCCCGTGCTTATTTGGGGTCGTGGCTCACCATGCATTTATGATCAAAAAATTCTGAGCCCAGATGGCTCCTAGACCTTGTAAAACAAATTAATCCTATGTCCGGAGTGGCGCACTCGTCTCCCCCTGAGACTTATTCTTCTCTTGTAGACGCTGCTACCTCCTCTGATCCAGACGCTTTTAATACCCTACCATGGCAAGATGCACCGGTGACGGCATTCAAACTGCCCCACAATCCCTCTTCAGGAATGTCCTCTAGACACATGGTTTGGAATTTTACATGGGTGGTCCTCTCAGAAAGAAAAGACCCTGTCTGGTCTACCTCCAAATTGTCTTATCAAGTTTGGCGGCCAGACATTCTGACCCTTGACCTTTGCAAGCTCGCACTTGGTGCGGAAGTGCCCTGGGTGTTTGAACATCTTTTAGATCTCTCCATCGCCCCAGAAAATGATCTTCCAACCCCCATGGTAGGCTCTGCTGGAATGCAGAACCTTATTGTCTCTATCTGTCGCAGCGTTAAACCAGGTTGTAGCAACTGGATCCGACACGGACTTTTAAAGGGAACTAAGTTTCATGTCTTTTCCGGGTTCCATCCTAGCAAGTCGGTACATAATAATTGGGGGGGGGGCAGAAACAATTTTTTCTGTGCCTCCTGGGGCTGTGAGACCACAGGAGGCATATTGGGAACCCACCTCCTCGTGGGATTACATCCAAGTAAAATGCAATTTTACACCCCCGGCCAACTAAGCTCAACTCCAAGTGGATCAAGGACTTCCACATAAAATCAGACACACTGAAACTAATAGAAAAGAAACTAGGGAAGATCCTTGAAGACATGGGCACAGGGGAAAATTTGCTGAACAAAACACCAATAGCTTATGCTCTAAGATCAAGAATTGACAAATGGGACCTCATAAAATTACAAAGTTTCCATAAGGCAAAGGACATTGTCAAAAGAACAAAACAGCAATCAACAAATTGGGAAAAGATCTTTATCAACCCTATGTGTGACAGAGAGCTTATATCGAAGATTTCACGAGAGCTTATATCGAAGATATACAAAGAACTCAAGAAGATAGACTGCAGAGAGCCAAATAACCCCATTAAAACATGGGGTACAGAGCTAAACAAAGAATTTTCACCTGAGGAATATCGAATGGTGGAGAAGCACCTAAAGAAATGTTAACAGGTGATGAGTCCTGCAAGGTCTCTAATCCCTCCACAAAGAGGTGGTGCACACCTTGACAAATTAAGCTAACCACCTATGGAAAATCTTCCAATTTAAATTGGCAAAAAGGTTATGAATGGGGTCTTTGCCTCTATCAATCTGGCTCAGATACGCGTATTATTTTCTCTGTTAAGTTCCTTAAAGAGCCTTTACATCATGCCCAGCCAGTCCCAGTGGGGCCCAATCCTGTGTTGGTGCCTCATCCTGCTCCTCCCTGCCTTCTGGTTTACCCACCAGCCACCAGCCAGGCCACCAGCCACTATTCTGCCTGTGCCACCCCACAGCAAGGCTCCACTAAAAGTTTCATCCTTTGTAAGTTAATCAGACCTTTCTTACCTTAAGTGAAACTTCCCCTGAACTTGTTGAAGATTGCTGGTTGTGCTACCATTCCCACCCACCCTTTTATGAAGGAATTGCCATTCTCGGCGATCCCCTCCTATTTTTACCTCCCATATATGGCTAACAATGTCATTGGAGGTTTTGTTTGTTTGTTTTTGTTTTTCAAGACAGGATTTTTCTGTAGCCCTGGCTTCACTGGAGTTTTAAAAACTTCAGGCTGGATTTTAAAGTTAGCGTGTATGTGGAGGAAGGGAGGGCCAGCCAGGAAATACGGCCGTAACTCGTGTGGGCATTTTGGCAGAGACTAAAGCACATGCTTACCTTTCCAACGGCTTCCAGGGAGGGTCACTAAGTCTGGGAGCCGTTGCAGGAAGGATGTGGTAAAGTTCACATACATTTGAGACATTGCTCAGGCCTCAATTCTCAGTATTTCTATTTTCTTGCTCTCGGGGACATTAGGACTTTGTTCCTCCCACACTGAGCAGTTTCTTCCACCTAAAGAGCCCCCGCCCCCGTGGGGGGTTTCAGTTACGTAGCGGGACCCACCAGCGATACAAATAATGACACATAGGCTTTTGGGTTTTTTAAAGCTTACACCTATAGCTGGGCAGATTCCCAGCCAGCTTTCTAGTTTATCCTGATTAGCCCTGGCATTACCTTCCACAGTGTGGCCAGCTCTGTCTCTGTTCCTGTTCAGGCTCTTCTTTCACCTCTGTGACCCCAGGCAACTTTGGCGCCTTTACTTTCTTCTTCCGAGTTGCTCCCGGAAGTTCTACCCTCCACTTCCTGGCCTTCAGCTCTTTATTACAGCCAATAGGCAAGCGAGGAAGGACGAATATTTACAAAATACAAGACCTCCAATGGACCACATAAATAAGAATACCAAGGTCCGGGTCATACTCAGCTCCCTGGCTAGTACTTAGGTCGCTACTGGTTTATCCCTCAACAATTGAATGTATAGAGACACCTTCAGAGAACGTACCCCCAACACAAATATAAGGGCTTCACTTTCAGCTTTGGTGCCAGATCATTAGTTAGCTCTGGGCAGGGGATGAAATCAAGAGTCATGACCTTTTGTCTTCTCTCCGCTGAGAAGATTCCATACAGTAAGCCTCTGAGCTCCTCTCAGGAGTCCTGATCAGTATTTAATAGTAAATGCTTGCTTTAAATTCAGCTGGAAATGTTTTGAGTTCATTTTTTTGTTAACACCCAAATATATGGAAACTCTGCAGAAAGACTGATGGACCTCTGAAGGAGAGAAGTCCAATTGTCCCATGTCCTCCTCCTCTCTTATGTATCTATTCGATGTTTCTATGTTCTGACTCAGGGCTGAAAGGCACAGCTGCACCCAAGGCTCCAGGTGGAACCTAGCCCCACCTCCAGCTGCTTCTTGGGAGCAGGAAAACTGCATTGATAAAAACTTCACATCTTAGAACACTGAGTATGGGTAAGGGGGTGGGGTGGCGTAAAGAATTCACAAGTAAAGCTTGGGACTCCATGGAATGCTGTGTAAAGCCTGGGGTCCCACACGGAAGTCAGGTCCTGCCAAACTGCCTTGTCTACCTACTGCATCAGACCAGAACCAGCTCCTCTCCAAAGTATGGATGACTCTGTGATTTCTTTCTGTTGGTTTTGTTGGGGGTCTTATGTGATCGAAAGCACAGGGCCATTGCGTGCTGGTTCTTGACTGGTCGTGAATGCGTGAATAAATGCTTCTTTCTTATTCCTTCTGCCAGGTACCTGTGCTCAGAATTCATCTCTGGTTTTCATGGACACTGGATTTAATATAATAGGAATTCAAATGTTGTTTAAACATGGATCATATTCAAATTGTTTTATAATGTTCTTCTTTATTGCTGTTTCTGAAAATGGGTTATGGCACACCTAGATATGCTTTTAAACTTTAGGGTCAAAAACTAAAAGGATTATTGACGTATAAGTTATGAGATATGGTTAAAAATCTATAATATCTATAACAAGGAATTAAGGTGAAACTAATAGTAGGTTGACTGACTAAAAGGTTGTACTTAAGTAAATTTAAATAATGCAGCTTGATCCTGTTCTGGGACATCAGCAACGCGTGACTGGCTGCAATCTGGACTGTGACGTAAGGCAGCTTCCTGTGTCAGTTAGTTTGTTGGAAGGTGCCTGTGGCCCAGTGGTGTCAGCAGTGCAAGGGTCTGCGATTTTATTGTTGCTTTTCATCCTAAGTACGGAGCATCGTGGTCGCAACCGTCCACTTTACAATGTCATCATCACTAGAAACCTAACCATAATCATAACCCCACTGTTTCCTTTAGGAAAACAGTTGGTTCTAAGATGATGTAATATGTTATGTAACAGTTAGATGGAGATATTACTTAACTTCACCTTAAAATTGAAATGTTGGGTTGGGAAGATAAATCCAAAATTAAATCAAATTTAGACAAATATATTTTAAGATTTACTTATTTCACTAATTTGAGTACACTGTCGCTGTCTTCAGACACACCAGAAGAGGGTATGAGATCCCATTACAGATGTCCGTGAACCACCATGTGGTTGCTGGGAATTGAACTCAGGACCTCTAGAAGAGCAATCAGTGATATTAAACACTGAACCGTCTGTCCAGCTCAACGAATATACTAACAAGACCAAAACCATGTCTACTTACTTACTTGGATGTTGTTATGTATGAGGGCTTGCCTGCATGTATGTAAATGACCCACATGCATGCCTCAGGCCCTCTGTGGACAGAAGAGTGTAATGGATCCCTGAAACTTGACTTAACATTGGTTGGAGCTGCCATGTGAGCGCTGGAATCCAGGCCTGGTTCTCTGCCAGGGCAGCAGTGCTCTTTACCACTGAGCACTTGCTTCCGTCCCTAAACTGTAGCACTATAGAACATCAGCAGTGCATAAATGACTCTGTGCGGAGCGGTGGGGCTGGGAGCTCATGGGCTACAACACTATGTGGAGGTCAGAAGACAACTGGCTTGTGATATTTTCTCTCTCTCCTGCATGAGATCCCTGGGGCTGGAGCTCCCAGGCAGGGCGGCAGATGCCTCCGTCCACTGAGCCATCACCTCACCCACTGTCTCCCACGTCAGCCTTTCCCTGAGCTTTGTCCACTTGACCTGAACACCCGACCCTCCAGCCAAGCATGTCGTCACTAGGACTCTGTTGCCCTTTCCCGGTCCATGTCCCTGCCCCACACTGTTACAGTCATCCTTTACTTGGGTTCCTCCTTCTGATGTCCCCATGTTAATCCAGCTCCTGACCTGTCACCCAAAGAGGCTGCCATCAAGCAGACAGCTGCTGCTTTAGTGAAACTCTCTGCCGGTGATCCTCCCCTGAGTCCCCGCAGCCTTGAGAGTGCAACAGCTCCCTAAGTCATCCATGATGTACCCAGATATTCTCATGACTTCACGCTGATGTCACCTCCACCCACAAGTGTTTCTAATGTGTCTCAGCCCCAGTGGTTGTTGTGTGGAGGCAGAATGGTAGGGTGTCTTCTAGTCCAGCTACCGTGACCAGTGACAGGAGGTCCTCATGCAGCTATGATAATGTGTCTTCTTACTTGTTAAGATGCCAGAGGTCTAAGCCACAATTCTTAAAACCGCAATCCCAAGTCATCAAAACATCTAAAACCCCCAAACTGAAAAGCAATAAGAATTCTCTATGAGAATGTATGCTAAAAACCAATAATTCTATTAGAGAATTTGAGATGTTTTGTAAAGATCATTTATTTTGCATACATATTAAAATGGCAGAACATTGGTTTGGCATCCAAATTTTGTTAAGTATAACTTCCCAGATAGAGCAATGAAGCTTCTTTGAATAAAGATACAAGCAAAAGAACTGTATTTATAAAGACACAGATCTGAGAACAGAGTTGATGAAAAATGAAGAATATTTTAAAAATTAATTATATTGATAAAGAAATAGATCAAAACAGAACACGGCTAAAGATGACTGGTGTCTGTGAGCACCCATCTCATAGCCCGCATCATCAGAAGTCTCGAGAAGGGAAACCTGTGTTTTGATGAGCTCCATCAAAAGTCACAACAGGTTACCACTGTGTATACAATAGCCGCTAAGGGCCAAAAGTTGAGAATTTTTATCCTTCACAAACGTATATGTACAATAAAGACATTTCTTCCTTTATGAAGGAAATACCAACATTTCAAATAATATGTTATACTCGCATATAAACTCAATGCTGTAAATACATTACAGGTATTATCTATGACACAAACAATATGATGATATGAATGTGAAAAATACAACACACCAAACCCTTATCAAACAATATCAACATTTTGAAATCCTATTATCAATACTTCATAGGAAATGATCATACAAACAGAAAAACAGATGCCATGCTATCGCCCCATAGAGACTGCTAGCATGACCTAAGACCTGTGGACTGTTGTACATCCAAGAGATACAATGTTTTCCTTTAAGACAGAATGTACTCTCCTCACAGAAAATCATTGTACTCAGTTTCCATATCTCTTTGACCTTTCCGGAAAACTCTTTATATAATATATGATATACATATACATGTACATCATATACATATGCATATTCATGTACATATACAAACACATCATATACATATACATATACATATACATATACATATACATATACATATACTTTATAAAATAAATGCAGACGGCATTTAATTTCCGCATACTCTGACCTTTGTGACGAAGACTTTGGACATGTGATTCATCTTTTCTCAGGATGTCACATACAAATCAGGTATTAACAGCAATAACACACAAGCCTGGATAGCAACCCCATGACAAGAAGGTTTCCTTACCATGCCACCTATTTCAACGTTTTCTTTGCTGACTTCTCTAGGAAGAGTGTCTCCCACACATTAAAGGCACCATGCATTTCATCAGCAAGAAGGAGTGGCTATGCAGATAAGGAGAACCATATATTAAGTAATTAATTACTTAGATAAGACATTTTGAGAGAGGCTCTCCCTGCATAACTCTGGCTGCCCTGGAACTCTTTACATAGACCAGGGTGTCCTGCCTCCCTCCAGGTGCTGGAATCAAAGGCATGGGTCACATGCATGGCTCAGGGACACACTATTAATGCTATGGCTTGTCATTGACATCTCCAATGGCAAATCCCTTTTCCAGAAATTGGTTTCTATTTCTATGAAGCTCAAAGTCACATTTTCTGTGTTTTATAGAATAAGAGAACATTTTCACCTACATACTGTGGATTATCATTGTGCCATACTTCATTTTTTTTAATGTCAAGCCAGGCTCAAACTAGAGTTAAGACATTTCTCGAAAGGTAAAATATATAACTGCATGTCTTTAAAAACGCAGAGATAAAATTATCGCTACAGTTTTACCTGAGTAAACTGCAGAAAGACTCATGACTTCCTATGATTTTAGCAAGAGCTTTTTCTAAATCCCTTACTGTCTTGGTTGCCAGATAATATTTGCGTGGGTAACGTATTGTCGAGCTTGAATCATAAAGACACACGGCCCTATGACACAAGTATGTTATCTTTATCACGATACCTATTTTCCCAGTGTAACCACCATGGTTTACCAACGTCTGCTTTAATGTTAGGGCAATTTGTTTATAATGCTCCTTTACCTCAGCCCCTAGTTCCCTCAGAAGAGTGCTGTTGTCTTCCAGGTCCTCGTCTCCCTGGACAAAGCCGTGCAGGGTCAGGAGACTGCCCTGGGAACTGTGAAGCACATCGCAGATGACTCCCTGCTTCTCCTGCAAGCCCAGATCCAAAGCCCAGCTCTTAGAGAAGACCAGTGTTCCTTTGGTAAGCGAGCCCAACTCTGTCAGGAGTAAGTGCTCATAGGCTTCGTGTGGTAACAATGGTTTCATACAGAGGGCTTCTGGAGAGCACATCACCTTTCCAGATATCACTAGACAAGAAAGGAAACGTAACAAATTATAAAAGTAAAATGCCCGGAATGTCGCGTGTGACACCTCACCCAGCAGTTTGTAAATCCCACACTTTGGGTCCCAACACCCAAGATACCAAACACTGATTCAAGAACTGGAGGGAGGCAGGTGCAAGGGGGACTTAGAACTCAAACTGCCAGAGAGGGACCATGGAAGCAGCTGAACTCCCACAGTCCTGCCTTTTCCATAACACAACTCGTCAGATTCATGGATGAGAGGAGTCGAGGAAGCAAAGGACAGGCGAAAGCCGAGGAGAGAAAAGTCAGGTGACAAAACAGGCGAAAAGCATGGCAGAATGGGGAGGCCCCTCAGAGCAAAGCAGGGAGCAGATCACATTCCCAGAACTCAAGGGATGGGGAGAGGATGCCTCAGAGAGGGCCACAAGGGGGCGCTAGGCATCCCTATTGAGCAGAAACTGGCAGTTCTAGCCATATGGTAGCATATAGTTCTTCAAAGTCTTATAGAGAGTAAAGGATTTTTTTTTTTTTTTTTTTTTTTGAGTAAAGGAATTTGAAGGGACATTCTCACCTTCTACTTGGCCGGTCAGAATTACAGAGGAAATTTCTTTTGTTTTTTCCCTTATCTGGAATGTCACATGTTGCCATGTTGCCAGGTGCTATCCTGTGTGTGTGTGTGTGTGTGTGTGTGTGTGTGTGCGTGTAGTAAGATACTCGAGGTACCTGAAATCAAGTAACACCCCCAGTGCAGGAGGAAGCCTGGAGACACCTTTCAGCACCGAGCCCCGCTGAGCAAGGAGGCTGGATCCTAGTCACAGCACCCGACCTAGGCAGCCACGGCCAAAGTACCTGGAAGGGGAGCACTGTGTTGAGGAGCATCAGGGTCGTCATACGGAGAGCAGCTACGGGGACCGTGTGATGGTCTGCTTGGTTGAAGAGTGCGTTTATCTTGCTTGGAAAAACCTGAGAAGACAAAGGTAATTTTAAATCTCCCAGAAATCCAATAACTCTTGCAAGTCTCAATTGAGCCCTGCGTGGTGACACAAGCCTGTAATCCCAGCACTTGGGAGGCAGAGGCAGGTGGATTTCTGAGTTCAAGGCCAGCCTGGTCTACAGAGTGAGTTCAGGCCAGCCAGGGCTATACAGAGAAACTCTGTCTTGAAAAACAAACAACAAACAAAAACAAAACAAAACAAAAAAAACCAAGTCTCAATTGAAACCTGTGCTTTTAATAGAAAATCGAGTCAGATTATGAGGTCATAAAACTACCAAATTAAACCCTGATGATACTGAACTGCACTGTACTACCCTCAATAAAGCATAGCTAAAGAAAGGATGCTAAGAATGTATTAAGAATGCATTAATAAGTTGATAATACATGTATTAACAATTAGACGAGTACATTTTACTTTGTTTTCTTTTTTTAAAAAATTGAGTTAGGGTTTCACATAGCCCAGGCTGGCCCCAAAGTCACTACGTAGCCAAGGGTGACTGTGAATGTCTGATCCACCTGCATCTGCCTCCAAAGGTTTTGCATCACAAGTGCACTACCATGCCTCGTTTTTAGGGTTTTATGCAGCACAGGGGATTGAAGCCAGAGCTTCTTGCATGCGAGGCAAGCATTCTCCCAGCTAAGACATGGCAGCAGGCTTGGTTTCTGTTAAAAGCAGTAAAATCCAGAAGGCATGAGGCAGCTCTGGAATGCGTTTGTAAAGAGTCTGAGAAGCTTGCATTTTCAGAGACTGTAATGTTCTGGTGTGAGTGCACATGAGGTTTTCATGTCCCCAAACCAGAGTGAAACCAGAGAACTGAGATTAGGGCAGAGGGTGGGCTACAGAGGCTTTGCTGTATGAGAGACTGGGACAAGCAAGCTAGAAATGATGTGGAGAGACAAGAGGAGCTGGGCAGGCAACTCTGCGTGGATGTGTGAAGATCAGTGCACAGGAAGGGCAGTGTCCACGCAAGGCGGTGCTGCTCAGCTTTCTGGTGGAAATGGGTGTGCCCTGAGCCCAGGACAGGACGACACTCCCAGTGTTCTGCTGCAGAAAGAAGGGCTGCATTGTCCCCTGGCCTGAGACTCGGCAGAGATGTCAGCTTAACCTGCTGGGGCAGGTGACAAGACCCTCGAAGGGAATTATGAGGCCTGGCTTCTCCCTGTTCCTGCTCCAGTTCCAGCTACTGGAGAAGCAGACTGTATCAGACTCGGCCGTTGTGAAGGAAGCAGCTCACAGCATTATTGAAAGGAGTAAATGTACTTTCCATAGGGAGCCAGAGATCAATAAACTAGCTGCTGATATGTGAGAAGTTTTCAGGTTGCCCAAGCCCAGAAAGCATCTTCCAACCCTTTAGCCCAATGGAAACTGATTATTAATCTCTGTTCCTCAACCTGCTCTGGGATCCATCTGGCGCTTCACCCATTCCTCTGTGGTAAACCTCTTCACACGGCTGTCTTCCACATGCCAGGATTCGGGCTCTGCAGCGAACACCGCACAGCAGAATCTCTCCACTCTGAGTGCACACACATATGAACACACGGCTCCGGATTTGTGCACTTCGATGAATTTGCACGTGTACTTTATGTTCTCCTTGTCCTCACAGAAGTGAGTGACAGGCAGCTGTCTTATGCACTTTCCTATTTCACTTTCTAGAAGGACGAGATCGCTCTTCTTTGCTTCAAAACCAATAATTTTCTGGGTTTTTCCATCCAAACCTATGAACAAATATCCCCCATCAGTGTTTGCAAATGCAGAAACAGCTTGAGGGAGAATCTCTAAAACCTCTTCCTTAGGAAAAATCTTTCCCTTGGGAGTCAATTTCACTTCAGCATGTGTGGATTTAGTGAAACAGAATGTCTCCCCATAGGCAAGCCAGTCTCTGCTAAATAAGAGAAGACATTCATTTAGTATTTCATTTTGGACGGTTTTTCCAGGTGAGCTTGGTCTGCATTGGAGGAACTGCAGTGCAGCAGCTGCTTTCAGCTCATCTGAGGATGAGATGCGTCTCTCGTACAAGTTGGTTTTCAAGGTGGTGATGCCGGGACCTTTGTGATTCAGGCTCCATGGTTTCACAAAAATGAAAAAGTGGTCTTTGTGCTGCATGAAGTCTAGATATTTATGAGGAAGTGGCAGGATGCCGGGCAAGAAATCTTCCAGATCCCGTCCTATTCCGTCTCTGGTGAAGATGTAGTTTTGATTTTTAATGTGAGCCTTGACCACACCCCCTCCTGAATTGAGCAGGGCGCACACAGCCTGTAAGATATTTTTGGCCTCTCTTCTTCTCCGTTGACTATCTTTCATTGAAGTCCTATTCTTCTCTCCAAGTGTGATTTCTCCTACAGACAGAACCAGTTCAGCATAGTCCGTGTCCTGATCGACAGTGACAGTCACTTTCCAGGCACTCTCTCTGCTTCCGTTCCTACAAGACAGACAGAGCCATTACAGAAGGACCTGAGCAGGTAGAGCCAGCATTACCAGTAAGCACAGACATCTGAGCTGCTGTGCATGAGCAAGTGAGAAGGTCAGATATGATCACTGTTTAGGGAATGTTGGGACAATTTTGATCTGGCTACAGTAATGGACACTCCCTAAATTTTCTAATTTGAGTTCATAACTGTATAGGATCCTCTTCTAACTATTTTGAATTAAGAAAGTTCATTGTGTATACACATCCTACATGTCACTGTGTTGTATAAGGAACTTTCAAATATTTTTACCCTAATGTATTTTGTGTTTTATGTGTATGAGTGCTTTGTCTGCATATATGAACATGTATTATTACTGAGATGCCTGATGCCGCCGGAGGTCAGAAGAGATGTTGGATGCTTTGAGGCTGGACGTATGGGTGATTGTGGGCCCTGGTGTAAGTGCTGGGACTTGGGTCCTGGTCCTTTACAGGAGCAACAAGCTACCTTACACTGTGGGCCAACCCTGCGGCCCTACAGAAAGACAGTTAACTTAAGAGCATGCTGCACACTGAGTGTGTTCTCCTGGCTAACACCTCTGCTGTCACCATCCCATCTGTCCCCTATGCTCCCTTAGATAAGTTCAGACACACACACACAGACACAGACACACAGACACACACACACACACACACACACACACACACACACACACACACACGGTTTCTCAGATGGTTAATATATACACTCTTGGAACTGAGTGGAAATGAGAGGAAATGCATGAGATTTGTCATTCTGAGACTGGCTTGGTTCACTTCATCTGATTCTGTCCTATGGTACCATTGTCTCCCCCCTTCTTCTTTTGTGGAAGTTGGGGAGACAGTCAGGGCTTTGCCTTTGTCAGAAAAGCATCCCCAGGAAGCCCAGCCCAGCCCCTCTCCTGCTTATGGTGGATGTTCTCCATTCTCCAGCCTCCTCCTGGTGTGGCTCTATGCTCTGGAATCCTGATGTTCTCTTTACGTTCTCTTGGGACCGTTCCCCCAATCTCATGAAGTCATATTTGAGCACTTTTCAGGAACACTCTGTCGAAGTCCCAACACGTTCTCCATTTCTTCTGCCTGTCCTGATGCTGCTTTCCAGTTCTTTCCACTCTGACGAAGCAACTGGCTTACAGACTGTGAATCCTTCCTTCTTCCTGGCTTGACATACCGTCCTCCCTGAAGAACATTCCCTGGACACTTGAGTTGAACGCAGGACTCTGTGAATGTCTGTGAATTCACATCATTCACCAACTGTGGGGCGTTTCCAGCCATCTCTCCTCCAGATAACTTCTCAACTCTTTCTGACATCAGATTCTGGGGACAGAAACAATGAGTGTGTTAGTCTTCATGACAATGCTCCACACAGTGTTGGGGTGGGTGTGTTCTCTTCAGTTCCTCTTTGTGCTCCTTGGGCTTCAGGGTTTCATTGGTCTTAAACTTTACTGGTTCGTTTTTCAGCCTAGCAAGTCTGCTATTGACCCTTAGAATATTTCTTTTAAATTCAATTAGTGTGATCTTATACATCCTATTTGATTCCTTTCTGTGATGTTGAATGGCATGTGCAATTTTTAGCTCCCTACATGCTCAGTGCTTACTCAGCCATAAGGAAGAACGGAATCCATCACTGAAGGAAAGAGGATGGAGCTGAGGATTATAGCATGTGAAATGATTCAGAAAGACGAATCATGTGTGTTTACCCTGAGATGCAGAATACAGCTTTTAAAAGGTATTAACGTATGTGGTATCTCAAAGGGTATTAATGGACAATGTGTTTGAGATATTAATGTATGTGGGAAGAGGAACTAGAGTGGGAGGGGAAGAGAGAATAAAGGGGGAGAGTTCCCATGAACAAAGGATATCCTTTTTCTTATGTTACAGGGAAAGATGTATTCTGTAAAACTAATTCAATTAATAGGAAAGAGGCTCACATAAATGGAAAAACACCACCACCAAATCATCTTTCTCACAGTCTAACTTTCTGTCTTTGGTGTTTTTAACCTACAACTTCCTCACTGTTTGACACTAGAGGGCACTAATACACAAAACGACAGCAAAGACAGCCATATTAAAAAATGGACTGGAGAGATGTGCGAGAATTTCATTGACTTGGCCAATATCAAATAAATGCAGTGTCTGTCCACTGCTGTGCGGTAACCTGCCTTGAACTCACTGGTCTCCTGCAACTGAGTATGCATGAGTCACTGTGTGTGTCAGTGTTATCCAGGTAGATACACTCAGGACTCTTTTATGCACTATAAATTTTTAACTGTATGAATACGATTAAGGTTGTTGTGGTGTATTATTATTGTACTTAAAATATTTTATTTGTGGCACAGACACAAGAGCAGGCAGGCAGAAAGATTATTTTGTCTCATAGTTTGAAGGTACAGTCATCGCGGCTGGGAAGGCCCAGTGTGACAACAGGCACAGACCTGTGAACTTTCAGCTGTAGTCAACCTGAGTGAATGAACTCAGTACCTTCAGAAGCATTTGTTGAGAACCTACTATGCGCTGAGCCCTCTTCTGTTCTGGAGCAAAGCCTGGAGAAGGGTAACCTGTATGTGCTGCTTTCGGTTGAGATTTCTACAAATTGCCTTGCCAGTTCTCCTGAGGAAGGGGTGGTTACACTGGTGTAAGACTCAATGGAGTCTTAACTTACTGGAGAGACTCCCTGAGTGGACCACGTGGAGACGGGAATCAATGTAAAAAGCAAGAAGATTGACACCAGACACCCGCCACCATCTTGGAGCTGGTAGCCTAGCAAGGTACGCAGTGGGCACCACAGTGAAGGATTTCCCAGGACATAGCCTGCCTGGGTGCCTTCCACACCAGGGAGCCGGGCAGCTCTACAGCTGCCTGGGCAGGCGCAGAAGCGTCTGACCTGCAGGAGGACCTGTAGATAGATGGGGACCCACGGACCGGGATCCGCACCATCTTGGATTCCGCAGTTCAACCAGGGAAGCTCCTGATCTACAGAGAGCCCAGCGGTTAGACAGAGCCCCGCGGTCCAACACTATTTTGGGGAGAGCAGCTCAACCAGACAGAGCCCTGCGGACTGAGAGAGCCACTGTCCAGGCTCCAGCAGTCCAGCCAGGGAAGCTATGGTCCTGCAGGGAATCCCGCAGTTAGACAGAGCCCTGAAACCCGCCACCATCTTGGAGCTGGCAGACTAACCAGGCAAACCAGGAGGAGACCACAGGAGGCCAGTTAAGCGCCCAGCAGCTAGCCTAGAGGAGACTTGAGTCCGGCCCAGCAGAGCTGAGGAGGTAATTCAGAGCCCAGTGGTGGAAACCTTCGGGTTTCTGCCTCGGGAGCACAGACGCCCTCTGCGAAAGCAGTGCCAAATTCCAGGCTCTCAGGAGCTTTAAACTCTAACCAGTAATAACAAGACCAACTAACTACAGAAATAAACAAATGGCAAAAAGCAAATGTAGGAACATTACTAATAGAAATCAAGGCAATATGGCAGTATCCGAACCCAGGTCCCCAACAGCAGTAAGTCCCAGATACCCCAACACACCAGAAAAGCAAGATTCAGATCTAAAATCACTGGTCAGGATGCTGTTAGAGGAACACATAGATAAATCTCTTAAAGAAATACAGGATAAAATGGATCAAAAGTTAGAAGGCCCTAGAAGGCAAACACAAAAATCACTTAAAGAAATTTAGGAGAATATGGATCAAAAAATAGAAGCCAATAAGGAAAAAATACAAAAATCATTTAAAGAAATACAGGAGAACGTGGGTCAACAAGTAGAAGTCATGAAAGAGGAAACACAAAAATCTCTTAAAGAATTACATGAAAACACAAACAAGCGAGTCAAAGATCTGAGCAAAACCATCCAGGATCTAAAAACAGAAGTAGAAACAACTAAGAAATTGCAAAGGGAGACAAATTTGGAGATAGAAAACCTTGGGAAGAAGTCAGGGGCCATAGATGCAAATATCAAAAATAGAATACAAGAGATAGAAGAAAGAATCTCAGATGCTTAAGATACCATAGAAACCATTGATTCAACAGTCAAAGAAAATGGAAAATGCAAAATGCTCCTGACCCAAAACATCCAGGAAATCCAGGACAAAATGAGAAGACCAAACCTAATGATTATAGGTATAGATGAGAGGGAAGATTTACAACTTAAAGGGCCAGCAGATATCTTCTACAAAATTATGGAAGAAAACTTCCCCAACCTAAAGAGAGAGATGCCCATGAATATACAAGAAGTCTACAGAACTCCAAACAGACTGGACCAGAACAGAAATACCTCCCGTCACATAATAATCAAAACCCCAAATGTACTAAACAAAGAAAGAATATTAAAGGCAGTAAGAGAAAAAGGTCAAGTAGCATATAAAGGAAGACCTATCAGAATTACACCAGACTTCTCTCCTGAGAGCATGAAAGCTAGACATCCTGGGCAGATATCATGCAGACTCTAAGAGAACACAAATTTCAGCCAAAACTACTATAGCCAGCAAAACTCTCAATCACCATAGATGGAGAAACCAAGGTATTCCATGACAAAACCAAATTTGCACGATATCTTTCCACAAACCTAGTCCTACAAAGGATAATAGGGGAAAAACACCAACTGAAGGAGGGAAACTACACCCCAGAAGAAGCAAGATAGAAACCTTCTCTCATCAAACCCAAAAGAAGATACCCACACAAATATAAAAATTAATTTCAAAAATGTCAGGAAGTAATAATTACCATTCCTTAATATCTCTTAATATCAATGGACTCAATTCCCCCAATAAAAAGACATAGACAAACAGACTGGATATGGAAACAGGACCCTACAATTTGCTGCATACAGGAAACACATTTCAATGTCAAAAACAAACACTACCTTAGAGTAAAAGGCTGGAAGACAATTTTACAAGCAAATGGTCTCAGGAAACAAGTCTGAGTAGCCATTCTAATATCAGATAAAATTAACTTTCAACCTAAAGTCATCAAAAGAGACATGGAAGGTGACTTCTTGCTGGTCAATGGGAAAATCCACCAAGAAGAACTCTCAATACTGAACATCTATACTCCAAATGAAAGGGCACCCTCATTCTTAAAAGAAACTTTACTAAAGCTTAAAGCACACATTGCACCTAACTCAATAATTGTGGGTGACTTCAACACTCCACTGTCCTCAATAGAATGATCAGGAAACCAGAAACTAAACAGGGACACAGTGAAACTGATTGAAGCTTTGGATCAATTAGATTTAACAGATATATATAGAACATTTTATCCTAAAGCAAAAGAATATACCTTTTTCTCAGCACGGCAAGGTACCTTCTCCAAAATCGATCATATAATTGGTCACAAGACAGATGTCAACAAATACAAGAAGATCAAACTAATCCCAAGCTTCATATCAGATCACTATGGAGTAAAAGTGTCTTCAATAGCAAGAAAAAACAACAGAAAGCCCATATACACATGGAAACTAAACAATACTCTACTCAATGACAACTTGGTCAAGGAAGAAATAAAGAAAGAAATCAAAGACTTTTTAGAATTCAATGAAAATGAAGGTACAACCTACCCAAATCTATGGGACACAATGAAAGCAGTGCTAAGAGGAAAACTCATAGCCCTGAGTGCCTCCAAAAAGAAACTGGAGAGAGCATACACTAGCAGCTTAATGGCACACCTGAAAGCCCTGGAACAAAAAGAAGGTAATTCACCCAGGAGGAGTAGAAGACAGGAAATCATCATACAAAGGTCTGAAATCAATCAAATAGAAACAAAGAGAACCATACAAAGAATCAACAAAACCAGGAGCTGGTTTTTTTAAAAAATCAACAAGATAGATAAACCCTTAGCCAGACTAACCAAAGGGCACAGAGACAGTATCCAAATTAACAAAATTAGAAATGAAAAGGGGGATATAACAATAGAAACTGAGGAAATTCAAAAGATCATCAGATCCTACTACAAAAGCCTATACTCAACACAACTGGAGAATCTGGAGGAAATGGACAATTTCCTAGATAGATACCAAATACCGAAATTAAATCAGGATCAATTAGATCAGCTAAACAGTCCCATAACCCCTAGAGAAATAGAAGGGGTTCTAGAAAGTCTCCCAACCAAAAAAAGTACGGGACCAGATGGCTTTAGTACAGAATTCTATCAGACCTTCAAAGAAGACCTAACACCAATACTCTTCAAACTATTCCACAAAATAGAAACAGAAGTAACACTGCCTAACACGTTCTATGAAGCCACAATTACACTGATACCAAAACCACACAAAGATCCAACAAAGAAAGAGAACTACAGGCCATTTTATCTTATGAATATCGATGCAAAAATACTAAATAAAATTCTTGCCAACCGAATTCAAGAGTACATCAAAACGATCATTCACCATGATCAAGTAGGCTTCATCCCAGGGATGCAGGGATGGTTCAATATTGGAAAATCCATCAATGTAATCCACTACATACACCAACCAAAAGAAAAAACCACATGGTCATCTCATTAGATGCCTAAAAAGCATTTGACAAAATTCAGCATCCTTTCATGCTAAAAGTCCAAGAAAGAACAGGAATTCAAGGCCCATACCTAAACATAGTAAAAGCAGTATACACAAAACCAGTAGCCAACATCAAAATAAATGGCGAGAAGCTTGAAGCAATACCACTAAAATCAGGGACTAGACAAGGCTGCCCTCTCTCTCTCCATGTCTTTTCAATATAGTACTTGATGTTCTATCTAGAGCAATTAGACAACATAAGGAAGTCAAAGGGATACAAATTGGAAAGGAAGAAGTCAAACTATCATTATTTGCAGATGATATGATAGTATACTTAAGTGACCCAAAAACCTCCACCAGAGAACTCCTACAGCTGATGAACAACTTCAGCAAAGTGGCTGGTTATAAAATCAACTCAAGCAAATCAGTAGCCTTCCTGTACTCAAAGGACAAGCAGACTGAGAAAGAAATTAGGGAAATAACACCCTTCACAATAGCTACAAACAATATAAAGGATCTTGGCGTGACCTTAACCAAACAAGTGACAGATCTGTATGACAGGAACTTCAAGTCCTTGAAGAAAGAAATCGAAGAAGACCTCAGAAGATGGAAAAATATTTCATGCTCTTGGATTGGCAGGATCAATATAGTAAAAATGGCCATCTTGCCAAAAGCAATCTACAGATTCAATGTAATCCCCATCAAAATCCCAAATCAATTCTTCATAGATCTAGAATGAGCAATTCTCAAATTCATCTGGAGTAACAAAAAAACCCAAGATAACTAAAACTATTCTCAACAATAAAAGGACTTCTAGGGGAATCAATATCCCTGACCTTAAGCAGTACTACGGAGCAATTGTGTTAAAAACTGCATGGTATTGGTACAGCGACAGGCAGGTAGATCAATGGAATAGAACTGAAGACCCAGAAATGAACCCACACACCTATGGTCACTTGATCTTTGATAAAGGAGCTACAACCATCCAGTGGAAAAAAGATAGCCTTTTCAACAAATGGTGCTGGTTCAAATGGAGGTCAACATGAAGAAGAAGAATGTGAATTGACCCACTCTTATCTCCTTGTACTAAGATCAACTCCAACTGGATCAAACCTCCACATAAAACCAGACACACTGAAACTAATAGAAAAGAGACTGGGGAAGACCCTGGAGGACATGGGCACAGGGGGAAAGTTCCTAAACAGAACACCAATAGCTTATGCTCTAAGATCAAGAATTGACAAATGGGACCTCATAAAATTACAAAGTTTCTGTAAGGCAAAAGACACTGTCAGAAGAACAAAATGGCAACCAACAAATTGGGAAAAGATCACGAACCCCTTCCGACAGAGGGGCTAATATACAATATATACAAAGAACTCAAGAAGTTAGACCCCAAAGAACCAAATAACCCTATTCACAAAAGAATACACATGGGGTACAGAGCTAAACAAACAATTTTCATCTGAAGAAATTCGGATGGCTGAGAAGCACCTTTAGAGATGTTCAACATCGTTAGTCATCAGGGAAATGCAAATCAAAACAACACTGAGATTCCACCTCACACCAGTCAGAATGGCTAAGATTAAAAACTCAAGAGACAACAGGTGCTGGCGAGGATGTGGAGAAAGAGGAACACTCCACCACTGTTGGTGGGATTGCAAGATGGTACAACCGCTCTGGAAATCAGTCTGGTAGTTCCTCAGAAAATTGGGCATGACACTTCCAGAGGACCCTGTCATACCACTCCTGGGCATATACCCAGAGGATTCCCCTGCATGCAATAAAGACACATGTTCCACTATGTTCATAGCAGCCTTATTTATAATAGCCAAAAGCTGGAAGGAACCCAGATGTCCCTCAAAGGAGGAATGGATACAGAAAATGTGGTATATTTATACAATGGAATACTACTCAGTAGTTAAAAATAATGAATTCATGCAATTTGTAGGCAAATGGTGGATCTCGAAAATATCATCCTAAGTGAGTTAAACCAATCACAAAAGAATACAATGAGATGCAAGCACTGATAAGTGATATTAATGAGCCCAGAAGCTCTGAGTACTCAAGGCACAATTAGCAAATCAAAAGATTCCCAAGAAGAAGGAAGGAGAGGACCGTGGTCTTGAAAAGACTGGATCCAGTTTTGTAGGAGAGTACCAGAACAGAGAAATGGTGTGGGGGGTGTGTGATTGGGGAATGGTGGGGAGAGGACTTATGGGACATATGGTGAGGGGGGAACTGGGAAAGGGGAAAAAGCCTTTGGAATGTAAACAAAGAATATAGAAAATTAAAAATTAAAAACAAATATTTTATTTATATGAGTGTTTATCCTTTCTGTATGTTTGTGAACCACTTGCCTTTAGAGTCCAGGAGATGGCATTAGGATATCTGGTTTCGAGTTAAAAATGGTTGTGAGCTGCCCTTTGTATGCTAGCAACAGAATCCATTCAGGTCACATAGAATTGCTGACTAATCTATGCAGCCTCTGTCTGTCTGTCTACCCTCTCCTCTCCTCTCCTCTCCTCTCCTCTCCTCTCCTCTCCTCTCCTCTCCTCTCCTCTCCTCTCCTCTCTACTTCTTTCTTTCATTCTCTTTTTACTAACAGCAATGCTGTGCACTCAGAGTGCAGAATACACCTATGAAATATGTACATATTATGTGATGCTTAAATTAAGTTAATTGACATATGCATTGTAAACTGTGTCATCACTCTGAGACTTTGAGCATTTAGTCACTCCAGGAAGCTTAAAAGAGAATGAAATAAAGAAGTGGAGAGGAGAGAAGAGGAGAGGAGAGAACAAGAGAGGAGAGGAGAAGAGAGGAAAGAGGAGGGGAGAGGAGGGGAGGGGAGGAGAGGAGAGGAGAGGAGAGGGGAGAGATGGGGAGGGGAGGGGAGGGGAGGGGAGGGGAGAGGGTAGACAGACAGACAGAGGCTGCATATATTAGTCAGCAATTCTATGTGACCTGAATGGATTCTGTTGCTAGCATACAAAGGGCAGCTCACAACCATTTTTAACTCGAAACCAGATATCCTAATGTCATCTCCTGGACTCTAAAGGCAGGTGGTTCACAAACATACAGAAAGGATAAACACTCATACAAATAAAATATTTTAAGTACAATAATAATACACCACAACAACCTTAAACATATTCATAGAGTTCAAATTTCATAGTGAATAAAAGAGTCCTGAGTGTATCTACACTCCAGGAAGCTTAAAAGGAAACTTAGTTGCTTTGTGCAATTGCCACTCGAATTAACAACAAGAACAATACAATTTCTTTAAAACAAAATTAAAAGAAGCAAACAGAAGTGAAACTACCTGAAAATCTCAGTGCACAGGTGGAAGGAGCAGATGGGGAGGGCAGAGTGTCAGGGAAATTTGCTCATGTATAATAAGTATGGACTCTTTTAAATTTAAATAAAAATGAAGTTCCTGTCTCCTTCAGGAGACCCAGCCTCTCTACCCTTACCAGCCTTCCCAGAGCATCTTTGGCCCCAGGGCTTTTAAGACCAGGTGCTGGATGGGATGAGAAGAGAGCTGGGAGTGACCTGGGAAAGGAAAGGGCATGCAGGGAGGACTGTTGCACCAGCACAGGTACAGGGGACACACACACAAACTCACATACACGAACACACACACATGAACATACACACAAACACACAAATACACACACGTACACACACACAAATGAACACATACACACATAAACACACACACATTCTCACTCAAACACACACACACTCACACACAGTCACACACACTCACACAAACACATTCATACATGCACACAGGCACATTCACACACACACAAACCCACATGAACATGCACACACATGAACACACATTCACACACAATTAGACACAAACTCATACACACACACACACACACACACACACACACACACACTCCTATCACGTTTCTTTCTTTGTGTCTGTTTTTATACTAATTTTGGCATTGCAAGTTTGTGTGTCTCTTTGCCTCTATGAGCAATCTAAGGAACACGCAAGCTTTGTGTTTCTTTGTTTTCAGTTTTGTGTTTGTTTCTTGGGTGGTGGGGCATGGTTTAGTACATACATATTTCACAAATACTGGGTTTTTTTTTTGACATTCTCCTAAATGCAAATGATATGCTGTGGTGACACTAGAGGGCACTACTACACAAAATGACAGCAAAGACAGCCATATTTAAAAACAAAACAAAAAACAAAAACCAAAACAAAACAAAACAAAACAAAACAAAACAAAACAAAACAAAAACAACCCGGGCTGGAGAGATGTGCGAGAATTTCATTGACTTGGCCAATATCAAATAAATGCAGTGTCTGTCCACTGCTGTGCGGTAACCTGCATTCAACTCACTGGTTTTCTGCAACTGAGTTTGCATGAGACACTGTGTGTGTCAGTGTTATCCAGGTAGATACACTCAGGACTCTTTTATGCACTATGAAATTTGAACTCTATGCATACGTTTAAGGTTGTTGTGGTATATTATTATTGCACTTAAAATATTTTATTTGTATGAGTGTTTATCCTTTCTGTATGTTTGTGAACCACCTGCCTTTAGAGTCCAGAAGATGACATTAGGATATCTGGTTTCGGGTTAAAAATGGTTGTGAGCTGCCCTTTGGATGCTAGCAACAGAATCCATTCAGGTCACATAGAATTGCTGACTAATCTATGCAGCCTCTGTCTGTCTGTCTACCCTCTCCTCTCCTCTCCTCTCCCTTCCCCCATCCTTCCTTCCCCTCCCCTTCCTTCTTCTCTCCTCTCCTCTCCTCTCCTCTCCTCTCCTCTCCTCTCCTTTCCTCTCCTCTCCCGTCCATTCCCCTCCCATCCCCTTCCCTCTCCTCTCCTCTCCTCTCTCCTCTCCTCTCCTCTTATTCTTTCCTCTCCTCTTCTTTCCTCTCCACTTCTTTATTTCATTCACTTTTTTACTAACAGAAATGCTGTGCACTCAGAGTGCAGAATACACCTATAAAATATGTACATAATATGGGATGATTAAATTAAGTTAATTGACATATGCATTGCTTTATACAAAAATGATGCAAGTTGGTATATTTGTGTAAAGAACACAAAACACCAGCTTCTACAGCTAGATCTGGTAATTCATCCTGTAATCCCAGCTACCCAGGAACTACCTGAGGCAAAAAGATCACAAGTTCAAAGCCAGCCTGGAATGGAGTGAGTTCAACATGAGCACGAGCAATTTAGCAAAAAAAAAAAAAAAAAAAAAAAAAAAAAAAAAACTTGCTCTCCAAATATCAACTAAGCAGAGGAACAGACAGAGTTCACCCTAACCCTAACCCTAACCCTAACCCTAACCCTAACCCTAACCCTAACCCTAACCCTAACCCTAACCCTAACCCTAACCCTAATCCTAATCCTAACCCTAGCCCTAGCCCTAGGCCTAGCCCTAGCCCTAGCCCTAGCCCTAGCCCTAATCCTAGCCCTAGCCCTAGCCCTAGCCCTAGCCCTAGCCCTAGCCCTAGCCCTAACCTTAACCCTAACCCTAACGCTAACCCTAACCCTAACCCTAACCCTAACCCTAACCCTAACCCTAACCCTAACCCTAACCCTAACCCTAACCGAGCCCTGGCCAGCATGTCATTGACTCCTGGTTCTGCCCTCAGCACACAAATGTGAGTCTAATTTGGCAGCTTTCAAAAGGAGAACACCCTCTTGCTTGCTGTATGCACTCAGTTCTGCAAAGGCTCCTCTTAGATGGCACACATTGTATAGCCCTTCAGTAACAGCTCCCAACAAGCAAGACCACTTCCTGCTCACTGCCGTCCTAACACCTTCTCATATCAAATCAGGTTCCTTAGATTCTGTATATTATAAGAACTTCATACAGGGTGTGCGTGTCTTCTGTGTCTGGCTTACCTACATAAAATAATGTCATTCAGTTTCATCCATGTGTTCACAAACAACTCTCTCCTTCCTTTTAAGTCTCCATATGAGTGTTCCGTGGGCATGTACTACGTCTTCTGTATCTCTTATCCATCTATGTATCATACTTTGACTGATTTGGCTGATTTCATACTTTGACTTTTTCCAAAATGCAGCAACAGCCAGGGACTCTGGCTGTCTCTCTGGCATAATGGCGTCATTATCCTTGGACATATCTAGTAGTGTTTCTCACTTATTGAGGAGCCACTATGGCTCCCAAAACATCCACTCTAATTCACCCTCTCCCATCCCTGTTGCGTGGGGATCACTTACTCCACATCTGTGGCTTCAGGTACCTTTCATCTTTTGATACCAGATTTCAGGAGCAGGAGCTGGAGAGATGGTGCCATGGTTAAGAGCACCTGCTACTCTTGCAAAAGTCTCAAACTACATTCATGCACATTAAAAACACAGTCATGATATTGAAGAGATAGTTCAGTAGTAATGAGCCCTGGCTGTCTGGAGGACGCAGATCCAATTCCCAGCACCCACATGATAGCTCACAGGATCTGCAACTCCAGTTCCAGTTGATCGGTCACCCTCTTATCTATCTCTGTGAGCACAAGGCACACAGTGTACATACAGACATGCAGAAAAGACATCCACATAAATGAAATAATAATTGAAACATTAAGGAAATCAATCATTGCGACGAGACTGATTCATATTTAACTGGGCTTTTTGTATCGTCTCCATGGTTAGTGACATTAACATTTTTGTCAAATGCCTCTTGGCCCTTTGTAAATCTAGTTTAAAGGGTCCCACTAGACTCTATCCAGCTGTGGAGTTTTCTAGAGATCAGGAGATGGGCCTTCTTACCTATCAACACCCCAACTGTGGGATCTGAAATCCCTTTAGTCCATCTGTAGTTGAATTGGATCTGTAGTGGGAAATCTAATTTCCTTCTTCTCCATGAGGAGGTCTCTCTTTACTTTTTGCTTATAGGGACCCATTTCTAAGAGGATGGGGCATCCTGACAGGGCTCTGGAGATCTACACAAACCTCTGCTTCCCCTGCCTCACTAGCTAGGCTTAGACCATGCATAATTTGGCAGTGCCCGAGCTACTGTAACTAGAATTCATCTCTGTGGAGCTAAGAGTTAAACCGAGGTCTGAGGAACTCTGTTACTGTCCAAGCTTAATTAAGCACCCTTCGGCTCTCCCCTTCCAGCAGTCAGAGGAAAGCATTTGCTCTCACCCTAACTCCCACAGCATGCAAACCAAGCAGCCTGTACGTTCATAGAAGAGCCCTACAGAAATGCCAAAGAGACAAAGCTAGTAGAAGGGACAGAAGGTATCTCAGGCTTTACATGAGAGAGTGGGCTGAGCCATCAATCTCCTATTGATCCCAGAACAATAGATTGGGCATGCTGTTGGAGTGGAGATAGAAAGAAAATGGGCTCGCAGGATGCTGGTAGGAACCTGGCTCACTTACCTTGTCCTGGAATCTGAGTTGCTCGAAGTCCAGAGTGTTCAACAGAGGGAGCTTCAGGCTGTGTGTCCTCCTTTCAAGTAGGAGTCCTGCAAGGAAGACATTTCCTTCAGTACTGAATGTGGTTTCTCCTCGATAAATTGTTAATCTTTATGCATTCTGGTTGTAGGTTGGGTTACTTTCTGCTTGTGTGTTTTGTCGTTGTTAATGTTTCTATAGAGGAAATAATGTGCTTACGTTCCTCCCTCTCCCTCCTCTCTCTGCCCAGTGTTATATGAATTCTGGCCTGCAACCATGTTGCCACCTCAGCATCCCAAGCACCGGTGATTGTAGGCACACGCCATGACTCTGGTATCATGTATAGGACAGAATTCACTGGTAATGGCTGACTTAAGATTCTGTGTGTAGGATGTTCTTCCGGGTATCATTGCTGAACGATGCTGGTGTCCCGTTCACGGCTGCTTCGTGAATTGGGTGGGAAGTGCTGGCTTCAGCTCAGACACAAGCTCTGCCCTGAGATGTGGACCTTTCCGAAGTGAACCACTGTACAACACACACAATACACTGCAACGGAAGGACTTAGCATTTCACTGACATGAAGAGATGTCTTTCACCCATGAGCAGGGTTCATCATGGTCTGCCATGCTGGCAGAAACTGGAGTAGAAAGTTTGCTGTCTTGTTTCACCAGGCCACCACATCTCTCATTTACAATTCAGTTATAAAGTAATGATCAGCACCTTCTATAAACCCCTATGAGCTGTGATGTTTTTTTATTTATTTATTTATTTATTTATTTATTTATTTATTTTTGGTTTGTCGAGACAGGGTTTCTCTGTGTAGCCCTGGCTGTCCTGGAACTCACTCTGTAGACCAGGCTGGCCTCAAACTCAGAAATCTGCCTGCCTCTGCCTCCCAAGTACTGGGATTACAGGCGTGTGCCACCACGCCCAGCTTGTGGTGTTTTTAAAATGAGTGTTTGGCCTCATATATGCCTGTATACCACACACGCACCTCGGTTCAATGGATTTCTGAAGAGGAATTCCCTGGAACTAAAGATAGGGATGTTTGTGACCTACCGTGTGAGTACTGGGAACCACACACCCAGGTCCTCTGTAAGAGCAAGGAGCGCTTTGAACCTGCACCATCCCTACAGTGCCTGTAAACTGCTGCTTCATTTCATACTGAGTATTAGTGTAACAGTGCTTAGTAAGGTCACAGCATCTGGATTAGAGAAGGCATCAGAATGGATACTGTAATGTATTTGCCAAACAGGGCTCATCCTCACTGACACTTGGGAAATCTACTGATTTTTTAAATGTATTTACATTTTCTTTCTTATTATTTTTCTTTGCAGTTTTTGATACATGCTCTTGCTATGTTTAACCTGCTATGTGGAGCAGGCTGGCCTCTACTGTACAGAGATGCACTACCAGGGCATCCTGAGTGTTGTAATTAAAGGCACGTACCACCTATCCTGACTAGAGCTGGTGATTTTCATTAATTGAGTTGACAACAAGAACAACAAATTAAAAAAAAATAAAAGAAGCAAACAGAAGTGAACCTACCTGGAAATCTCAGTGCACAGGTGGAAGGAGCAGGTGGGGGGGGGAGAGGCTCAGGGAAATTCGCTCATATATAATAAATACCTGTATGGAAGTTTTTAGATTTAAATAAAAATGACGTTCCTGTCTCCTGACACTGCTATGTGGTCTCTGTTATTCTTTCCCTCTCAGCCCCGACCATTCGGGACCTCCTGAATCAGGCCATGTCCTAAGCCAGTACCCCTGGTTCACTCAATGCAAGGATAGCAGACAGTAATCACATCTCACACCAAAGTGGAAAAGGACAACCCTCATGCCTCTGGGAAACTTCAAAGTCAATGATGCTACCTTGCAGTCCCCTTTACAGGAGCTATGGGCTAGCCTGGGACACTGGCCATCTCAGTTCAAGACCTCAGCTATAGAAACTGTTCATACCCAGTCCCTTCAGGCACACGACGTGGACACAGCACTTAAAAGCAAGGGAGACCCCAGAGCCCATCAAATTCCATGGCTAAAGTCAAGCTCGGAGACCTCCTGCTTCCATGGGTCTACTAGGAGGTTCCTCTTCTCAAACCGTAGCATTGACTCTGGGGGGAATCTCTCAGAAGGAAATGCAGAGTACCTGTCAGCTACATCAGGCAGAAAAGGAGATGACGTTCAGATGTCCTTACCCTGCCCCAAATGCAGGTCAATAAGACGGCACAGACAGAGGACAGGTGTAGAAGGATCTGTTTCTTGGGGGGAACAAATCCAAATGAATAACCAAACAACCCAACTCTAGATCATTCTTTCTCTCCTGGATTGGTGCTTTGTACTTCTCTTGGGAAAGGGAAGTTCTCACTCTCTGGATTGTAAACTTGCACAGAAGCGTCTTTCTGGCCCTAGAGTGCAGGTGTGCCCTTTCCAGAGCCATGTTTTCTCAATGTTCAACAGAGCCAGGTCTCTAAGAGGATAGGGAACCGGCAAGGGACTCTGGAGATTCACACAAGCCTGGTAAGCATATCCCACCCACACCTGCCTCTTCCTCCCTCACTAGTCAGCCTCAGAAAGCAGCATGGGCTCACTCCCAGCAACTTTAAGCCCCCCACTCCATCTCAAAGGGGGAAGTCATTTTCTCTCACCCCAAGCTTTCAGAGTCCCCAAGTCCTCAGCAGCTGGTGCTTTGAGAGAATAGCTGTGAAGATGCCAGGGAGCCAATATTCCTGGAAGGAAAACAGGCAAAGTTCATCTGAGAGAGAAGGGCTGTGCTGGCACCTGCTACCCTACATCTCCCAGAGCCAGTCAGTAGACAGGACCTGACATCAGGTGGGGACAGGAAGAGAAAGACATCAGGGTTGAGTATGTCACAGTGGACCTGGCTCACTTACCCTGTGTCCTGCGAGCTGTGTTCCCCGAAGCTCAGCACACCAGTACGCTTCCAGGCCTTTCCCTTGTCCAGAGAGGCAGGAAAGGTGATCAGAGCTCACTGCGGAGGGAGAGCAACTGACTCAGCGGAGCAGTGGGTAGTGCCGCTCTGCCTAAAGCCTCACCTTTCTTTGCTACTTTTATAAGTTAAACTGCGTCATCACTCTGAGACTTTGAGCGTTTCGTCACTCCAGGAAGTGTAAAAGCAAACTTAGTTGCTTTGTGCAATTGTGACTCGAATTGACAACAAGAACAATACAATTTCTTTAAAACAAAATTAAAAGAAGCAAACAGAAGTGAAACTACCTGAAAATCTCAGTGCACAGGTGGAAGGAGCAGCTGGGGAGGGCAGAGTGTCAGGGAAATTTGCTCATGTATAATAAGTATGGACTCTTTTAAATTTAAATAAAAATGCAGTTCCTGTCTCCTTCAGGAGACCCAGTCTCTCTACCTTTACCAGCCTTCCCAGAGCATCCTTGGCCCCAGGGCGTCCAAGACCAGGTGCTGGGAAGGATGAGGAGAGGAGAGCTGGGAGTGACCTGGGAAAGGAAAGGGCATGCGGGGAGGACTGTTGCACCAGCACAGGCAGAGGGGACACACACACAAACTCACATACACAAACACACACACATGAACATACACACAAACACACAAATACACACACGTACACACACACACACACAAATGAACACACACACACATGAACACACACACAATCTCATTCAAACACACACTCACACATGAACACACAGTCATACAAACACTTATTCACACACACACACAAACACACATTCATACATGCACACAGGCACATTCACACACCCACAGACCCACATGAATATGCACATACATGAACACACATTCACACACAATTAGACACAAACTCATACACACACACACACACACACACACACACACACACACACACACACTCCTATCACGATTCTTTCTTTGGATCTGTTTTTATACTAATTTTGACATTGCAAGTTTGTGTGTCTCTTTGCCTCTATGAGCAATCTAAAGAACATGCAAGCTTTGTGTTTCTTTCTTTCTTTCTTTCTTTCTTTCTTTCTTTCTTTCTTTTCCCTTTCTTTCTTTCTTTCTTTCTTTTTTTATTTTTTATTTTTCGAGAAAGGGTTTCTCTGTATATCCCTGTCTGTCCTGGAACTCACTCTGTAGACCAGGCTGGACTAGAACTCAGAAATCTGCCTGCCTCTGCCTCCCAAGTGCTGGGATTAAAGGCGTGTGCCACCACCACCCAGCCAGCTTTTGTGTTTCTTTGTTTTCAGTTTTTTGTTTGTTTGTTGCGGGTGGGGCATGGCTTAGTACATACATATTACACAATTACTGGGTTTCTTTTGACATTGTCCTAAATGCAAATGACATGCTGTGGTCACACTCATCCCTTTAAACCCCCTCATTTCCACTGACCACAAGGACCATGGGTCTGAATGCACAGGGGCTGAAATGCTCAGCTCACTGGGGTCTCTGTGGTGTCCATCATTCCACCCAGGGAGCAGCACCAAACCCACCTCTGCCTCACATGGCTGTTCATGGAAGTGTGGCCGAGGTTCTCATTGTCAGGCCACAGGTAGGGGGCTGCCCACGTAAGAAAATAACTGGGTAAGCTCCAGTGCCTGCTATGGAGCATACCCAGTTATTCACCAACTCCTGACATGCTAAATATTCATAATTATATGATGAATCTGTTTCCCATCACCAAAGGAATTTGAGCAAGCAATTTGCATAGGGATTTAACAGAACTACCCTACAGCACTGGAGTATTGAACAAAGAGATTGCTCCAGAGGACCCCATTTACTCAGGGGCCAGACTCTGATGGGACAGGGTCTAAGGCTTGAGAAAGACACAGCTCTGTGCTATACCTTTGTGGTACCACACGTCTGGGCATAAGGCAGAGTTTCAGTTTCCTTTCTATTTCTCCACCTTTGCTAGTTTCTGTTTCCTAGGAAAGCACAACTCTCTCAGGTCCTGTCTCCACCCTTCTAACCTCAAGGAGCAAAGGCTATTTCCTCTTCTTAGACAGTGTTCATCACTTTACAGTCAGTGTGAAGTTTATGAGCTCTGGCTTCAGACTGAGACACTGTGTCAGAAGAAACACTAAATCCCTTGCAGAGCAATGAGGCTAAAATAGTTGTGCGAACATTAAACTCTATTCATTAGTTTTCTTTGGTTGTGAGACAGCGTCTCGGGTGTCCCCCACTGTCCTTGAACTGGTTGTGTCACCAACAAGGACATGGAACTCCTGACACCTCTGCCATGCCCACCCACAAGTATTGGCATCATAAGTCTGTGCCGCCATGCTGACTGGCTTTATTTTACCTTGTAATCATTAATTCTTTTTAGTTAATGCTCAAAATAAAGGAGTGCTCTTGCAGTTTTCACGCATGTTTAACATTGTATCATGCCCCATTATGCTCCCTTAGATCTGTCCCTTCTCCTACTAGTCTTGGAATTACCCTCTTTCTACCTTCATGTTATACATGCCTGAGATATTTCCTTCCCCTTTTATTTTTCTCACTTTCTTCCCCTTTCTGTCTCTCTGTGTGTGTTTGTTATATTAAGAACACATTCTACCACTAATTTCCGGCCCCATCTCTCAAGTAATTTGTATCTTTGTCTCTACACACAGTTTAACTTAATGTCTACCATTGCTAATCTTGATTTGCACTCCTTTGTAAATATTTCATTTCCTCCTTGTTTAGTTTCACCATCTTCCAATGCAATCAGCAAAAAATTTCTCAAAGTTCTTCTGTTCCGGGTAGGGATGGAGCGTAAAGGTTTACCAAGTATGTGTGAAATTTAGTGTCTTTCGCCAAACACAGAGGTGGGAGGAAGAGTGGGAGGGGGAAAGTGGGAGAGGGAGAGGGAAAGAGAGAGAGGGAGGGAGAGAGGGAGAAATGGAGAAGGAGAAATAAATACAGAGAAAGAGAGAAAGACGGGGACAGAGGAAATCACAGAGACAGAGAAGAAGAGCTAATAACAGATGCACAGGGACACAGAGAGACACAGGAAGACAGAGAGACAGTGACAGAGACTCTCACACACATAGAAAGACACAGTCAGAGACTGAGAGCTGTGGTTCTTTACTGTGGCCCTCATTGTTTTGTTGGTGTGATACAAAACCTCCCCAGGAATATCTCTGTGTCTCTGTGTCCTTTTGTAATAGCACAGGGAAAAAAATTGTTCAGCTCCCCACTGCCATCTTAGCTCCCAGATAGACAGGATAGGCAGCTCCAGGTACAGAGATATCCCCAGTTTAACATCACTTGGGACACAGACTGTCAGGCTTCTGCCAGGCCCAAGGACCTGGGCAGCTCTGTGGCTCGTCTGTGTGCCAGACTGTCATGGAACGTTTGCCCTGCAGAGTAATAGGCACTTGGAGGGGCTCCTTGCAACCATCTTTGCTCCCAGTTGGACAGAACAGGCACCTCCAGGTACACAGAGACAACCCCGAGTATAACATTGTTTCGGGCAAGGAACACCAGTGCTCCAACGGAACCTAAGAGTAGGACAGCCCATCAGCAATCTCTGCCGGGGAAACCCAGTCATCCAGAGGAGCAGAAATAGCCATACAGGCTTACAGGAGGTTCAAGGTCCAGATAGTGACAATAGGACCAACTAAGGCTAGAGATAACCAGATGGCAAAAGGCAAATGTAGGAATGTTACTAACAGAAATCAAGGCAATATGGCAGCATCCAAACCCAATTCTCTGACAACAGCAAGTCCTGGATACCCCAACACACCAGAAAAACAAGATTTGGATTTAAAATCACTGGTCATGATGGTGTTAGAGGAATACAAGAAGGACATATATAAATCTCTTGAAGAAATACAAGAGAAAATGGATAAAAAGTTAGAAACCCTTACAAGGAAAACACAAAAATCATTTAAAGAAATTCAGGAGAATATAGGTTAACAGATAGAAGCCAATAAAGAGGAAATGCAAAAATCACTGAAAGAAATACAGGAGAACTTGGGTCAACAGGCAAAAGTCATGAAAGACAAAACACAAAAATCTCTTAAAGAATTACAGGAAAACACAAACAAGTGAAGGAACTGAGTAAAACTCCAGGATCTATAAAGAGAAGTAGAAACAACTAAAAAAATCACAAAGGGAGACAACTTTGGTGATAGAACATCTTGGAAAGAAATCAGGGGCCATAGATGCAAATATCAACAGAATACAAGAGATAGAAGAAAGAATCTCAGATAGCAAAGATACCATAGAAATCATTGACTCAACAGACAAAATACCACAAATGCAAAAAGTTTATAACCCAAAACATCCAGGAAATCCAGGACACAATGAGAAGACCAAACCTAAGGATTATAGGTATAGATGAGAGTGACGATTTACAAATTAAAGGGCCAGCAAATATCTTCAACAAAATTCTGGAAGAAAACTTCCCTAACCTAAAGAGAGAGAACATACAAGAAGCCTACAGAACTCCAAACCGACTGGACCAGAACAGAAATACCTCCCATCACATAATAATCAAAATCCCAAATCTACAAAGAGAACAAGGCTGCATAACATATAAAGAAAGACCTATGAGAATTACACCAGACTTCTCACCAAAGACCATGAAAGCTAGAAGATCCTGGGCAGATCTCATGCAGACTCTAAAAGAACACAAATGTGAGCCAAGATTACTATACCCAGCAAAACTCTCAATCACCGTAGATGGAGAAACCAAGATATTCCATGATAAAAACCAAATTTACATAATATCTTTGCACAAACCCAACCCTACAAAGTATAATAGGTGGAAAACACCAATACAAGGAGGGAAACTACACCCTGGAAAAAGCAAGATAGTAACATTCTTTCATCAAACCCAAACGAAGATAACCACTCAAAAATAAAAATAACATCAAAAATGACAGGAAGTAATAATCATTATTTCTTAATATCTCTTAATATCAATATATTCAATTCCCCAATAAAAAGACATAGAATAACAGACTGGATACATACACAGGACCCTACGTTTTGCTGAATACAGGAAACACACCTCAGTGTCAAAGACAAACACTACCTTACAGTAAAAGGCTGGAAGACAATTTTACAAGCAAATGGTCTCAGGAAACAAGCCGGAGTTGCAATTCTAATATCAGATAAAATTGACTTTCAACCTAAAGTCATCAAAAGGGACACAGCAGGACATTTCTTACTGGTCAAAGGAAAAATCCACCAAGAAGAACTCTCTATTCTGAACATCTATGCTCCAAATGCAAGGGTGCCCTCATTCATAAAAGAAACTTTACTAAAGCTCAAAGCATACATTGCACCTAACACAATAATTGTGGGTGACTTCAACACTCCACACTCCTCAATGGACCAATCAGGAAAACAGAAACTAAACAGGGACACAGTGAAACTAATTGAAACTTTGGACCGATTGGATTTAACAGATATATATAGAAAATTTCATCCTAAAGCAAAAGAATATACCTTTTTCTCAGCACCACATGTTACCTTCTCCAAAATCGACCATAAAATTGGTCACAAGACAGACCTCAACAAATACAAGAAGATCGAACTAATCCTATGCCTTCTATCAGATCACTATGAAATAAAAGTGATCTTCAATAGCAAGAAAAACAAGGGAAAGCCCACATACAAATGGAAACTGAACAATACTCTACTCAATGACACCTTGGTCAAGGAAGAAATAAAGAAAGAAATCAAAGACATTTTAGAATTCAATGAAAGTGAAGGTACAACCTATCTAAATCTATGGGGCAGAATGAAAGCAGTGCTAAGAGGAAAACTCATAGCCCTGAGTGCCTCCAAAAAGAAACTGGAGAGAGCATACACTAGCAGCTTAACGGCACACCTGAAAGTCCTGGAACAAAAAGAAGGTAATTCACCCAGGAGGAGTAGAAGACAGAAAATCATCAAACTAAGGGCTGAAATCAATCAGGTAGAAACAAAGAGAACCATACAAAGAATAACAAAACCAGGAGCTGGTTCTTTGAGAAAATCAACAAGATAGATAAACCCTTAGCTGGATATAAGAAGGTCAAACTAATCCCATGCCTCCTATCAGATCACTATGGAGTAAGAGTGGTCTTCAATAGCAACAGAAAGCCCACATACACGTGGAAGCTGAACAACTCAATGATACCTTTGCCGCAGTGATTCCAATTGATTCTGTGAGACAAAGTTTTACAGACTGAGGCTAGGAATGCCTCTTGGAGTCCTCCGGAACACCTCTATTCAGAAGCTGAAAATCTCACTGGCAGCCTGCTTTACCTCCAAACTTCCCCCTTTCCTTCTCTCACAAGGTTATCTTTAAGGCCTGGGGCTAAGGAGAACCAAGAAAACAGATGTAAAAGAATCCTTCTTTGAAGTAAATTCTCTGGCTAAAAACCTCTTTTCTTAAAACTGCAATGCTTTGTCTCATAATTACATTTACCTCCCAACAGTATGCAAATGGGAGTGGCTGTGACACTATGGTGTGAAAAGCATTGACCAAGCACAGCAAATCTCGGGTTTCTACAGAGGAAAGCTAGGTGTCAGGTAAAGTTTACTCACAGAATCTCATTTAGACCTAGGTGGTCTGGTCAAATGTTCTTTGAAGTCTTTGAAGTCTCTTTAAAAGTTTGTTGTTAACTACAAATGATTCTATATCAGGAAGACTAATGTCATCTATGTTTGAGCTTCTAATTTGTTACACGGAAAACATTTTACCTGGTTGATTTTACATTCCTTGTGGCAAATGGTTATGCTGATTGTTCTTTGTGCCTGCTTTACTGGATACATCTTTTGAAATGGAAAAGTCTCATGGTTAAAAACTCCTGCCTCAGAGCAGGATAATATACTCAGATACTAAACTACCTCTACATCTAGTGTCTGTTTGTCAATCGCTGAATCCCTGCTTTCCTGCTTCACCAACGATTCCTGGTTCCCTGAAACTACAACTCCTGGCTGAGTTTGGTCAGTGGCAACCTTGGTCAAGGAAGAAAGAAAGAAAGAAATCAAAGACTTTCTAGAATTTAATGAAAATGAAGGCACAACATACCCAAATTTATGGGACACAATGAAAGCAGTGCTAAGAGGAAAACTCATAGCCCTGAGTGCCTCCAAAAAGAAACTGGAGAGAGCATATACTAGCAGCTTAACAGCATACCTTAAAGTCCTGGAACAAAAAGAAGCTAATTCTCACAAGAGGAGTAGAAGACAAGAAATCATCAAACTCAGGGCTGAAATCAATCAAGAAGAAACAAAGAGAACCATACAAAGAATCAACAAAACCAGGAGCTGGTTCTTTGAGAAAATCAACAAGATAGACAAACCCTTAGCCAGATTAATCAGAGGACACAGAGACAGTATCCAAATTAACAAAATTAGAAATGAAAAGGGAGCTATAACAACAGAAACTGAGGGGAAAATCATCAGATCCTACTACAAAAGCCTATACTCAACACAACTGGAGAATCTGGAGGAAATGGACAATTTTGTAGACAGATTCCAAATACCAAAATTAAATCAGGATCAAATAGATCATCTTAACACTCCCATAACCCCTAACGAAATAGAAGTGGTCATTGAAAGTCTTCCAACCAAAAAATGCACGGGACCAGATGGTTTTAGTGCAGAATTCTATCAGACCTTCAAAGAAGACCTAACACCAATACTCTTCAAACTATTCCACAAAATAGAATCAGAAGGAATACTACCCAACTTGTTCTGTGAAGCCACAATTGCGCTGATATCAAAACCACACAAAGATCCACCAAAGAAATAGAACTTCAGACCAATTTCCCTAATGAATATTGATGCAAAAATACTCAAGAAAATTCTTGCCAACCGAATCCAAAAACACATCAAAACGATCATTCACCATGATCTAGTAGACTTCAACCCAGGGATGCAGGGATGGTTCAATATATGGAAATCCATTAATGAAATCTACTACTTAAACAAACTCAAATTAAAAAAACCCACACGGTCATTTCATTAGATGCTGAAAAACATTTGACAAAATTCAGCATCCTTTCATGCAAAAAGTCTTGGAAAGAACAGGAATTCAAGGCTCATACCTAAACATAGTAAAAGCAATATACAGCAAAGAGGTAGCCAACATCAAACTAAATGAAGAGAAGCTTGAAGCAATCCCACTAAAATCAGGAACTAGACAAGGCTGCCCTCTCTCTCCATATCTTTTCAATATGTACTTGAAGTTCTAGTGAGAGCAATTAGACAACATAAGGAAGTCAAAGGGATACAAATTGGAAAGGAAGAAGTCAAACTATCATTATTTGCAGATGATATGAAAGTATACTTAAGTGACCCAAAAAACTTCACCAGAGAACTCCTACAAGCTGATAAACAACTTCAGCAAAGTGGGTGGTTATAAAATCAACTCAAGCAAATCAGTAACCTTCCTATACTCAAAGGATAAGCAGACTGAGAATGAAATTAGAGAAATGACACCTTTTACAATAGCCACAAACAATATAAAGTACCTTGGTGTGACTATAACCAAACAAGTGAAAGATCTATATGACAAGAATATCAGGTCTCTGAAGAAGGAAGTTGAAGAAGACCTCAGAAAATGAAAAAATCTTCCATGCTCGTGGATTGACAGGATTAATATAGTGGAAAAAATGCCATCTAGCCAAAAGCAACATACAGATTCAATGCAATCCTCATCAAAGTCCCAACTCAGTTCTTTATAGAGTTAGAAAGAGCAATTATCAAATTCATCTGGAATAACAAAAAACCCAGGATAGCTAAAACTATTCTCAACAGTAAAAGAACTTCTGGGGGAATCAGTATCCCAGACCTCAAGCAGTACTACAGAGCAATAGTGTTAAAAACTGTGTGTTATTGGTACAGTGACAAGCAGGTAGATCAATGGAATAGAATTGAAGACCCAGAAATGAACCCACACACCTATGGTCACTTGATCTTCAACAAAGGAACTAAAACCATCCAGTGGGGAAAAGATAGCCTTTTCAACAAATGGTGCTGGTTCAACTGGAGGTCAACATGCAGAAGAATGCAAATCGATCCATTCTTATCTCCTTGTACTAAGCTCAAGTCCAAGTGGATCAAGGACCTCCACATAAAACCAGACACACACTGAAACTAATAGAAAAGAAACTGGGGAATATTCTTGAGGACATGGGCACGGGGTAAAAGTTCCTGAACAGAACACCAATAGCTTATGCTCTAAGATCAAGAATTGACAAATGGGACCTCATAAAATTACATAGTTTCTGTAAGGCAAAGGACACTGTCAAAAGGACAAAATGGCAACCAATTGGTTGCAACACCAAATTGGGAAAAGATCTTTCCCAACCCTACATCTGATAGAGGCCTAATATCAAATATATACAAAGTTGGTACAACCATTGTGGAAATCAGCCTGGCAATTCTTCAGAAAACTGGGCATGACACTTGCAGAGGATCCTGTTATACCACTCCTGGGCACATACCTAGAGGATTCCCTGTCATGCAATAAGGACACATGCTCCACTATGTTAATGGCAGCCTCACTTATAATAGCCAGAAGCTAGAAAGAACCCAGATGTTCCTCAATGGAGGAATGGATACAGAAAATGTGGTATATTTACACAATGGAATACTACTCAGCAATTAAAAACAATGAATTCATGAAATTTTTAGGCGAATGTTTGGAACTGGAAAATATCATCCTAAGTGAGGTAACACAATCATAAAAGAATACACATGGAATGCAGTCATTGATAAGTGGATATTCATTAGCCCAGAAGCTCTGAATACTCAAAACACAATTAACATATTAAATGATTCCTAAGAAGAATGAAGGAGAGGTCCCTGGTCCTGGAAAGGCTTGATCCAGCATTGTAGGGGAATACCAGGACAGAGAATTGGGAGTGGGTGATTGGGGAATGGACAGAGGGAAGAGGGCTTATGGGACTAATGGGGAGGGGGGAACCAGGAAAGGGGAAAGCATTTGGAATGTAAACAAAGAATATAGAAAATTTAAAAGAAACAATTGTTAATAATGTTAAATAAATAAATAAATAAATTGTTCATCTTCAAATTGTTTTATGTCCAACAGCTTGGCTTTCTGACCATGAGAACCTTCTCTCTGGACTCCACTAGCCAGAGCAGATGCTGACTCCTGGAGGGGCCGAAGGGCTCAAGACATAGAGAGACAAGCAGATGTCTCTTAGCTTGAGTGCCAGTTCAAGAGCATCTGATTCAGGGGCAACCCCAATGCACATGGGCATTGTCACCTTCACTTTAATGTCTAATTATGTCTGAGAACCTCTGGTCTTTCATGTTTTCCTCCAGAAACCACAGGCCTGTGAGGCTGAGACTCTTGGAGGAATTTCACAAAACTTAAAAAAGTGGTTCTCAACTCCTGGGTCACAACCTCTTTAAGTGTAGAAGGACCGTTTCAAAGATTTTGGCTTTTCAAGTGAAAGGGTTTGAAAGATCATTGGGGCTGGGCATGAAGCCCAAAGCCACAGACATGTTCAGAACATGCTCTAATACTGAGCCACATCCCCAGCCCCTGGAGGGACTGGTTAAAAGCTCTGAAGGCATGCCGTAATGTTGCCAATGGGAAGGAAAACCAAAAGAGAAAACATTAGTAAAGAGAGTGAATGGCAGTTCTTCCATCCGTGGGTCCTGTGTGTCTGCATTCCTTCCAACCATATGGTTACAATAGTTAGGGAGAATTGAGTGCTCCTCGTTTAGTCCTCCGCACCGGTGTGGGGTGTGACGCCTGTGGCACACTGGGACGCTCTCCTACCACACCTGACAGAGGGAGTCATGCATGTCTGGGGAGCACCTGGGGACTGCTCTGCTATAGAGGAGTCAAAAGCTCTGACAAGGTGCTAATCGCCCACCTTCTTCCCCTACCACAGGCTGAGATCCAGTAGCAGGAAGCCAGCTGGACACAGAGGCTGCACTGCACTGCCCCCTCCCTACCTGCTCAAAGGCACCAAGGACATGCTCTGCTGAGGTTGTGACTTGAAGATGCTTGCCTGCTAGTGGGAGACTGTCAAGTGGGAGGGGGCTGTGAACCACCATCCAGATAAGCTCCACGTGGAGGGCATCTATGGTTACCACTTAGCCAAAATACATCTGGAGATGAAGGCAAATCCAATAAAAGGGAAAACATCTGGGTTTGTCTTGTTGAAGCAGGGTCGAACAAGAACGCACTTTCCTTGCGGTTTTCTTTCTTTCTTTTCTTTTTTAAATCTTTCTGTCCTTGCCATCTTACAGAACTTATGGCGACAATTATGTCTCAGTTCAGAGAATGAATTTCTGTGAACATTTCCTAACACGGAAGTCATTTGAGTGAACATTAGATTTTAGAGAAAACATTTTAGTACCTAAGGATAATCAATTTGATTGATATAGAATACAACAAGTATATTCCTTCTACTCAACATATGGCATTCTATCTCTGTCAACCTGAGGCAGGTGTCACTCCTTCTGACGGCCAGCGGCTCAGAGAAGTGCCAAGGCTGACATGGACCTTGGAATCTGTCAGCATTGGCTTTCGACCCTGGTGTTGGAACTTAGCAGTTCCCCATGGTTTTCCATACAATATTTGTTGTTTGAAATCAGAGCTTTCTCAGGTCTAAATGGGGCCCCAATCTATCGACAGATTCCCACACAGAAGACTGTATATGGAGTACACATTGTTGAGGTCAAAGCTTTCTCAGGTCTAAATGGGGCCCCAATCTATCGACAGATTCCCACACACAAGACTGTATATGGAGTACACATTGTTGAGGTTTTAACGCATTTATCAATGTATTTATTGAAAACATTATGAGAAGCAAGGGGTTGGAGGGGCTCATGGGGCAGCAGGGAGCTTGGGGGGGGGAGAAGGAAACAGCTGCTGGGAACTTGGCAGACGCAGTGTGCTGGCGATGGTCTAACCTCATCTTAGAGCTTCCTCTTCAAGACCCAAGTTAACAGTGCATCCCTTTCCACCTCATAAACCATAGGGCCGAGCACTGTCTAATGATCTGACTGAGAGGAGAGAAGGTTCGGGAGTCGGGAGCACAGGAAAGGGGTTGGAGTGGAGCTGAATGGAGGATTCCTGGCAAACACACCAGCTCCTGAAACAGAGCTCACCTGGGGAGACGTTGGGGGACAGGGGCTTTCTTTACAAGTGAGTAGGGGGAGCTGAGGTAAAATCTGGGGGACAGGGATCTCGGCTCCCAGGTGGGTTCCAAATGCAGTCCAGACTTCAGGTAACTGCATAATCAGGACTAATGGTCCTGTCTCAAATCCCAAAGAGAAACCCTTCCAATTTCCCTAGCTAAATGCATTCTAATTGCCATTTCTCCTTCCTGAATCTGGCTAGCTAAGCCATCTGTAACTTGACCCATTCCTCTGTGGTATACCTCTTCACACCATCATCTTTCACGTCTTTCACGTATTTCACGTCTTTCATGTCTTTCACGTACCAGGATTCGGGCTCTGCAGCGAACACTGCACAGCAAAATCTCTCCACTCTGAGCGCACACACATATGCACACACAGTTCCGGAATCATACACTTCAATGAATTTGCACGTGTACTTGATCTCCTCCTTCTCCTCACAGAAATGAGTGACGGGCTGCTCTCGGATGCACTTTTCTATTGCACTCTCTAACCGCTTAGGCTGGCAGTTTTTTGCTTCAAAACCAACTATTTGTTGTGTTTTTTCATCCAAACCAATAAACAAATATCCCCCGTCAGTGTTGGCAAAGGCAGAAACAGTTCGAGGGAGAATCTCTTTAACACGCTGTAGCACCTTTTTTGTGTCAAAGAACTTATATTCAACATTTTTGGACTCGCTAAAGGAGAATTTTTCCTTTTTTGTAAGTTTGGACTGTTGAAAAAAAGCAGCAGCCAACTCCTGGACGTGGACTTCTTCCTGCGTGTCATCACCAGGCCTTTCTGAAGGACTTGCTGGAGGTGACCTTCCTCCTGCGCCCTCCATTTTTTCTAAGAACTCCTGAGCAGCGTAAAAGTTCATTTCTACTGAGGATGCCCCATTTCTCATGTACAAATTGGTTGCAATGGTGGCAGGCTTCCCAACAGAGATATCTGGACTCTGTGATTTTACACAGATAAAAAAGTAGGATTGATCTTGCTCAAAGTCTAGGTGTCTATGTGGCAAAATGTTCTTAAAAGAGGTTTCCAAATCATCCCCTATGCCATGTTTGGTCAACCTATAATCCTGATTTTTAATGTGAGCCTTGACCTTTCCCTCTCCAGAATTCATCAGAGCACATAGAGCTTTTAAAATGTTCCTGTTCTCTTCTTCCCTGACACGTTCTGCCATTTTCTTCCTGCGTTCTCTCCCAAGTGTGATTTCTCCAGCATTTAGAATCAGCACAGGATGGGTGCTTTCAACAGTGATCTTCATTTTCCAGCTGTCCTGCCGCTCCTGAGCTGAAATCCTTACCTGTAATGAGACAGAGCTATTAGTGTTGGGCAAAGAGGAGAGGGCAAATTCTGTGCTGAGACGCTCACAACAAAAATTGCTTGCTGTGTGTGTGTGTTCCAGGGACTGGTTTGTGTGCAGACCGAGGAAATAGTTAACTGAGAATGGACTTTTAGACTGTGGTGGCATGTATATGTACTGACATGTCACAGTGTTTTGCTATATTCATTCTGATCCTTCCACATTTTAGCTTCATTTGATCAGTGACTTCCCTCCTTCCTAATGTTCAATGTTATGGAACTTAGATTCTGTCTCTTTTCTTACAATAAAGCACAAGCACAATTTGCCTATGGTTTTGGTTTTTGTTTGTTGGTAAGAAAAAATATTATTTTATTTATTACTTTTCATTTTTCTTTTAATAATTTCAGATGTTCATCGATCGGTTGTCTACTCTTATGGAGAGACTTCTGGCAACATTGCCTTTGGGGATCTAGGGACATACCAAAACAAAGCAGGTCAATTATCGTCCTTTTTTCTAGAAATAAATTCATTCACAAACTTTGGCCATTATTCTTGGAGAAGATGGACCAGGCTGTGATCCCCTATTCTTATCAGACACCCACATCCTTATGGTGAGTTAGATTCTTACATATGAAACAGAAGCATTGTGATCCAATGCTTATTTCTTTTCAAAGGTCATACAGTTCTTTACTCTGGTGGTGGTGAGGCCTCTGGGAGGTTTCTAGGTCATGAAGACAGTGTCATCTAACTGGCCCCAGGATCTGGCTAAGGAACCCCAGACAGCTAAGCTCACCCTGTGCTACATCATGTCCCAGGGAGATGTTAGTGGTCTGCAAAGGGGAGAGGATTGTCCCTAGATTCTAACCATCTTCCTTTGCACCTCTACACTGACACTGTGAGAAACAAATATGTTATTCATAACCAAGCTTGTGACATTTTATTGTATCAGGCTGAAGGATATGAGACAGCCAGCTTCAAGCTCTGTGTCTCTCACCCTTGCTGTTATGCTTTTAAAAACATCAGGGTACACTATGGACTGCAACCTGAAATGACTTAACATTTGCCAACTATTACTTCTTGTTGCTGTTTGCTTAGGATCGTACTTATTTTTATTTTACGCCTATGGGGGTTTTGCCTATATGCATGACTGTCACCATGTGAGCATGGTGCTCACAGAGGACAGAAGAGAGCATCAGATCCTCTGGGACGGATGCCAGCCTGCACGTGGGTGCTGGGAACAGATTCCGGGTCTTGATTTTCCCTGGGATCACATATCATTCAAAATCAGTTTGGTATTGCAACAATTAACTGTGTGCATAAAAAATACTTTTACCTAATACATAATCCTATGTGTAATATTACAACAATTAACTATGTGCATTAAAAAGGCTTTTACCTGATACATAATCCCATGTGTAGTATTCTTGTGTTACCAAGAGGGTCGCCAGAGCAACTTTCAAATGGTTACTGTCACTGTCCTACTACCAGGGCTCAGAGTGACTGGGGTTTGAGTATACTAATCACATCAGATTTTCCCCAAGCCCAAGAGTTCCCTCATCCCTAATCCCAGACACAGTATATTTCAGGCATCTATAAAGATCTGCTGGAATGGGGGAAGGAGCATGGGAGGACAGAACAGGTAGACAGAATGGAGTCAGACTCTACAGAATAAGAAATGGAAACCTACTGGAGCAAAATCATGGGATAAAAGAGTTGGAATTTCTGGAAATGAAGACATAGGCTAAAACAGAAGGTATACTGACTCTGCCTGTGGTAAGTAAAATAGCAAAAGCCATCTACGCACATACAGCTCTGTGCTTGGAGAGTGAGCTTCTGAAAGCAGAATCACTCAGTCATTCATAGGAGATTCAACACCTAAGAATCTGGAAATGAACTAGCAAATTCTTCTCTAGAGGAGGATGGTGTCAGACTCTTCTCCACCAGATGTATCATGGGCAAGCCTACAGGCTTCTGTCTAGTGCCTTAAGGAGAGCACACTGTGACTGCAAACCAGGAACAAATAGCACCAGACACAGCATCCCTCGGGGATACCTAGAAACTCAGAGCAGAGCAAGAACAAAGCTGCCTTCTTGAGAGATCTTCATTCAAATAGGACCCAGGGAGAAAGCGTTTGAACCTGACTGAAAGACATTCCAGAAGTGAGGCTGAGGCAGAAGTCCTGATCCTGGCAGGGGAACGCCAGAGAGGCTACACAGACACCATCACTTGTGCATAGCTTTACAGTTCAGTAGTCTCGGTACAGAGAAAACCGTAAGAGAGAGAGAGAGAGAGAGAGAGAGAGAGAGAGAGAGAGAGAGATGGAGACAGAGAGAAAGAGTGAGAGACACACACAGAGACAGAGACACAGAGACATTGACAAAGAAGAACAGAGACAGAGAGACACACACAGACAGAGACACAAAACACATAAAGAGAAACAGAGAGATACAGATAAAGACAGAGTGCTCTATTTCTTGCCTACATTTCCTTTCCTTAGTATAACTAGTCAGTGTTGCTTGGCTCCTGCTTCTTCCATAGAGGGCTGCTCCAGAGCTGAGACCATCTTTGCTGATGGACTGCCTGGAGACATGTTTACCATCTCTGCAAAAGGAAGCAGAGAGCCGAGGGGGCGGGGCGCACCTGGCACCTCAGCTCCTGCAACACTGAGTCGGAAAACAACCTGGAAGATAGTCTGGGCAAGATTCTGTCTGCTACAGTATCCTGAATGGATAGGTACTGGGGTACAGGGTGTAAGTAGAGAGGAGACACCCAAGGCAAACAAAAACAGAACAAAAAAAAACAAAACAAAACAAAACATAAACAACTGAAACTCTAGTTGGGTTACAGGAATTGCAGTTTCATTTCTGCCCAGGAGGAAGGTGCAGCCCCGCCCAGTTCTATGCACTGCTAAGCAGTCACTGTTACTTATTTCCTCCCATCCAGTCACATCCAGTACCCCCTTAATCAGGCGCTGTCCTGAGCCAGCACCCCTGGGTCACTCCTCCACATGGAAAGGGAACAGGATCCACATCTCACACTAGTGTGCTGACAGAGCTCCTCCCCGGCCAATTCGGAATCAGGAGAACTGTAGTGGAATCATCTTATAGAGAGCCTGTGGCATAGCCTGAGACCTGGGCTATGTCATTCCAAAACCCATTACTATAAAATAATTTCTATGATTCAAGTTCTCTCCCTGGAGCATCTAACCAGAAAATGGTCTTTAACAACAAGGCTGGACTCTGGGGCTCAGCAAACTCTAACACCTACATGAAACTCACTGACATCCCAGAAGCATTGAGTTGGCTTTCACCATTACTAGTTTCTTTCAAAATTCTTTATGGGATTAACTGGAGAAAACTCTCAGCACTGAAATCAAAATGTTTGCTGTTGTTACCTTTGGCGGAAAACAGATGACAATCAGGCAGGTGACCCTAAATATGCAAGCAATGCCAGTTGGTAGGAAGGCACAGAATGAGGACACAGGGGTGGGAAAAGCTTCTTTTGGGAAACAGCTGTAGAGCATTTGCAGCTAGGATGCTACTTTTCCTCTTGCTTGGGAGAGCAATGCTCTTGTATTCTAAGGAAAAACCTCCAGAGTCTGTGGTTCTTAGATCTACTTAGTTCCAGAGTGGAGTTCTTCATTATTTAAGGGCAATTTCCCTCTACCTTCCCATAGAGTCATGTATCCAAGAGGATGAAGCACCTCATAGGAGCTTAGAGATCTGCTCAATCCCTGCCTCAGTAACCCTCTCAGAATATCTCGATCTGTAAGTTGCCCATTCTAGGCAGACCAAGAGAGGAAATTTGCTCCCTGGTATCCAAGTCCTCCATAGCCAGTGATGGCGGCTCTGGAGGTCCCAAGGAGCCAGAGTTCCTGAAGAGATGCCAAAGCAGCCAGGGTCCCCCTTAGAGCTCTGTGTTGTACTGGCAGCCCCACCTCATCCCACAGCCTGAAGAATGAATTCTGGGTGGGCACCAGGACAGAGAGGTCTACAGATGTTGAGACAGAAGCGGCTGCCCTGGAGGATGGCTCACTCACCTAAGCTGCTCTACTGAAGTTCCTTCAGCTGCTTGAAGCCAACTGTGAGCTGGCTGTGCTGTGGACGCCTGCTGGCCAGAAGAAGGAAGGCAAAAGCAGTGACTTGGTGGCTGTCTCCAGAAGTCCCTCTCAGCACCTGGATTTGAGGGGAACAACTGCAGTGCCTTTGGTCACTCTCAGCTTTTGTTTTTGACAGATTTGGGGGTTTGACAGACTGATTCATCCTCTCTAGGTCCTGATTTCACTTTTGGGGAACCGAAGTTTCATTGGTTGATGTCACTCCAGGAAGTGTGAGAAGGCTCCTTCAGCACTTTGATCACCTCTGTTATTGTCCTTCCACCTGTCAGAATAAAAGAACAAGGCTTCTAGACTTTCGAACTCAACCTTTACAACTTCACGTCAATCCCCAGGGCAAAGGTGCGGCTGCTGCTGTCCTGACACTCAGAAAGAACAGGTGACACTAGGCACAGGCGAGAGCCTCTCCAGGGAGGAAGATTGGAACCAGAGGCTGAGCCAGGGGAGGCAGAGGAGGGTGCTGGTCATAAGGCGCAAGCTGCATCTCCTGGCTCTTTGGGAAGACAGGTTTCCATGGGAGGCTCCAGGGGCAGCCCTAGCCGACACGACTCACCTCACTTTCTATCTTGGTGCCCTCTCTTTTGATAATATAAGTTTCCCTGAGTCCATGCATTTAAGATCCAAAAGCCAGCCGCGAGGAGAAAGATGAGGCTGTAGAGTGGAGAGGAGAGAAAATGAAGGGAGTGAGCAGGAAGGGAAAGCCTAGGCAAAAGTAAGAGGAGAGAGAAGGCATGGGGGGGGGCAGAGAAACCCAGTTGTCAGTGCCTCTCCACCATCAGCCTAGGCAGGCATGGAGCCTGGGGATGACTCTAGCCCTCTTGGGCAAGACACCCCAGTTCAAGGGCAATGCATCAGGAACAAGATGATGACATTCTGCCACAAGTTCCGCCCCCTGCCTTAACTACTGTAGGGATGAATGTCAGTTTCCTACAGTCCTGTTTGGACCTTCTGTAGCATACTGTTGTCAGGACAACGCCACATGCATTCTGTTATCTTCTTACCTTCCCCACCACTGTCGTGTTCCTGAGCTGCTCAGTCCTCAGAAGGAAATGGTGCCTAAGAGCTTGAACCTAAACTTGATCTGCCAACACAAACTTGTATCCGGGTCCCCTTGCATACCTGTAGGACCAGCTTAAAACACTTCACATAGTCAGAACTATTCATTTTCTATAATCCTTGAAGCTTCAGTTGAATCTCCTATTTTGCCAAATATGTATTGGTATATATGTTTTATATATGTAATATATGCATACTCATACGTACATGGTGGAATGCCATTCAGATGGAAAGAATAATGAAATCATGTCCTTTGTAGGAAGGGAAAGAGAAAGGAGGAAGAAACACCGTGGTGAATAAAATGACCCAGAAATGCAAATACTGCTTAGCATCTCTCCTCCATGGAATTTCATACCATGCTGAGTGAAGGTGGTTAAAGGTAGAGGAAAAAGAAATGGGAGACACTGGACTGGCCACATAGGGCAAATATTCATTTCTTTCACTGCAGAATCCAGGGCTATATATACATGGCCACCAGAGGGGGACTGTGAGATGAGTAAGGTGACCGACCATCAGGAGAGAAGAGGAGGTATTGGGGAGGAAAATGGGGAGTTGACTCTCAGTGAAGTACAATGGCATCGTGTATGAAGCTGTAACCAGCATACTGTTTTATGTGTTGGCTAAAAACAATTTAAACACAAGCGATTATGGATATCTCAGCTCCTCCAGGTCTGTCTACTCAACAGCAGGAGCCATGTTTCCTATCCCCGAAGGATCAACTCCTTACCTTAGAAAGCATCTGTCAGAGGAGACCACAGTGCTATCCCCAAAGGTCCTTGAGAGAAGGGGGAGTGGATGATTGACTGGAAAGCTTTGGGGGTGATCGTCACACCCAAAGTGCATTGGTCATGATAGTTGTGCCCCTTCTTGCCACTTAAGGCTTGCTGGGCGCTCACTGAGCCTACTGTGGTCACCGGGTGTCTCTGCGGTCATTAGGCATCTCTGCAGCAGCAGCATCTAGCTCCATAGGCAGCATCCCAGCCATGCCCAGATTAGGGTGTGGTGCTTGATTTCATACATTGTTGATCTGAGAATTTAGGGCCAGGCAGGAGAATCCTGTGAGAACCTTGAAGAACATCACCACAGGAACTATTCCTTACTAATGCAGTCCTTACTGGAAAGTGATACGGTTCTGAAGGTTAGAAGAAAAGCCAAGTCACCACCTAGAACATTACCAGAATGAAACTGTGAATGTTATTGCACCAATGGGCCAGCATAGAGGAGCATACACACACAGACCTGAAGCTTGGGTTGAAACATCTAAGAGACCATGGAGGCAAGAAACCCTGCAGGTAGAGCAGCATAGACTGGCCCTGGAAGTGCTGAGAAAGGGCACTGCCCAGCATGTCCCAGGCTAATTCATCACCATTCTATTCCCATCCTGCATCTTGTATGTGTGCCCTGGGGAGCCACCTGCATGGTACCGCTCATGAAGACTCATGACAGGATACCCAGAGCTCAGATCCTTGTGGCTGTCATTGGCATCCTCCATAAGTCCTAGGAAGCTGTTTCAGCTAAGTGATCTGGTTCTTCTCATTGTCAGGATGATACTGAGGCAGCAGACTGCTGTCCAAACTTCGCAGTGTGTTTTAATGCATGTTGACAACATACCTACTCTAAGGCTTTGCACTACAAGGCAGCCAAGTGAGGCTTACATCTAGAGTAATCATCTTTCCCCAGGTGCAAAGGAGGTAGTGGTTTTGGTTTGTTTGCTTGTTTGCTTGATTGTTTGTTTTTTTGACCTATAAGGAATTTTCAACAAAATTTTAGACCATTTTTATGTAGCATGATTTTTCTTGACAGGCAAAAGCTAAATAGACCCTTAACACAAACCAACAGTGTGGAACACCCTAAAGGAAATTCTAGACAATGTCTTGAAGGAGAGGCACACACATATACACATGATCACACACATACACACATATTCATGTACACAAACACATAAATAAATGCATTTAATAAATAAAAACCTTAAAAGGTTTTTTTTAAGTTCTAGATGCTAAATAGGGTCTATCTCATGCTAATGTGCCTTCTATCATCTACTCCCGAATTTTGATTAACATAGCAAAGTGTCAGGTGCCATGTTTGGTTAGAAGAATAATCCTAGTGCTCTTGTCTTATTGTTCTGGCGGCATAGACAGAGAAGCTTAACAGAAATTCCCACAGATCTCACATAGGGAGTCCAACACCAAAGACTCAAGCAGAGCATGGTTCATTCAAAGGCCACTTGACTGTCAGTCACTGTGGGCTTCTGTGAACCTTTGCTCATAGGGACATAGGAAGCAACAGGTTCAAGATGCCATGTTCTACAGATACTAGCCTATGTGATGTTTCCCTCTCCGGCTTTGTTAAACTTTCCTCACTTCTGCAGTGGACCCATTTCCACACTGTGGCTTCAATATATGACCATGGGAGACGAAAGACACGGCCATGTTGGAAAGACTATGGCAAGCAAGTAAGTCGTCAGAGGATGGCCCACCATTTTACACAACTGTGATGAGTGTACTCTGAGAGGCATGCACCCCAGAGACCTCTTCCAGGATTGTTTCTTGCTGCTGATATGCCTTTCCTGCCACTATTACACAGCCTAATGTTTCCTGGGTATCAGCCTACCCTTTTAGGAAAATTTCCTGTAGACCAGTTTGAAGATGTACTTTCATATTATAATGCTATTTAAATGAATTAATGACTTTATAAAATTCCTGACTTGATTTAAATAATTTTAGGAAAAAAAGTATGAGATGAGTTTACATGTTTTTCCATGTAAAGTTAGAATCAAGAGTAGAATTTTAACTCTCCTCATAGAATATTAAATAAATGCTGCATACTAAGGAATACAATGAGCTTTCATAAATGCACTAAGAAAAGAAATAGATTTGTGATCAAGGAAAAGTATTTACCCTAGGTCAGTTTCGAGGAGGAGGCCACAGAGCTGCACTGTGACAAAGCGGAAACTGTGACTTTGAACTTATAATGACGTTAAAGAATGTAACACTGCTTTAAACTTACTATCAACATCTTTCTGTAAATCCCTCTTGTATAACATTTTATCGGTGAGGTAATTTTATTATGAGAAGGCTGAGAAAAAAATAACGTGTGGCTGTGGGGTTCTCCTCCATTCACCAAATGTGTAAATATGTATAAATGCATGTGTGTGTGTATATGTGTGTATGTGTGTATTTGTATATATGTATGTACAGTATGTCCATATATATGTATGTCTGTCGCTGTGTATGTATATATGTATGTAGATATACATGTATGTACATGAGTATGGATGTGCATTTGTGAAATTGATGAATCTGATGGTTGGGCCGGTGGAGTGTTTATGTGAATATGAATGACCTATTCTTCATCCCTTTTCTTTCTCTCTTGGTCATAAAGAGTTAATGAGCTCTGAGCCTCTGCTCGGTCAGTGAGAGGCCCCTGAATTAAAGAGTAAAGAGCCCACGTTTTTCCTAATCTACGACTGCTGTCAAGAGGAGTAAATTACCACAAGCCACCAGCTCTGGCCTCCAGAACAGTATGGAAGAGTGCTGGCCAGAGGTCATCAGCCTCTGTCCTGCCTATCAGAGCCCCACCTCAGTGCCTGGGTGGCTGAATGTCAGTGTGGGACCCTGCAGGTGAAGATGACACATTCAGTTCATAACACTGGCTCCCAAGTCGACAAAACAAAGGGAGGACATGACAGTCCAAGAATGACTTAAAATTGTGGTGATGATTTACCTTTATTGCCAACCTGATTGCACTTAGAGTTTTCTAAGGAACATACCTAGTTTTGTCAGGGAGAACGTTTCCCAAACATTTAGCTGAGAAGGACACACCCGCCCTGATGCATGCTTCATCCCATGGTCTGGGGTTCTGGCTTGAATAGAAACCAGCATTCACCACTCTCCGTGAGCAGTCACCCCACATTCGATCCTCATAACTAGAGGCCCTCTCAATGCCACCCAACACCTACCGTGCTAGACTCTACCCTCAGGTGTGTTGTCATAGCCACCAGATATGTCAGCAATGAGTCAGAGAGCAATAAGTAAAACTAAGCCATAAACATATAACAGACATTGATTGACTTTGGTGGGGCTGGATTCACCAATAGGGATGAGACCTAGGTCATCCGAGTTACGCCTTCAGCAAACACTTTCGTATTGTGTTTACCTGTGTAAGACAAGGCCTTGGGTGTGGCTAACTAAGGCTGACGGGGCACCTTATGTAGCCAGTGAGCAAGCTCCTCATTTTACCGACACCCATTGCATGCCTAGTGCAATACAGTATCATCAAGCCCTGCTGAGCTTGGTTTAAAAATATTCAGATTCATCTATGTTATTTCACGTGTATGAGTGCATTCCTTGTGTGCATGTCTCTATGTTGCTTGTATGCATAGTGCATGCAGAATTCAGAAGACAACATCATATTCCATGTAACTGGGAATGGGCACCCACACCTTGTTGGTGTTCTATCAGTAGGGGCAGAGCAGGTGGCAGGGCTTTGTTCATCCTAGCTTGATGTCTGGCTTGGTGGCCAAAGCTATTGTATGCCTAGGAGTCATTGAACTAAAATCAAATCAAAACTGGTCACAAGCCTAAGAGGAGGAAGACAGACACACAGATGTCTACAGAGAGCCATGCCACCCACAGGCCTGCCCTCCAGTGCACAGCACAAACACATAGACACGTGCTTTCCACCACGCCAGGCAGCAGGCATGGAGGATGTCACCCAGGGTCTGCCACCCACGAGGCCAGCCTGCAACAGGAGCCACCAGTGTGCAGTATGTGGTTGTCAGATTGGAAAGAAAGAGGAGTGAAGCAGCTTGGGCATTGTGAAGAGAAATGGAACTGGAGACTGCAGGTGGAGAGCAGTGGCCTTTTGTGAGTGGTCATCCCCGCCAGCTGGGGCCATGAAGAGGTCCCAGCCCAAGCTGAGGCTGAGGGTGATGAATGAATCCCTGGATATGGCGAGGCAGGGGTTGGGTTTTGTGGTTCAGATTATAACTAGAGAACATGGTGGAGTCCCTGGTTGGGTCTGTTGTGTTAGAACAGAGGCTTGTCCAGATAGATCACACCAGACCAGTACAGTTCCATGGGAGAGGTTTATTGTGGAGGAAAGGACAAAAGGGGGCAGGGAAAGGGGAAGAGGTCAGGTTGGGTCTGACTTTTATTTGGAATGTGACTTAACCACTGGCAGGTAAAGGTAGGAGGTAGACCAGGTGGACAATGGGAATGTGTGGCGATTGCCATGGCAACAGATATGTGGGTCGATGTCACATATGGATGATGTCACCATCATCACTGGATTTGGAGTTTACCTGCTGGTTCCTGACTGTAGAGTCAGTTCCTGATGCCCACATACCTCCCTTTTTCTTATAATAAAGAGAAGAAAAAGGGGGAGGGAGGGTGAAGCCAATGGTGAAAGGGGAAAAGAAACATCAGATCTCTTAAACTGATTCCTGCTGTCTAGGGGTTTGTCAATTTTGGGGTGTAGCTAACTTTCATCATTGGGGTCTACTTGGTAAATGTTGTTATCAGGCTTCTCTGTGGACAGTAGTTGGTAATCCTGTAATAGGAACTGATTAACAGTTTGGTTAGATTTTTTTTGTATTTGTTGTTGAAGGAATGTAGAAACAAGATTAATGGGGGAGGGAGCAAATAATAATGCTAGGAAGATAACTAGAAAAGATGTTACTAAATGGAGTATTCAGGGGCTGGAGAGATGGCTCAGAGGTTAAGAGCACTGGCTGCTCTTCCAGGGGTCCTGAGTTCAATTCCCAGCAACCACATGGTGGCTCACAATCATCTGTAATGGGATCTGATGCCCTCTTCTGGTGTGTCTGAAGAGATCGACAGTGTACTCACATACATAAAATAAATAAATCTTTAAGAGGAAATAAATAAAGGAAGGGAGAGGGAGGGAGGGAGAGAGGGAGGGAGAGAGAGAGAGAGAGAGAGAGAGAGAGAGAGAGAGAGAGATTATCTACTACCATATAGGGTTTTCAAAAATCCAGTAATTGGAGGCATGTTCCCTGAAATTCTGCATGTCTGATTGTAGATGTTGGATTGTATTCCTCACTATCCCAGATTGGTTGACTTAAAAACAGCATTCTTCTTGTAGGAACAGGCAAAGACCACTTTCTTTGGCTGTCAGGACATCTAGCCCCCATCAGTTCTGAAGCACCACAACTGCCAAAGAATTGATGTTTCTAGATACTAAGCATGGTTTCAGACATCTCTTGAAAACAGGTGCTAAGATCGGAAGTGAACTTATCATATTTGGATATGTAAGTCGTTATCCCTGCAATTCCAGTCCCAGCTCCTATGGTTATTCCCGCAGCAACCAGGAGCGGCACAACTTGAACTGCCCTCTCATTTTGGGCATCTATCATATCTACAACTGGGATTGGCAGGGTCTTGTTTCCCTGGATTACCCCTAGTTCAGGGAAAAGGAGTACCAATGTGCAAACTCCTGAGCAGCTGGCAGGGAGGTGTTGATATACCTGAGTGCCACAAAGAATTGATATGTTTTGGACTGCAGGGCCCTGCTGCAGAGATGAGATATCAAGGGTTGTGGTTCTATTGCAGGCTAGGGAACTTAGCATTCCTACAGAACATGTCCTCGAGGTCTTAAAACAGTTGGCCACGTCTGATGGCCCAAGGCAATGTGCCTTCCTGTATGTGTGAAGGATGAGGTAATAGTTCCTCTAAAGTTTCAGAGCAGGAGTGAGGTAGGGAGTGGTTAGAATTTGGTGGAGGAGGAGGATTGGAAATATTAAGAGGCAGGAATGATTGAAAGGTGAATGTGGAGTCTTCTATTAGTGCTACCTGAAGAGAAAGAACCCTGGAGGGAGGGAGAGTCCGTAAGCCTTTGCAAGTTAGGAGCTGTGGCAGGTTATGAGAAGAGAAAACAGATATAGGTGACCCAAAGGGTAGTTTTTTTTTTAACTCTCTGAATAAGGAGTTCAGCAGCTGCTAAGGCGTGGATACAACGTGCCCCTCCCTGGATGGTTAGATCTAGTGTATTTGACAAGCATGCCACAGGTGCAAAAGAAGGTCCCAGTTGGTGACCTAGGAATCCAAGGGCAAATTTCTCTTTTTCAGTTATGTAGAGGGAAAAGGGGCAAGTTAGAAAAGGGAGATGTAAGGCTGGGGCCTTGGAGAAAGCCTGTGTAGCAACAGAGGGGTTCGGGACGTCCCAAATTAGGGGTCTTTCTGAGAAGCTGGCAAAGGAAACAGCATGTTAGTGTTAGCAGGTCGACTGGCTAGAAGGAGCAGAGGAGCTGCTGGCAAACTTGGGTGTAGGCGAATGGGGGAGCAAAGGAAATAGAGGCTCCCAACTTTCTAATACGGGGACAGGAGATGTTGGCACTACCAGAAAGGACTGAGTGAGAGGTACACCCCTAAAAATGTAATGAAGCGGTGGGGTCTGTTGAGGAAGGTAAGGTTGTCCTACCCCGACAAGAGGGAGACAAGAGGGGGAGGTGGGTCCCCAAAACTCCATCAGGATCAAGTAAGTGGCCCCAGTGTCCAAGAAGAAGGAGATGGGCCTCCCACATACCATGATGATTTCCCAGGGCTCCCTGATAGTGATGGCTTTGGTCTGGTCAAGGGAGTTCAGGCCTCTTCAGTCATCCATAGCTAACTAAGCCTAGGAGATCTGCTGGAGGGTTACCTGGGAGTGATGCCCCTCTGTCCTGCTAGGTGTGAGGGCAATCGGCAGCCCAAAGTCCCTCATAATGGCCCTGATGGCTTGCAGGGGTTAGGACAAGCCCTTGCCCAATGACCTTGTGGACCACATCTGTAGCAGGATCCCGGTGGTCTCTGAATCTTAGACGACCAGGAGTTTAGGGCAATTGCTGGTTGCATAGACTTTGCCAGGATATGGTATTTTTGTCTGAGGGCCTTTGAACTCTCTCATCATGTCTTGGGGTTTCTATTCCTGCACAAACATCATGATCAAGAAGCAAGTTTGAGAGGAAAGGGTTTATTGAGCTTACATTTCCACATTTCTGTTCATCACCAAAGGAAGTCAGGACTGGAATTCAAGCAGGTCAGGAAGCAGGAGCTGATGCAGTGGTCATGGAGAGATGTTACTTACTGGCTTGCTTCCCCTGGCTTGCTCAGCTTGCTTATTTATTTATTTTATGTATATGAGCACACTGTAGCTGTACAGATGGTTGTGAGCCATCGTGTGGTTGCTGGGTATTGAACTCAGGATCTCTGCTCACTCCAACCCCACTTGCTCGCTCAATGGGTGACGGGATGTTATTGAACTACTAATATAGGTGTCCCGCTAAAGTGGAACAAAGAATACAAGCCAGGCTAGATGTCCAGGTCCTCACATGAACCATATAGTGTTTCAGGGACTCACCATAAAGCATTTCTACCTGGGCCTAGGTGTTTCTGAACAGCTACAAGAGCCCGGGGGAGGGGGAGTCAGAAACCACTTTTGAGAGGGAAATCACCCAAGGTTCAAAGTCCTATCTTGCATGTCAGCTAGGAGACTGGTCATAGGGACCATGGGTGTGAAATGCCAACCCCTTAGCTCATAGAGGTTGGCCAGGCCTTTTTCTGGGAAATTAGGGCTCTTCCCGCTAACTGGATGAAACCCTTACCAATCTGCCAATGCCTGTGTGAGAATTTTAGTGGTCTGGGAGCCTGAAAAGTGGAACTATATGGATGGTGGGTCTGTGGGTCTTACCCACACGGCAGAAGCTAGCTCACGTGGTGGACTGTGGAGGTAGCAGCTCATGTGGTGGAAGTCTGTGAGTCCCCAACGTCACATGGCAGTGATCTGTAGCTGCAGTGCCAGAAATCCACGTGACAGTGTCGCTGGATGTATCAGCAGCAACTGGGGTGTCAGTGGTGACTGGGGCAGCAGTCGCAGCTGCAGTCGAAATCCATGCATGTGGTGGTGACCCAGGCACGCTGCAGCGGTAGCATTCCACACGGGAGCAGTTGTGGTGGCCAGTTGGTCACAGTCAATCGTCAGGTGGCCTGGTCTCTGTGGCACAATAGATGTAGTGATCCCCAGAGTCTCAGCACCAATCCTGTGTGAGAACCACAGCCCATGCAGACAGATCCCACCACGCCAGTACAGTTCCACTGGACAGATTCATTGTGAAGGAAAAGGACAAACGGAGGTGACAAAGACAAATACGGAAAGGGGCAAAGGTCAGGAGGGCTCTGCCTTTTATTGGGGCTTTGAGGAAACCACTTGCAGGCAAAGGTGGGAGGTGGACCAGGTAGAGGCTGGGAATGTGTGGTGATTGCCATGGCAACAGATGTGTGGGTCTCTGTTGCCTATGGGTGATGTCATCGTCATTGCTGGATTCGGAGGTGACCTATCGGTTTCTGACGGTAGAACCTGTTCCTGATGCCCACAGGGTCGGCAACCACCTGAGGTGCTGTGCATAACCAGCCCTGCCCCTTTCTGGTTATGGTGCTCCAGAGAACTGGCTCCATCTCTCATAGGTGGCAGCACTCAGGAGAGCAGGCCCTGAACATCTATCAGGCAGCACAGTGGAACAGGGGTGTGGTGAGCTGGTCCATGAGAGTGTGCGTGTGGGAGAGCTGACCCCTCCACTGTCTGCCATGGGGTGGCACAGGCACAGAGATGATGCCTCCCCCACCTTGCCACCTCTGGAAGCTGGATAAGATGCCCTCAGGGCCATGAACTCAGGACAGCTAGCCCTGCCCATCACCAGCTAGGGAGAGCAGAGCTCCGCACCTCAACTGGACAGGACAGCAGAACTGACCCTGGTGGTGGCAGCGCAGGTAAACCAGACCAAGGGCATGATCAAGGAAGAGCTGGCCCGGACACTCTTCTACTGGGAGGTGGCCTGGGCAGAGAGTTGGGGAGATATGCCCTCCACCCTCCACGCACTAGCTCCTTACCACTGGAGGTAGTCAGGAAAGCTGGCCCCAGGTTCACGAGGGCAGGTCAACTGGTCCCACCCCTCACCAGCTGCAGTACGCAGTAGAAGGGCCCTGTGCCTTCTCTGGGCAGCACACTGGAACTGGCCTTGGTTGTGGGGGCAGAGGGTAGTACAGGAGAGCCAGTCGCAACAGCCAGAGTGCAAGAGAACTGGCCACAGCACTCCTCTGCCATGACGTGGTGTGGGTGCCTTTAAGGTAATCTGTTCTTCCCGACTCCCACAGTTCACCCCCATACCTTGCCACCTGCAGCTGTCCAGAGAACAGGCGCCAGGGCCATGAGAGCTTGTAAGCTGACCTGTCCATCACAGGTTGCAGCCCTCAGGAGATGGAGCCCTGAACCTGGCCCAGGCAGTAGTACAGTGCTGGCCCTGAGAGAGGGGGATACACAGATGCAGCTTGGAGCGTCTGTAGCCACTGGGCCGGTTTGCACCTCTCAGTTCCTGGGTCTCTTTTCTGACCCTCCCTCCTATGGAGAGTGTATGCTGTACTCTCTCCAAATAATCAGGATTTATCGAGGGAACTAAAAAGTCCCACAGATCTGCCCTAGTGAAAACGAAGAAAGGGTCTGGAATCCTGATCAGGAAAACATCCAGAAAGCTGTTGGGAAGTACTGAGTGGAGACCTTCAGGAGGAAGACAGAGTTGCCTGACTGCAGGCGGGGGTGGGGGGGGTGGGGGGGGGAGTGAAGCAAGCCCAGGCCAAGGGCCAGGTTTGACTTCCTTCCTGAGGCCGCGCCCTTGTTGTTAGGTTTCCATTTCTCAGAACAGGAAAGCAGAACACTCCCACCCCTCTGTGCTGCCCTTCTGACCACAAAGGAAAAAAACTGTCAACAGTAACTTCCTCCTTCATAGAACACTGAAAAACAGAGGAAGAAAGTTCTGACTTGAGACCATTTCTCAGAAGAATCTAAGCATACCCTGGGAAACACGATGCTGCAGCTCATTTTAAATGTTGACTAAACTGTTGCTTTTCTATTTCTCTAGCCTATTTTTCTTTGTCTAACCTCATTTTTTAAAGCAGAGTTATCAAGTTAATTCCTGTGTACACACGTGTCTTAAATGCTTGAACCCCTGGCCTTCTCCTCCCCAGTTCTGAGATTCCAGGCCTGTGCTACCATGTTTGGGTTATGATTATCTTCAGCATGAAGGATAATGGGTCTCATTGTGTCATTTCCGTAGTGGTGTTCTGTTGTAGGTCATTGATTGCTGCTTCTCTGTCTCCCAAAAGATACCCTGCGGACAGCTAGGCTCTATACATGAAAGATGCCCTGCGGACGGCTAGGCTCTATACATGAAAGATGCCCTGTGGACGGCTAGGTTCTATACATGAAAGATGCCGTGCGGATGGCTAGGCTCTATACGTGAAGAAAGCATAAGTGTCCATTTGTGGTTCCCATTTTCTTTCCCTGGTCCAGTCAGTCTGACCCACAGCCCTGAAGCAGTGACCTTGCCCACCCTGTGTGTAATACCACCATCCTCACCCCCACTGCCTAGAGCAGTCAGTGGGCTGCGGTAAGACTTCCTTCACACAGACATGCACAGAGCAGGGGTCACACTTAGGGTTTGATCACTGCAACAAAACATCAATACCTAAGTGTGAGTGGGGAGGGAAGGGATTATTTGGGGTGCTTTTCCACAGGGGCCTCCAATATGGGCGGAAGTCAGGACAGGAATGCAAACAAGGCAAGGACCTGAAGGGGGAGCTCGCATGGCTCTTTATTTCTTTATTTACAGTATATTTACACTGTAGCTGTGGTCGGACAGAGCAGAAGAGGGCATCAGATTCCAGTACAGATGGCTGTGAGCCACCATACGGTTGCTGGGAATTGAACTCAGAACCTCTGGAAGAGCAGTCAGTGCTCTTGGCCACCGAGCCATCTTTCTCTGGAAACTGATTATCAATCCCTCTCCTTCAAGCTGCTCTGGGATCCATCTGGTGCTTTACCCATTCCTCTGTGGTAAACCTCTTCACACGGCTGTCTTCCACATGCCAGGATTCGGGCTCTGCAGCGAACACTGCACAGCAGAATCTCTCCACTCTGAGCGCACACACATATGAACACACGGCTCCGGATTTGTGCACTTCGATGAATTTGCACGTGTACTTGATCTTCTCCTTCTCCTCACAGAAATGGGTGACAGGCAGCTGTCGGATGCACTTTTCTATTTCACTCTCTAGACGCACAAGGTCGCTCTTCTCTGCTTCAAAGCCAATGATTTTCTGGGTTTTATTGTCCAAACCAATGAACAAATATCCTCCATCCGTGTTGGCGAAAGCAGAAACAGTTCGAGGGAGGAGCTCTCTGAGGCGTTTTCGTAGGTGTTTCGCTGAAAGTGATGTAACTTCAACATATGTGGATCTGGTAAAGTGGAACGTTTCCTCGTGCTGGAATGCTGTCCTGTTGAACAATGCAGCAGCCGAATCCTCCAGGTGGCATTCGTCTTCTACTTCGGGGCAGGCAGTGCTTGCAGGCAGCTCCGGTCTGACACAGGGTCTCCCTCCAGTTTCTTCCAGGTCCTGGAGAAATTCTAGAGCAGCAGCGGCGCTCACTTGTATGGAGGACGACATGCACCTTACATACAAATTGGTCCTCAGGGTGCCAACAGGCAGCCCAAAGATTTCCTGACTCCACAATTTCACGTGGATATAAATGTAGCCTTCGCTCTCTGTGAAATCCAGGTGGCCCTGGTCAGGTGACAGACATTTACAAAGAGAGGCTTCCAAATCAGGTCCCAGGCCATCCCTGGTGAGACTATAATTTTCATTTTCAATTTTCACCTTGATTGCTCCCCCTCCCGAATTCAGGAGAGCACATACAGCTACAGCGAGGTTTTTGGTCTCCTTTCTCCTGAGGTGAGGGTTCTTCATTTTCTGTCTCTCCTTCTGTCCAAGGGTGAGTGCTCCGACATTTAGACCCAGCTTAGCATATTTGGCTTCCAGATCAACACTGATGCCCATTTTCTCAGCAGCCTTTGCATTTTCCAGATGACTGTCATTCCTGGAAAACAGACAGAAGAGCCGTTAGAATGAGAGCTCACCAGGAGAGAGCATCTTCTGTACCGTGAGACCAACGGCACAGTCCTCGGGTCACATGCTCCACGGGCCCAGTTGGTGTGCAGGTGGAGAAATGGTTGGTTTATTACAGGCTTTGCACTTATTAGCAGAACTTTTATGCTTACTAGTTTTTAGATGTAATTTTACAGGTAGCGTAGAGCCTGTTCACACTTTCAATTCCATTTTAATTTTTGCTCATCTCTTTTCTGGTTCTTAACATTGTGTTCAGTCTTCTTTCAATAAACCCTCAGTGGAATCTGAATTGGTCTTTTCTGTTCCATAGGCTTTAGTTATGCAATGATTTAGAAGTGCTTATTTTAAGTCTCTGGGTGTTTTGCCTGCATGTGTGAACCATGTGCATGCAGTAACCCTGGAGACCAGAAGAGGGCATCATATCCCCAAGAACTGAAGTTACAGGAGGTTAGCCCCATATTGGTGCTGGGAAGTGAATCCTAGTGCTCCCGAAGAGCAGCCAGTGCTCTTAACCCCTGAGCTATCACTCTAGCCCTGTTTCAAATTGTTTATGATTGTTATGATTGTAAATAAGGTGAAGAACAATACAAAGACATCTGACATTGACCTCTGTCCTCCAAACTAACATGCTACAAGTAATTACTGTTCCTTAATCCCAATATCTTTTTCTATTTTAGGAAGGCTGCCCAGATGTGAGTTCCTTTGCTCTACTGACCCCATAGGGGAAGGCCTCTGTCTCCACATGGAAATAACCACTGAGAGCCATACTCACAGCACAGTATTGCTTATGAATAAACTGTAGTTTCATGTCAGTGGTTTTTGCATGAGAACGGTCCCCATAGACTCATGTATTTGAATAATTGTCCCAAGTTGACATAAATGTTTGGGAAGGATACAGCATGTGTGGCCTTGTTGAAGAACTTATAACACTGGAGAAGGTCTTAGAAGATTTAAGAGACTCACCCATTCCCAATTAGTGCTCTCTTCTCTCTCTCTCTCTTTCTCTCTCTCTCTCTCTCTCTCTCTCTCTCTCTCTCTCTCTCTCTGATTCAAGATGTGAGCTCTCAGCTGTTCTGTCACCATGGACTCTGATCCTCTAACACCCTAAAGCAAATTAAATTCTACTTTCATAAGTTGACTCGATGTCTTAGTTATGGTTATTATTCCTATGATGAAACACCATGACCAAGAAGATGAGGAGGAAAGGGATTATTTAAGGGATTATTTGGCTTACACTTCTACACCATACTCCATCCTTGAAGGAAGTCAGAACACAAACTCAATCGGGGCGGGAACCTAGAGGCAGGAGCTAAAGCAGAGGCTACAGAAGGTGCTGCTTATTGGTTTGTTCCCCATGGCTTGCTTAAGCTGAATCCCGACCCAGGGGATGGCACAACCTACAGTGGGCTGGGCCTTCTTCCATCAGTCACTCAGAAAATGTCCTACAGGCTTCCCTGCTGCCAGTCTCACAAAGGCATCTTCTTCATCAGGGTTTCTCCCCTGAGTTGATTGACTATAGTTTGTGGCAGGGTGACACACACATGGCCCACACAACCGACTGCTTGTCAATTGCAGTGGGTTAGCCTGATGCTGCTTGTACTCTGATGCTAATATTGGTTCCTCGAGATCTGGGGGCCCTAGAGACAAGAGTCTGCGCAGAGATGCACATGACACGATGCGACCTTGCCACCAAGTGATTTCTGATTGTTGAATAAAGATGCCAACAGCCAATAGCCTGGGCAGAAGAGACATAGGCGGGTTTTAGGGTTCCCAGGCTTGGGGCCTGAGAGGAGAAGCAGGAAGAAAGGAAGAAAGTGAAGAAGAAGAAGAAGAAGAAGAAGAAGAAGAAGGAGGAGGAGGAGGAGGAGGAGGAGGAGGAGGAGGAGGAGGAGGAGAAGAAGAAGAAGAAGAAGAAGAAGAAGAAGAAGAAGAAGAAGAAGAAGAAGAAGCCGCCATGGGTTCGATGAGTTCATAAAAATGTGGCCCTGAGGGCTGGCCAGTTGGATTGAAGAGGAGCCCAGATGAAACATAGTAAGTAATAACTCGGGCTTATCAAAGGGAAAGTGGATTCTAATAGCATAGAGGGGAGATATCTGCCCAGCTCTTGTGCCATTTAAGGCTTATTGTAAATGATGAAAGTTGTGTGGTCTTTCATCTAAGAACTGGATGATCAAGACAGGGTAGGAACCGTGGTAATGGATTTAAAATGTCAGCAATAGTCACTCTGACCCGAATACTCTACTGTGTAAGCCACCACCTCTTTTCTTTTCTTTCTTTGCTCAAACCCATCAACCAAAAGCAAGCTTTCAGGAGTCCTTTCAGGTCTGGCCAGTCAGAAGCTGCAGCCCCACCCTGTTCCGTGCTGTGCTAAGCAGTCTCTGCTCTTCCCACTCCCTTCCAGGCACTCATGCGGGAGCCCCTGAGCTGGGCCCTGTTCTCAGCCAGCACCACAACTCACACCCAAGTACAAAAGAACAAGGGTCAGGACACACACACCCCTGCGCCCAGGAAACTCAGAAATCACAGGTCTATAGTGCAGTCACATTTATAGGAACCGAGGGCTAGCCTGGGATACTGGCCATTACACTTGTACACCCATGACTCCGTAAAGTTGTCGATCATTTAAAATGTGCATCTCTTAGGCATGTGTCTGAGACTTGTTCCTTCAAAAGCAAACGGGTGAGCTCCAAACCCAGGCATGTAAACTCATTAACCACGCTGCAGTTCTGGGGCTGCTTCACCAGTCAGACTCCCATTCCCCCCCCCCCGCCCCCACCTCCCCGGAAACTGTAGCGTGGACTGGAAAGTCTCTGAGACTTTGGTCTGGAATTTTAAGTGTCTTGTTAGCTGTCCTCAGAGGGAAAGAGCATGGCATCCTATGCAGCACTGCAGGTTGGCAGGCAAACACAGGGGCAGGAGCAGGAGCTGCCTCTTGGAGAGGATGGAGAGATGCCCACCTCTGAGTGCTTTGCAGTTGGTGGGAGAACATAAGCTTTCCAGGGCTCTAGTGCACCTGCCTCGGGGTTCATTTTGAATCCAGTTCAGCTTCGTCCCTGCCTGTTGGACACATTTACTCATCTTCCCACAGGGTCGTGTGGGGAACCCTCATGAGGTTTTGGAGACCAGCAGGAGCCTGAGCTCACATCCTCCCATGAGAGGGACAAGAGGCTACTTATGCCTCACCTGCCCCTGCCAACTGTGCCAGGTGCCCTCTGTGGATAAAAGGGGCCACACCCACCACTGATCCCTCTCTCTGTCCTCTCTCTCCTCCTCTCCTTTTCCTTCCTCCTCCTCTTCCCACAGATCTCTTTCTCTCTGTCCCCTTCCCTCCCTCCCTTCCTCCCTCTCCTCCTCTCTTCTCCTTCTCCACCCTCTCTCTATCTGCCCTCTTTTCTCTCTGCTCCCTCTCAGCCTTAGGTCCCATGTGTCTCCATTTCCCTCTGTCTGCCTGTCTCTCTCTCTCTCTCTCTCTCTGCCTATCTACCCTTGTTTCCCCTTCATGTTTCAACTCTGAGGCACCTTTCACTCTCTCCCGAATAAACGTCTTCCACTAGATCTGTTGTGAGAATTCTCAGGGATACACCATAGCCCACACCTGTCAAAAGTACCCAACGCCTGGCTTGTATTTTTATCCTACAGCCCTCTGCCTCAAAAGTTCAGGCTCAGAAGAAGCAAACCTGAGCTCTCACTCCCTGGACTCTTAAGCCCTCCCTCCACCCAAGAAGACACAGGCATTTGCCCTCTCCCCACAGCTCACCAGGTGTCCAAGCCCTTCACAGCCATTTTGTTAACACTTTGTTCAAATGGGCTACCAAGACTCCAAGGAGCTAAGATTCCTAGTAGAGACAGGAACTAAGCAAGGTTCCTGAGAAGGTGGGCTGTACTGATGACCCCCCACATTGTCCCAGAACCACTAGACCCCACTGTAGGGGGAGTGGGAAGTGAGGGACAGAAAGGACATTAGGGGCAGGCTACACTTGAGTAGGCTGTAATTCAGTGGTCACTTACCTGTGAGTTCTGTGGTTGTCTTGCTCAGTCGCCTGGAGTCCAGTGCCCATGCCAGCAGTCAGCCCCTTGGTGATGGAGGCTAGTGTCACCTGAGAAAGACCCTCTGTCTGCAACAAGTCCTGGCCAGCAGATGTCTTCGCAGGGGGGCTTTGGCACTTGGAAGAGTTCTAACCGCAGTCCTGGCTGTGTGCTCCCCTCTCAGCCCACCTGAGTTCTTTGTCCTTTGAGCTTTACAGCAGGGCACAGATGGCAGCTCTGGTAATCAACTGAAAAATCCCAGAGCTGCCTGTATCTTTAGTCTGCCTCCCTCCAGGAAGTGAAAGCAGCAAGGAACCACAAGGCTTTTTATTGGTCAGAATGAAACACAAAGCTCACAGTTGAGCAATCAGGTCTTCTCACCTCTGCCTGCCTCAGGCATTCCCAGAGCAGCAAGGCAGTCCCTTTGCTCAAAAGAGCAGGTGCCCCTGTTAAGGCCTCTAGAATCCCTGCAGTCCTGGGCTCAAGACAGGCATAGCACTCCCCAGCAGGGAAGGAGGATCCTCCCTGCCAGCAGATTCCTAGAGCCCTCTGAGAATTCTCTGGGATTCCCAGGGCAACCCTAGAGCAGAACCTCTCCTGTCACTTTGTTACAGTAACTCCTCCCTAACTTGTTACAGAAACCCAGCCTTAAGAAACTGATTCTGGGAGGAGGGAGAATGGGATAGGGAGTTTTGGGGGCGGGGCAGAGGGAACTGGGAAAGGGGATAACATTCGAAATGTAAATAAAGAAAATATAAAATAAAAAATATATATTAAAAAAAAAGAAATATTGTCAGCTTGCATTTTAAACTTCCAAGGATGTTAATTTTTATTACAACTTAACTGCATATTTTAGTAGTATGTTACTCTTAATAAATCATTTTTATCTTGTAGGAAAAAATTACTGACTTGTGAATTTACAAAAAAAAAAAAAGAAAAGAAACTGACTCTGTTTCTGACTGCATACGAACTGAATACAATATTCAGTTTCTTTGTTTCATTTTTACACCTGTCTCTGCCCCTGCTCCGCCCACTGACTCCCTCTCTTACCCAGCCTCCTGCCCCCCACAGCCCCAAATTGCAGGCTTGGGAGTACAAAGGGCTGAAATGCTCAGCTCACTGCTGTGAATCTCTTTGTATGGGGAGCACCACCCCATTCCTACTCCAGACTCAGCCTGCTGGAGGAAGTGCAGCCCAGAACTCCACTGTCCCTCCAGCCTAAGGGTTTTCCATGTGGGCTGTTTCATTGCCTGTCACCACCAAGCCAGCTCGGTGGAAACTGACTCAGAGACCTTTAGAATCTCTTCTTTAATCTCTAATTTAAGAAATAAAGTGTAGGGGGGATTCCAGAGGTGGTGAGGGTTGGGGAAAACATGCAAAACTTAAAGGAGACTATTTGCATCAATACCCAGAAACTGAACAAAGACAGAAATTTCCCTCTGTACTTGGGTGTCAGGAGGTAGAAGAGGAAGTTGCTGGGCGGGGGTGGGGGGTGGCTTAGCCAGCCTAGTCCACTGAGCCACCATCCTCCACTATGCCAAGCCACAGCCTCTTGCTCAGGATGGTACCCTCCCATTCCTAAGGAATGTCACAAGACTAGACAGAGGCCAGGGCAATCCAACAACCAGGGCTTTGAGGGACAATAGGAAGAAAAGAAGGGGGTAGGAAAAGTGGGGGAGCAGGGAGGAGCAGCCTCTGGAGAGAGGCACCCACTGGGCAGAGAGGGTCCAGTGCCCACGCTGTGTGCCTGCAGGCTTGCCAGTTGTCTTCTCTTCTTCCTTTCCCCTCCCCCATCTCCTCCCTCCTCCTAGCTTCTCCTCCCAGCCCTTCCTCAGAGTTCATTCTCAAAGTCAGTGAAAAGGAATTCAACTCCAAAGGTCAGGGATTAGACCTGCTGCAAACTCCAGAACTTCTCCTTCAAGGACAAAGTGCAGTGCCCAGGCTTAAGGAAGAAGCAAAGGGACACCTCAGAGACAAGCTCTCCATCTGCTGGCAGGGTCCAGCTGAGCTCATGATCCCAGGAACCAGCTCCTTTACTGTCTTCTCATCTTGAGTTACAGGCCAAATATCCAGGATATGGCCTGACCACCAGGGTTCTGAGTCAAAGACCTTGAAGCCACGTGGCCCAGATAAGGCCTCATCACCAATTAATCACCAATGCTTTCTCTGGTCCTGTGACTGACACCCACCCCACCTAACACCCCCAGCCTGCCCTGCCTGAATCAGAGCAAAGGCACAGTGGAGGGTGTCAGAGCAAAGGTCCAACCCTTTGTGTCAAAATAGGACTGTACAATGCTACAGGCCACCAAACTTCACCTCAACCTGCTGTCTCAGCACTTATATATGTGGTGCAATTTCCCTTCCGGGATACAGTCAGCTACTGCCTTCAGTGACTTCTCCATTGTCCCGGACTGGTCAGATTTTGCTGCCTGGTTGAAATAAAGAGCTTGCTTTGCTGAACTCTTGTGACGACCTGCTCAAGATGTTTTGGCTTTTGGACTCCCCAACATATTGAAGAATGTCCGGAAACTGAACAAACTCTGCCAACCATCATTTCAAAATTGATCGAAGGTCGTCCCCCAGCCCAGAATTATAGGGTAATGGCATTTATGAGCCATCCAGGAGTGTCTGCACCGGATGGAGAGGCAGATGGAAAGGGGCAGAGGAAAGGACATATTTAACCAGAGATGAAGTGACAGAAATACAACAGTCAGGTTACACGGCTTCAACCCTGTCTCAAAAAAAAATTTTTTTCACTGAGGTAGATGGTCCTTGAGTTTTGATTGGATTGATTTTCCATCCTCTGGTACCCATATGTGTTACCAATGAACCCAAAGTGGTTGCCACTTCCTACTCTCTTGGTCCAGTCAGCATAATGTCATCAATATAGTGCACCAATGTGATTTTTTTTTCCGGGACAGGGTTTCTCTGTGTAGCCCTGGTGGTTCAGGAACTCACTCTGTAGACCAGGCTGCCCTTGAACTCAGAAATCCTCCTGCCTCTGCCTCCCAAGTGCTAGGATTAAAAGTGTGTGCCACCACCACCCAGTACCAATGTGATATTTTGTGGAAGACACAAACAATCAAGATCCCCTCTAATTAAGTTATGACACAGGGCAGGAGAGTTAATATATCCTTGAGGCAAAACTGTAAAGGTATACTGAATTTGCCAACTGAAAGCAAATTCCTTGTGGTGGTCCTTATGGACAGGTACTGAGAAGGCATTTGCCAGATCAGTAGTTGCATACCAGGTACCAGCAGATGTGTTAATTTGCTCAAGTAACGAAACTACATCTGGTACAGCGGCTGCAATTGGAGTTACTACCTGATTTAGTTTTCAACAGTCAACTGTCATTCTCCATGATCCATCTGTCTTCTGCACTGGCCAGATGGGAGAGTTAAAGGGAGATGTGGTGGGAACCACCACCCCTGCATCTTTCAAGTCCTTGATAGTGGCAGTAATTTCTGAAATTCCTCCAGGAATACGATACTTTTTTTGATTCACTATTTTCTTTGGCAGAGGCAACTCTAAAGGCTTCCATTTAGAGTCCAACCATAACAGCCCTCACTCCAAAGGTCAGGGAACCAATGTTAGAATTCTGACCATTTCTGAGTATATCTATCCCAATTATACATTCTGGAACTGGGGAAATGACCATAGGATGTGTTCGGGGACCTCCTTGACCTACTGTGAGTTGGACATCAGTCAAAACTCCATTAATCACCTGTCCTCCATAAGCCCCTGCACTGGAGAACCTGTTGACTGACTGAGCGGGCTTGGTCATGTGTATATACAGATGTATTCCTACATGTCCCTGCTCAGTCTGTATAATACTCCTCGTATGCGTGTTTTCAGGGCCGACGTTTGTGTTAGGTAGCTAGAGGATGTGCTCTTCCCTGGGAAAGACGATTTCTCCTCCTTCCAACTCTCGTTAGTTGCCGGTCATTCTCTGTGGAGGGTTGAGGTCTTTACGCTTTCCATTTATTTCAAGAAGCAATGAATTGCTCGATCCATTCTTGGTAATGTTCTTTCCGTCTCTACTCCATAAATGGCTGCCCTGGGCTTCCTTATCTCTCACCACCTACTGCTTCTCGATTTGAATGTTCTCCTTTTTCTTGCGGTGCGTCTTGAGGTCTTTCATTGGAGGTCTTTGCCTTTTAACATGAGCATTCACAGCTATAAACCTTCCCCTAAATGGGCTGTGGTCACATCCCACATGTTCTGGTCTGTCATATTTTCATTTGATTCTATGGACTGCTAGTTTTCTCTCTGATTTCCTTGTTTAAAAAATTATTTACTTATTTTTATTTTATGTACATTGATATTCTGTCTGCATGTATGTCTGTGTGAGGGTGTCAGATCTCAGAGTGACAGACAGTTGTGAGTTGGGAAATGAACCGGGGTCCTTTGGAAGAGCTGTCAGGGCTCTTAACAACCAAACCATCTTTCCAGAACCTGTCCTCTGATTCGTTTAATGAGTCACAAGTCATTTTGGTGTGTACTGTTCAATTTTTATGCATGTGCAGAGTCTCCATATAAATTTTGGTAAGTATAAAAGGAAGAATGAAATAAGAATAAATAAATACAAAAACAAATCCTATGAACTGTGTACTTGCTTATTTTTATTTTATTTTATTATTTTATTATTTTATTTTATTTTTTGTTTTGTTTTGTTTTGTTTTGTTTTGTTTTTTTATTTTATTTTATTTTATTTTTTTATTTTATTTTATTTTATTTTATCTTATTTTATCTTATTTTATTTTATTTTATTTTATTTTATTTTATTTTATTTTATTTTATTTTATTTTATTTTATTTTATTTTATTTTATTTTATTTTGAGAGAGGATCTCATTATGTTGCTCTGGTTAGCCGGGACTTGCCATGTATACCCGACTGGCCGCAAACTCAATTTTAGAAAGGGAATCGCTGTGGAGAATGGGTGCTGGGGCAGCTTCTCCCTGCACCCTCGAACGCTGGAGACTTCAGGATGTTACATCGAGGAGGGTGCGAGGGACTGACAAGCTCACAAACTCATGCTTTTCCTGTGGTTTGTGCTGAGGTTGCCTCTGTACTGGACAGGTCTCAGCCTTCCCCAGTGAACACAGTAGTAGTTTCCCTTTTAGTCTACCCGAGCCCTCTGCTGGTCACATCTGTATTTGCACTCTGTGGGCTGGGCAGAATCATCCTTCTGAGCTCTTCAGGTCACATCCACTCAGGTGGCGAAGGATCTTGCTGGGGATGGCTCTGAGGTGTTTGGGAGCTGGAGAAGAAACCACAGGACTGTAATCCATTTGGGCGGAGCACCTGTCCTCACGCTTCAGCATTAATCTCCCTCTACAGAGGGCCAGTGAACACTGTACACCTTTGGAACATCAATGTCCTAATGCTCGAGAGCAGGAAATGATGGGCTTGTGACTCTAGAATTTTATACAAATGCCTCAGGCTCAGAACTATCAAATTCTGAGACAATCTTAGTGGCTAAGACTGGTTCCCAGTCACCGAGGGCTGGACTAGCTCTTAGGCACTTCCCAGTCTGAACCCAGATTCTGTCAGTTGCATCTTTATTGGTTAGTGTCTGGCCTTCCTGGTCTCCCTGACTGTTTCTCTGGATGTTTCCTCACCCAGAGGCTGGGATAGGCAGCACTGAGACTCCCTGACCTGGCAATGTTTCCTGATATGCAGCCTGAACAAGAGCTCAGCTTTGACTAATGGATTTGCAAGCCAATGCTTAGCCATGGCGCATCATACACCTGCTGGAGGAACTTCTGTCTCCACATAACCTGCAAATGAATGTGAGCCTTCTGAGGGCTGTCTGTAAGCACCCCACTTACCAGACCAAGGTCAGCTAGTGTGGTCTCAAGGAACTAAACTAGGTCCATCAGAGAGGGCGCAGTATGACTGAGGCTGTAACAATGTTAACTAGATCATTTAATAAAAGGCTTTTTATACCTTTATTAGAAACAATATAGTGGCAATTGCCAGGATCAATACAGTTGTTGCTAGGATACAATGATGATTGCAAACTTCATAGACTACAAAGATTGGTCTTTAATATCAATTGTCCTGTCAAGTTTCCTTGCCTCACTGACTACTAAAGGAACACACCAGAGAAACACAGAGTGACCTGAATGCTTCGCTGCCTGATGGGGTTCCTCAGTCTGTCAGAAACAGGAAGGCATGTTGTGCCCCAGGATCCACGGATTCCAATGTGAAGAATCCATGATACATGCCTCTCACGGTCAGCTAGGCCTGGCCAACTCCATGGTTCCTTAAAATTCCCTGTTTTGGGTTTTTAATTTTAGGCTACACAAGACAATCTTCAAAGCAGACACGGAGTAGCAAATTAAAACTAAGGCTATAATGCTTCCCAGCAAAACCAACAAAATCTTCTCAGAGACATTATTATGGAACAGAGTTTAGAAGACCAATTAGAAAAATAATGACTAAAAATCTTGTCCATGTTTTCTGGAGCAATGAAAGGGGGTAATCCATACAACTTTGAATGTCGAATGGTTTATATCATCATGCAAGGCCTGAACATACTCAAATTATCATGTGACCATCTTAGCTTGGGGAATAATCAGATTAGCTGTGGGGGCACCTACAAGATCTCAGAGTCATTGACATAAATAGGAATATTATTCTCTTCCAGGTTAACAAATGAAGCACAGAAGGACCAGATACATACACACAGCTTATGGTATAGTATGGTATGGTATGGTATGGTATGGTATGGTATGGTACGGTATGGTATGATATCAGCAGGAACAGATGAATTTAACAAAGACACAGAGTAAGAAACAGCAATTCAGCAGGAACACCTAAGACTTCAACAATTCTTTCTTTCAGTCACTCATTTCCTCCTCTGAGTCACTGTTGGTAAGTTGAGCGTTTTGTGGTTAGCTTGGGGCTGCCTGAAAATTTTAAACATGAATAGAGTGTCTACAGATCTAACTCTGCAGGTCTACAAATAAACTATGTACTTAAATAAATGGCTGTTCTTTATGACCGAGGACTCTCAATACATGTGGACGGCTGTTGTTGGGGGATTGAGGCCAAACGACCACTCAGCATGGTCAAAGCTCAAATTAGGCTTGGAGAGATACAGTGCTCACAGAACAGCCTCAATGCACATTACAGGGAGTTTTTGTTAATTTATTTATTATGTATATAGTATTCTTCATGCATATACACCTGCATGTCAGAATTGGGCATCAGACCCTAGTATAGATGGTTATGAATCACAATGTGGTTGCTGGGAACTGAACTCAGGACCTCTGGAAGAGAAGCTATATTGACTGGTTTTGTGTGCCAACTTGACACAGGCTGGAGTTCTCACAGAGAGGAGCCTCTCTTGAGGAAATGCCTCCATGAGATCCAGATGTAAGACATTTTCTCAATTAGTGATCAAGGGTGGGAGGGCCCCTTGTGGGTGGGGCCATCTCTGGGCTGGTAGTCCTGAGTTCTATAAGAAAGCAAGCTGAGCAAGCCAGTAAGTAACATCCCTCCATGGCCTCTGCATCAGCTCCTCCTTCCTGACCTGCTTGAGTTCCAGTCCTGACTTCCTTGGTAATAAACAACAATGTGGGAGTGTAAGTTGAATGAACCCATTTTCCCCCAACTTTCTTCGTGGTCGTGATGTTTTGTGCAGGAACAGAAACTATCACTCCAGCTATCTCTCCAGCCCTACGAGGAGTTTGTAAAGACAACACAGAGAAACGACATCCTTGTTGCAGTTGCAGGGGAAGGTAAAGCAACAGACAGAAGAACAAGAGCCAAAGACACACAGTGGGCTGGGGCATTTCCATCTCCCGTTTCTAGAACACGGTGGGGTTTTCCTATGCCACGGGGCTTTCCAAGGCAGGGGTGTAAAGGTATGTGTGGGGGCTGGGGTCAGTTTCAGTTCAAATCAAGATGGCTTTGGCTGAAACAAAATAGAGGAACCTTTGTCCTGTTACACTATCACCAGTATCCGGAGACTTGTTTGGGAGGCACTAGCTAAAGAGCAGTTCCCACAGAGTCAGAAATAATACATTTAAAGTCAGACATGTATTATAACTTAGGATATGGTGAAATGCAAAAGAAAACATCCACTAAGTCAAGGACACTCTACCACAGTTTCATTAAGTAAAAACTAAAATTGCAGAGGTACTTGGGACTGCTGAGTGTAGACGAATCACTCCTTCACGACTTGCCCTTAGATCCTGAGGCCGTCCATACTCCACAACAGCTTATAATACTAGAAGCGTGGAGATGTTTCATGTAGATAATGGGGGGACACAAGGCCCCAACTGAGAAAAAGATAATATAAGACACTCAAGTCTCTGGCGTGCCTTTGGTTTAAGAAGACATACACATGCCTGGTGCACTCAGGGGGCAGGGGATGGCATGGGGACCTATGGAACTGGAGTTACAGTCATAAGCTGTCATGTGGGTACTGGGACTTGAACCTGGGTTTTCTAGAAGAGCAGCCCATGCTTCTGATCTCTGAGCCATCACTCCAGTCGCATTATGAGTGTTTTTTGACTAAATAAACAGCCAGTAAAATATCAATTACCTATCATGGAGTCTCTATCACGAAGAATTGTAGATCTCCTTAAGGGATTATTTCTACAGCAACCTCTGAGGTATGGTTCTTTACCACCTTTGCATAGAGCACTTTTGTGGAAGGAAGATTCCACTCCAGGAAACTAAAAGGTCTCCTAGCAAAATTGTAGGATATCAGAAAGACCTAAAAGACGAAGAGAAACAAAGTATCTCTAAGAATCTTTTCCTGTTCATGGTTCAGTGAACCTTTGCAGGTTCTCATCAAAATCAGATTTTACAACTTCAGGGATCTGAACTGGGTTCAGTAGGCAGAGAATGACTTTGTATTTAAAAGGAAAGTAACATTAGGCCTCAAGTTGCTAAAATGACTGTGGTGGTTTGAATATGCTTGGCCCAGGGAGTGGCAGTATTTGGAGGTGAGACCTTGTTGGAGGAAGTGTGTCACTGTGGGTGTGAGATTTAGGACCCTCATCCTAGCTGACTGGAAGCTCCTAGTGGCCTTCAGATGAAGATGTAGAACTCTCAGCTCCTCCTGCCCCATGCCTGCCTGTACACTGCCATACCCCCACCTTGATGACAATGGACTGATCCTCTGAACCTGTAAGCCAGCCCCATTTAAATGTTATGAGAGTTGCCTTGGTCATGGTGTCTGTTCACAGCAGTAAAACCCTAGCTAAGACCTTCAAGCAGAGACAGCAATGCTGTGACAAGCACAATATTCATCCTCAAGCTTTATTCCAGAGTCCTAGTAACAGAAACAGTGTGGGACTGGCACAATCCCACACACGTAGACCAGGGGAGCAAAACAGAGGTCCCAGAAATAACCCACATTGTTACAGCCGCCTAAGCTCTGACAAAGTCCTAAACAGACAAACAAACGAAAACCCATACATTGGTACATTCAGGAAGACAGCCTCAGCCAGGAAACAGAGGCCATCCTGGTGTACAGAGCAAGTGACAGATCAGCTTGTCTCCAAAATCCAAAGAGAAAAAAATGGAGGAGGAAGAGGAGGAAGAGGAAAAAGGAGAAGAGGGAGGAGGAGGAAGAAGGAGAAGAAGAGGAGGAAGAAGAAGAAGAGGAGGAGACAGAGGAGGGAGAAGGAGAAAAGGAAGAGGAGAAGGAGAAAAGGAGGAGGAGAAGAAGGGGAGGGGGAAGGGGGAGGGGAAAGGAGGAGAAGGAGAAGAAGAAGGAGAAGGAGAAGGAGAAGAGGAAACAGCTTCTTTAATAAGTGGTACTGGGAAAGCCATTTTTCCACATACAGGAAAATGATACTAGATCTGTATCTTTCACCCTGTTTAAAACAACAACAACATCCATTTAAAAAATGGTTCAAAGCCTTAATATTGAGACACAAAACTTTGGGGAAAATACAATGGAAAATACATACACTCACATACATACAACATAGGCAAGGGTTTCTGAAAAGGAGTCCAGTTGCTCAGGAATATTCTCAAAAACTGACAAATTAGGTTTCCTGGAATTAACCTTCAGTGCAGCAGAGGGAGCAGTTGCTACAATGAGGAGACACCTCGAATGTGAGGGGGAAACTCTGCCAGGTATACCTCAGAAGCAGTATTAACATGTATTGTGTTAACTATATTATTAATAGGTGAGTTAAAGCTTCAAAAATTGAACATCAAGAGCAAATCAAACAAACGCAGTTAATAAGTGAGCTAATAAGGTACAGTTTTCTCAGATGGAGGAATATAGCTTACTGATAAATCCTTTTTTTCATTTTAGCAAAGGACATATTTCATCGGCTCCCGGGCTGTAGTTCTCCTTCTGTGCAGTTTTGGTTCCCTGTGGCCGTGCAGTCCGGTGGGCAGCGATGAGACCCACTTTGTGCCCAGCAGGGGCATCTCTTCGGATAGTGGCGGGTTTGCCAATGTGCTGGCGGTCACCACCTCCAAAGGGAAGCTCCACAGGACCCATGGCCACACCCGCACACAGGCCAGCAGTTCCTCTCTGCTTCTGTACTTGTGGTAGGCGCGGCCTGACCAGCCTTTAAGATAGGCTTGTCACTTCTGCCCCCACCGGCCAGGACAACGACAACAGCTCTGTTGGCAGAGGAAATGACCTTCTTGAACCCTGAAGGCAGCTTCACTCAGGTCTTCTTAGTCTCTGGGTTGTGGGAGAAGACTGTGGCTTAGTTCCCAGAGGCTCAGGCCAGCTTACCCCTGTTGCCAGGTGTCACCTCCAGACAACACACCATAGTACCCTCAGGCATGGTGCCCACGGGCAAAACATTGCGGATTTTCAGCTGGGCTTTCTTGCCGCAGTACACAAACTGTCCAGTGTGGATTCGTTCCCTCTGCTGCATGCAATGAAGAGCTCCATCTGCTTCTTGAATCAGTAGGGATCACGAGAGTCTATTTTCGCGAGAGGAACATCGTGGCCAGGGTCATGAATGATCCTTTAGGATGCCTTTAATGAAGCTGTGTCGCTCTGCAAAGTCCACAGCACTCACTCGCGCAGTACACAGAACCCGCGCCTTTCCTCTGCCCTCGGATCACACAGGCCATGGCGGCGAGTCTGCCAGCAGGCCAAGTCGAAAGCTGATAAATACCTTTAAAGGTTATCAACATGCTTGACCATCAGGAAAATGAATATTAAAACTGCTTTGAGATTCCATCTCACTCCATCAGAACTGCTGCTAATAACCATGCGACTCTTAAGTGAAGCAACTGAGGTCTGAAGAAGAAAGTGATATCTAATTCTATCTAGAAAGCTGCCTGCCTAAGTGTGAAACTCAGTTATGAGCTGATAACTACGAAGAGGAAGTATTAGTTATGTGGTTCATAGATAAATCAATCGATAGATAGATACACACACACATGCATATGTAATAGTAGATACATAAATACATGCTTGCATACATATATAATAGTAAATACATACATACATGTATATATATGTATAATGCTAGATAGTTGATAGATTGATTGATAGATATGCACATACATACACACATATATACATCTATAATAATAATAGATACATAAACACATCCATCCATAGTAGATACATAAATATATACATACATATTTGTATAATACTGGATAGATAGATAGATAGATAGATAGATAGATAGATAGATAGATAGAAAATATAACAAACACAAAATAATTAACACTAACTTCTATTTCTCTCCTGTTGACACTTAGTATGTATCTTAGGTTTTTACTGCTATGAAGAGACACCGTGACCAATGCAACTCTTACAAAGAAAAACATTTAATTGGGGCTGGCCTACAGTTAGAGGTTCAGTGCATTTTTGTCATGGCGGGACGCATGGCAGTGTGCAGGCAGACATCATGCTGGAGGAGCAGAGAGTTTTACATCCACATCGAGGGCAGCAGGAGGACACAGTGAGCCACTAGACCTGAACCAAACCTGAGACTACAAAACCACCCCCTAGTAATGGACTTCCTCCAACAAGGCCACACCTACTCCAACAGGGCCACAGCTCCAAATGTCACTCCCTATGAGCCAACAGGGGCCATTGTTATTCAAACAACCACAGTAAGTAAGTGCTTTTTCTTTCCATTGTGTTTAGCAGCAACTCTGGGGCTCACACTGCCTTGTCACAGCTGAGTTACATGCTACTTCATGAATGGTGCAGAAGCACTGCGATCATCTCATACTTCCCCTTCCTGCTTTTGTGGTCTTATTTTCACAAAATCTTAAACATTTATCTTTAAATTGTGTATGCATGAATGTATGTGCACATGTGTGTAACTGTTAACTATTTATGCCCACCCTTGCTCTGAATAAAGACACAGAGACTGATTCATATTTATTATAAGCTTTGGGCAGATTCTCAGTTATTCTAACCTGACAACACTGCCCTGCCCTACATCTCACAGTAAGGGTCAGGAAATTGCTTAAGGAATTCCCCAGACTCAGATAGTATGCAAAGACAAAGAGCTTTTACTCTGCAGAAACATCTTGCGTGCAAGAGTTACCATTGTTTCAAAATAGCAGCACCCACAGAGTCATTCTTTATAACAGGACTGCTTCATTGCTTCTGAGAAAACAGCAGATTCTAAAATTTAGGGCACATGTGCTGAGAGGTTACAGAAACCATTAACAGAAGGTGGTAAGGACCCCAGGTACAAAAACAGGATATAAGATATTAAGTTTGTCAAAGCTTCAAGGACAGCTTAGTTACAATCTAAAATTTTTCCATGACCCTGCAAGCTAATAACAAATGGTGAAAGTTAAGACAGATAATTGCTTCTAGTGTATGTAGGCATTCTCTGGCATAACCTCTTATCCAATTTATGATCTGATTTATGTGCAGACCTACAGTGAGTTTTTTCACATTGTCAATAGATGCTCTGAGAGTCTTACAAGTACCTAGAACAAAGGACAGTACTAAGTCCCCCTCCCCTTTCCTCTGGGAGACTTCAATTTAGGGAAGAACAACTCCCTGCAGAGGCTTTACCTAGCCTCCCCCTGTGTCATTGTTAGATTCTAACTGGAGGCTGGGGAAGCCAGCCTTAAGGGGTAGGGCTGATCATCTGCAGAACTGCAGAAGCCTAGAAAGCAAATGGTCTAAATGGTCCAAGGCTTGGTTTCTGAATGGGATATGAATAATGAACCCCTCACTTACCACAAGGCCGACCACCTGTCTATCTTGGTCTCATCCAGGTTTCTTCATCCGTGTCTGGCTAGAGCTCTGGCCTCCAGTTCCCACCTGAGACCCTCTCTTTTTGCCCAGAAGTCCACCTTTACTCTCCAGCCCAGCTATTGGCCATTCCCCTCTTTATTTGACCATTCAGCAGGTGATGGAGAACAATGTCTACAGAATACTAGAACAGGATATGGTTCATAATAGTGGAAATACCAAAGTCCACTGTAATCAGTTCTCCACCAGCACGGAAATTAGCATTTGAATAATACAAGGATAGTCTTTATGCATGGGGCACAAAACCTTCACTCCAACACCCAAGGGTACTTGCACCTGAGAGCAGGGGCTCACCAAGGCCAGTGGCATTATTTCCCTGGAATTGGAGTTCCTGGGCCTGTGAGCATCACATGGGTGCTGGGAATCAAACCCAGGTCCTCCACAGGAGTGTGCTCTGAGTCCTGGAGCCATCTTCCCAGTCCCTTGTAATAATCACAATTTTGTATTACTACATTTTATAAGCACCATAATATATCAGTCATAATATATCAGTTGTATCTTTATCTTTTCAGTGATTTTTGAACACCGAGAACAATTAATTACCTTGTAATAGTCACATAATTATTCCTGTACTATGTAGGCTTTATTCATGTGACTCTAAAGTGTCACTCTGGGACAAAGGTCCATCAGACTTTAACGTTTCATGGCACAAAGGTCTCCTGGTGACAAAGCCCTTGCTGAATTGTTTGTTTCACTAGAAAAAAACATTATTCTCTCTCTCTCTCTCTCTCTCTCTCTGTCTCTCTCTCTCTCTCTCTCTCTCTCTCTCTGTGTGTGTGTGTGTGTGTGTGTTGAATTCTAGGTTGACAGTCTTTTTCCTTCAACACTGCACAGTCTGGAAAATAAGAATTTTCAAGAAAAATAACTATGGTGCTATGAAAATATATTGAAATGGGAAGTTTGGAACCATGGAAAAACAGGTTGTGAACGAGAATACATATCCTGACGCTGTTGACTGTGTTAACCATGTGTAATAAGTGCACACACAGTAGGCACACAGGACAGATGAAGGTCTGCAAGTATCAGGGGTGAACAGTGGTGAGTTCTCAACTCTGAGCTCAGGAGGAGATGCTCGCACTCTCCTTCCCCTAGACCAGTGTGAGTCTGTGCTCCTTCCCCTGGCTTTCCACAGCAGAGAACACCTTCTGGCTGAGAGGGTTGTAAATCACTGCAGGGAGGAGGCCTGACCACAGCCAAGGATTGGGGCTTAGCTGGAAGAGGGCAGCTAGACAAAAACAAAACAAACAAACAAAAAACCCAACCAACCAGCCAAACAAACAAACAAAAAACCAAAAAACAAACAGTGAGCTCAATCTGGCAGCATGCCTACAGCAGGCCAGAAAATCAAGCAGTCTCCTTTTCCCCCAATAGAAGGAAGGAATCCAACAGCTAAAAGGATTGAGCCACTTTGCTGTGACCACTGCTAGCCAAAGGCATGCTGGGGCCCAGGGCTCCTGCTGCTCTTCTGGGTCTCACTGGCAGGTGACCAATCCACAGGTTCCACACCACAGGCCACAGCCCTGAAGGATCTGGACCAGAGGCTGAGTTCTGGAAGGAAAGGGAGACTTGCATTCTTGTCTGTTTCCAAACTCTGCTTTCTGAATCCACCAGGGGAAGGAGATCGAGAGAACTCCTTAGAGTCTTTTCACACAAACTGGAAGCAGTAGGTGAGCCCCCCACCCCCACCCCAGTGCAACCTTAGAGGGGGCCAGGGACAGACAGGAGGCTGGAACCAGAGGGAAGGGCTCAGAGAAGAGCTATCTCCTTTTGGAAACATTTTATCCTGTCTTGTGTAACTTGTGTGAATAGATTCTATAAATAGACAGATGAGTTGGTAAATAGACATAGACAGCCGGGACCAGGAAGGAACGCTAGGATATAGGAAGAGCGGGGAGGAAGGAACAAGAAAGAAGAGAAGGCAGAGACCAAACGAAACTAAAAACACCACGCGCAGTCCAAAAGCCTGATATAACTAAGGTTCGGTATTATTAAAGTTTAGATTATTAAGCACATTCTGAGTTTCAAGCTTCCCGGTATTTCTTAGGCTCCCTATTGGTCATTTCCCACAGCCAGGAGAGGGCGCGTGGGGAGCAGCCAGTGAAAAGGAAAGGCGGGAATTCAAGGTGACATCAGCAGGGGCTCTTGGGTCTGGAGTGTGCACTGGGATCCGGAGTGCACACTGGGATCTGGAGCGCACAGGACCTGGACGTCCCGACTCGGATTCTCCCAGGTGCTTAGAGACCCTCAGCTCCACTCAACTCTCACCGAGGTCTAGCCCACCAGATCCAGGACCAAGTGACCTGAGCAGCCTGGAAGCCAAGGTGACATCCATCTCTCCTGCCTGAAGCCCGGATATTTTATCAGACTCAGCGACTAGTTCCTTTAAAAGTAGGTTCTGAGGACTCGGGGCGGGAGGGTGGGGGGGATGAGGGTGAAAGGGAATGATCCGGGTGGGTAAGATCCTCACCGGCCCAGCACAGGAGAAAGGGGACACAGAGCAGCTAAGGGATGGGGGAGGGAGGCTGTCTCTGGCAAGCGCGCGCATTCTCTCCCTTGTGCTCCCTCCCGCTCTCAACTGGAACTGGTAGAGCAGGTTACTCTGAGCTGGTGTAACTTAGAGAAGAGCTTCAGGACCCAAGGTCTAGTTTTCAAATTACAATGCAACTGTGTAACCCCTTCCTCTAATGTGCTGTCTTTAACTAAGGAAGGAACTAAGAGGCAGAAATATAATTGTTACTATCTAACCCAGGGTTTATAATCTAGAAGCTATTGGAAAAGAGCCAAAATCCCCAGTACTTTCAGTTTCCCAAATATCACGTGTTCTACAGCCTATTTCCTTTCTATCCTGGTTCTGCCCCAAGATGGCCAGTCCCCATTCATTTTGCCCAGTGTGCTGCCACAGCCCATCCAGAGTTTCGTGTGTTCCACTCTTACTTTGGACACACACTCATCAGAGACCTAATCTTTCACCGACTGTTGATATGATTGTGTGAGGGAGACAAGATCACCTTCTGCAGTTCTCCCGGAATGGAGCCATTACTGCAGACCAGCTGTCCCACAAGCCCTACAGTCATTCGCCATGGCAGACATCATCCTGGCGTACAGCGTTATTCTGTGTGCTATGACATTTTTAGCATTGGACTCCCTAAAAGAACTCAATTTTGTAGATCCAGAGAGATGGCTCAGCAGCTAAGAACACTTTTTGTTCCTGCAGAAGACCCAGGTTCAATTCCCAGCACCCACAGGGCAGTGAGGGTCTCTCATAACTTCGGTCCCGGGGGATCTGATGCCCTTTTCTGGCCAGGCACCAGGCAGGTGATGTACAGACATACAGACAAGCAAAATACTCATCTACCACTGAGCTGTCTCTCCAGGCCCATTGTCTTTAATTTTTTATGCAAATATTATCATAACGTAATGCCTTGCTATAAGATTGTCTTTTCAAGTCATTATTACATATTATAAATTTATAGATTTGTATATGCTGGATGTATGAAGACATGGTGTAATTGCACTCACCGTCAACTCGATGGAATATGGGATCTCCTGGGAGAAAGGCCTCCAGGCACACACATGAGATAGGGGTAGCATTAGAAGACTCTCCATACTACCATAACCTAACCTGGATGAGGCCTGCTGTTTGCCTCTCTCCTCTCCTTCACCTTCTCCCAGCTCCTGGACCACCATCCTTTCCAAATCCTGAGGCTCAGGACTCTGTTGATTCAGTCCCTTGGCCTTCTCCACCTGTAAGTTCTCACTTCCCTGCTGGCTCTCTCTCATTGGTGGTAAATATTGTTAACATTCCCATCTTTTTTTATGTAATAAAAATATTCATTTAATCTAAACAAGAAGTATAAAATATCACTAAGATGGATCTGATAAGTTTTTGTTCACTGGAGGTTGACAATATCATACAGATAAATCTGATTATTCTCCCCATCATAACCCCCTCTCCTATTTCCTTCCTATCCCAGCAGATCTCCCTCTTGCCTTGCAAATCTCTTTCCTATATCCATGATTTTTGCTTGTTTTGTGTTAGAACCATAATTGTAGTTCGGGCTTGGAACTATTAATTAGAGCATGGTAGACCAATGGCTACAAAAATGAATAGTTTGTCCCTTAATCTCTGGAATCATTTAATTGCAAAAAAATGAATGCGTGGTAAGTGTTAAGGTCCTGCGAACCTCTTTCCATTAGTAGCTGACTGTCAGGTGCCCGCTTAGGTGAGAACAGTGCTAGAGGCAAGGTTGCCCTGGCTCTGGCATGCCCAGAAGACAACATTTTGTCTTTTTTTTTTTTTTAAACAGAGCTGAGGACCGAACCCAGGGCTTTGCGCTTGCTAGGCAAGCGCTCTACCACTGAGCTAAATCCCCAACCCCAGAAGACAACATTTTGAAACGCTTCTCCTTGTCTTCTACCTCTTGCATTCGCACCATGCCCATGTTGTGTGAAATATTCCCTGAGCCTTGACAGACAGTATAAATGTTACAATGTTTCCAGCTGTGCATCAGCCTTCCTTTTGTTCTCAGCGTGACCACTGCAGGCAGCATGAGTCTCTACATTCATCTCAACTGACTGCAAAGGATGGTCCCTCTGAGGGAGGCTGAGACTGGCCTCTGTCTATACCTAAACACAGACACAGAAAAAGAAGTTTACTCAGTTCATCAGGGCAGCAGCATTATGTTCCCTCCTAAGGACTAAGACCTCCTCACTTATCTCTTTGAAGTTTACAGTATCAGGACTAGATTTCTTGTTGTGGAGTGTGCCTCAAATGCAGCTAAGGAGTGAGAGGTTATTTCCTATAGCCTTTGTGCCATTACTGAAACAAAGAGCACATCCTCACTGATAGGCTCCTATTGCAGCTCAGAGTGCACATCTGGTAGGACTGTTGATGCCTTTTCTCCCCCACCTGAATAGCCGCGTTCAGGAATGGGTGCTAGCACGATGGCAGCTGATTAGCAAGGAAGAAGCTCCAAGCTCAGTTCTGCCTTGATTTCTTCCTATCTTGCATTAAAAATATGTGATCTCCAAGCCTTAGGATCTTATAATTACTAATTAAACTCTTGTGTTGAGTAGTGATTCCAAGCAATAGGATCTTGTAATTACTTATTAAATTCTTCTGTTGAGAAGGAAAATGTAATGAAAAGAGCCTGAACTGATCTGAAATCCTCTGAAAACTCTCTGTTCAATGACTGCTGGACTAGTATCCTACATACAAAACTAAAGCATCATGTGCCATAAAGTTCATTTTTCTGGGCCTGGGTTATCCCGCTCGCTCAGTTTATTTTATTTTATTTTTTAAGTTTCACAAATTTACCTGCAAATTTCAAGGTTTCACTTTTCTTTACAGCTGCGTGATATCCTATTAAGTATATATGTATCAGTCACATTTTTTATCCTTACATCAGCTGACTGATAACTAAGGTGATTTGATTTCTTAGCTATTATGAATAGAACTGGTTGAACATAGATATGCAGGTATCTTTTTAATAAGACACACATTCCTTAGTAAATATGCTAGGGAGAGTTTTGGTTATAACATCTGGTATGACTATTTGTATGTCTTCTGAGACTTCTAGAGGAATTTCCAAAGAGAGAGAAGCAGATATACCACACAGAAGAAAATATTTGTTATAATCTTAAAGTCTTAATGAGAAAAAAAAAGTTCTAGGATGAGTGAAGATTTTCTACATATTTAAAGGAAATATCTAAAAATGTTTTCTGTAAGTTCTTATCTGAGGTGGTGACTGTCTTTGTCACTGAGGTGGGTTTCTTGTATGCAGCAAAATATTGGATCCTGTTTATGTATCCAGTCTGTTAGTCCATATCTTTTTATTGGGGAATTGAGTCCATTGATGTTAGAAATATTTTTAAAAAGTGATTGTTACTTCCTGTTATTTTTGTTGTTAAAGGTAGAATTATGTTTGTCTCACTATCTTCTTTTGGGTTTGTTGAAACATTATCTTCATGCTTTTTCTAGGGTATAGTTTCCCTCCTTGTGTTGGTATTTTCCATCTATTATCCTTTGTAGAGCTGGGTTTGTGGAAAGATATTGTGTAATCTTGGTTTTGTCATAGAATATCATGTTTTCCCTATCTCTGGTAAGTGAGAGTTTTGCTGGCTGTAGTAGCCTGGGCAGGCATTTGCGTTCTCTTGTAACACTCTCAGAGCATTTATTGACAATGTGAAAAAACTCACTGCAGGTCTGCACATAAATCAGATCATAAATTGGATAAGAGGTTATGCCAGAGAATGCCTACATACACTAGAAGCAATTATCTGTCTTAACTTTCACCATTTGTTATTAGCTTGCAGGGTCATGGAAAAATTTAGATTGTAACTAAGCTGTCCTTGAAGCTTTGACAAACTTAATATCTTATATCCTGTTTTTGTACCTGGGGTCCTTACCACCTTCTGTTAATGGTTTCTATAACCTCTCAGAATGTGCCCTGTTTTAGAATCTGTTGTTTTCTCAGAAGCAATGAAGCAGTCCTGTTATAAAGAATGACTCTGTGGGTGCTGCTATTTTGAAACAATGGTAACTCTTGCATGCTAGATGTTTCTGCAGAGTAAAAGCTCTTTGTCTTTGCATACTATCTGAGTCTGGGGAATTCCTTAAGTGATTTCCTGACCCTTACTGTGAGATGTAGGGCAGGGCAGTGTTGTCAGGTTAGAATAACTGAGAATCTGCCCAAAGCTTATAATAAATATGAATCAGTCTCTGTGTCTTTATTCAGAGCAAGGGTGGGCATAAATAGTTAACAGTTACACACATGTGCACATACATTCATGCATACACAATTTAAAGACAAATGTTTAAGATTTTGTGAAAATAAGACCACAAAAGCAGGAAGGGGAAGTATGAGATGATCGCAGTGCTTCTGCACCATTCATGAAGTAGCATGTAACTCAGCTGTGACAAGGCAGTGTGAGCCCCAGAGTTGCTGCTAAACACAATGGAAAGAAAAAGCACATACTTACTGTGGTTGTTTGAATAACAATGGCCCCTGTTGGCTCATAGGAAGTGACATTTGGAGCTGTGGCCCTGTTGGAGTAGGTTTGGTGTTGTTGGAGGAAGTCCATTACTAGGATCTTCTAGCTGCCCAGGATCTTCTAGCTTTCATAGTTTCTGGTGAGAAGTCTGGTATAATTCTGATAGGTCTGTCTTTACATGTTACTTGACCGTTTTCCCTTACTGCTTTTAATATTCTTTCTTTCTTTAGTGCATTTGGTGTTTTGGTGATTATGTGACAGGGTGAATTTCTTTTCTGGTCCAGTCTATTTGGAGTTCTGTAGGCTTCTTGTATGTTCATGGGTATCTCTTTCTTTAGGTTTAGGAAAGTTGTCTTCTATAATTTTGTAGAGATATTACTGACCCTTTAAGTTGGGAATCTTCGCTTTCTTCTATACCTATTATCCTTAGGTTTGGTCTTCTCATGTGTCCTGGATTTCCTGAATGTTTTGGGTCAGAATCATTTTGCATTTTTCATTTTCCTTGATTGTTGTGTCCATCTCTTCTAAGGTATCTTCTACACCTGAGATTCTCTCTTCTATCTCTTGTATTCTGTTGGCAATACTTACATCTGTAATTCCTGACCTCTTTCCTAGGTTTTCTACTTCCAGGTTTGCCTCCATTTGTGTTTTCTTTATTGTTTCTACTTCCACTTTTAGGTCGTGGATCACTTTATTCAATTCCTTCACCTGTTTGCTTGTGTTTTCCTCTATTTCTCTCAGTGAGTTATTAATATCTTCCTTAAAGTACTCTATTATCTTCGTGAGATAGGATTTTAGGTCAGCTTCCTGATTTTGAGGTGTGTTGTTGTATTCTGGGCTTGCTGTGGTGGGAGAACTGGGTTCTGATGAAACCCACATATATTAGCTTCTGTTGCTTATGGTCTTGCACTTGCCTTTCACCATCTGGATAACCCTGGTGCTTGTTGTGTGGAGTCTGCCTCTTTTGACCCTGGGTTGCTTCAGGTCTCCTGGTAGGCCTGCAGTCCTGGCTGTAGCAGACCCCTGTGGGGCCTTCCAACAGGGGCACTTCACAGGAGCACTTCACAGGGGCAGAGAGGGTGCAGATCTGTTGCCCTGGCTGCAGTAGATCTCCTGGGAGACCTTCAGACTGTTGGGTCCCCTGCTCTGAGTGCAGCAGAGGTTCTCTAGGATGGATCTGGATATAATGTCATCACAACTGCTCTGAGTGCAGCAGGTTCTCTAGGATGGATCAGGAGAGGAAGTCTCCACTGGAGCAGACCAGGCAAGAGTCTGCCCCAGCAAAAAGGACCAAGCGGCAGAAGGGCTGACACTCCCATCTTAAAGAGAACCTTGTCATCTTAAAGAGAGCCTTCAGGACTGGAGAGATGGCTCAGCGGTTAAGAGCATTGACTGCTCTTCCAGAGGTCCTGAGTTCAAGTCCCAGCAGCCACATGCTCCCAACTATCTGTAATGCAGTCTGATGCCCTCTTCTGGAATGTATGAAAACAGATCATTCATATGCAAAATAAATAAATATATATTTAAAATATAGACAATAAAAGAGAGAACCTTCAATTTCTCTTTTTTTATGTACAATTCTCTCTCTCTCTCTCTCTCTCTCTCTCTCTCTCTCTCTCTCTCTCTCTCTAGTAAGTCTATCTAGTGGATTTTTCTGTACCTAGTTTTCATTTCTCAATCCACTGCAACAATTCATAGAGTTTTGTTTCCTGGACATCTATGAGCCAAAGCATATCGGGGCTTTTCAAAGTCATCAGTTCTAAACACCGCCCACCTTACCCTATTCCCACCTCTTCCCCCCCCTTCCCCCATAGCTGGATCTCATGGAGGCACTTCCCCAACTGAAGCTCCTTTCTCTGTGATAACTCCAGCTTGGGTCAAGTTGACACACAAACCAGCCAGTACAAAAGTAGTCTTCCAACAAACTCAAAAGAAAGTAACCACACAAACATAAAAATAAAATCAAAAATAACAGGAAGCTACAATCACTATTCCTTAATACCTCTTAACATCAATGGACTCAATTCCCCAGTACAAAGACATAGATTAACAGAAATTTTTTTCATGTAAATCTTCAATTTTATCAGAAAATGTTTATAATTCCTCTTTCAATTAATTTAGTAATTTTTTATGTCTACCATTTTATCTGTATTTTTTCCATAATAATCTTCAATTTTAACATGCTTTTCTATGTATTTCTTCAATTTTATCAGAAATATTTTCCATGTAAATCTTCAGTTTTATCAGAAAATGTTCATAATTTCAGTTTCAATCAACTTAGAAATATTTTTATGCCTACCATTTTATCTGTATAATTTTCCATGAAATAGTCAATGTTAATGTGTTTTCTATATATATCTTGAGTTTTATCAGAAATTTTTTCCATGTAAACCTTCAATTTTATCAGAAAATGTTTATACTTTCACTTTCAAGCAACATAGAAATATTTTATGCCTACTATTTTATCTGTATAAATTTCCAGGATAATCTTCAATTTTAACATGTCATTCTATATTTTTCTGCAATTTTATCAGAAATATTGTCCACATAAATCTTCAATTCTACATAAAATGTTTCTACTTCTTTTGTCAATTAATTTAGCAATGTTTTTATGTCTTCCATTTTACTCTTTTATTGTCCATAAAAATTATCAATTTTAATGTGTTTATATATTTCTTCTTCTTCTTCTTCTTCTTCTTCTTCTTCTTCTTCTTCTTCTTCTTCTTCTCCTTCTGCTCCTTCTGCTCCTCCTCCTCCTCCTCCTCCTCCTCCTCCTCCTCCTCCTCCTCCTCCTCCTCCTCCTCCTCCTCCTTCTTCTTCTTCTTCTTCTTCTTCGTTTTTGGTTTTTTGGTTTTTTTGGATTTGGTTTTTTCAAGACATGGTTTCTCTGTATAGCCCTGGCTGTCCTGGAACTCACTCTGTAGACCAGGCTGGCTTTGAACTCAGAAATTCGCCTGCCTCTGCCTCCCAGAGTGTTGGCCTTACAGGTGTGCACTGCCACCGCCCGGCTATATTTCTTCAATTTTATCAGAAATATTTTCCATGTAAATCTTCAATTTTATCATAAAATGTTTTTACTTCCTTTTTCAATTAAAAAAAAAAGAAATATGTTCCAAGCTGTGATATCTCACTCCATGGCATGCCCTTGGTTTTATTGATTCCTCCTGGTCTTGTACCTTAACGCTGATAGCTTCATCCTGACAATTGTGGTAACTAGGTGACATTATTTCCTACTGAGAGCTTTCCTGAATCACAGTTTAATTGTGAATTCAGGTCAGACAGTGTAGTGGGTAATAATAAAGAGTACCATCCTGCCGGGCCTCTTCACCTAGTCCTGGTGGTTCTCGCTCAGGTCAGCTCTCACTGCCTCTGCTGGGCCAGTCTTTCTCAGCTAGTTCTCACAGCATCCCAGCTGTGTTTCCTCTCCACTATAGACTGTAAACTGCAGAAGTCCCATGCTCTGGCCCTACAGCCAAACATCTGGTAAAGTATGACTCTTAAGCTTAAATAGTTAACCAAATATCTTTATGTATATAAAACTCCCAATTACATAATGCCAATTTACAATCATAAAGCATTATCCTGATATTTCTAACCTCTCCAAACACCAGAAATATGTCAGAAGCTATCTGGATATCTGTGTCTCCTTCTCTGCTTTCCTTGTCTTATCCACAGAGACTCTCTCCCTCCTTCTGCCTCTCACTTCTCTTAGCTCCTCCTCCTCTATCCGTCCTCCACTCACTGGCCTCTCACTGCCTCAATGTGAATGGATAGGGAATATCTTGCAACAAGACACCCCATTAATGTGTTTTCCCTCCTATAGCCTATATCACATTTGATAAGTTCTACTTTTATTCCCCCCTCAAAACAGTTTCTAAAGAGAAAGGACTATTTTTATCTTACTTGATATTTTATTGCTTTGACAGAATATATTTGGCTCATATTGAATAGTTTTCAATAAGTAGATGAGTGAATTGTGTGCATGGGAGAATTAATTTTTTAGTAAAATAAATGCTTCTATTGTTTGACTATAGGATCAACATGGAGACACATCCCACCTTAGAGGTGAAACAGTCTTACCCAGATTTGATCATCTATGCAGGAGAAGTGACTCTCGGAGAAGAAGATCGAAAAAAAATGAACAAAAAGAAGAAAAAGTTGGAGAAGGCAAAAATTGCAGCGGCTGCTTGTGCTCTGTTAAACTCTGGGGGAGGAGTGATTGCTATGCAAATAGCCAACAAGAGTGAGCCTCCTGTGGAGATGGGACTGGACTTGGAACCCTCTTTGAGAAAGCTTATTCATCCCCTTCATTCCAAGGATTTCTTTGAGTACAACCAACTAGAGGACCAGTTTTACATTTTTGTTAAATCTTGGAACTGTAGCCCTGGAAATGGTTCCAGTGAGCATCGAATTTGCAGCCTGGCCTCTTCTCTGTACTGTAGATCTTTTACTTCTAAGGTTGCCATGGATTCAAGCGCCGCTTTTAAATTTCTGCAAGACAAGAAGGCCTCTGTCAAATGCAGTCCGAATCATGACACGCCTCCACCACATAAAATTGCCAAAGCCACATGTCAGAACAGCCTTCAATCAAATCCAGCTTTTGAAATTTTCCAAAGTAGGAAACTTGAATATGGTCAACGGTTGCCTTTTAATGAATCTCCATCTGTAGAGTTTAAGGAATTCTCTACCGAAAGTGCCAAAAAAATAAAAAACATAATTCCAGAGTACGTCTCATCATTTGCAAATGCCAAGGGAGGCTATCTTTTCATTGGAGTGGATGATGAGACTAAGAGTGTCCAGGGATGCCCAAAAGACAACATTAACCCTGACTCTTTCAGAAGAGTGGCAGATAAAGCAATAGCCAAGTTGCCAGTTTTCCATTTTTGTTCATCTAAAGACAAGGTGTCTTATGAGACCAGAGTCATAGATGTGTTTCAAGAGGGAAATTTGTGTGGTTATCTCTGTGTGCTCAAAGTAGAGCAGTTCTGCTGTGCTGTGTTCTCAGAGGCTCCCGTTTCATGGATGGTAGACAAGGAGAAAGGTGTCTACAGCCTGAACACCGAGGAATGGGTACGCATGATGGTGGACGTTGGCCCAGGTAAGAAATCTTTGTTCATTACACCCACTGAAGTTGGCCTTTTCTACAATTTTGTTTTGTTGGTTTCAAGACATTGTTTCTCCATATACCCTTGGCTGTCCTGAAATTTGCTCTGTAGACAGGCTGGACTCAAATTCACAGAGATCCACCTGCCTCTGCCTCCCAAGTACTGGGATTACAGGCCTATGCCACCCCCATCTGGCATATATTTCTTTGTGTCCTACTACTGAAAGGGTTTTGTGGCAAAAGAGGAGGGCCAAGGAATGCCACAAAGCCACACCATGCAAACCTTAAGGCTGGTATGCAAATGGTTGCCTCTGAGTGGGGTTGGAAAAAAGAGAGAGAACAGGCCATGATGGTGCCGGCTTTATAGGAGGTATTGAGCACGCAAATCATAATCATGGCAATGGTGGAAATGTCTATTCGTGATGACAGGGCTGCTGGCACTGAGTTACTGAGTGAAGTGGGGGATGGGAGCACCTGGGTGGGTGGTGGGAGCACCTGGATATGGAATGTTGGAGGCTCAATTGGCTAGTAATGATTTCAGCTTGGTATGAACCATGGTTGCTAGCTTAATCAATCTACTTTAGACTTTAAGTATGTTCCCCTTTAGAAATGATTGGTTGTAGCCTGGCGTGGTGGCACACGCCTGTAATCCCAGCACTTGAGAGGCAGAGGCAGGCGGATTTCTGAGTTCGAGGCCAGCCTGGTCTACAGAGTGATTTCCAGGACAGCCAGGACTACACGGAGAAACCCTGTCTCAAAAAAACCAAAAAAAAAAAAAAAAAAAAAAAAGAAAGAAATGATTGGTTGTTGCTAGGGGTGGAGAGGCTATTTGCCTGGGGAGTTGTGATTGTTACCAGGGTGATATGGCTCCTGGATGAAGTTGGGGTTTTTTTTCCCAGTTGATGATTTGATTCAGAGGGCGACTTAATCATAAAATCGAGTCTGAAAGCAAAATGAAGTTTGTAAAGTTAAGCTGAGCCCTTCAAGCTAGGCCCTTCAGCACTCAGCACGGTTGGAAGAAAACCCAATGTGATTGGAGAAGAGAAAAGCCCACCAATATTGTAAAAGCAGAGGAGGAATTCACCTGGAATTGTCTCCAGAGCAAGCATCTGTTCTTTGAGTTTAGCTGGACACCCAGAGAGACTTGGGAGACCCTGGAGCAAGCAACCACTTCACAGGGAATGAGCATAAGAAAACCAAGGGAAGAGAAAGGAGGGACTTTTAATTTAAGATGCCATAGAAAAGGCGTTTTTTCCTTCTGGGATGCGGGTGGAGTAGGAAGTCAGCTGGGGGCTTTCTCTGTCTCTCTGGACTAGAAGGTTTTCTTTCACCACAGTGTCTGCTATTAAGTCTTTATGTGGTAACTATTTGGGATTGTGTTTTAAAAATAACAACTGACTGGGTGGTGGTGGCACACGCCTTTAATCCCAGCACTTGGGAGGCAGAGGCAGGCAGATTTCTGAGTTCGAGGCCACCCTGGTCTACAGAGTGAGTTCCAGGACAGCCAGAGCTACACAGAGAAACCCTGTCTCGAAAAAAAAAAAATCAAAACAAAATATCTGACAAATTGTTTAATTAGAGGTTTTTTGAATTTGTTGTTGTAGAATCATAGAGAAGAAGTTGATAAAACAAGGTGCAATTAATAAAAGTAAGAAAACAAGAAGCAGGGGTGAGGAAGGGCAGTATCCAACTCTATATTCTCAATGGTTCTCAAAAGCACTTGGGAGGCAGAGGCAGGCAGATTTCTGATTTCGAGGCCAGCCTGGTCTACAGAGTGAGTTCCAGGACAGCTAGGGCTACACAGAGAAACCCTGTCTACAAACCACACACACACACACACACACACACACACACACACACACACACAAAGGCCCAGGGTCTGGCTCACCAAGTTGTTCATTACATTTTTGGAGATCTGTTAGAAGTTGTTGGATTTTGCTTTTTACAACACCCGAATGATTGACACCGAAGCTGCATTCCTCTTGGAGGAAGATGCATTTCAGCTAGAAGAAGATCCAGTGCCCATCCGTTTGCAAGAACCACCAGGGAGCCAGGGTGGGCGTGTGAGGATGGCCAGTCGGAAGAGAGGGAGAAGGGGAGACCAAAGATCTGGAGGAAGAGAAGGAGCTGTGGGCGGAAGCCAGCAAAGCGGGGAGGGATCGAAAGCAGTGGAGGAATCATTATGTTCAGACTTCAAAGCTAGAAGGAGCTGAGTTGGGGAACAGGAGGAACAGAGAGAAGACCTGAAGGGGAGGTAAAAGAAATACAGGGACTCTCCGTTTCCTTGATCACTGGTGGTCGTTGTAAAGGACGGTTTACCTGCTGATGACATTGTCACCCACCTTTATTGTATCTTGACCCCTCTGTCCCTTAGTGCCTGGTAGTGTTTTATGAAATTCAATGCACTGACATACAGTGCACATGTATTTATTCACTGCTGGCTGGGCCAGTGCTTCTATGAGCTCATGCCCACCAGACCCTCAGTTACTTCAGGTTGTGGACTCAGCTTTATAGGGCAGGCTGCCACCCACCACACCTTCAGTTTCTTTAATATTTTTTAAATGTGTGAACGTTTCCTTACACATATTTGCAGTGTGTGTTTGTGGAGTCTGAAGAGATCAAAAGACGCCACTGGATCCTCAGGAGTGGAGCTATGAATGACTGGGAACCACCATGCGGTGCTGGGAAGCAAACCCTGGTCCTCCCCAGGATCAGCCGGTGCTCTTGACCTCTGAGCCATCTCTCCATTCCCAGCCTTCACTGTCTGTGTCCAGTTCCTGCTGCCTGAACCATTTGGCATGATTACCTTCCATGGCTGGCTCCTACCCTGTAATTGTAGCAGGCTGACACCGGGATCCCTGATCTGAGATTCTTACTGTCAGGATCCCAGGGTACCAACCAGCTCAGTACCAGCCCGTGGTTCTCTATCAACCTGGCAGCCAGTGAATTGACAAAATGGCCCTCCTCCCCACCACTTACCCATGGTAGTCCCTGCTTGCCCAGAACCTCCAACTGAATTTGCAGCTACTGATGATTGTGCCTTTGTCCCACTGGTAGGGCTTCTGGTCACTTCACCAGGGCTGCTTACATTATTACCTTCTGGATCAACTTTCAGCTTTCCCTCTTTGTGGTTTCTGGTGTCCTTCCAACCTATCCCCTGTTATATCTGAGTCCAGCAGGAAACCCAGGAACACTCAGGAAGCACCGAGCAGGTTGCAAGCTGCAAGAGAGTCTTTATTTGAAAGGAGTCAGACTAGGATCACAAACCTTCCCGCTGCCCAGGCAGGAGTGCCACCTCAAGTCCAGCATAGTTAGAAACTCTTTGAATACTAGGGGTATGGGGGACGTGGATGGGGCAAGTCATAATTCCAACACAATATCATTTGTTGAGGTGGAATTGTGCACCTGAGAGGGAGAGTCTCCTGATCTTAAGGGTTATCTTTTACAGCACTATCAGGAACGTTTTATGACTGTGACCTCTGATCACCTCCCTTCTATGATTCAAAAGTGGGACCCCTAATCATCATAAGGGTGTTATTTTTTCCCTAAGGTCCCAAGGACACAGGCATCAGCTGTACCTGGGAAGAGTTTGGCTGTTTATCAGGGAGAGTGCTAGCCTTGGCAACACAGAGTGGAGGGAGGCTGGCATTTGTTTTCTCAAGCTAGGATTTGTGGCTCCTCAGGTGATTTCCTTAAGAGAGGCTTTTATGGGCAGTGATATTCCAACACCAGATTGGTTCTCTAGGGCTGCCTGGGAGGGGGAGGAAGCCCTGGGCTTGCTGCAGGAGGACACACAGAAGCCAGTTGCCTGGGTACCCATTGTCATAGGCAGGAGCATGGGGAGGGAGAAAGGGAACTTCTGTTGGAAGACACAGAAAGCCAACTGTCTGTATCCACACACTGAAGTTTCCTTGGTGAGGCTTCCAAGAAACAGAACATTTAACAGCAGAAAGTTCGCATCAGCAAATCAAGGTGTACAACACCCCCAGCCCCAGAATAGAGCCTATGTGTTGTTACTCTGACTCCTTTCATTTACTGTGTCACACAGAGGCAGCTTCCAATGAGCAATCTTCCCTCAGTGACCTGTGTAACAATTTTGAATGTCAGTTAAGTCTATCCAACAGCCCTCCATGCTGCAGACCAGTGTATTCTAAGAAAGGACTGGAACATAAAGTCGACCTACAACAGCATTTATTTCCAGGTAAGAACAGATAGTTTTTCTATTAAGAGAAAGAGACCATTTAATAACTTTGGTTAAAAAGAAATCAGTGAGATTGGCTTCTGCTACCCCAAGTTTATGAAGCAGCAGTGCTACAAACCTCTTGGGAATGAGATGCAGGTACCCTTGCCCTCATCTAGCATAGGGCTAGCAAAATCTGATAGTTGGGTATGCAGAGGCAGCCCCCGCCCCCAGGGATTTAAAACCTATCATTCCCAGGGGTGGGACTTGAAGCAGCTTCTTAAGGAGTTTGGATTCTGTGTCTGGAACTCACTGACCAGTACAGTCGTTGCAAAAGCCTTGCATGGGAAACACAATGATAGAACTGGCCCTTCGGTCAGCTTTTAAGGATGGAGGGAAAAACATAAACATTCATATGGCAGGTAAGAGAGCAGCAAGGAGCAATTAGTAATTTGTCTTGAAAGAAGGTAGTGAGACAGAGCCACCAGGGTCTAACCTTGGTACACAGTAACCACTCCAGAGCATGGATAAGGTTTGACTTTAGCTAGATTTTCTCTAAAAATTCCTACTTAGGAAAGAGTCAGGTTTCTGAAGGTAGGAAATAGCTGCTGTACCTTCACACTTTGAACATACTTGAGATCTATTTATCGCATCTGATGCAGAGATATCCTGTGTATGGTATAAACATTTATTAATCCCCTAGTAATCAATTATGTTTGCTTTCAAAATTAATTTATCTGAGCTCCTTCTTATTAGCTTATCAGAATTGTTTTTAAACTTTCCACAAAGGAATCTGATGCAAGAATGATTACTTTTTTAAACATTTCTTTGGACTCCATCAATTCCATTTCAGTTGGCACAGGTCTCTCTAGGATAATGGGAGGGAACATCTCCCCATCAGCGTGGAGGAATATGACTGAATGGGAATATACCCATGGAATTTCTTCTACTTGTCTCTTGTTTTACACATAAGCCTTAATACTCACTTTTATTTTTTATTTTTTTATAACTTTAATCTTTGTTGATATAGAGATTTTTCATACAATATCGTATTGTAATCATGATTCCCCTCCCCCAACTCCACCCAGATCCTTCCCCACCTCCTTCTCCACACTCAACTCCTCACACTTCTATCCTGTCTCTCATTAGAAAACAAACAGACATCTAAATCAAACAAAGCAGAAGAGAACAAACAAAGGGGGGGAACCTAAGAAAATGAAAAAGAAAAACATACAAGGCAGATACACATACACACACTCTCTCTCACACACACACAAATCCCATAAGAACACAAAGTCAGAAACAAAAGGACCTAAAAGGTAATTTTATATATAGTATATCCCCAGACAATGTGAGACAAAAATCTTCCAAAAATACCTTTGAGTTTGTTATATTTTAAACACAATATGTGAGTTGTTTGAAACAATACAAATATTTATTTGAAATCTTGTCTATTCTTTTCATGTCCAGTGTCAGAAGACTGTTTAAAGTATACGCCTGAATCCCTCTGGAGGGAGCTGTGTTCCGAGCATGAGAGACTAGAGAATTTAGTAAACCAGCAAACACGCTCTTTCTCCTGTGGTTTGCTGATCCTCTCTAGAAGCTGGGCTGTGGACCTCAACCTGGAAGAGAAGCAGGGAGTCATCTGTGATGCTCTGCTGATTGCAGAGAATAGCCCCCCGACACTCTACACCATCCTTGGGGAGCAGGATGAGCAGGGTCAGGACTACTGCACCCGCACTGCCTTTGCTCTAAAGCAGAAGCTGGTGAACACTGGTGGCTACACTGGGAGAGTGTGTGTCATGACCAGGGTTCTCTGCCTGAGTTCTCAGAACAGTATTGAGACCAATGGGGGCTCAGTCTCTCCTATTGATTACCCGAGTTCCTATAACCTTGCAAACATCCAGGAAATGCAGGTCTTGCTGCAAGCCCTAGTGATTGTCTTGCTCAACTTCAGGTCTTTCTTGAGCGACCAGCTTGGCTGTGAAGTTTTGAATCTTCTCACAGCCCAACAGTATGAGATACTCTCAAAAAGTCTCCGCAAAACCAGAGAACTGTTTGTGCATGGCTTGCCAGGCTCAGGGAAGACAATCATAGCCATGAAAATCATGGAAAAGATCAGAAACACCTTCCACTGTGAAACAGATAGAATTCTCTACATCTGTGAAAATCAGCGATTGAGGGACTTCATCCAGTAAGTGTTTGGATCTTGGTCTGTGTGTTATCAGTCGGGTTGAACTTTTCTGTTATGTTAGCCTGGTTCTTGGGAATTAGTCAGTAAAGTGATCTAAGATAGCAGATGTTTCTGGGAATATGATGTAGTCAGAGAAACACCTAATGTGTTTTTTACTGTTATAGGGCAAAAGGTATCTGCCAGGCAGTGACCCGGAAAGCCTTCATGAATAACTTTAAGACAGAGGAGATCCAGCACATCATTGTTGATGAAGCCCAGAATTTCCGCACTGAGAATGGGAACTGGTATGGGAAGGCAAAAGAAATCGTTAAGAGAACGAAAACTGGAGTTCTCTGGATCTTTCTGGACTATTTTCAGACCAGTCACTTGCATGAGAGTGGCCTCCCAGATTTTGAACACCAGAATTCAAAGGAAGAGCTCACACAAGTGGTACGCAATGCAGATAAAATAGCTCAGTTCCTACACCAAGAGTTGCAAAAAATCAGAGATGACCCTCCATGCAGCATCCCTCAAGAGTCCCTAAACATGCTCGATGAATTTACCTGGCCCCAAGGTGTACCAGGCACCTTTGAGCTTACATACCTGAGTTTGGAAAAGGTGGTGAGCTATGTGGCAGATAAGTGCAACTTTTTCTTGAGCAATGGCTATTCTCCCCAAGATATTGCAGTGCTTTTCAGCACAGACAGCGAAAGGCAAGAGTATGCGAATATGTTCCTGAGAGAAATAAGGAAGAGGAGAGCATCTCAGATGAATAATGCCTCCATCTGTCGGTCTAACATGTTTGACAGCATCCGGCGATTCTCGGGCCTGGAAAGAAGCATTGTGTTTGGTATCAATCCCAATTCAGTTGAGCAGCCCATTTTTCACAACTTATTACTCTGCCTCGCTTCCAGAGCGAGGAAACATCTGTATATCCTGTATCATTCAACTCCTCAGGGGCATAACCCAACAGTGGCATGCCATTCAGGATATATGAGGTCCTAGGTTCAATCGCTGCTGATGAAAAAGTAAAATCTAGTTGAAGTCCTTCAGCACAAGAAGAAAGGTAAAGCTATAACAAAACCTTGTTTTGTAGTTTCAGAAAATGTAGGAAAAATATTACCAGTGGATATCGTAACTAACTGAGGCTGAGACAAAGTTGGAGAGAAGGCTGGCAAGGCAATGTCCACATGACATATGCCATGGGAGTGTTGAGACCAGAAAGATTTAAACCATAGATGAAGACAACACAATACAGTAAGCCATATCCAATTCTTTAAAAAGACTTCCATTTTAAACTGGTAAATACATTTATGAAAATATTATATAAGGATAAAGAAAATGACTAAAAATGTAATGTTAAGTAGTACTAGGATCTTTGCCTGGACCTGATCCTCTGCCACAGTGCTCCATACTCAAACACCTCCAGGAGAGAGCTGGTCTCCCAGGAATGCGGACACACCTGTGAACACAGGAGGGACAAGCCACAGTCAGAGACAGCAAGACCAGCTAACCCCAGAGATAACCAAATGATAAGAGGCAAGGACAAGAACATAAGCAAGAGAAACCAAGGCTACCACATCCCTACTCATCCATGAATTGTATGAAAACTAAGGAGGCTTCCTCACTGGGCAGCAGCATTTGATTCTTTTTCAAGTGTTGCTGCTGGAGCAGATTAATGATTCAATCCCCACACTCCAAAAGGACTTAGAGCTCTAGATTGTTAGTAATTGGAAATGTAGATTGTAGTAAAGTTTGGTTATGATGAGTTTGCTAGTGGCTTTGCTGTAGAAAATTGTAGGGAACAATTTGAAATTCAGAAAGGCGCAGTCTTAGTAGTTGAGCTGGAGACATTTGATGTCAGGGAACAAGAACAATGGCCGCCCAGCTAATTCTGGCTGAAGTGGATATGGCTGACGTGGATATGGCTGATGTGGATATGGCTGACGTGGATATGGCTGACGTGGACACGCCTCTTTGGCTGAGGCTGGGTGGGGATCAAGGTGGTGACTAATATCTTAAACCCATTTTCACCCTCGATTCCTGACAGGATTTAATAAAAAATTGTTAATAAGTAGATGTGCACCCTGGGGATGGCCAGTAATAATGACTTTTTATATGAAGGTTTAAATTTGTGATACTCTTCAGATTTTTTACAAAATTACATTTTAAGCTGAATAATAAAATAATTGCAGTGTGTCAATAAGAAATGCTAGCTGAGAAAATTACTTTGCTTGCTACACTTTGGCAGTATAAGAAGTTGGTTAGTTACAAATATATATGGTTTCTTGAGAATAATTTGTCTTTGTTTTGTTTATAAATACTACATAAAACATTTGATCACCTGAGGGTATTGGGAAACATGTTTTTTTTCTTATGTATACTCATTGTAATCATTCACTTAAGAAAAACAGAATATGGGGTTGGGGATTTAGCTCAGTGGTAGAGCGCTTGCCTAGCAAGCGTAAGGCCCTGGGTTCGGTCCTCAGCTCTGCTAAAAAAAAAAAAAAAGAAAGAAAAACAGAATATAACCACATTGTGATGTTTGTACTGCTGGAAAGTTTTTGCTGGGTGATACAAACTGTGTGAGAAAAAATAAAGTTGTTGGATCTTGCATGTTGGAGCTTTGTTCCCACCAAAGGCATGTCTATATGTATGTATACATGTATGTTCATGTATATGTATGTGTTTGAAAGTGTGAATTTGGAACTTTGCTTCATCCACTGTGTTCATGTGCATGTATGTATGTATGTATGTGTTCCTTCATCCTTTTAAACAACTCCAGAGAGATTCTTGATGACTCCAGAGTCTTACACTGGCCTCAGAGAGTTTTTCATGGGCCACAGGGCATATTTTATGGTTCTAGAGTATCAAGTTTGGTTTTCTCAGAGATACATTTGGTGAGTGATCAGTCACCAATTCTGTGCTTCACCTCAGTTTACCCTGGTTGTGAGAACTGGTCTTTGACACCCAATGAAGTGTGTAAGATGCAGGGAGATGTGGAGGGAGTCATGAGATATGGAGTTGTGTGTAGCAACAACTACAGCTAAATAGGTATGAAAACTCCCAAGACCTGTTACTTTGTAAGCTAATTTAGAATGATGGATTAATAAAGCAAGACTCTTCTTACTAGACTAAACTATGAAATTCAAAGTAAACAAGTATTACACTTTGAATGCCAATTCCAGTAAACCCTACATTCTAAATCTCCCATAGTGCTAGTGCACTCCCAGGCCCAGCGAGAAAAAGATGGCCACCCCCATCGGGGACAGGCAGGTGCCCATGGGAGTCGTGGTGCCCAACTGGCGCTAAGGCAGCTTCAGGCCCGCCACTGAGTCTGCTACACTGGAGCCAGATTCCTGGCGCCCTCAAGTGCCATCATCGATCAGGAAAGCCATGCCGCCGCTGCCCTCTACGCCCCTCTATCTGCCAGCAGCTCGGAGCGCGGGTGGCCAGCCAGATCAAGAGATAGACCATTAACAGATGAAATCTTTATCAATTTTTTTGTTTTTTTTTTAACATGAAACAATTAAACTTATTCACACGACGCCATGAATAAACATACATGTAGACATATGGTGCGCACCAAGGACAAACAATGATACACAGAAAGGGAAGCATGCTTGTTATGCAATTATATCCATTTTCCTTCTCTCTTTTTCTCATTTTTCAAACTTTCTTAAAGCAGCTCTTGGAGGCTGCAGACATATGCCTATTTTTAAACCCTTTTCTTTTCGCCTGAATAGCTCTTAATAGCTGTGGACATAATGCCTATAAAGTTCTTCTCCCATTTTCCACTGTCTTGTCCCTAAGCATTTTAGCATTGCGCCCATGCTACTTTACTTAGTCCATATCCTCTAGCACCTATTTTGCTCACCATGCAGGATACCATTTTCTGTGAAGCTTCCCGAAGACAGGGTCACCTTTAGGAGCTTCTCTTGAGTCCAGCCCAATGTTTGGCGCCATTCTGCTGTATTCTGTAGCTGCCTGCAGCTACTATGAACTGCTTTCTGGAAGAGAAACTTAAGGGATAGCTGGAGAAGCAGCGAAAAGAGAATTGAGTCAAGACAACATTGCGCTGATCAAGACTGAAACTTTAATAAATGTTAGTCAATATATAGCTTGGGAAGAAACCCCTCCTCCCAGACTTCAACATGAAGTCTGAGAACCTGCTGGCTACAGTTTCAGCAGGTTGCCTGCTGAGATCAGAGCACTTCAAGACTAGCAGATCCCAAATGCTTGTAGGTGAGGCTGCCCATGGCTTCCAGGTGAGAGCAGAGAGCTGTGTTGTTCTATAAAGAACAAAGACCAGGAATTTCACAGGCTGATAACTGAAGATCAGAGCAGAGGCTGGAAAGCCCAGCTCAAACGCTGGAGGGGGGAAGGGACACAAGGTGTTCACATGGCTTCAACTGCACATGTAGCAGAGGATGGCCTTGTTGGACATCAAAGGGAGGAGAGGCCCTTGGCCCTGAGAAGGCTGGATGCCCCAGTATAGGGGAATACCAGGGTAGGGAAGTGGGAGTGAGAGGGTTGGCGAGCAGGGGTGAGGGGAGGTGGGAAAAGGTGTTTTCTGGGAGTAAACCAGAAAGGGGAAACCATTTGAAATGTAAATAAAGAAAATATCGAATAAAAAAAGAAACATAAAAAACAAAACACAAACAAACAAAAAAACTCTTGATCAAATTCAGTGAAGTAAAGAGTGCATTATATACAGGGCTTTTAATATGAAGTTTCCTTTTTATCTCTCATATATAGGCTAACTTATAATTTCATTGGATATTTAGAATCTTCAGGTTGGATTTTAAAGTTAGTGTGCATGTGGAGGAAGGGAGGGCCAGTCAGGAGATACAGCAGTAACTAGTGTGGGCATTTTGGCAGAGACTAAAGCACATGCTTACCTTTCCAGACGGCCTCCAGGGAGGGTCACTAAGTCCGGGAGCAGTTGCAGGAAAGATGTGGTAAAGTTCACATACATTCGAGACATTGCTCAGGCCTCAATTCTCAGTATTTCTCTTTTCTTGCTCTCGGGGACATTAGGACTTTGTTCCTCCCACACTGAGCAGTTTCTTCCACCTAAAGAGCCCCCGCCCCCGTGGGGGGTTTCAGTTACATAGCGGGACTTTCAGACCCACCGGCGATACAAATAATGACACATAGTGTTGGTCCTGAGACCTATGACGTCATATAGGCGACACTAATGCGGCCCTGCAGGTTTATTCCTGTTACCAAGGCAACGGCCACCATGTACCCAGAATTCAATAGACCCACCTAGCCCACCTGTAATTTGAATAATCATGCACATAAAAGGAGCAGCTTTCTCTTTCTCTTTCTCTCTCTCTTTTTTTCTACTCATCGCCCCCAGTCTTCCCCTCACCCCGTTCCCCTTTGTACCCCCATTTAAATAAACCCGCGTGGAGTACTTGGTCTGGTCTAACTGCTTCAGCCCACACCTCCCGGCTCCACCGCGAGCGCCGCGGATCGTGCCTGCCGCCTGCGGATCCCAGCTTCGCGGACCAGGCGGCTCAGGGCCGCGGTTCACTTCGTGGACCAGGCGGCTTGGGGCCGCGGTCCACTCCGGCCGCCGGCCGCCCGCACGGGAAAAACCAACACATAGGCTTTTGGGTATTTTAAAGCTTACACCTATAGCTGGGCAGAGTCCCAGCCAGCTTTCTAGTTTATCCTGATTAGCCCTGGCATTACCTTCCACAGTGTGGCCAGCTCTGTCTCTGCTCCTGTACAGGTTCTTCTTTCACCTTTAAAAATGTCCCCAGGCAACTTTCATGCCTTTACTTTCTTCTTCCGGAGCCGCTCCCCGGAAGTTCTACCCTCCACTTCCTGGCCTTTGTCCCCGACCTGCAGGTCCAGTTATTCCAGGGTCCCCGGAGAGGTGCTACCTAAGGGTCATGGGGGTGGGGGAGAGAAAGAACGAGACTCTGCGTTCAACAGGCTTTAGTCAGAGTCCGTTTAATATTTGGAAAGCAATGGCTTATAAGCAGTAAGAAGGGGAAGTGAGACAAAGGCAGTAAATCTTGAAACAGCCAAATGGGATGTCTTGGGATGAGGGATAAGGACACTTAGGTTGAAGGCCAGTTTATCGATTAACTGGTCCCTGTAAGGAGGTCTGTTATCTAAATAATCAGTTTATTGCTTCAGCCAGTTCCTGGTATGGCAAGTCAAAGAAGGTGAGATAGCAGCACTGTGAGATGCTTCCATTCCAGTAGTTAATTAAGGCATTCAGGCGGTGAGAGCAGAGGCAACCGGTGAGACTCATCTAGGAGATGAAGACAGGATGGCGCCAGACCAAATGGCTCAGGGCTTGGTGGAGATTATCCAGGAATGCCCCTTATCATTTATGGCCGGTCAGTTCCTGGAGTCTTCTGTGCCATCAATTTGTGGGAAAGGCTTTTGTTTGACAATCTCACAACCCTGCAACAGCCATCTCAGGGCTGAGTGTTTGTGACCATGTAGCTTAGAATGGCTCCTTACAGGCCTTCACCTCTTTATTACAGCCAATAGGCAAGCGAGGAAGGACGAATATTTACAAAATATACAGATCTCTGATGGACCACAGAAATAAGAATCCCAAGGTCCGGGTCATACTCAGCTCGCTGGCTAATACTTAGGTCGCTGCTGGTTTATCCCTCAACAATTGAATGTATAGAGACACACCTTCAGAGAACGTACTCCCAACACAAATATAAGGGCTTCACTTTCAGCTTTGGAGCCAGATCATTAGTTAGGGCTGGACAGGGGAGGAAATCAAGAGTCATGACCTTTTGTCTTCTCTCCAAGGAGAAGATTCCATACAGTAAGCCTCTGAGCTCCTCTCAGGAGTCTTGGTCAATATTCAATACTTAGTAAATGTTTGCTTTAAATTTGGCTAGAAATGCTTGAGTTCATTTTTTGTCAACACCCAAATATATGGAAACCCTGCAGAAAGACTGATGAACCTCTGAAGGAGAGAAGTCCAATTGTTCCATGTCCTCCTCCTCTCTTATGTATCTATTCGATGTTTCTATGTTCTGACTCAGGGCTGAAAGGCACAGCTGCACCCAAGGCTCCATGTGGCACCTAGCCCCACCTCCAGCTGCTTCTTGGGAGCAGGAAAACTGCATTGATAAAAACTTCACATCTTAGAACACTGAGTATGGGTAAAGAGGTGGGGTGGCGTAAAGAGTTCATAAGTAAAGCTTGGGACTCCATGGAATGCTGTGTAAAGCCTGGGGTCCCACACGGAAGTCAGGTCCTGCCAAACTGCCTTGTCCACCTACTGCATCAGACCAGAACCAGCTCCTCTCCAAAGTATGGATGACTCTGTGATTTCTGTCTGTAGGTCTTGTTGGGGGTCTTATGTGATGGAAAGCACATGGCCATAGCATGGTTCATGACTGGCCGTGAATGCATGAAAATGATTCTTTCTTATTCCTTCTGCCAGTTACCTGCGCTCAGAATTCACCTATGGTTTTCCTGGACACTGGATTTAATATAATAGGAATTCAAATGTTGTTTAAATGTGGATCATATTCAAATTGTTTTATAATGTTCTACTTTACTGCTGGTTCTGAAGATTGCTTATGGCTCACGTAGGCATGTTTTTAAACTCCAGGATCAAAAACTAAAAGGATTATTGGCTTATAAGTTATTAGATATGGTTAAAAATCTATAATATCTATAACAAGGAATTAAGGTGAAACTAATAGTAGGTTGACTGACTAAAAGCTTGTACTTGAGTAAATTTAAATAACGCTGCTTGATCCTGTTCTGGAACATCAGCAACGCGTGACTGGCTGCAATCTTGACTGTGACGTAAGGCAGCTTCCTGTGTCAGTTAGTTTGTTGGAAGGTGCCTGTGGCTCAGTGGTGTCAGCAATGCAAGGGTCTGCGATTTTATTGTTGCTTTTCATCCTAAGTACGGAGCATCATGGTCGCAACAGTCCACTTTACAATTTCATCATCACTAGAAATCTAACCGTAATCATAACCCCACTGTTTCCTTTAGGAAAACAGTTGGTTCTAAGATGATGTAATATGTTATGTAACAGTTAGTTGGAGATATTACTTAACTTCACTTTAAAATTGAAATGTTGGGTTGGGAAGATAAATCCAAAATTAAATCAAATTTAGACAAATATATTTTAAGATTTACTTATTTCACTAATATGAGTACACTGTCGCTGTCTTCAGACACACCAGAAGAGAGTATGGGATCCCATTACAGATGTCCGTGAACCACCATGTGGTTGCTGGGAATTGAACTCAGGACCTCTAGAAGAGCAATCAGTGATATTAAACACTGAACCGTCTGTCCAGCTCAACGAATATACTAACAAGACCAAAACCATGTCTACTTACTTACTTGGATGTTGTTATGTATGAGGGCTTGCCTGCATGTATGTAAATGACCCACACGCATGCCTCAGGCCCTCTGTGGACAGAAGAGTGTAATGGATCCCTGAAACTTGACTTAACATTGGTTGGAGCTGCCATGTGAGCGCTGGAATCCAGGCCTGGTTCTCTGCCAGGGCAGCAGTGCTCTTTACTGCTCAGCACCTGCTTCCGTCCCTAAACTGTAGCATTATAGAACATCAGCAGTGCATAAATGACTCTGTGCGGAGCTGTGGGGCTGGGAGCTCATGGGCTACAACACTATGTGGAGGTCAGAAGACAACTGGCTTGTGATATTTTCTCTCTCTTCTGCATGAGATCCCTGGGGCTGGAGCTCCCCAGGCAGGGCGGCAGATGCCTCCGTCCACTGAGCCATCACCTCACCCACTGTCTCCCACGTCAGCCTTTCCCTGAGGTTTGTCCACTTGACCTGAACACCTGACCCTCCAGCCAAGCATGTGTTGCCCTTTCCCGGTCCATGTCCCTGCCCCACACTGTTACAGTCATCCTTTACTTGGGTTCCTCCTTCTGATGTCCCCATGTTAATCCAGCTCCTGACCTGTCACCCAAAGAGGCTGCCATCAAGCAGACAGCTGCTGCTTTAGTGAAACTCTCTGCCGGTGATCCTCCCCTGAGTCCCCGCAGCCTTGAGAGTGCAACAGCTCCCTAAGTCATCCATGATGTACCCAGATATTCTCATGACTTCACGCTGATGTCACCTCCACCCACAAGTGTTTCTAATGTGTCTCAGCCCCAGTGGTTGTTGTGTGGAGGCAGAATGGTAGGGTGTCTTCTAGTCCAGCTACCGTGACCAGTGACAGGAGGTCCTCATGCAGCTATGATAATGTGTCTTCTTACTTGTTAAGATGCCAGAGGTCTAAGCCACAATTCTTAAAACCGCAATCCCAAGTCATCAAAACATCTAAAACCCCCAAACTGAAAAGCAATAAGAATTCTTTATGAGAATGTATGCTAAAAACCAATAATTCTTTAAGAGAATTTGATGATGTTTTGTAAAGATCATTTATTTTGCATACATATTAAAATGGCAGAACATTTGTTTGGCATCCAAATTTTGTTAAGTATAACTTCCCAGATAAAGCAATGAAGCTTCTTTGAATAAAGATACAAGCAAAAGAATTGTATTTATAAAGACACAGATCTGAGAACAGAGTTGATGAAAAATGAAGTATATTTTAAAAATTAATTATATTGATAAAGAAATAGATCAAAACAGAACACGGCTAAAGATGACTGGTATCTGTGAGCACCCATCTCATAGCCCGCATCATCAGAAGTCTCGAGAAGGGAAACCAGTGTTTTGATGAGCTCCATCAAAAGTCACAACAGGTTACCACTGCGTATACAATAGCCGCTAAGGGCCAAAAGTTGAGAATTTTTATCCTTCACAAACGTAGATGTACAATAAAGACATTTCTTCCTTTATGAAGGAAATACCAACATTTAAATAATATGTTATACTCGCATATAAACTCAATGCTGTAAATACATTACAGGTATTATCTATGGCACAAACAATATGATGATATGAATGTGAAAAATACAACACACCAAACCCTTATCAAACAATATCAACATTTTGAAATCCTATTATCAATACTTCATAGAAAATGATCATACAAACAGAAAAACAGATGCCATGCTATAGCACCATAGAGACTGCTAGCATGGCCTAAGACCTGTGGACTGTTGTACATCCAAGAGATACAATGTTTTCCTTTAAGACAGAATGTACTCTCCTCACAGAAAATCATTGTACTCAGTTTCCATATCTCTTTGACCTTTCCGGAAAACTCTTTATATAATATATGATATACATATACATGTATATCATACACATATGCATATTCATGTACATATACAAATACATCATATACATATACATATACATATACATATACATATACATATACATATACATATACTTTATAAAATAAATGCAGAGGGCATTTAATTTCCGTATACTCTGACCTTTGTGACAAAGACTTTGGACATGTGATTCATCTTTTCTCAGGTTGTCACATACAAATCAGGTATTAACAGCAATAACACACAAGCCTGGATAGCAACCCCATGACAAGAAGGTTTCCTTACCATGCCACCTATTTCAACGTTTTCTTTGCTGACTTCTCTAGGAAGAGTGTCTCCCACACATTAAAGGCACCATGCATTTCATCAGCAAGAAGGAGTGGCTATGCAGATAAGGAGAACCATATATTAAGTAATTAATTACTTAGATAATAAATTTTGAGAGAGGCTCTCCCTGCATAACTCTGGCTGCCCTGGAACTCCTTACATAGACCAGGGTGTCCTGCCTCCCTCCAGGTGCTGGAATCAAAGGCATGGGTCACATGCATGGCTCAGGGACACACTATTAATGCTATGGCTTGTCATTGACATCTCTAATGGCAAATCCCTTTTCCAGAATTTGGTTTCTATTTCTCTGAAGCTCAAAGTCACATTTTCTGTGTTTTTATAGAATAAGAGAACATTTTCACCTACATACTGTGGATTATCATTGTGCCATACTTCATTTTTTTTTTTAATGTCAAGCCAGGCTCGAACTAGAGTTAAGACATTTCTCGAAAGGTAAAATATATAACTGCATGTCTTTAAAAACGCAGAGATAAAATTATCGCTACAGTTTTACCTGAGTAAACTGCAGAAAGACTCATGACTTCCTATGATTTTAGCAAGAGCTTTTTCTAAGTCCCTTACTGTCTTAGTTGTCAGATAATATTTGCGTGGGTAACGTATTGTCGAGCTTGAATCATAAAGACACATGGCCTTATGACCCAAGTATGTTATCTTTATCACGATACCTATTTTCCCAGTGTAACCACCATGGTTTACCAACGTCTGCTTTAATGTTAGGGCAATTTGTTTATAATGCTCCTTTACCTCAGCCCCTAGTTCCCTCAGAAGAGTGCTGTTGTCTTCCAGGTCCTCGTCTCCCTGGACAAAGCCGTGCAGGGTCAGGAGACTGCCCTGGGAACTGTGAAGCACATCGCAGATGACTCCCTGCTTCTCCTGCAAGCCCAGATCCAAAGCCCAGCTCTTAGAGAAGACCAGTGTTCCTTTGGTAAGCGAGCCCAACTCTCTCAGGAGTAAGTGCTCATAGGCTTCGTGTGGTGACAACGGTTCCATGCAGAGGGCTTCTGGAGAGCACATCACCTTTCCAGATATCACTAGACAAGAAAGGAAACGTAACACATTATAAAAGTAAAATGCCCGGAATGTCGCGTGTGACACCTCACCCAGCAGTTTGTAAATCCCACACTTTGGGTCCCAACACCCAAGATACCAAACACTGACTCAAGAACTGGAGGGAGGCAGGTGCAAGGGGGACTTAGAAACTCAAACTGCCAGAGAGGGACCATGGAAGCAGCTGAACTCCCACAGTCCTGCCTTTTCCATAACACAACTCGTCAGATTCATGGATGAGAGGAGTCGAGGAAGCAAAGGACAGACGAAAGCTGAGGAGAGAAAAGTCACGTGACAAAACAGGCGAAAAGCATGGCAGAATGGGGAGGCCCCTCAGAGCAAAGCAGGGAGCAGATCACATTCCCAGAGCTCAAGGGATGGGGAGAGGATGCCTCAGAGAGGGCCACAAGGGGGCGCTAGGCATCCCTATTGAGCAGAAACTGGCAGTTCTAGCCATATGGTAGCATATAGTTCTTCAAAGTCTTATAGAGAGTAAAGGATTTTTTTTTTTTTTTTGAGTAAAGGAATTTGAAGGGACATTCTCACCTTCTACTTGGCAGGTCAGAATTACAGAGGAAATTTCTTTTGTTTGTTCCCCTATCTGAGAATGTCACATGTTGTCATGTTGCCAGGTGCTATCCTGTGTGTGTGTGTGTGTGTGTGTGTGTGTGTGTACGTACTAAGATACTCGAGGTACCCGAAATCAAGTAACACCCCCAGTGCAGGAGGAAGCCTGGAGACACCTTTCAGCACAGAGCCCCGCTGAGCAAGGAGGCTGGATCCTAGTCACAGCACCCGACCTAGACAGCCATGGCCAAATTACCTGGAAGGGGAGCACTGTGTTGAGGAGCATCAGGGTCGTCATACGGAGAGCAGCTACGGGGACCATGTGACGGTCTGCTTGGTTGAAGAGTGCATTTATCTTGCTTGGAAAAACCTGAGAAGACAAAGGTAGTTTTAAATTTCCCAGAAATCCAATAACTCTTGCAAGTCTCAATTGAGCCCGGCGTGGTGACACACGCCTGTAATCCCAGCACTTGGGAGGCAGAGGCAGGTGGATTTCTGAGTTCAAGGCTAGCCTGGTCTACAGAGTGAGTTCCAGGCCAGCCAGGGCTATACAGAGAAACCCTGTCTTGAAAAACAAACAAACAAACAAACAAACAAAAACAAAACAAAACAAAACAAAACAATGGAGTCAGATTATGAGGTTAAAAAAACTACCAAATTAAACTCTGATGATACTGAACTGCACTGTACTACCCTCAATAAAGCATAGCTAAAGAAAGGATGCTAAGAATGTATTAAGAATGCATTAATAAGTTGTTAATACATGTATTAACAATTAGACGAGTACATTTTACTTTGTGTTTTCTTTTTTTAACAAATTGAGTTAGGGTCTCACATAGCCCAGGCTGGCCCCAAAGTCACTACGTAGCCAAGGGTGACTGTGAATGTCTGATCCACCTGCATCTGCCTCCAAAGGTTTTGCATCCCAAGTGCACTACCATGCCGCGTTTTTAGGGTTTTATGCAGCACAGGGGATTGAAGCCAGAGCTTCTTGCATGCGAGGCAAGCATTCTCCCAGCTAAGACATGGCAGCAGGCTTGGTTTCTGTTAAAAGCAGTAAAATCCAGAAGTCATGAGGCAGCTCTGGAATGCGTTTGTAAAGAGTCTGAGAAGCTTGCATTTTCAGAGACTGTAATGTTCTGGTGTGAGTGCACATGAGGTTTTCATGTCCCCAAACCAGAGTGAAACCAGAGGACAGAGATTAGGGCAGAGGGTGGGCTACAGAGGCTTTGCTGTATGAGAGACTGGGACAAGCAAGCTAGAAATGATGTGGAGAGACAAGAGGAGCTGGGCAGGCAACTCTGCGTGGATGTGTGAAGATCAGTGCACAGGAAGGGCAGTGTCCACGCAAGGCTGTGCTGCTCAGCTTTCTGGTGGAAATGGGCATGCCCTGAGCCCAGGACAGGACGACACTCCCAGTGTTCTGCTGCAGAAAGAAGGGCTGCGTTGCCCCCTGGCCTGAGACTCGGCAGGGATGTCAGCTTAACCTGCTGGGGCAGGTGACAAGACCCTCGAAGGGAATTATGAGGCCTGGCTTCTCCCTGTTCCTGCTCCAGTTCAAGCTACTGGAGAAGCAGACTGTATCAGACTTGGCCATTGTGATGGAAGCAGCTCACAGAATTATTGAAAGGAGTAAATGTACTTTCCATAGGGAGCCAGAGATCAATAAACTAGCTGTTGATATGTGAGGAATTTTCAGATTGCCCAAGCCCAGAAAGCATCCTCCAACTCCTTAGCTTACTATAAATTAAATGATTAATTAAACTGATTATTAATCTCTGTTCCTCTACCTGCTCTGGGATCCATCTGGCGCTTCACCCATCCCTCTGGGGTAAACCTCTTCACACAGCTGTCTTCCACATGCCAGGATTCGGGCTCTGCAGCGAACACCGCACAGCAGAATCTCTCCACTCTGAGCGCACACACATATGAACACACGGCTCCGGATTTGTGCACTTCGATGAATTTGCACGTGTACTTTATGTTCTCCTTGTCCTCACAGAAGTGAGTGACAGGCAGCTGTCTTATGCACTTTTCTATTTCACTTTCTAGAAGGACGAGATCGCTCTTCTTTGCTTCAAAACCAATAATTTTCTGGGTTTTTCCATCGAAACCAATGAACAAATATCCCCCATCAGTGTTTGCAAATGCAGAAACAGTTTGAGGGAGAAGCTCTAAAATCTCTTCCTTAGGAAAAATCTTTCCCTTGGGAGTCAATTTCACTTCAGCATGTGTGGATTTAGTGAAACAGAATGTCTCCTCATAGGCAAGCCAGTCTCTGCTAAATAAGAGAAGACATTCATTTAGTATTTCATTTTGGACGGTTTTTCCAGGTGAGCTTGGTCTGCATTGGAGGAACTGCAGTGCAGCAGCTGCTTTCAGCTCATCTGAGGATGAGATGCGTCTCTGGTACAAGTTGGTTTTCAGGGTGGTGATGCCGGGACCTTTGTGATTTGGCTTGAATGTTTCCACAAAAATGAAAAAGTGGTCTTTGTGCTGCATGAAGTCTAGATATTTATGAGGAAGTGGCAGGATGCCGGGCAAGGAATCTTCCAGATCCCGTCCTATTCCGTCTCTGGTGAAGATGTAGTTTTGATTTTTAATGTGAGCCTTGACCACACCCCCTCCTGAATTGAGCAGGGCGCACACAGCCTGTAAGATATTTGTGGCCTCTCTTCTTCTCCGTTGACTATCTTTCATTGAATTCCTATTCTTCTCTCCAAGTGTCATTTCTCCTACAGACAGAACCAGTTCAGCATAGTCCGTGTCCTGATCGACAGTGACGGTCACTTTCCAGGCACTCTCTCTGCTTCCGTTCCTACAAGACAGACAGAGCCATTACAGAAGGACCTGAGCAGGTAGAGCCAGCATTACCAGTAAGCACAGACATCTGAGCTGCTGTGCATGAGCAAGTGAGAAGGTCAGATATGATCTTTGTTTAGGGACTGTTGGGACAATTTTGATATGGCTACAGTAATGGACACTCCCTAAATTTTCTAATTTGAGTTCATGACTGTATAGGATCCTCTTCTAACTATTTTGAATTAAGAAAGTTCATTGTGTATACACATCCTACATGTCACTGTGTTGTATAAGGAACTTTCAAATATTTTTACCCTAATGTATTTTGTGTTTTATGTGTATGAGTGCTTTGTCTGCATATATGAACATGTATTATTACTGAGATGCCTGATGCCGCCGGAGGTCAGAAGAGATGTTGGATGCTTTGAGGCTGGACGTATGGGTGATTGTGGGCCCTGGTGTAAGTGCTGGGACTTGGGTACTGGTCCTTTACAGGAGCAACAAGCTACCTTACACTGTGAGCCAACCCTGCGGCCCTACAGAAAGACAGTTAACTTAAGAGCATGCTGCACACTGAGTGTGTTCTCCTGGCTAACACCTCTGCCATCCCATCTGTCCCCTATGCTCCCTTAGATAAGTTCAGACACACACACACACACACACACACACACATACACACACACACACACACACACACGGTTTCTCAGATGGTTAATATATACACTCTTGGAACTGAGTGGAAATGAGAGGAAATGCATGAGATTTGTCATTTTGAGAGTGGCTTGGTTCACTTCATCTGATTCTGTCCTATGGTACCATCCTCTCCCCCTTCTTCTTTTGTGGAAGTTGGGGTGACAGTCAAGGCTTTGCCTTTGTCAGAAAAGCATCCCCAGGAAGCCCAGCCCAGCCCCTCTCCTGCTTATCATGGATGTTCTCCATTCTCCAGCCTCCTCCTGGTGTGGCTCTATGCTCTGGAATCCTGATGTTCTCTTTACGTTCTCTTGGGACCGTTCCCCCAATCTCATGAAGTCATATTTGAGCAGTTTTCAGGAACACTCTGTCGAAGTCCCAACACGTTCTCCATTTCTTCTGCCTGTCTTGATGCTGCTTTCCAGTTCCTTCCACTCTGACAAAGCAACTGGCTTACAGACTGTGAATCCTTCCTTCTTCCTGGCTTGACATACCGTCCTCCCTGAAGAACATTCCCTGGACACTTGAGTTGAACGCAGGGCTCTATGAATGTCTGTGAATTCACATCATTCACCAACTGTGGGGCGTTTCCAGCCATCTCTCCTCCAGATAACTTCTCAACTTTTTCTGACATCAGATTCTGGGGACAGAAACAATGAGTGTGTTAGTCTTCATGACAATGCTCCACACAGTGTTGGGGTGGGTGTGTTCTCTTCAGTTCCTCTTTGTGCTCCCTGGGCTTCAGGGTTTCATTGGTCTTAAACTTTACTAGTTTGTTTTTCAGCCTAGCAAGTCTGCTATTGACCCTTAGAATATTTCTTTTAAATTCAATTAGTGTGATCTTATACATCCTATTTGATTCCTTTCTGTGATATTGAATGGCGTGTGCAATTTTTAGCTCCCTACATGCTCAGTGCTTACCGAGGGTTTACTCAGCCATAAGGAAGAACGGAATCCATCACTGAAGGAAAGAGGATGGAGCTGAGGATTATAGCATGTGAAATGATTCAGAAAGATGAATCATGTGTGTTTACCCTGAGATGCAGAATACAGCTTTTAAAAAGTATTAACGTATGTGGTATCTCAAAGGGTATTAATGGACAATGTGTTTGAGGTATTAATGTATGTGGGAAGAGGAACTAGAGTGGGAGGGGAAGAGAGAATAAAGGGGGGGGAGTTCCCATGAACAAAGGATATCCTTTTTCTTATGTTACAGGGAAAGGTGTATTCTGTAAAACTAATTCAATTAATAGGAAAGAGGCTCACATAAATGGAAAAACACCACCACCAAATCATCTTTCCCATAGTCTAACTTTCTGTCTTTGGTGTTTTTAACCTACAACTTCCTCACTGTTTGACACTAGAGGGCACTAATACACAAAATTACAGCAAAGACAGCCATATTAAAAAATGGACTGGAGAGATGTGCGAGAATTTCATTGACTTGGCCAATATCAAATAAATGCAGTGTCTGTCCACTGCTGTGCGGTAACCTGCCTTGAACTCACTGGTTTTCTGCAACTGAGTATGCATGAGTCACTGTGTGTGTCAGTGTTATCCAGGTAGATACACTCAGGACTCTTTTATGCACTATAAATTTTTAACTGTATGAATACGATTAAGGTTGTTGTGTTGTATTATTATTGTACTTAAAATATTTTATTTGTGGCACAGACACAAGAGCAGGCAGGCAGAAAGATTATTTTGTCTCATAGTTTGAAGGTACAGTCATCGTGGCCAGGAAGGCCCAGTGTGACAACAGGCACAGACCTGTGAACTTTCAGCTGTAGTCAACCTGAGTGAATGAACTCAGTACCTTCAGAAGCATTTGTTGAGAACCTACTATGCGCTGAGCCCTCTTCTGTTCTGGAGCAAAGCCTGGAGAAGTGTAACCTGTATGTGCTGCTTTCGGTTGAGATTTCTACAAATTGCCTTGCCAGTTCTCCTGAGAAAGGGGTGGTTACACTGGTGTAAGACTCAATGGAGTCTTAACTTACTGGAGAGACTCCCTGAGTGGACCACGTGGAGACGGGAATCAATGTAAAAAGCAAGAAGATTGACACCAGACACCCGCCACCATCTTGGAGCTGGTAGCCTAGCAAGGTACACAGTGGGCACCACAGTGAAGGATTTCCCAGGACATAGCCTGCCTGAGTGCCTTCCACACCAGGGAGCCAGGCAGCTCAACAGCTGCCTGGGCATGCGCAGAAGCGTCTGACCTGCAGGAGGACCTGTAGATAGATGGGGACCCACGGACCGAGATCTGCACCATCTTGGATCCCGCAGTTCAACCAGGGAAGCTCCCGATCTACAGAGAGCCCAGCGGTTAGACAGAGCCCCGAGGTCCGACACTATCTTGGGGAGAGCAACTCAACCAGACAGAGCCCTGCGGACTGAGAGAGCCACTGTCCAGGCTCCAGCAGTCCAGCCAGGGAAGCTATGGTCCTGCAGGGAGTCCCGCGGTTAGACAGAGCCCTGAAACCCGCCACCATCTTGGAGCTGGCAGACTAACCAGGCAAACCAGGAGGAGATCACTGGAGGCCAGTTAAGTATTCAGAGGCAAGCCTGGAGGAGACTTGAGTCCGGCCCAGCAGAGCTGAGGAGGTAATTCGGAGCCCAGTGGTGGAAACCTTCGGGTTTCTGCCTCGGGAGCACAGACGCACTCTGCGACAGCAGCACCAAATTCTAGGCTCTCAGGAGCTTTAAACTCTAACCAGTAATAACAAGACCAACTAACTACAGAAATAAACAAATGGCAAAAAGCAAACGTAGGAACATTACTAATAGAAATCAAGGCAATATGGCAGTATCCAAACCCAGTTCCCCAACAGCAGTAAGTCCCAGATACCCCAACACACCAGAAAAGCAAGATTCAGATCTAAAATCACTGGTCAGGATGCTGTTAGAGGAACACATAGATAAATCTCTTAAAGAAATACAGGATAAAATGGATCAAAAGTTAGAAGGCCCTAGAAGGCAAACACAAAAATCACTTAAAGAAATTTAGGAGAATATGGATCAAAAAATAGAAGCCAATAAGGAGAAAACACAAAAATCACTTAAAGAAATACAGGAGAACGTGGGTCAACGAGTAGAAGTCATGAAAGAGGAAACACAAAAATCTCTTAAAGAATTACATGAAAACACAAACAAGCAAGTGAAAGATCTGAGCAAAACCATCTAGGATCTAAAAACAGAAGTAGAAACAAATAAAAATTGCAAAGGGAGACAACTTTGGAGATAGAAAATCTTGGGAAGAAGTCAGGGGCCATAGATGCAAATATCAACAATAGAATACAAGAGATAGGCCTGGTGTGGTGGTGCACGCTTGTAATCCCAGCACTTGGGAGGCAGAGGCAGGGGGATTTCTGAGTTCGAGGCCAGCCTGGTCTACAGAGTGAGTTCCAGGACGGCCAGGACTACACAGAGAAACCCTGTCTTGAAAAAAAAAAAAAGAATACAAGAGATAGAAGAAAGAATCTCAGATGCTTAAGATACCATAGAAACCATTGATTCAACGGTCAAAGAAAATGGAAAATGCAAAAAGCTCCTGACCCAAAACATCCAGGAAATCCAGGACAAAATGAGAAGACCAAACCTAAGGATTATAGGTATAGATGAGAGGGAAGATTTACAACTTAAAGGGCCAGCAAATATCTTCTACAAAATTATGGAAGAAAACTTCCCCAACCTAAAGAGAGAGATGCCCACGAATATACAAGAAGCCTACAGAACTCCAAACAGACTGGACCAGAACAGAAATACCTCCAGGCACATAATAATCAAAATCCCAAATGTACTAAACAAAGAAAGAATATTAAAGGCAGTAAGAGAAAAAGGTCAAGTAGCATATAAAGGAAGACCTATCAGAATTACACCAGACTTCTCTCCTGATAGCATGAAAGCTAGACATCCTGGGCAGATATCATGCAAACTCTAAGAGAACACAAATGCCAGCCAAAACTACTATAGCCAGCAAAACTCTCAATCACCATAGATGGAGAAACCAAGGTATTCCATGACAAAACCAAATTTGCACGATATCTTTCCACAAACCTAGCCCTACAAAGGATAATAGGGGAAAAACACCAACTGAAGGAGGGAAACTACACCCCAGAAGAAGCAAGATAGAAACCTTCTCTCATCAAACCCAAAAGAAGATACCCACACAAATATAAAAATTAATTTCAAAAATGTCAGGAAGTAATAATTACCATTCCTTAATATCTCTTAATATCAATGGACTCAATTCCCCCAATAAAAAGACATAGACAAACAGACTGGATATGGAAACAGGACCCTACAATTTGCTGCATACAGGAAACACATTTCAATGTCATAAACAAACACTACCTTAGAGTAAAAGGCTGGAAGACAATTTTACAAGCAAATGGTCTCAGGAAACAAGTCTGAGTAGCCATTCTAATATCAGATAAAATTAACTTTCAACCTAAAGTCATCAAAAGAGACATGGAAGGTGACTTCTTGCTGGTCAATGGGAAAATCCACCAAGAAGAACTCTCAATACTGAACATCTATACTCCAAATGAAAGGGCACCCTCATTCTTAAAAGAAACTTTACTAAAGCTTAAAGCACACATTGCACCTAACTCAATAATTGTGGGTGACTTCAACACTCCACTGTCCTCAATAGAATGATCAGGAAACCAGAAACTAAACAGGGACACAGTGAAACTGATTGAAGCTTTGGATCAATTAGATTTAACAGATATATATAGAACATTTTATCCTAAAGCAAAAGAATATACCTTTTTCTCAGCACGGCAAGGTACCTTCTCCAAAATTGATCATATAATTGGTCACAAGACAGATGTCAACAAATACAAGAAGATCAAACTAATCCCAAGCTTCATATCAGATCACTATGGAGTAAAATTGTCTTCAATAGCAAGAAAAACAACAGAAAGCCCATATACACATGGAAACTAAACAATACTCTACTCAATGACAACTTGGTCAAGGAAGAAATAAAGAAAGAAATCAAAGACTATTTAGATTTCAATGAAAATGAAGGTACAACCTACCCAAATCTATGGGACACAATGAAAGCAGTGCTAAGAGGAAAACTCATAGCCCTGAGTGCCTCCAAAAAGAAACTGGAGAGAGCATACACTAGCAGCTTAATGGCACACCTGAAAGCCCTGGAACAAAAAGAAGGTAATTCACCCAGGAGGAGTAGAAGACAGGAAATCATCATACAAAGGTCTGAAATCAATCAAATAGAAACAAAGAGAACCATACAAAGAATCAACAAAACCAGGAGCTGGTTTTTTGAAAAAATCAACAAGATAGATAAACCCTTAGCCAGACTAACCAAAGGGCACAGAGACAGTATCCAAATTAACAAAATTAGAAATGAAAAGGGGGATATAACAATAGAAACTGAGGAAATTCAAAAGATCATCAGATCCTACAACAAAAGCCTATACTCAACACAACTGGAGAATCTGGAGGAAATGGACAATTTCCTAGATAGATACCAAATACCGAAATTAAATCAGAATCAATTAGATCAGCTAAACAGTCCCATAACCCCTAGAGAAATAGAAGGGGTTCTAGAAAGTCTCCCAACCAAAAAAAGTACAGGACCAGATGGCTTTAGTACAGAATTCTATCAGACCTTCAAAGAAGACCTAACACCAATACTCTTCAAACTATTCCACAAAATAGAAACAGAAGGAACACTGCCTAACACGTTCTATGAAGCCACAATTACACTGATACCAAAACCACACAAAGATCCAACAAAGAAAGAGAACTACAGGCCATTTTCTCTTATGAATATCGATGCAAAAATACTAAATAAAATTCTTGCCAACCGAATTCAAGAGTACATCAAAACGATCATTTACCATGATCAAGTAGGCTTCATCCCAGGGATGCAGGGATGGTTCAATATTCGAAAATCCATCAATGTAATCCACTACATACACCAACCAAAAGAAAAAACCACATGGTCATCTCATTAGATGCCTAAAAAGCATTTGACAAAATTCAACATCCTTTCATGCTAAAAGTCCAAGAAAGAACAGGAATTCAAGGCCCATACCTAAACATAGTAAAAGCAATATACACCAAACCAGTAGCCAACATCAAAATAAATGGCGAGAAGCTTAAAGCAATACCACTAAAATCAGGGACTAGACAAGGCTGCCCTCTCTCTCTCCATATCTTTTCAATATAATACTTGATGTTCTAGCTAGAGCAATTAGACAACATAAGGAAGTCAAAGGGATACAAATTGGAAAGGAAGAAGTCACACTATCATTATTTGCAGATGATATGATAGTATACTTAAGTGACCCAAAAACCTCCACCAGAGAACTCCTACAGCTGATGAACAACTTCAGCAAAGTGGGTGGTTATAAAATCAACTCAAGCAAATCAGTAGCCTTCCTGTACTCAAAGGACAAGCAGACTGAGAAAGAAATTAGGGAAATAACACCCTTCACATTAGCTACAAACAATATAAAGGATCTTGGCGTGACCTTAACCAAACAAGTGACAGATCTGTATGACAGGAACTTCAAGTCCTTGAAGAAAGAAATCGAAGAAGACCTCAGAAGATGGAAAAATATTTCATGCTCTTGGATTGGCAGGATCAATATAGTAAAAATGGCCATCTTGCCAAAAGCAATCTACAGATTCAATGTAATCCCCATCAAAATCCCAAATCAATTCTTCATAGATCTAGAATGAGCAATTCTCAAATTCATCTGGAGTAACAAAAAAACCCAAGATAACTAAAACTATTCTCAACAATAAAAGGACTTCTAGGGGAATCAATATCCCTGACCTTAAGCAGTACTACGGAGCAATTGTGTTAAAAACTGAATGGTATTGGTACAGCGACAGGCAGGTAGATCAATGGAATAGAACTGAAGACCCAGAAATGAACTCACAGAGATATGGTCACTTGATCTTTGATAAAGGAGCTACAACCATCCAGTGGAAAAAAGATAGCCTTTTCAACAAATGGTGCTGGTTCAAAGGGAGGTCAACATGAAGAAGAAGAATGTGAATTGACCCACTCTTATCTTTTTGTACTAAGATCAACTCCAACTGGATAAAACCTCCACATAAAACCAGACACACTGAAACTAATAGAAAAGAGACTGGGGAAGACCCTGGAGGACATGGGCACAGGGGGAAAGTTCCTAAACAGAACACCAATAGCTTATGCTCTAAGATCAAGAATTGACAAATGGGACCTCATAAAATTACAAAGTTTCTGTAAGGCAAAAGACACTGTCAGAAGAACAAAATGGCAACCAACAAATTGTGAAAAGATCACGAACCCCTTCCGACAGAGGGGCTAATATACAATATATACAAAGAACTCAAGAAGTTAGACCCCAAAGAACCAAATATCCCTATTCACAAAAGAATACACATGGGGTACAGAGCTAAACAAACAATTTTCATCTGAAGAAATTCGGATGGCTGAGAAGCACCTTAAGAGATGTTCAACATCGTTAGTCATCAGGGAAATGCAAATCAAAACAACACTGAGATTCCACCTCACACCAGTCAGAATGGCTAAGATTAAAAACTCAAGAGACAACAGGTGCTGGCGAGGATGTGGAGAAAGAGGAACACTCCACCACTGTTGGTGGGATTGCAAGATGGTACAACCGCTCTGGAAATCAGTCTGGTAGTTCCTCAGAAAATTGGGCATGACACTTCCAGAGGACCCTGTCATACCACTCCTGGGCGTATACCCAGAGGATTCCCCTGCATGCAATAAAGACACATGTTCCACTATGTTCATAGCAGCCTTATTTATAATAGCCAGAAGCTGGAAGAAACCCAGATGTCCCTCAAAGGAGGAATGGATACAGAAAATGTGGTATATTTATACAATGGAATACTACTCAGCAATTAAAAATAATGAATTCATGCAATTTGTAGGCAAATGGTGGATCTCGAAAATATCATCCTAAGTGAGTTAAACCAATCACAAAAGAATACAATGAGATGCAACCACTGATAAGTGATATTAATGAGCCCAGAAGCTCTGAGTACTCAAGGCACAATTAGCAAATCAAAAGATTCCCAAGAAGAAGGAAGGAGAGGCCCCTGGTCTTGAAAAGACTGGATCCAGTTTTGTAGGAGAGTACCAGAACAGAGAAATGGTGTGGGGGGGTGTGATTGGGGAATGGTGGGGGAGAGGACTTATGGGACATATGGTGAGGGGGGAACTGGGAAAGGGGAAAAAGCCTTTGGAATGTAAACAAAGAATATAGAAAAT